>CM051243.1:126067050-126756776 GCA_027917425.1 Gastrophryne carolinensis | reverse complement strand
TTTGGGCTCCTGAAGCCAACCCCAGGGTCTCTTTAAAGTAATATTTGGGCTCCTGCTGCTGCTGCTGCCAACTCCAGGGTGTGATTCATCCAATTTTTGGGCTCCTGAAGCCAACCCCAGGGTCTCTTTAAAGTAATGTTTGGGCTCCTGCTGCTGCTGCCAACTCCAGGGTGTGATTCATCCAATTTTTGGGCTCCTGCTGCTGCCAACTCCAGTGTCTCTTTAAAGCAATGTTTGGGCTCCTGCCCCTCATAGTGATGCCACTTCAACTCTCTGCAATTGTGCCGCTCTGCGATTCTATTAGCGATGCCTCTGATCTGCATGTGATATTTATTCAAAGTATTATTTAACTAACCCAGCACGCATCCTGTGCGTGTTACAGCAAGGCAGAATGGTTTACAACCCTATTGAGGCTCTAGGAGGCTCAGAAATAGCCGTTTTTAATAGCGATTCGTCGCGAATTTATTCGGGTCGAAACGATTTTTGTCGGAAAATTCGGCGAATCAGTCGAATCGAATTTTTCAAAAGTTCGCTCATCTCTAATTATCAATATAGTCTCCATATGTACATAGGATCCCCTGCGTTTGTGTATATGTTTTTTAATTGTGTAAAGTGTTGTTGTATGTGTTGATATAATCATTTCTTCTTAAATTATTATGGATGTAATTTACCAATAAAATAGATGTTTATTTTTACCCTTTTGAGTGCGGCCTGCTATATGGTGGTCATTTGAGGGGAGATATCCAGTTTCCCCTCACTATACATAGATATTGCTTTCCTTTGACCACACGGGCTTTAGCACCTTCATAATATCATTCATTAGATAGTGGGACGGTGCATATCCACATTTTTTGACTTTTGGAGCTGCGAGCGATCAGGTTAGTTCTGGCTCTCTTGACTACTCATCTTCAGGGCCTGCCTTTTCAGGTGCGCTCAGACAACCAGATGGCAGTTGCCTACATCAATCATCAGGGAGGGACCCGGAGCAAGGGGGCCCTCCAGGAAGCGTCTCTGATCCTGACTTGGGCAGAGGCCAATGCCCCCTGCATTTCAGCTGCGTACATCCCGGGGGTGGAAAATCACCTGGCGGACTCTCTGAGCAGCGGGATCTCTCGCCAGGGAGAATGGTCCCTATGCAGCAGGGTGTTTCAATCTCTGTGTCACCGTTGGGGCCAACCAGATGTGGATCTGTTTGCGTCCCGCCACAATCACAAGCTTCCAGCTTTTGTCTCTCTGTCCAGGGATCCTCTGGCCCTGACCTCGGATGCGCTAGCAATGTCATGGAAGGACTTTCAGTTCCTGTATGTCTTCCCCCCAATTCTCCTGCTGGGCAGGGTTCTGCGCAAGATTGCTCTGGAAGGGGTGCCAGCAATTCTGGTGGCCCCCAGGTGGCCAAGAACAGTGTGGTTCGCAGACGTAGTACAGCTGGCAGTAGATCAATAAGCTCTGCCCTTGGTGCCAGATCTGATCACTCAGGGCTCACTACACCATCCCAATTTACAAACTCTGGCTTTGACGGCTTGGCTGCTGAAACCTCCATCTTGATGGAGAAGGGGCTGTCTTCCTCAGTTGTGGATACTTTGATTAAAGCTAGGAAGAAGTCTTCCTCTTCCATTTATTACAGGGTTTGGCGTGCCTACATTGACTGGTGTGAGTCTAGGTCTCTTCCCTGTCGTGTGTTCTCTATTCCCAGGATTCTGGAGTTCCTGCAGCATGGGTTGGAGATGGGGCTCCAACTCAGTACTCTGAAGGGTCAGGTTTCTGCCCTGGCTATTTTTTTCTAGAAGTCCTTTGCTCAGCACCCTCTGATCAGGACTTTTTTCCAGGGGGTCACTCATGTGTGTCCCCCACGTAAACCTATGGTGCCTGTTTGGGATTTGAACTTGGTTCTGTCAGCCTTGCAGGGTGCTCCCTTTGAACCTGTGCAGGATGCTGCCTTGGCCATTCTTACACTCAAGGTTGTGTTTCTGTCAGGCGTGTGTCTGAGTTGGCGGCGCTGTCCATTCAGCCCCCCTACTATGAGAGGCACCAGGACAAGGTGGTGTTTCGTTTCAAACCTGATTTTCTGTCTAAGGTAGTGTCTGCCTTTCATTTGAATCAGGATATTGTTCTTCCTTCTTTGTGCCCTAATCCTAGCAATGCTAAGGAGAGAGTTTTGCACTCTTTGGATGTGGTTAGGTGTCAAGTACTATCTGGTGGCTACTGCACCTTTCAGGAAAACTGATGCTCTTTTTGTGGTCCCTTCTGGTCCTAGGAAGGGCTTGGCTCCTGCCAAGTCTACTATCAGCAAGTGGATTCGTCAGGCTGTGATTCAGGCCTACTCTGCTAAGGGGAAGAATCCTCCCTTCCGCCTTACTGCTCATTCCACTCGTGCTATTGGTGCCTCTTGGGCTTTTCAGCACCAGGCTTCTGTTGAACAAGTTTGCAAGGCCGCTACTTGGTCTTCTGTTCATACCTTTTTAAAGTTTTACAAGGTTGATGTTAGGGCCTCAGCTGATGCTGCTTTTGGCCGCAAGGTTCTGCAGGCGGCAGTGGTTTAACCCTTTAACCGCCAGCCTACCTTGAGATTTTGTCACCCTTTGTTGCCAGACCATTTTGCACTATTTTGCGCTCCCCATGTTCAACTGTGATTTTTGAAGGGATTTCCAGGGATTTCCCAGGAAAGTGATATATTGTTTTTTTCAGCGGAGCCTGGGCTTTAACATCAAATGTCTTGTTTGTCATTTTCTAAGTGTAGTCTCAATATTTTTGGGTGAAAATTGTGCAAAAAAATAAAAAAAAACGATTTTTTACAATTTGTAGTGTTTTTTCGTAATAAAAAATGTAAGTTTGTCAATAAAATCTTATTGCGTGTGAAACCCCAATTTCTCCCGGTTACAGCGATACCACATATGTATAGGTAGACACCCTTTCCTGCCCAGGAGACTCCCCCAAACTGAAACAATGCTTTAGGAGATTTTCAGATAAAATACAACTATGCTTTGCAATATGCGCACCTTGCAGTTTTTCAAGAAAAACAACCCTTTACATTTGAAATACCCCCCACAAACTATATATTCCCTAGAAGTACACACCTCAAGCGTTCTAGGCGTACCAGGCTTGTTGACATGGGTGCTGTTTTCTGGAAGTAATCCCTCAATGTATTCTTTGGTTGCACAGGGTTTCCCTAAAAATGAATAAAAAAGCAGAATCAAAACCACATTTTCCTAAAAAAACCTATATGCAACCCAGAAAAAAACAGAAAATCTGAAAAAGCAACATCCCCCAAACAGAATGATACCCAACATGCATAGGTTCTGTCAAGGAAAGAGTTGCCAAACACACCAAAGTAAAGCATGCGCATAACGGTAATTTTACTTCAGATTTTCAGCTCTGCAGACAAAGTGCGCACCTTGTGCTTTTTCTACCAAACCAACCCTTTACATTTGGAATATCCACCATAAACCATATATTCCCTGAAAGTACACATGTTAAGCTTTCTAAGCGTACCCAGCTTGTTATAGTGGGCTCATCTTTCTGGAAGTAATATCTCGAAGAATTCTTAGGTTGCACAGGGTTTCACAAAAAAATTTATAAAAAAGCAGAATAAAAAACACATTTTCCTAAAATATCAATATGCAAATAAGAAAAAACAAGCTAAATCTGAAAGCGCAAGGTCCCCCGAGCAGAACAATACCCAACATGCATAGGTACCTGTAACCTTTTGACTGCCAGTCTACTTGAGATTTTGTCACCCTCTCCTGACAGGATATTTTTCACCATTTTGCGTGATGTTTAACTGTGATTTTTGCAGGAATTTCCAAGAAAATGGCATATTTTCTTTTTGTGGCAGAGTTTAGGCTTTAACATGAAATGTCTTGTTTGTATTTTTTCTACTTTTTTAAATATTTTTAAATAAATAAATAAAAAAATATATATTTTTTAAATTGTCTCCTTTATTTTAAACAAAAACATTTATTTTATTAAAGAAAACCATATTGCACGTGAAAGCCCCATTTCTCCCGATTACAATGATACCACATATGTATCGGTAGCCCCCCGTTCCTGTCCAGGTGATCCCCTAAACTGAAAAGAGCACTTTATAACATTTACAAATAAAATACAACTACTATCCACATAAAAAAGGGTTAAATAAAAAAAAAATTGGTGTGGGGTCCCCCTTCACAGGGGGGGGGGGGGGAGGGGGACACCATTTCTTGGGGGAATTTTAAGGTTTTTTTGGGAGGCAGGTAATGGGGGGTCTCTGGGTTAATGGCAAGTCACCCGCTAGCCGCAGGTGACTTGCCAGACCCCCGAGCCTTGTGAACTGGTATAGGGGTCACATGGACCCCTTACCAGTTCACAAAGGGTTAAAAGTAAAAAAAACACACACACACTCTTTTTAAAAAAAATATCTTTATTAAAAAAAAAGAAATGTTATTTAATATTTTTTTTTAATACTTACCTCCCATCCATCCCTGTGTCCCACGCTGATCACTTATGCTTCTGCTCTCCTGCTGCTGCTGGAAGCCTTTTATACCTACTGGGCTACAGGTAACAAAGGGTTAATTTAAAAAAAAATGACATAGGGTCCCCCCTCGAAGGGAGGGGGACCCCATTTTTTTTGTTGGGATTTTTAAGGGTTAAAACCCTTAAAAATAAAAAAAAAAATGGCGTGAGGTCCCCCCTACCCAGCGTAACCAGCCTGTGACCAGCTATGGGGGCTTGTAGAACAGGGTGCAGGGGCCAGCTTTAGTGGCCAGCTTTAGTGGCCCCTGGCCCTGCGGCTACAAGCCGTCATAGCCTAGGGCCACGGCTCTTCTGCCCCCCCCCCGGGCTTTGGGGAGGCAGGTAATTTGGGGGGCCAGGGGTTAATGGCAAGTCACCCGCCAGCCGCAGGTGACTTGCCAGACCCCCGAGCCCTGTGAACTGGTATAGGGGTCACATGGACCCCTTACCAGTTCACAAAGGGTTAAAAGGTAAAAAAAAAAAGACACACACGTTTTTGAAAATAACTTTATTAAAAAAAAAAAAAAAAGTTTTACTTTACTCACCTCCGATCTTCATTTCCTGTGTCCCGCGGCGATCTGCTGTCAGTGACGGCTGGGCAGAGGAGGGGGGAGACAGGCGATCGCACGATCGCCTACCTCCCTCCTCCTCTGTCCAGCCGTCACTGGCATTTGACAGCTGAACCGCCGGGTGCCCCGATGACACCCGGCAGTGACGTCACCGGCCCCGCCCCGAAGGGGTGTTATGCCCCCTCCAGAAGACAGAAGAGGGGGGATCGGAGCCCCCCCCCCCCGTGAAGAGGAGAGCCTGCGGGAGCCGGCGGGGACAAAGGTAGGTAACTGTCATTTTTTTTTGTTTGTTTTTTTTTACAGGAAACCAGGCGGCTGCTGAAACGGGGGGGGGCACCCTATTCCGGGCCCTCCCCTGCAGCCGGAGGAGCCCCGATGGGCGATCGGAGCCCCTCTGGCTGAAGAGGAGACCCGACCGGATCGAACGAGGGGTCAGGTAAGTGTCTTTTATTTTTACTTTTTTTTTTATTTCTGGGGAAAGTCAGGCGTGTAAATTTTACGTGGCTGGCGTTTAACTGTTGGCGAGGCAGCCACGTAAAATGTACGTGGCTGGCGTTTAAAGGGTTAAATTACCTGCTGCTGATTTTTCTTGGGGATCCCACCCTACTTTATGGACACTGCTATTGGATGTCCCAACTGTAAGTATTAGATTTGGAGCAGGACGTACTGTATACTAAGAATAATACAATTCTGTGATTACTCACCTGTAGAATTGGTATTATGAGTATATAGTACATCCTGCTCCAACCCACCCTTGGTTTGCATTTTCTTGGATCCCCTGTATGGTGATTGTTATCATTGTTATAGTTGATATTTTGGATTGTTTCATTCTCCCGGCTTCTCCTTAACTGCTTTTCAATGCTGGGGATTTGTGGGAGGTCCCTGGGTATTTGAGGGGCCGGGAGGAGCCTATTTTCGATGTCTCTGCAGTCCAGCGCCATCTGGGGGAGTATATCCCAACTGTAAGTATTAGATTTGGAGCAGGACGTACTGTATACTCACAATACCAATTCTACAGGTGAGTAATCACAGAATTGTATTTTTGTACCCAGATCCAGTTGTCATCACCCAGACTAGTTGAACAACATCCTGAGGGGACAATTCCATTGTGTAAAGAGAAACTGTAAGAAAACTAACGATTATCAGAAACAGGCAAAAATTCTGGGTGATAGGTTTATTAAGCTTTATTAAGCTATTGCATTTTATGTTTAATCTTATTTTATTGAATTTTAGGCATAACAATTCCACAAATATACATGACATAAAACACAGTACAATACACATATTAATACAATACAATACAATATAATACCCACATCACCGCAAATCTTCCTCCTACTCTACACCAGCCTCACTCCTCCCGCCCAGCACATGGGCCAGCCGACACCAGCCCCCCCGGCAAACACTCCTCCTGCCAATTCTACCTTGCCCGGGGTGAGAGGCGCCGACCCACCCATACTACAAAGCAGATGAAGGGAGCCAGGCCCCCGCACAGAAAAAACGTCCCAGAGTGATCCCCCCTCGGCCCTCCAGCCAGGACCAGCAGTCATCCGGGGCATATTGCCCCTCGGCCCATATTCAATTTTAACCCGGATAGAAGGCAAAAAAAAAACCCATACGAAAGGAAACACTTACAACACACCCCCACAAGGACATAGAGACACCAGGTTCCTACCAGAGGGGGGGAAGGGGGGGCAAGAGACCCGGACCCCCCCACCACCTCCGCAGCCACTACAGCCCTCTCCTCCTACTATTGTAATTCCAATACCCTCTTTCGACCAATATCCGAACCCTTGAACATTATCCAGGCTGCCCATGTCCGCATGTGTGCCTCCCCCTCCCCCCTGAGATCCGCCGTTAACTCCTCCATCCTCATAATACTATTAAGTTCTTCGTACCACTCCAGTAAAGGGGGGGCCGTTGTGCTTTTCCAGTATCTCGGGATCACCATCCTTCCTGCTGTCAGAAAGTGTCTCAGGGTCCCCCTCCTCCCGGCCTCCCTACCACCAGGGAGCATAGACAGCAACGTAATTTCTGGAGTATTCAGAATTCGTGTCCCGTGCGCTTCCTCATACAGGAGCAGGACCTTGGTCCACAAGCTATGTACACTTGGGCACTCCCACCACACATGCAGCAGTGTACCCCGGGCTGCGTTGCATCTCCAGCACGTGTCCGGCACCATGGGGAATATCTGGTGAACCCGGACGGGGCTCCTGTACCACCTGGAGATCAGCTTAAAGTTTTTTTCCTGAGCTTTACAGGGTTTCGCCATTTTATGTGTGAGGTAAAACGCCTTTTCCCAGTCTTCATCCTCAAAAGTCCTCCCAACCTCCCTCTCCCACTCCGCCATGAAGTCTAACTTCCCTGAATCCTCCTCCCCCAAAATAGCTCCGCAGCCTCCAACACATCCTCAAATTGGGTCCTATCTCTTGTTATTTCACCTATATCCCCTAAAGAGCCCAAGTAGTTGCGAAGCTGGCTCACTGCCAACCATGACACCCTCCCCCCGGCCCTCAGCTCCCCCTCCGCGGGAGGTCTGCCATCCACAAGCGTGTCTACGTTTTGTTCATGAGGACGCTTCTCATCCCAGGAACCCTTAAGCCCGGTAAGAACTCCGGGTTGCCGAACAGCGGCAACAACGGGCCCGGTCGTGTTGCGATTTTCAGGTTCCCGAGGCAGTCCTCCCAAGTCAAGAGGAGCTGGGCCGTTAAGAACGGCAGTTTTCCTTTTTGTAAAATTTTCGGATCCACCCAGGGAAGAAAAGTCAGGCCCCAGACCAGCGAGTCCTGCTCTTTCGTAACCCATTGTTTAGAAACCTCTCCATGGTACCAGTCTACCAACCTGGTCAACACAGCTGCTCTATGATAATTCTCCATGTCCAGAAGCCCAACCCCCCCCTCCCCTTAGGCCTGGCCAATTTACGGAGACTCAGTCTAGGGTGCCTCTGAACCTCTGAACCAGACACCGGTCTACCAGACTAACGTTCAGCATCTCCGATTTGGACATGTTGACTTTGAAATTACTGACTAAATTTCTGGAACTCCTGTATGATTGACAGCAAAGAAGTATGGGGTGATGTAATGTATAGAAGCAAGTCATCCGCATACAAAGCTAATTTATGTGCCTTGCCTCCTACCTCTATCCCCTTAACGTCAGGGTTCCCTCTCAGAGCAACCGCTAGATGCTCCATCACCAGCACAAACAACAAGGGTGACAGAGGGCAACCCTGTCTCGTCCCGTTCCCCACCGGAAAAGCCGATGACAAAAGCCCGTTTGTCTTTACCCTCGCTGTGGGACCTCTATAGAGTGCTTGTATTTTCCCTCTCAGAACTGGACCCAATCCCGCCTGTCTAAGGGTATGTCCCAGAAATCTCCAACTAACCCTATCAAACACCTTTTCGGCGTCCACCGACAAAAGACACATTGGGATTTTATTGGCTCTCGCATAAGAATTTAGAAGAATAGTCTTAATTGTGTTGTCCCGGGCCTCTCTTCCCGACACAAACCCCACCTGGTCTGTATGGGCCCAAGACAGCAGCAGCCTCTTCAGTCTGTTAGCAATCATTTTGGAGTAAAGTTTCACATCCACATTAATTAGAGAAATAGGCCTATAACCGCTGCAGACTGTTCGCTCCCTCCCCGGTTTGGGCAAGACTGTGATGTGAGCCTCTGGAGTCTGTGTCGGGAAACCGCATTCCTCTGACACTGCGTTAAAGGTCTTAGTCATGAATGGGGCCAGCTGGGGTTTAAATTGCTTATAAAATTTTACAGTGAAGCAGTCAGGTCCCGGGCTTCTCCCAGAAGGGGTCCCTACCAGAGCTTCCAATAATTCCAATTGCTCAAAGGGCTCTTCCAAGGTGTCTCTGTCCAGGGCATCAAGGACCGGCAACCCTGTGTCTTCTACGTATCTCTCCACCTCCCTCTCCAGATCTTCCCTCTCCCACTGCCCCCCACCAATGTTGTACAACTGTTAAGACTGCCTGAAAACCTCCACGATTCTTTTGGGGTCTTGCACAAGCCCACCTCCCATGTCCTTTATATTTGGTATGTACGTTTGGCGCTGTCTGGGGTGTAAAAGTCTAGAGAGGGGGCGTCCGCATTTGTTGGTATGCTCATAATAAAATCTATTTGCCAATTCCCTCTGTCTGCTGGTCATTTTGTTTAGTAAACTCAACATCTTGCCTCTAGTTTCCATCAGCTCCATCATGATAGCCGGGGTCGGGCACAGCTTATGAGAGGTTTCCAGCCTAGCGATGCTATCTAACAGCCCCTTCACCTGTGCACCCCTCTCCCTCTTCAACCTCGATGCGTGCTGAATGAAGACCCCCCTCAGAGTACACTTCAGGGCCTCCCACTGTAGGGGGAGCCCAGTCGAGTCATTCTCATGATTTCTCAGGAAATCAGTGATCCCTTCTGCGATCGCCTTAGAACACAACTCGTCCTGCAGAAGGCCCTCATTCAACCGCCACTGCCATGGCCGCTCTGCCAGCCCAGGCAACTCCAACGACAGAAGCAAAGGAGCATGGTCTGGCCACTGGGGACCACTGAAGTGCATGGTGACTAATGAAAAAATAATCAATCCTACTATAAGAAGCATGGATGTTCGAATAAAAAGTGAAGTCTTTGACCCCGGGGTTGCAAGTCCTCCAAACGTCAATCAGTTGTCTTTCGTGAAGCAGTTTTTTAAAGGCTCTTAGTTTTGTGTAGGACAAAGATGACCGCCCCGTAGAGGTGTCTATCTGTGGCTCTATTGCCATATTAAAATCCCCCCCTAGTATCACCACCCCCTCTGCGAAATCCTCCAAGGCCCAGAGGATCCTCTGAGCCGCCCTTACTTGATCAGTGTTTGGCAGATAAACATTAGCCAGGGTAAACATTCTTCCCCCTATTTGAGCCTTAACGAATACGTATCTGTCCTCCGTATCTATCATGTTATCCAGGGATACAAACGATGCATTCCTGTGGATCGCTATTGATACCCCCTTAGTTTTGGCTTCGGGGCGTGAAACCACGTGGGAAAATTTTTGTCTTTAAAGTCTGGCATCTTATCTACCCTAAAGTGGGTCTCGTGCAAGAATAGAACATGACATCTCTTTTTGTGCAAGGAGTACAGGATCTGTGACCTCTTAGAGGGGTCATTCAGGCCTTTCATGTTAAATGAACATAATGTGATGCGGGGGCCCGGAACCCCAAGCACAACACACGGTGTTGGACGACAAACGACAAAGCACAAAGACACACACACAACAAACAAACCAAGTACCGGCTCCTATCCGGCACTGTGCAACACTATGGAGGGCTGTCCCTCCCAACCTAAACTATCCACTCCGGGAGTAACTCCCAACAAACTGCCCACCCCTGACAAAGTATAACTTCCCAGGGGTGGTCAGTCACCTACTTGGGGAACTTAGTCGAACACAGCCGCGAAGAGGTCCGTACAGCCCATTTTAACAGTAAATTTTCAGTGCGCAGACAAAATGCGGGTTCATAATGTAATATCAACAAACAACCAACCCAACCATCAGGGCCCGCACCTAGGTCCCGCACCCGACGGGGAGGAGGGGCGGGGAGAGCTGGAGCGGCTCAACCCCACCCCCCGGGGCCCCGGGGCAGGCCTGCTGAACATCGATGGCCCCAGTTCCTAAACATCTACTAAACGTTGCAGGAATAAAAATGAACACAAACAAGCGAAAGCAACCCCCATGACCCCGACCAGAGGAGGGGCACGGGCCAGAGCTGCCCGAGAAATCTCAGGCCGAACATAGATCGAACCCCTTGATTTCTCCCAGGCCATGGAAGTGGCCCGCCAAACCGTCCTCTCCGGTGCCGTGGCCCCTCCCCCCTTCATGGCCACCTTAGGTCCCTCCCACCCCCCGCCCCTCCCCCGCATAGCCAAAATGGGGGCAATAGTGTCCCCCCCGCCTATCGGGTACCAGTGACCCAACTCGCGGTGGGAGATCAGCACGCCAAAACCTGAACGCCCAGTGGCAGAAACAAGAGGAGAAAACGGGCCCCCCCCACCCACAGTAACCAAACGACGTTCTTAAAAATCTGTCAAACAAGCAAGGACGATCACAGAAACGGAACAATAAGTATTATTGAATAGACATTAGACCCCCCGACCACCATGGTTATGCCCGGTCTAACCCGCACGCCCTCCCGCGCCCGCCCCCCGGACGGAGTCTCCTCGACCTCTGTGGCAAGGGCTGAAGCGGGGCCGGCAATGCGTCCGCCAGCCAATCCGGCACCTGAATCAAGTACGTCGACAGAAACTCAAACAGCATCGGCAGTTCCTCGTGAGACCTCAGGAAAAATGAATCTTGATCTTCCGTACTATTAAATGAAATGGGTGCCCCCACTTGTACGAGGCCCCCAAGCTCTTGATTTTCTCCAAAAGCGGGCGCATAATCCGCCGCATATGAAGAGTTATCCTGGAGAAGTCCGGGAAAACAGTGATCCTGGTGCCGTTCCAATTCACTGGGCCCCTATCCCAAGCCGTCTTCACTATTTCCTCCCTGTCTTCAAACGACAGGAGCCTGCACAAAACGTCCCGAGGAGAGCCTTGACCTCCCAAAGGCATACTCACGATTCTATGGATCCGCTCAATCCAGAACTTCGCCTCTGGTGGCCTCCCCAACAAAGTATTGAAGATCGCCTGCGCCGAAGCTCTCAGCCTGTCGCCCCCTATCTCCTCTGGGATCCCCCTCAATTTCACGTTATTCCTTCTTCCTCAATTTTCTAGATCATCAAGGTGCAGCTGAATTTCCCTTTGTTGCCGTCGGACTTCTCGTTGTAATCCCGCCAGCTCTGACAATTCTCGGGCCATATCCTCTTGGTTTCTCTCCACCACGACCGTTCTTGCATCTAACGTAGCCGTCTGCTGCTGCAAGTCCTCGATATCCTTTCTCACTGCCTTCTCAATGCGAAGCGCCATTGACTCAAGGTCCGCCTTGGAGGGGAGGGATTGTAAGTCCTCTTTAGTAGCCAAGGACTGCAAGAGGTTTCTCAGTGCAACCCCCACAAAATCTCCCTCCGCTTGTAATGAATAATCCCTTTGCGAGGTTGTAGCGGGGGACGCAAACCCCCCCTCCAGCCAAGCCATCCGTGTTCCCATTGCTGGACCCTGGCGCCGAGCCGGCAGGGGAGAGGGCACAGAAATCTCACGGCGAGAGCTATATCCGGCAGAACCATCTCTGCTGCACCAACTCGGGGACTCCGGGGGACCGAGCCTCGTCTCTTCACTGCCGCTTTCACTGCTGCTGCCGCTGCCAGGGTCAATCCTCACATCTGGACTTATAATGGGGGAGCGATCCACCTCCCCCACATTTCTGGAGGGGGGAGCGGGGGGGCCCTCCAACCTTGCTCTGGCCCGGCTTCTCTCCCACGTGATCCCCTCCTCTCTCCCCCTCACCTCCGTCGGCGCCGCTCTTCACCTCCTTCAGGCTGTTCACGCTTAGTGCCGACGAATGCTCTCCTCCCCCGTCATTAACAGCTGAGCCAGCGGGGGACAGGGTGCTCGCCGGCTCCTCTCTCCTCTGCCATTCTCGGTCACGCAGCATCCCCGCGGCCGGCGCCATCTTGTCCAGTTCCCCCTGCAGTCTCCGCATGGCAGGGGGGGCCAGGAAACGGGCGATCCCCACACGGGATGCCGTCCCCAACTTCTTCCCTCCTCTCCTCTTCTTCTGTGATCCCATCCTCCACGGGTCCCGTTCAGATAGGCTGCGCTGCTCTGCTGTATAGTCTGGGCCAAACGGAGCTCCACAAAATCGCTGCTCACTCGGCCATGTCCAAGCCACGCCCCCCCCCCCCCCAGCTATTGCATTTTGATTCGCTTTTTGTCTGCTTTAAAAACACCAGCCCACATGGGCATCCCAAACCAGCAGGTGACCCTATCTTTTGTACTAAATCAGCTTGTTCGGCCTCAGCTTTATTAAGCTATTGCATTTTGAATTGGTTTTTGTCTGTTTTAAAAACACCAGCCCACATGGGCATCCCAAACCAGCAGGTGACCCTATCTTTTGTACTAAATCAGCTTGTTCGGCCTCAGCTTTATTAAGCTATTGCATTTTGAATTGGTTTTTGTCTGTTTTAAAAACACCAGCCCACATGGGCATCCCAAACCAGCAGGTGACCCTATCTTTTGTACTAAATAAGCTTGTTCAGCCTCAGCTTTATTAAGCTATTGCATTTTGAATTGGTTTTTGTCCTGCTGTCAAAACACCAGGCCGCAGGGTATCCCAAACCACCACGTTGCACCCTGTTATACTAAATAAGCTTGTTCAGCCTCAGCTTTATTGAGCTATTGCAATTTGAATTGGTTTTTGTCCTGCTGTCAAAACACCAGGCCACAGGGTATGCCAAACCACCACGTTGCACCCTATCTTTTATACTAAATCAGCTTGTTCATCTCAGCTTTATTAAGCTATTGCATTTTGAATTGGTTTTTGTCTGCTTTAAAAACACCAGCCCACATGGGCATCCCAAACCAGCACATGTGACCCTATCTTTTGTACTAAATCAGCTTGTTCAGCCTCAGCTTTATTAAGCTATTGCATTTTGAATTGGTTTTTGTGTGCTTTAAAAACACCAGCCCACATGGGCATCCCAAACCAGCACATTTGACCCTATCTTTTATACTAAATAAGCTTGTTCAGCCTCAGCTTTATTAAGCTATTGCAATTTGAATTGGTTTTTGTCCTGCTGTCAAAACACCAGCCCGGGGCGTGGTCTGGGCATGGAAGCGTGAGGAGCGTTCTGTGGGAGCTCCGTACAGCCCTTTGACTATACAGGCGACTTGTGCATCAATTTCAGTTGGACTTACCTGAGGATGGGATCCCAGAGGAAGAGGAGGACGGCGAAGAGGTCCGCAGCTCCATCCCGTGCGGGGATTGCCAGATTCATGGCTCCCCCTGCTACTCAGGAAAGGGGACAAACAAACAAGATGGCGCCGACCGAGCAGAAGCAGCAGCCCACTAATGGCGGGGCGACTGGGGAGGCGGTAGATGCCGGTTCCCCCGCCCGCACCCCTGAGAGCGGCGAGGCCAGGACTCGGGCTGCGGGACCTGTGCAGCGGAGGCCAGGGAGTAACGCCGCAGGAGAAGAACAGGAGGGCAGGATGGCGCCGCCCGAGCCGACGCGGCGAACCCTCGGAGGCGGGGTGGAGAGAGCTGAGTCCCCCGCTCATATGACTGAGAGTGGCGGGGGCAGGATCCAGGCTGCGGGACCGGTGCAGCGGAGGTCGGCGGCGGGGAGGACCGGAGCGGCTGGGAAAGAAGCCGGCAGGGCGGCGTCGGCCGGACTGTCACTGCAAACCCCCGGAGGCGGGGTAGAAGGAGCTGATGCCCTCGCTCACACTGCTCAGAGCGGCGGGGGCGGAAGACGAGTGGCGGCGCCTGAGCGGCTGAATGCAGAGGAGACGAGAAGCGGCTCTGCTGGAGGTGAGGGGGAGAGGGGAGAGGGGACAGTGAAGCACATGTCCCTGAAGCCGGGCTGCGGAGGTGAACCCCTCAGGGGGGAAATAAAGAGACACCAGGCTGCTGACATTCACTCACTGTGCACATGTGAAACACCACAGGGGATAAATGGTGGGCACCTGAATCCCAGGGAACACATGGAGCGGGGCTCCTCTGGAGGTGGCCACGCCTCAGCCGCAGTTGAAATAGGAGGGGAGACACCTTGCTCCCCCATACTAAGCCCGGCTTGGCACATAAGCCTGAGTGGCGGTAGCAGTGATAGCACTGAAGATACAGGGGTGATGAGGCTCGATCCCCTGGAGTCCTCGGAGGAGTTGGAGGAGGTCGGCGCAGCCAGCTCTGATGCCAGACAGGGTGGTCCGTCATTCTCCCCCTCGCCAGGAGGTCGGCCCGGACGTGCTTTTGGAGGTCGGATGGCTTGGACGGAGGAGGGGTCCAGGTCCCCAGAGGTAACCCCCTACAGGGGTGACACTCCACGGGCGGAAGGAGACTTTGGGGGGGGCAGCGCTGAGAAACCTCTTACAGTCTTTGGCTACTAAAGAAGACCTGCAGGCTCTCCCCTCCAAGGCGGACCTAGAGTCAATGGCTTTGCGCATAGAGAAAGCAGTGAGAAAAGATATAGAGGACTTGCAGCATCAGACAGCTACGTTAGATGCAAAGGCAGTTGCGATGGAGAGGCATCAAGAGGAGATGAGTCGGGGGTTGGCGGAGCTGGCGGGCCTGCAGCAGGAAGTTCGACGTAAACAGAGGGAGATGCAGTTGCACCTCGATGACCTGGAGAACCGGGGTAGGAGGAACAACGTGAAGCTTAGAGGAATACCGGAAGAAGTTGGTGGCGACAGACTGAAAGCATCGGCCCAGGCGATCTTCAATTCCTTACTGAGTAGACCACCGGAGGCAGCGTTCCGGATTGAACGGATCCATAGGGTCATGAGCAGACCCTTGGGGGGGCCTGGGACTCCAAGGGATGTGCTGTGCAGGCTGCTGTCATTCGAGGACAGAGAGGAATTGGTGAAGGCGGCATGGGAGAGGGGCCCGGTGAGCTGGAACGGCTCCAGGGTCACACTATTACCAGACTTCTCTAGGAGGACACTTCATATGCGGCGGATCCTACGTCCGCTTCTGGAGAAGATCAAGAGTGTGGGTGCCTCCTACAAGTGGGGTCACCCATTTCATCTAGTAGTGAGAAAGAATGATGCTTTCTTTTCCTTGAGATCACATGAGGATCTACCGAGCCTTTTTGATTTTCTTTCAACGGACGCAATCCAGGTTCCTGACTGGCTGGCGGAGGCTTTGCCGGCCCCACCCCAGCCCCTGCCACAGAGGGTTCGGAGGTTTCGCCGGGGGGGAGGGGGGGGAGGGGGGAGGGAGGTGGTTCGGGCATGAAGGGATAGGATTCATACATGCATGATGCCTAAGGAATAATGTGTTAGGGCCCCGGGGTTCACCGGGCTTGCCCACTCTCTCGGGTACGTCCCTGGGTGTAGTTGTGTCTGCCGGGTGGGGGGGGCAAGGGAGCGCACCAGTCTTGGTGCTCTTCTTCCCCTCTCGCCCCGGGGGCCTCCCGGGGGACGGGGGGGTCCATGGGGGGGTGGGCTGGTTTTTCCTCCGGGCCGGGCCTTGGGGGGGGGTTTGAATGTTTTATTACCTCGGTGTTTAACCCCTGGTTTTAGGATTCCTGTTCTTTCAGCTCTATGGGGAGGGGGGTGGGGGTCCGAGTATCTCGGAGGGCTTTCAATGCTATTAAGGTTTGATGTTTCAATGCTCACCCTTTGTGCTTCAGTCTCTTTAATCTAGACGTTGGGTACAGGCCACCGGGGCTGGGCGGGGATCGGCTTGGGCTGGCTGGGGGCACCCCCCTCTCCTCCCTGGTCCTCCTCGGCCTGGGGGTCGAGAGCTGCGGACTGAGACCATGGTGGTCGTCTGCGGGCTGGGCCTCTGGGTCGGGGGGCGCGTATGGAGCAATACCCTCACCCTTGCGGGTCTGGACACCGGGGGGGGGGGGCACTGTGCCGGGGACCACTTCTGGCCTGGTCTCGGTCACCACCATGTCCTCATACTGCGCATGAGACATACTGTCTGCTACTTGGGGGGTCGCCGACATCGACGGGGGGGGGACGTTCGGGCTTGGGGGCCCTCCTTGGGCTCACCCCCTCTGCTCGGGATTGGGGACCTGGTGGGGGCTTCGGGGGCAATGTATGGGTCTGCCCCATATGTGGGGGGGGGTTGGGGGGGGGCTCGGGTAGATGGGGCCTGCTCGACTTTTCGGTTAGGGGATCCGGAGCTTGATGTCCATGACTCGGGATTGTATCAGGGTATCCATTCTGCGGGAGGTGTCGGATGGAGTGTGCTCCTTCCCCCCCAGCTTCCCCCTCTGGCTGGGGGGTGGGGGCTGTGGATTGGCTCATAGGGCTTTCTGCTGGCTCGCCTCGCTGGTTGGGGGAGGGGGGGCTGGGGGACGGGGGACCGTTAGGGAGGATAGTGGTAAGATACGATATCAGATAGAAATTTGTGTTGTTGCAAATCGAGAGGCAGCAATTTTTGTTAGCACTAAAAGTTTATCGTTTAAATTGGGCTGTGCGGACTCCACCGCGGCTGTGTTCAACCAAGTTCCCCAAATAGGTGGCTGACCACTTCAGCTTAGCTCGCTTGGCTAGAGGTGGTTAGATTTCTTGGGACTAGTTCCCAGAACGGTTAGAGTAGCTTGGAAGGGTTAGCCTTCCCTAAACTTTTAGACACCAGGTAGTGGCTGGCGTCAGGTTTGTGTGTAGTGCGTTTGTCTGTCTTTAGTCTTGTGTTACCCGTTACCTAGTGTTTCCTTCCCTTCTCCCGGGGCGCGGGTGGTAGGATGGGTGGGGCTGGCGGTGGAGGGGGGGGGCGGGGTCAGCTTCTTGCAATATGCTCGTTCAATGTAAAGGGATTGAATAACCCCTCAAAGAGGTCCCAAATCTTATACTCCCAACATAAGAAGAGATGTCAGATCCTTTTTTTGCAGGAAACCCATTTTAAGGCAGGCAAGGTGCCGAACTGTAGGGACAGGAACTTCCCCATATGGTTCCATGCCCCGAATCCAGAAGCCAAGGCCAAGGGAGTGTCAATTGCGGTTCATAAAAATGCACCGTTCATAATGTTAGATAAGAAGATAGACCCAGAGGGTAGGTTCTTATTTGTTAAAGCTCAAATTGGAGGGAAAAAGTTCACACTAGCCAATCTATATTTACCAAATGTAGATCAGGTGAAAACAGTTCAAAGGATCTTCCGGATTCTGGACGGTTTCACAGAAGGGGTGGAGATAATAGGGGGAGATTTCAATATGGCCATTGATCCCTTGATAGATACCTCCTTGGGACGGTCATCCTTGTCTTATGCAAAGCTGAGGGCGTTTAAAAAACTACTCTATGGAAGACAATTAATAGATGTCTGGCGAATATGCAACACGGGGGTCAAAGATTATACCTTTTACTCGAACATCCACTCATCATACAGTAGGATAGATTATTTTTTTGTTAGTCACCACGCGTTGGGATGGTCACCGGCGGCAACCATTGGGAATAGAATCTGGTCGGATCATGCTCCCCTATTGTTGACCCTGGAGCTGCCAGGGCTGGCAGACAGACCTTGGCAGTGGCGACTGAATGAGGGCCTATTTCTGGATGAATCCTTCTCGAAGGCGGTGTCCGAGGGGATTGTGGATTTTTTGAGAAATCATGAAGGAGATACAACTAGGCTCCCTATGCAGTGGGAGGCACTGAAGTGTAGCCTCAGGGGGATTCTTATCCAGCATGCAGCAAGGTTGAAGCGAGAGAGGGGAGCTAGGGTGGTGGGGCTGATTGATAGTATAGCTAGACTGGAGACCTCTCATAAGCGGAATCCGGATCCCTCTAGTCTGCTGGCCCTGACAGAAGCTAGGAACGAGCTGCTGAACCTACTAAATAAAATGTCTTGCAGGCAAAGGGAATTGGCGAATAGGTTTCACTATGAACACAATAACAAATGCGGCCGGCCCTTAGCTAGACTGCTGCACCCCAGACAGTGTCAGACATACATACCGACTATAAAAAATGCAAGAGGCGATCTAGTACATGACCCAAAGGGAATTGTTGAGGTATTTCAGCGATTCTACTCCCAGTTATACGGCATTGCAGGGGGACGGGGGGAGGGGCGGGATTTGGAAGAGGAGATGGAGCGATATGTGGAGGAGACAGGGCTGCCGGTTCTAGAGGACTCGGAGAGAGAAGCCCTGGAAGAACCCTTCGATCAGTCAGAATTGATAGAGGCCGTGGCCTCGACTCAGACTGGGAGGAGCCCGGGCCCTGATGGGTTCACAATCAAATTTTATAAACAATTCCAGGCTCAACTGACACCGTTTATGACGAAAGCATTTAACGCGGTCTCGGAGGGTTGTGACTTCCCGACGCAGTCCTTAGAGGCGCACATCACGGTTTTGCCTAAGCCTGGGAAAGAGCAAACGAGTTGTAACAGCTACAGACCAATCTCGTTGATCAACGTAGATGTGAAACTCTTCTCCAAAATAATTGCTAATAGGCTAAAGAAGCTGTTACCGGATTGGGCACACACGGACCAGGTGGGGTTTGTGTCGGGAAGGGAGGCCCGCGACAATACCATAAAGAAAATTGTCTATATATGTTGTGTATATGTTTTTTATTGTGTCTTTAGTACCTTTAATAAATTTTGTCATATCACTTTATACATATTTCCAGAGTGAGTGCCCATATTTAGATCCCCCCTTCCTTTTTTCTTGTATTGGTAATACCATAAAGACAATTCTCCTGAATTCCTACGCCAGAACGAATAAAATCCCTATGTGCCTCCTGTCAGTGGACGCTGAGAAGGCGTTTGACAGGGTAAACTGGAAGTTCCTAGAGCTAACTTTGAAGCAGGCAGGGCTGGGTCCGGTTCTGAGGGGGAAGATTAGGGCACTTTATGGTAGCCCCACGGCGAAGGTCAGAATCAATGGAATCTTGTCGTCAGCTTTTAAGATAGGGAATGGGACGAGACAGGGTTGTCCCTTATCGCCCCTGTTATTTGTGCTGGTAATGGAACACTTGGCAGTGGCGCTGCGCAGACACCCTGACATTAAGGGGGTATAGCTAGGAGGTAAGATGCACAAACTGGCACTATACGCGGATGACTTATTGCTTTATATCACCTCGCCACATATTTCTTTGCCACTGATCATACAGGAGTTCCAGAGGTTTAGTAGAGTTAGTAATTTTAAAGTGAATATGTCTAAGTCCGAAATGTTGAATGTCAGTATTGAGGACCAGGCCTTGGTCCGGAGACTAGAGGGGAACTTCCCTTTTAAGTGGTGTAAAGAGGCCATAGAATATTTGGGAGTTTGGATTGCAGCAGATCATGCCTCGCTGTTTGGGTTGAACTATGACCCCTTACTAGGGAGGATCAGGAAAGATCTGGAGGAATATAGAAAGAAAAATATCTCCTGGCTTGGGAGAATAAATGTCCTAAAGATGGACATATTGCCAAAACTATTATACATCTTTCAGGCGATCCCCATCCATTGTAATAAACGCTTCTTTCGGCAAATTAGATCAGAGATAGTGAGATTTGTCTGGGGAGGGAAACACCCGAGACTAAGCCTACGGAAATTAGCTAGGCAGAAGGGGGAGGGGGGGGCAGGGCTTCCAGATGTGGAGAACTACCATAGAGCAGCGGTGCTGACAAGGATGGTGGACTGGTATCAGGGGGGAGGATCCAAGCAGTGGGTTACAATTGAGCAGGACATGCAGACAGGCAGGGTTACATCGCTCCCGTGGGTGGATCCTAAAATAAGGTCAGGGGAGAGACTACCGTTCCTAACGGCCCAGCTTCTTACGACGTGGGAAAACTGTCTTAGGACTCAAGATATAGGAACTAGACCAGGTCCGATGACGCCTTTATTCGATAATCCAGAGTTTGAACCGGGTATGGGGACCTCGAAATTTTTGATCTGGAATTCATCCCCAAGCATTAAGTTGAGGCATACGTTGGTTCAGGGTAGGTTGCCCACGGTGGGGGAGCTGAACGCCAAAGAGGGGGGGAGGGTATCATGGCTGGCGGTGAACCAATTGAGGAATTTCTTGAGCTCATTGGGAGACATAAGTAAGATCCCGAGAGAGTGCTCCCAATTTGAGAGTCTGTTGGAGGCCACAGAAAGACCAAAAGGGGTACTATCAATCCTGTATGGCATATTATTGGGAGGGGGAGGGGATGCGAAGCTGGACTTTGTAGCAGAATGGGAAAGAGAGATTGGGAGGACTCTAGACAAGGAGGAGTGGGAAAAGGCCTTTTTTCTTACTCACAAGATGGCTAAGCCGTGTAAGGCTCAGGAAAAAAACTACAAATTGATTTCAAGGTGGTACAGGAGCCCCGCTCGGATTCATCAGATCTTCCCCCTTGTGCCGGATACGTGTTGGAGATGTAATGCAGCTCGGGGTACCCTCTTGCATATATGGTGGGAATGCCCTAGCATAAACAGGCTTTGGGTCGGGATCCTCTCGATGTATGAGGAGGCTTATGGCTCCCCGATCCCAAACACCCCAGAGATGACCCTGCTGTCCATGCTTCCAGGAAGTAAACAAGCTGGTAGGAGGGGAGCTCTGAGACACTTTCTGACAGCTGCAAGATCTGTAATACCAAGGTATTGGAAGAGGACGACAGTCCCCTCCCTGATTGAGTGGTGCGAGGAGCTTAATAACATTATGAGAATGGAGGAGCTTGTGGCTGACCTAAAGGGGGAGGGTGAGAAGTTCAGGAATACGTGGGCAGCATGGATAATGTATAAAGGTTCGGACCTAGGGCAGAGGAAAATAATGGAACTGCAATAGGCCCGGCGGTAGATGGATGGACTTGGACTCCTCTGCTTGCCTTGCCTTCCCCTCCCCTTCCTTTTCCTTTCCCCGCGCCTTTCCCCCCCTGGCCCCAATGTGGGTAGTGTCCTTGAGGGTTGCGTGTCTGTCTGTTCTTTGTGGTGCGTTGTTAGACTGCCCGACCTACCGTCGGATAAATAGGCTGGATCTCGGATGACTGGCTGACTTATGGTAGGAGATTTTGTTCGGCTCGCCCAGGAATGCTTGGGGGGTCGGTGCCCCTCCACACGGAGGATGGAGGAGGGAAAGAAGGTATTATGTTGGTCAGGCCTCTGTGCTCTGGTGGGGTGGTCGGGTCAGAGAGCATAATTGGACAAACAATAAGGAGATTAGAAAAGGCTGGGCTGAGCATGGGGGATGGAGGTAGGCGTCGGGAATGTAAGATAATGCTGTATGTCATATGTTATGCACCTAGTACTATTGTATTTTTGTGTGTTTATTTGTGTTAATGTACATGTATAATGCAGAACACTCAATAAAATAAGATTAAACATAAAAACACCAGCCCACATGGGCATCCCAGACCAGCACATGTGACCCTATCTTTTATACTAAATCAGCTTGTTCAGCCTCAGCTCTATTAAGCTATTGCATTTTGATTTGGTTTTTGGCCTCCTGTAAAAACCCAAGCCCACATGGGCATCCCAAACCAGCACATGTGACCCTATCTTTTATACTAAATCAGCTTGTTCAGCCTCAGCTCTATTAAGCTATTGCATTTTGATTGGGTTTTTGGCCCCCTGTAAAAACCCAGGCCCACATGGGCATCCCAAACCAGCACATGTGACCCTATCTTTTATACTAAATCAGCTTGTTCAGCCTCAGCTCTATTAAGCTATTGCATTTTGATTTGGTTTTTGGCCTCCTGTAAAAACCCAAGCCCACATGGGCATCCCAAACCAGCACATGTGACCCTATCTTTTATACTAAATCAGCTTGTTCAGCCTCAGCTCTATTAAGCTATTGCATTTTGATTTGGTATTTGGCCTCCTTTAAAAACCCAAGCCCACATGGGCATCCCAAACCAGCACATGTGACCCTATCTTTTAGAGATGAGCGAACTTTTGAAAAATTCGATTCGACTGATTCGCCAAATTTTCCGACAAAAATAGTTTCGACCCGAATTTATTCGCGACGAATCGCTATTAAAAACGGCTATTTCTGAGCCTCCTAGAGCCTCAATAGGGTTGTAAACCATTCTGCCTTGCTGTAACACGCACAGGATGCGTGCTGGGTTAGTTAAACAATACTTTGAATAAATATCACATGCAGATCAGAGGCATCGCTAATAGAATCGCAGAGCGGCACAATTGCAGAGAGTTGAAGTGGCATCACTATGAGGGGCAGGAGCCCAAACATTGCTTTAAAGAGACACTGGAGTTGGCAGCAGCAGGAGCCCAAAAATTGGATGAATCACACCCTGGAGTTGCAAGCAGCAGCAGCAGGAGCCCAAACATTACTTTAAAGAGACACTGGGGTTGGCTTCAGGAGCCCAAAAATTGGATGATTCACACCCTGGAGTTGGCAGCAGCAGCAGGAGCCCAATTACTACTTTAAAGAGACACTGGGGTTGGCTTCAGTAGCCCAAAAATTGGATGAATCACACCCTGGAGTTGGCAGCAGCAGCAGCAGCAGGAGCCAAAATATTACTTTAAAGAGACCCTGGGGTTGGCTTCAGGAGCCCAAAAATTGGATGAATCACACCCTGGAGTTGGCAGCAGCAGCAGCAGCAGCAGGAGCCCAAACATTACTTTAAAGAGACCCTGAGGTTGGCTTCAGGAGCCCAAAAATTGGATGAATCACACCCTGGAGTTGGCAGCAGCAGCAGCCCAAATATTACTTTAAAGAGACACTGGAGTTGGCTTCAGGAGCCCAAAAATTGGATGATTCACACCCTGGAGTTGGCAGCAGCAGCAGGAGCCCAAACATTACTTTAAAGAGACCCTGGGGTTGGCTTCAGGAGCCCAAAAATTAGATGAATCACACCCTGGAGTTGGCAGCAGCAGCAGGAGCCCAAATATTACTTTAAAGAGACACTGGGGTTGGCTTCAGTAGCCCAAAAATTGGATGAATCACACCCTGGAGTTGGCAGCAGCAGGAGCCCAAATATTACTTTAAAGAGACCCTGGGGTTGGCTTCAGGAGCCCAAAAATTGGATGAATCACACCCTGGAGTTGGCAGCAGCAGCAGGAGCCCAAACATTACTTTAAAGAGACACTGGGGTTGGCTTCAGTAGCCCAAAAATTGGATGAATCACACCCTGGAGTTGGCAGCAGCAGCAGGAGCCCAAACATTACTTTAAAGAGACCCTGGGGTTGGCTTCAGGAGGCCAAAAATTGGATGAATCACACCCTGGAGTTGGCAGCAGCAGGAGCCCAAATATTACTTTAAAGAGACCCTGGGGTTGGCTTCAGGAGCCCAAAGATTGGATGAATCACACCCTGGAGTTGGCAGCAGCAGCAGGAGCCCAAATATTACTTTAAAGAGACACTGGGGTTGGCTTCAGTAGCCCAAAAATAAGATGAATCACACCCTGGAGTTGGCAGCAGCAGGAGCCCAAATATTACTTTAAAGAGACCCTGGGGTTGGCTTCAGGAGCCCAAAAATTGGATGATTCACACCCTGGAGTTGGCAGCAGCAGCAGCAGCAGGAGCCCAAACATTACTTTAAAGAGACACTGGAGTTGGCTAAAGGAGCCCAAAAATTGGATGATTCACACCCTGGAGTTGGCAACAGCAGCAGCAGGAGCCCAAATATTACTTTAAAGAGACACTGGAGTTTGCTTCAGGAGCCCAAAAATTGGATGATTCACACCCTGGAGTTGGCAGCAGCAGCAGCAGGAGCCCAAATATTACTTTAAAGAGACCCTGGGGTTGGCTTCAGGAGGCCAAAAATTGGATGAATCACACCCTGGAGTTGGTGGCAGCAGCAGCAGGAGCCCAAATATTACTTTAAAGAGACACTGGAGTTGGCTTCATGAGCCCAAAAATTGGATGATTCACACCCTGGAGTTGGCAGCAGCAGCAGCAGCAGGAGCCCAAATATTACTTTAAAGAGACCCTGGGCTTGGCTTCAGGAGCCCAAAAAGTGGATGAATCACACCCTGGAGTTGGCAGCAGCAGCAGCAGGAGTCCAAATATTACTTTAAAGAGACCCTGGGGTTGGCTTCAGGAGCCCAAAAATTGGATGAATCACACCCTGGAGTTGGCAGGAGTTGGCAGCAGCAGCAGCAGCAACAGGAGCCCAAACATTACTTTAAAGAGACACTGGAGTTGGCTTCAGGAGCCCAAAAATTGGATGATTCACACCCTGGAGTTGGCAGCAGCAGCAGGAGCCCAAATATTACTTTAAAGAGACCCTGGGGTTGGCTTCAGGAGCCCAAAAATTGGATGAATCACACCCTGGAGTTGGCAGCAGCAGCAGGAGCCCAAATATTACTTTAAAGAGACACTGGGGTTGGCTTCAGTAGCCCAAAAATTGGATGAATCACACCCTGGAGTTGGCAGCAGCAGCAGGAGCCCAAATATTACTTTAAAGAGACCCTGGGGTTGGCTTCAGGAGGCCAAAAATTGGATGAATCACACCCTGGAGTTGGCAGCAGCAGGAGCCCAAATATTACTTTAAAGAGACCCTGGGGTTGGCTTCAGGAGGCCAAAAATTGGATGAATCACACCCTGGAGTTGGCAGCAGCAGCAGCAGGAGCCCAAATATTACTTTAAAGAGACACTGGGGTTGGCTTCAGTAGCCCAAAAATTGGATGAATCACACCCTGGAGTTGGCAGCAGCAGCAGCAGCAGGAGCCCAAATATTACTTTAAAGAGACCCTGGGGTTGGCTTCAGGAGCCCAAAAATTGGATGAATCACACCCTGGAGTTGGCAGGAGTTGGCAGCAGCAGCAGCAACAGGAGCCCAAACATTACTTTAAAGAGACACTGGAGTTGGCTTCAGGAGCCCAAAAATTGGATGATTCACACCCTGGAGTTGGCAGCAGCAGCAGCAGCAGGAGCCCAAATATTACTTTAAAGAGACACTGGAGTTGGCTTCAGGAGCCCAAAAATTGGATGATTCACACCCTGGAGTTGGCAGCAGCAGCAGCAGCAGGAGCCCAAATATTACTTTAAAGAGACCCTGGGGTTGGCTTCAGGAGCCCAAAAAGTGGATGAATCACACCCTGGAGTTGGCAGCAGCAGCAGAAGGAGTCCAAGTATTACTTTAAAGAGACCCTGGGGTTGGCTTCAGGAGCCCAAAAATTGGATGAATCACACCCTGGAGTTGGCAGGAGTTGGCAGCAGCAGCAGCAGCAACAGGAGCCCAAACATTACTTTAAAGAGACAATGGAGTTGGCTTCAGGAGCCCAAAAATTGGATGATTCACACCCTGGAGTTGGCAGCAGCAGCAGGAGCCCAAATATTACTTTAAAGAGACCCTGGGGTTGGCTTCAGGAGCCCAAAAATTGGATGAATCACACCCTGGAGTTGGCAGCAGCAGCAGGAGCCCAAATATTACTTTAAAGAGACACTGGGGTTGGCTTCAGTAGCCAAAAATTGGATGAATCACACCCTGGAGTTGGCAGCAGCAGCAGGAGATCAAATATTACTTTAAAGAGACCCTGGGGTTGGCTTCAGGAGCCCAAAAATTGGATGAATCACACCCTGGAATTGGCAGCAGCAGCAGCAGGAGCCCAAACATTACTTTAAAGAGACACTGGAGTTGGCTTCAGGAGCCCAAAAATTGGATTAATCACACCCTGGAGTTGGCATCAGCAGCAGCAGGAGCCCAAACATTATTTTAAAGAGACACTGGAGTTGGCTTCAGGAGCCCAAAAATTGGATGAATCACACCCTGGAGTTGGCAGCAGCAGCAACAGGAGCCCAAACATTACTTTAAAGAGACACTGGAGTTGGCTTCAGGAGCCCAAAGATTGGATGAATCACACCCTGGAGTTGGCAGCAGCAGGAGCCCAAAAATTGGCCTAAAGACATAAATATGTTTTG
Source organism: Gastrophryne carolinensis (assembly GCA_027917425.1). Taxonomy (NCBI): domain Eukaryota; kingdom Metazoa; phylum Chordata; class Amphibia; order Anura; family Microhylidae; genus Gastrophryne; species Gastrophryne carolinensis. Next base: position 126,730,365 of record CM051243.1, on the reverse strand, counting down.
CACCATTTGGAAAGTGTAAAACGTGGCACCATGCTGAATCTAGTCGCATGCATCAGGCATTGGTGGGTGAGTCTTTCCACATTTTTAGTTGACAGACGAGTTCTCCTCGCCGTAACTATGGCCCCCGCCGCACTAAACACCCGCTCAGATGGCACGCTACTTGCCGGGCAGGACAGCTTTTCCAGGGCAAACTCCTGCTAGTTGCGGCCACAAATCAAGTTTGGCTGCCCAGAAGTCCAGCGGATCCTCAAGGTGTGTTGGCATGGTCATGTCAAAGTATGACATGACCTGCTGGTTCAGGTCCTGCTCCAGGTCTTCCTGCTGCTCATGAGTAGCCTCACTATGCAGGTGTAGAAAGCTACTCATTAGCGACTGAAGACTGAGGCTGCTGCTGATGGAGCTGCTGCTGCTGCTCCTGCCAACCCCCCCAGCGGCCATGGCAGTGGAAGGTGAGCGCAGAGGTCCCCTCGAGTCAGACCTGCGAGAGTATGGACCATGGCGCAGATAGGCATTGGCCAACTGCCTACGTAGAATGTCTTTGTAGTAGTTCAGTTTGTCCTCCCTCTCGGTGGGTTTAAAAAATGCCCCCATTTTGTGCCGGAAGCGAGGGTCCAATAAGGTGGACAGCCAGAAGTCATCCCGCCGACAGATGGAAACAATTCTGGGGTCACTACGCAAGCACGTGAGCATGCTTCGTGCCATTTGCGCAAGTGACTCGGATGGACTACCTGTCTCCATCTCCACTGCATACTGCCACGGTGTGCCCGGGTCCTCTGTCTCGCCTTCCTCAAAAACCTCTAGCTCCTCTGGCTGCTCCTGCTCCTCCTCTCCTGTCCGCTGACTAGATAAACCAGCCATTTCGCCAAGCCTAAACTGTGTTTCGCTGGGCAACTCCTCCTCCTCCTCTTCCTCCTCCTCCTCCAGTTCAGCTCCAACGGGGTTCATGTGGCCGTAAGATGTAAACGCCATGTCTCCAGTGCCCTGACCAGCCATGGTTTCCAACATGTGCTGTAGTACATGAAGCAGTGGAATCACGTCGTTCATCCTGTAATCCTGCCGACTGACAAATAAAGTGGCTTCCTCAAAGGGCCTGAGCAAACGGCAGGTGTCACGTATGAGCTGCCACTGGCTGACATTGAAGTTACACAGGGGAGTCCCCCTATCTGCTTGGATCATCAGGAAATCCGTGATGGCTTTTCTCTGTTCATATAATCGGTCCAACATGTGAAGGGTGGAATTCCAACGGGTGGAAACATCGCAAATCAGACTATGTTGGGGGATACCATTCTGACGCTGTAGCTCAAGAAAGGTGTGTTTGGCGGTGTATGAGTGGCTGAAGTGCATGCAAAGTTTCCTTGAAGTTGTTAGGATGTCTTGCAGATGGGGGGAACACTTCAGAAACCGCTTGACAACCAGATTGAAGACGTGAGCCATGCAGGGGGCATGGGTCAGGCTTCCTTGGCGCAGCGCAGACATAATGTTCTTCCCATTGTCGGTAACCATGATTCCCATTTTAAGTTTTCTTGGAGTAAGCCATGTTTGGATTTCCTGATGAATACATTTAAGCAGTTCCTCCCCTGTGTGACTCCGTTCGCCAAGACAAACCATGTGAAGCACTGCGTGACACCTCCGTGCCCTGCACACACGGTAGACTGGAGGGGCACTGAGACTTGAGCCTACAGTGGAGGGTGAGGAGATGGCGGAGGATGAGGAGGCCGAGTCGCACGGTGTCAGAGGCCCAACGGGCAGGGAGCGCGGATGCCGAAGCGGCGTGACCTGTCCAAGTTGCTGCTGCTGCTGCAAAGGGACCACATTCACCCAGTGGGCCGTAAACGACATGTACTGTCCCTGACCGTAGTTACAGCTCCAGATGTCGGCGCTGCCATGCACTTTGCTACACACCGACAGGCTCAAGGACTGGCCCACCTTCTGTTCAACAAAAGTGTGCAGCGCTGGTACTGCCTTCTTGGCAAAGAAATGACGGCTTGGGACTCTCCACCTCGGCTCGGCACAAGCCATCAGTTCTCTGAAAGGTGCAGATTCCACCACCTGAAAAGGGAGCGACTGCAGCACCAGCAACTTGGACAGGAGCACATTCAGCTTCTGCGCCGTAGGATGAGTGGGCGCATACTGCTGTCTCTTGGACATGGCTTCGCTGATGGATTGCTGGCGGGATGCATGACTTGGAGGAGGAGGAGGAGGAGCAGGAGCGACAGAGGATGGGTATGACGCACAGCTGCCTTCGGCTGAGGTGCTGGAGCCTTGGCTGGCAGAAATTGGGAGCGGCGTGCCACTTGGTGAGGAAGCAGACTGGACCACCCCTTGGGAGCCTCGGTTCTCCCAGGTCGCTTTATGGTGACGCATCATATGTTGACGCAGGGCCGTGGTGCCAACATTTGGACCCTGGCCACGCTTCACCTTTTGCCTACATATCTTGCATGTGGCCATGTTACCCTCCTGCGGATGCTTCAGGAAAAACTGCCACACTGCCGAGTAGCTACTTTTCCCACCCCCTGGCCTCACTGACTCACTGCTGCTGTTGCCAACTCCAGGAACCCCTGCTCCACTACCTCCCGATAAGGTAGACTGCCGGCTCCAGCCTTTGGAATTGTGCCCCCATGCTGACTGCTACCACCTTGCTGCCTCAGCTGCTGACTCCGGGGCAACCTGCGCCCCTCTTCTCCTGATGATGACGATGAAGCCCCTTCATCACCCGGCTCCCAAGTGCGATCGGCTTCATCGTCATCATCATTATCACCGAGTTGTGGCTGTACGTCACTGATGTTCGTGGATTCGTCAACAGTGTCTGGTGCAGGAGCTGGAACGCTCGCAGCACCCACGACACTGTCCACATCACTATTTGTCTGCCTAGCTAAAGAAGCCACCTCCATTTCTTGGCTGGGCAGTAGCTGCTGACTGTCCTCTATCTGATCGTCCTCCTCACTAAAGAGTGGAGCTGAACCCAAAGCATTGGATACGTCGCTGGGGGAGGGAACGGCGTAGGACAGAGGCAATGGGAGGACAGGGACTGCTCTCGGGGCATGCCAACTCAGGGTTGTGTCAGAGGAACCTACCGACCCTAAACTGGGGGTCTCAGACGTAAGTTGTGATGATGTTGTTGATGAGCGCGTCAACCAATCTACCACGGCAGATGCGTTACTGGTGGAGACCCGACCGCTAGCAGATACTGGCAGATTAGGTCTCTCAGCGTGACTCCTGCTGCTACTGGCCCCCAGTCTGCTGCGACCTCTGCCTGCGGAATCTTGGCCTCTGCCACTCCTCTTTTCACTTCCAGGCACTTGTCTGCCTGACATAGTCTAACTGGCGTGGTAGTAGGTGATATTTTAAGAACCCCCAGGCAGCGGTCGGTCTATATGAAACAATATAATGCACACCAAAAGTGAGCAGTAACACCCTCCAACAGGCCTGCCTAGTGTAAATAAGAGAGCTGCTTAGTGTAAATAAAGAGGGGTATGCTATGTTACAGAATGGGATGCCCCAACAGCCAGCAGTGCACCTGTGAGCAGTACTACTATGCACAGCAAAAGTGTCTTTATCAGGCCTAATTTCAATTAGAATAAGTGCAAATGGTTATGGTCTTAAATAGAGGCTGGTGTAGTCACAGAATGGGATGCCACAAAAACCAACAGTGCACCTGGGACCAGTAGTGCTATGCACAGCAAAAGTCTTTATCAGGCCTAATTTCAATTAGAATAAGTGCAAATGGGGGGCGTGTCCCGACCGTGATGAGGAGAGACAGCAGCTAGCTGAGCTCCCATTGCCTACGACCAGACGACCCCTTTAATATACAGCAGCCGACAGCAGAACAGGATGCCGAGGAGGAGAAACCAGAGGGGAGACGGAGGAAGTGGGAAGAAGAGCCCCCCAAAGTGGCAAACGGCCAGAAAGTGGCTGAGACGGGAGGAGGAAGAAGCCAGCAAGATGGCGCCCGGACCAGTGAGTGGAGAGGAGAGCGGGGCGGAGGAGCCGGGACTCACCGGATTGCCGCGAGCGGTGGCTGCAGACGGGCGGAGGAGCGGCGACGGTCCCCTGAGGGGGCAGGCGGAAGCTGCGGGAGAGAAGCCGCAGCAGCAGACACGGAGCCCCGCGGGGAGGAACATACACCCAGGAGGTGGGTGTACCAAAATGGCGGCGGACGCGCTCCGCGATGCCGCGTCATCTGATCTCGGGCCGCAGGCGGTGACTGAATGTAGCGAGAAGCCGCCCGGCTCACAGTCAGTGCGGAGCCGGGAGGGCGGCTCAGCAAGCCCTCCGGTGAACGCGGAGGATATAAGTGTCAGTCCCCTTCGCACCCAGGGGACTCGGCCGACGGGAGGAGAGGGGGGGCGGAGCCGGGCATGCTGGGGTGAAGGAGGGGGAGACAGTCCGGGACCCTCCAGCAGAGCCCCAGGGCTTGAAATATATACTGGCCATACATCCCCATACACCCGGGAGATACCAGTCCCCTCACTCCTGCAGCAATTCACATACGTGCCCAGAGGCTCGCCTGCACCACCCATCGCCACAACCTCCCTGCTTGACAAAAGGAGACCATATAACGAGGTGGCGCGAGACACCCTCCCACAACCGCAACGGCCACAGAAAGCAGGAGCTGTATATCAGGACATACGGCAGTCGGATGAGAACCGGCAGTCAATGGAGGGCTCCCCGCCGTACCCGCTGCCCCCATCTCCTGAGGAACTGGCAAGCCCCAGGGCTTCGAGCCCCATGCCCATGTCCCCTGTGGAGCCTCTTTCCTCTCCCGCACCCGCATCCGCCAGGTTGATGGAGTCTTGTGACAACTGGGGGTTGCTAACTCCCCCAGCCCCTTCGGTTAGCAGAGAGGCGTGTGACCCTGAAATCCATCTGGCCACCATCTCCCTCTTGAAAGGTCTACCTACGAAAGCTGATATTGAAGAGCTAATTTCTAGATACGCAGCTGTGCATAAACGAGAAATTGCGGCCGTTAAAAATCAGTTATCTGAGGTCAAGTCCAGAGTCACTATTCTTGAAACGAAGAGGCCGGAGGAAGGGAGTTGCATACAAGCTCTTGAAGACAGATGCGACAGACAGGAGGCCATGATCCGAGCGTGCCATCTTCATCTTGATGACCTCGAAAACAGAAGTAGAAGGAACAACCTGCGGCTGAGGGGAATCCCGGAAGGTGAGATTGGAGAGGACCTAAAGCAAATTGTGACTACCATCTTCAACATGGTTCTGGATAGAGACTTGTCCACCAGCATAGAATTAGACAGGGCCCATCGGGCCTTGGGGCCGAGGAATCCAGATCCAGCCTATCCAAGAGACGTCATTTGTCGAGTTCATCACTATGCCTTGAAGGAAGACATCTCTAGAAGGGCTTGGAATAAGGGCACAGTGACCTATAAAGGTGCTACGATCAAGATTCTTCCAGACCTCTCTAGGAGGACTCTACAAATGCGGAGATCCCTAAAACCCTTGCTCGAGGTTATTGTGAAGAGAGGAGCCACATACAGATGGGGGTTCCCGTTCCACTTGATCGTGAAGAGAGATCGAGGTTCATACGTCTTAAAGTCCTACCAGGACCTGGAGGGACTGTTCACTTTCTTGCAATGCGACCCGATCCAGGTTCCTAACTGGCTCGAGGACAAAATACCATCGCTCCCGGGGTTTCCGATGAGGGAGAAGCGCCAAGGGCCTAGGAGCTTCCGGGACCTGCGAAGACTCAAGAAGCCGCCGCGGTGCCCTGAAGAAGGGGTGGCGTGATCGGGCCTGGGTTCTGGACTCTGTGCTGTGAAAAGGACTTTCGGGGTGTCGGGGTGGCCCCCTGGCCCTCCCTACCCCTCCCTGAGATTTGGCGGGGTCGGAGGGCGAGGCAGCCTCGGGGCCGGCTGGGTTTGCTCTGCTGGTCACCTGGTCGCTATGCGTTTTCCCCTTGATTTCTTCTATGCCTCTCTTTCATCTGACGCGGTGACCGGCTGGCCGGGGAGCTGCCCAGTGGGCCTGCGTTTATTGTTCTAGCTGCTCCTGGGTTCGGTGGCAGAGATCGGGGTGTGTTGTACTGTTTCATAACACTGTTCGGTTCTTGTTTTGAATATCTGTTGGTTGTCATTACTGTTGCATGTTTCTGGTCTTGGGCGTGCGGGTCGAGGCTCCTGGGACGTTTCTCCCCGGGTCGGACTCTCATCCCCCCCATAGGTTAGGCCTGCAGACGCTTGTCGTCAACAGGTCGCTATTTGGTTTCCCGGTTTTGGGAAGGTTTAGTGTTTATCCCCGTATCTCTCCCCTCTTTTTCATATTTTTTCTTTTCCCCTGTTCTCTCCCCACCCCCTGCCCCATTCCCCACTCCCTCTCCTTCAGGTACACCCCTGAGCTTAGATGTCGGACCTAAAAATCATCTCGTTAAATACAAAAGGGATGAATACCCCGGAGAAGAGGTCCCTAGTGCTGAGGAACTTGCAGGGCCTTGGGGCTCAAGTGGCGTTCCTGCAGGAGACCCATTTCAGGGCATCCAACCCGCCCTCATTTGGCAATAGACGTTTCCCGAGAACCTATCACAGCCATTCCCCAGATTCTAAATCAAGAGGAGTGTGTATAGCCATAGCGGCCTCCCTCCCTTGGGAATTAGTTGACTTTAAATCCAGTGAAGACGGGAGATGGCTGTTTCTGAAGGGACGGGTTGCAACCTCGCTATTTACATTTGCAAACATCTATGTGCCTAATTCAGAACAGATGGTGTTCCTGGGTGAGGTCTTGGAGGAGCTTGCAATGTTCGGGGAGGGTGAATTGGTCCTGGGTGGTGATTTTAACTTAGCCCTGGACCCCCTTCTGGATACCTCCAGGGGAGCCTCCCATATGTCGTTTGCCAAGCTGAAGCGGCTAAAGAAACTACTTGCCCTGCACCAATTAGTCGATCCGTGGAGGATCCAGCACCCCGACTCCCGTGATTATACCTTTTTCTCCCCCCCCTCACGGATCCTACTCTAGAATAGATATGCTTCTGGTGACACATGGTGCCCTATGCCGAGTTCTAGACCCACAGATAGGCTGCATAACCATATCAGACCATGCGCCGGTCATGATTAGACTAGAGCTCCCACTCCAGGGACCTAGGAGGTGGACTTGGCGCTTAAACAACTCCCTGCTGGACGTTCAGGCTGTACTTGCTGAGATCCAGAGAGATATCAGAGACTTCTTTGAACTCAATGGGTCGCCAGAGGTCAGCCCAGGGGTCCTGTGGGAGACGCATAAGTGTTACAATAGAGGGTCCTTAATAAAACTGGGGGCCAGACGTAAAAGGGAGAAAGCGGAGGGAGTCTTGAGGCTCGTTAGGGAGATCGGGAGGTTGGAAACCCTGCATAAGAAATCCCTTGCCATCATCCACCTCTCGGCCTTGACAGCGCTCAGAGAAAAGCTTAAAGCGCTGTGTTTAGACAAGCTTAAAGCACAGAAGTTCAAATGCCGTGGGAAATTTTATGAGTCGGGCGATAAATGTGGGAAACTACTAAGGGCCGAGAGAGTGAAAACTTATATCCCGAAAATCACGGACCAGAGGGGGAGGGCGATACACCTGACGGAGGAAATAGCGGAGGCCTTTAAAAAGTTTTACAAAGAGCTGTATAATCTCCCCAGGGCAGAGGGCACCGAGAGGCATGATGCGATGCTGCGTTACTTGAGGGAATCGGGTATGCCCAAATTGCAGGATGATGTTCTGGAAGACCTGGAGAGACCACTCTCGTTAGAGGAGGTTCAGAGGGCGGTAGCTGGAGCGTCTGGCGGGAAGGCTCCGGGGCCCGACGGATTTAGTATTGAGTATTATAAAAAGATGCTGCCTCTGCTGGGCCCCAGACTCTTGGAAGCTCTCAATTCTTTTAAAACAGGTGGTCACATGCCCCCAGATGCACTGAGAGCCCACATATCGGTCATCCCCAAGGAAGGAAAAGATCCTAGTCTCTGTGCCAGCTATAGGCCAATATCGCTTCTGAACACAGATATTAAGATCTTTGCAAAGGTATTGGCCTCTAGGTTGGCCCCTCACTTGCATAATGTTATTGATCTTGACCAGGCGGGTTTTATGCCTCATAGAGAGGCCAGAGACGATACTGTAAAAGTCCTCAACTGGATTCAGTGGGCCCAGACTGGTAACGTTCCATCCCTTTTGCTGGCCACCGACGCGGAGAAGGCCTTTGGTAGAGTGAGTTGGGAGTTTATGCAGATCACTCTAAGACACATAGGCCTCGGCCCCAATGCTTTGGGGTGGATTGGGAGCCTGTATAGTGCCCCCTCCGCGTCGGTGCGAGTGAATGGCACGCTCTCGGATCCGTTTGATATCTCTAATGGGACGAGACAGGGGTGCCCACTGTCTCCCCTAATTTTCATTCTGACTCTTGAACCCCTCCTATGTAAGATCCGGAGGAATGAGGATATAAAAGGCATGGGAGGCCCCTCGGGCAACTATAAAGTCGCGGCTTTCGCTGACGACCTGATTTTTGGGTTGACCGTGCCCGAGGTCTCCTTGCCGATCCTACTACGGGAACTGAGGCGGTATGGAGACCTGTCAGGGTACAAAATCAACTTTCAGAAATCAGAGGCTTTAAACTTAAATATCCCTGGGAAAAGGTTTAGAACTCTCCAGAACTCCTTCACCTTTAAATCCTCGGGAATGAGCGTGACATACTTGGGAACGAAGATATGCAAGAACTTGGCCAACATCTTCACTCTAAATTTCCCCCCCTTGCTCAAAAAATTTGAGGAAGACATAGCTAGATGGTCGACCGGGAAGCTTTCATGGTTCGGCCGGTGCAGTGCATTGAAGATGGTGCTGTTGCCTAAGCTCCTTTACCTAATGCAGGCCCTCCCAGTGACCATACCACAGTCCTTCTTCCAGAAGGTGAACATCCTCTTCCGTAGATTTGTTTGGGGGGGAGGGAGGCCGAGAATAAGCAGGTCCATCCTAACTAGGAGTAAGGAGCGGGGTGGAATGGGACTCCCGGACCCTAGGCTTTACTACGCTGCGGTCCACCTTAATAGAGTGGTTGACTGGTGCCTTCATGGAAGTCACAAGCATTGGGTTTCCATTGAGCAAAGCCTAGTAGGGGTTAGGATGGAGTGTATTCCTTGGGCAGATCGTAATGACATCCCATCAGCAATGAAGCACGCCCTTGTGGGGACTACTCTGAGAGTGTGCCATCAATATTTTGGTTCGATGGGTCTCTCCCCAAGCCCCTCACCGATGGTCCCTGTCCTAGGCAACCCTGGATTCCCCCCGGGCTGTAGGGGTTCGATCCCGGAGGCTTGGAAAACCTCGGGGATATTCAGAGTTGGGCACTTTATGGGAGAGGGGGATTGGCGGGACATGGAGAGGTTGGCTACGGAACGAGGAATCCCCAAGTGGTCGATGTGGCAGCGACAGCAGCTCTCACATTTCCTTTACACACTCAGGGAACACAGGGCAGAGCATAGAGGGCTCTCTCCATTTGAAGAGCTTTGCTCAAGTAATAATGCGGAGAGCCATACCCTCTCACGCATTTATAAGATGCTGATTAACCCCCCGGACCTCACCCCGCCACCATTTGTAGGTAAATGGGAAAGAGACCTCGGCAGGACCTTCACCCCGACACAAATTAGTAAGTTATTGCAAGCGCCCCATAAAACGTCAGTCTGTACCAGGTTTCAGGAGTGTAGTTACAAAATCTTGACGCGGTGGTACAGAGTGCCGAAGACAATTAGCAAATGGTTTCCTGGAGTGGGGGCGGAGTGTTGGAGATGTGGAGGTGAAGAGGGCACACTACTTCACATATTTTGGTCCTGCCCCAAGGTGAAATTGTTTTGGGACGGGGTTAGAGAAGTGGCTGGAAGGGTTACAAGTGAAGAGGTTCCGGATGACCCGGCTATGTGTCTACTCCACCTGACTCGGGAGCCGCAAAAAAAAATATAGGGGCTCACTGTTATGCCATCTCCTCAATGCGGCTAAGGTGTGTATCCCCCTCTTATGGAAAAAAGAAGACCCCCCCACCTTGGCAATGTGGGTGTTGAAAGTTAATGAGACAATGAGGTTCGAGGATCTTAGGGCATCTGGTGAGGGTGGCTTCGAGAAGTATTTGACAACCTGGTTCGATTGGACTCAGTTTACCGAGTCGAAGGAGTATAAACACATCCTCGCTGGGGAGTAGTTGACCGACACTGCTCTGGGGCCCCCCCCTTTCCTCCCCCCCCACTGCCCCTCCCCCCCTTTCTCTTTTCCTCTTCTCAGTAACTTCAATCCCCTTGCTGCCCTCTCGTGGCATTGATGTAGATTCTTGTTGTTCTACCTGTTTACATTTTTTTTTTTCTTGTTGTTTTTCCCCCTTTCTTTTATTGGAAAAAGTTATACGAAGAATGCGTGGTCCCCACCGTGTTGGGGAACGCGCAGTTAAGATGTTGGATGTTGTGTTAGGTCCGGCTGACAATACACGAATAACAGAGACAACAAAATGTAATCATATCCAACCTGTTTATTGTGGAATATGTAACAGCTGTTTACTTCTATTTTTTCTTTGTATTGTATACATGAAAACTAAATAAAGAATTTAAAAAAAAAAAAAAAAGAATAAGTGCAAATGGTTATGGTCTTAAATAGAGGCTGGGGTAGTCACAGAATGGGATGCCACAAAAACCAGCAGTGCACCTGGGACCAGTAGTGCTATGCACAGCAAAAGTGTCTTTATCAGGCCTAATTTCAATTAGAATAAGTGCAAATGGTTATGGTCTTAAATAGAGGCTGGTGTAGTCACAGAATGGGATGCCACAAAAACCAGAGAGCATGCACAGCAAAAGTGTCTTTATCAGGCCTAATTTCAATTAGAATAAGTGCAAATGGTTATGGTCTTAGAGGCTGGTGTAGTCACAGAATGGGATGCCCCAAAAACCAGCAGTGCACCTGGCAGGCAGCAGTAAGTCTATGCACAGCAAAAGTGTCTTTATCAGGCCTAATTTAAATTAGAATAAGTGCAAATGGTTATGGTCTTAAATAGAGGCTGGTGTAGTCACAGAATGGGATGCCCCAAAAACCAGCAGTGCACCTGGCAGGGAGCAGTAAGTCTATGCACAGCAAAAGTGTCTTTATCAGGCCTAATTTCAATTAGAATAAGTGCAAATGGTTATGGTCTTAAATAGAGGCTGGTGTAGTCACAGAATGGGATGCCCCAAAAACCAGCAGTGCACCTGGGACCAGTAGTGCTATGCACAGCAAAAGTGTCTTTATCAGGCCTAATTTCAATTAGAATAAGTGCAAATGGTTATGGTCTTAAATAGAGGCTGGTGTAGTCACAGAATGGGATGCCACAAAAACCAGAGAGCATGCACAGCAAAAGTGTCTTTATCAGGCCTAATTTCAATTAGAATAAGTGCAAATGGTTATGGTCTTAGAGGCTGGTGTAGTCACAGAATGGGATGCCCCAAAAACCAGCAGTGCACCTGGCAGGCAGCAGTAAGTCTATGCACAGCAAAAGTGTCTTTATCAGGCCTAATTTAAATTAGAATAAGTGCAAATGGTTATGGTCTTAAATAGAGGCTGGTGTAGTCACAGAATGGGATGCCCCAAAAACCAGCAGTGCACCTGGCAGGGAGCAGTAAGTCTATGCACAGCAAAAGTGTCTTTATCAGGCCTAATTTCAATTAGAATAAGTGCAAATGTTTATGGTCTTAAATAGAGGCTGGTGTAGTCACAGAATGGGATGCCCCAAAAACCAGCAGTGCACCTGGGACCAGTAGTGCTATGCACAGCAAAAGTGTCTTTATCAGGCCTAATTTCAATTAGAATAAGTGCAAATGGTTATGGTCTTAAATAGAGGCTGGTGTAGTCACAGAATGGGATGCCACAAAAACCAGAGAGCATGCACAGCAAAAGTGTCTTTATCAGGCCTAATTTCAATTAGAATAAGTGCAAAGGGTTATGGTCTTAAATAGAGGCTGGTGTAGTCACAGAATGGGATGCCACAAAAACCAGCAGTGCACCTGGGACCAGTAGTGCTATGCACAGCAAAAGTGTCTTTATCAGGCCTAATTTCAATTAGAATAAGTGCAAATGGTTATGGTCTTAAATAGAGGCTGGTGTAGTCACAGAATGGGATGCCTCACAGCAGAGTGCACCTGGGACCAGTAGTGCTATGCACAGCAAAAGTGTCTTTATCAGGCCTAATTTCAATTAGAATAAGTGCAAATGGTTATGGTCTTAAATAGAGGCTGGTGTAGTCACAGAATGGGATGCCCCAAAAACCAGCAGTGCACCTGGGACCAGTAGTGCTATGCACAGCAAAAGTGTCTTTATCAGGCCTAATTTCAATTAGAATAAGTGCAAATGGTTATGGTCTTAAATAGAGGCTGGTGTAGTCACAGAATGGGATGCCACAAAAACCAGAGAGCATGCACAGCAAAAGTGTCTTTATCAGGCCTAATTTCAATTAGAATAAGTGCAAATGGTTATGGTCTTAAATAGAGGCTGGTGTAGTCACAGAATGGGATGCCACAAAAACCAGCAGTGCACCTGGGACCAGTAGTGCTATGCACAGCAAAAGTGTCTTTATCAGGCCTAATTTCAATTAGAATAAGTGCAAATGGTTATGGTCTTAAATAGAGGCTGGTGTAGTCACAGAATGGGATGCCTCACAGCAGAGTGCACCTGGGACCAGTAGTGCTATGCACAGCAAAAGTGTCTTTATCAGGCCTAATTTCAATTTGAATAAGTGCAAATGGTTATGGTCTTAAATTGAGGCTGGCGTAGTCACAGAATGGGATGCCCCAAAAACCAGCAGTGCACCTGGGACCAGTAGTGCTATGCACAGCAAAAGTGTCTTTATCAGGCCTAATTTCAATTAGAATAAGTGCAAATGGTTATGGTCTTAAATAGAGGCTGGTGTAGTCACAGAATGGGATGCCACAAAAACCAGAGAGCATGCACAGCAAAAGTGTCTTTATCAGGCCTAATTTCAATTAGAATAAGTGCAAATGGTTATGATCTTAAATAGAGGCTGGTGTAGTCACAGAATGGGATGCCACAAAAACCAGCAGTGCACCTGGCAGGGAGCAGTAAGTCTATGCACAGCAAAAGTGTCTTTATCAGGCCTAATTTCAATTAGAATAAGTGCAAATGGTTATGGTCTTAAATAGAGGCTGGTCTAGTCACAGAATGGGATGCCACAAAAACCAGCAGTGCACCTGGGACCAGTAGTGCTATGCACAGCAAAAGTGTCTTTATCAGGCCTAATTTCAATTAGAATAAGTGCAAATGGTTATGGTCTTAAATAGAGGCTGGTGTAGTCACAGAATGGGATGCCTCACAGCAGAGTGCACCTGGGACCAGTAGTGCTATGCACAGCAAAAGTGTCTTTATCAGGCCTAATTTCAATTAGAATAAGTGCAAATGGTTATGGTCTTAAATAGAGGCTGGTGTAGTCACAGAATGGGATGCCCCAAAAACCAGCAGTGCACCTGGCAGGGAGCAGTAAGTCTATGCACAGCAAAAGTGTCTTTATCAGGCCTAATTTCAATTAGAATAAGTGCAAATGGTTATGGTCTTAAATAGAGGCTGGTGTAGTCACAGAATGGGATGCCACAAAAACCAGCAGTGCACCTGGGACCAGTAGTGCTATGCACAGCAAAAGTGTCTTTATCAGGCCTAATTTCAATTAGAATAAGTGCAAATGGTTATGGTCTTAAATAGAGGCTGGTGTAGTCACAGAATGGGATGCCACAAAAACCAGAGAGCATGCACAGCAAAAGTGTCTTTATCAGGCCTAATTTCAATTAGAATAAGTGCAAATGGTTATGGTCTTAGAGGCTGGTGTAGTCACAGAATGGGATGCCCCAAAAACCAGCAGTGCACCTGGCAGGCAGCAGTAAGTCTATGCACAGCAAAAGTGTCTTTATCAGGCCTAATTTAAATTAGAATAAGTGCAAATGGTTATGGTCTTAAATAGAGGCTGGTGTAGTCACAGAATGGGATGCCCCAAAAACCAGCAGTGCACCTGGCAGGGAGCAGTAAGTCTATGCACAGCAAAAGTGTCTTTATCAGGCCTAATTTCAATTAGAATAAGTGCAAATGGTTATGGTCTTAAATAGAGGCTGGTGTAGTCACAGAATGGGATGCCCCAAAAACCAGCAGTGCACCTGGGACCAGTAGTGCTATGCACAGCAAAAGTGTCTTTATCAGGCCTAATTTCAATTAGAATAAGTGCAAATGGTTATGGTCTTAAATAGAGGCTGGTGTAGTCACAGAATGGGATGCCACAAAAACCAGCAGTGCACCTGGGACCAGTAGTGCTATGCACAGCAAAAGTGTCTTTATCAGGCCTAATTTCAATTAGAATAAGTGCAAATGGTTATGGTCTTAAATAGAGGCTGGTGTAGTCACAGAATGGGATGCCTCACAGCAGAGTGCACCTGGGACCAGTAGTGCTATGCACAGCAAAAGTGTCTTTATCAGGCCTAATTTCAATTTGAATAAGTGCAAATGGTTATGGTCTTAAATTGAGGCTGGCGTAGTCACAGAATGGGATGCCCCAAAAACCAGCAGTGCACCTGGGACCAGTAGTGCTATGCACAGCAAAAGTGTCTTTATCAGGCCTAATTTCAATTAGAATAAGTGCAAATGGTTATGGTCTTAAATAGAGGCTGGTGTAGTCACAGAATGGGATGCCACAAAAACCAGAGAGCATGCACAGCAAAAGTGTCTTTATCAGGCCTAATTTCAATTAGAATAAGTGCAAATGGTTATGGTCTTAAATAGAGGCTGGTGTAGTCACAGAATGGGATGCCACAAAAACCAGCAGTGCACCTGGGACCAGTAGTGCTATGCACAGCAAAAGTGTCTTTATCAGGCCTAATTTCAATTAGAATAAGTGCAAATGGTTATGGTCTTAAATAGAGGCTGGTGTAGTCACAGAATGGGATGCCTCACAGCAGAGTGCACCTGGGACCAGTAGTGCTATGCACAGCAAAAGTGTCTTTATCAGGCCTAATTTCAATTTGAATAAGTGCAAATGGTTATGGTCTTAAATAGAGGCTGGTGTAGTCACAGAATGGGATGCCCCAAAAACCAGCAGTGCACCTGGGACCAGTAGTGCTATGCACAGCAAAAGTGTCTTTATCAGGCCTAATTTCAATTAGAATAAGTGCAAATGGTTATGGTCTTAAATAGAGGCTGGTGTAGTCACAGAATGGGATGCCACAAAAACCAGAGAGCATGCACAGCAAAAGTGTCTTTATCAGGCCTAATTTCAATTAGAATAAGTGCAAATGGTTATGGTCTTAAATAGAGGCTGGTGTAGTCACAGAATGGGATGCCACAAAAACCAGCAGTGCACCTGGGACCAGTAGTGATATGCACAGCAAAAGTGTCTTTATCAGGCCTAATTTCAATTAGAATAAGTGCAAATGGTTATGGTCTTAAATAGAGGCTGGTGTAGTCACAGAATGGGATGCCTCACAGCAGAGTGCACCTGGGACCAGTAGTGCTATGCACAGCAAAAGTGTCTTTATCAGGCCTAATTTCAATTAGAATAAGTGCAAATGGTTATGGTCTTAAATAGAGGCTGGTGTAGTCACAGAATGGGATGCCACAAAAACCAGCAGTGCACCTGGGACCAGTAGTGCTATGCACAGCAAAAGTGTCTTTATCAGGCCTAATTTCAATTAGAATAAGTGCAAATGGTTATGGTCTTAAATAGAGGCTGGTGTAGTCACAGAATGGGATGCCTCACAGCAGACTTAAGATCAGTTCAGTATATATGCACAGTTAGTGTATAAGCAGCCTGAAAACGCTAACAAAGCCAGTCAGCCAGCCAGTAACACTCAGGCTGGATGAAAAAAAAAAAATCTCCCTGTGACTGCCTCCGATTTTTCCTAACTTTCCCTGTTTTTCGCTGACTTTCTGCCTGTCTCCAGCCTGTCCCTGTCTGTCCCTGTCTGTCTAACTGTCTCTCTCCCTGCCTACAGCAGCGTTCTGTCTCTCACGAATGCAATACAGAAATGAGGAAAAGCAAGATGGCCGCCGGCCTTAAATAGCGCTGTGACGTCACCGGGCTTGCTGGCTGCTGACAGGCTGCATGTGACTGCCCCAGCTTGCACTGGCGCGGGGTAGATGTCTGGACATGTCCCGTCCGCCATCTTAGAATGCCTGTAATGTAATGAATGGATGTTAAAGGAAAACTTCGAGCGATCGAAACGCGGGGAAATTCGGATTCGATCCGAAACGAATTTTCCATGAAATTCGGATCGAATCCGGGTTCGTCCGGATCGATTCGCTCATCCCTACTATCTTTTATACTATATCAGCTTGTTCGGCCTCAGCTTTATTAAGCTATTGCACTTTGAATTGGTTTTTGTCTGCTTTAAAAACACCAGCCCACATGGGCATCCCAAACCAGCACATGTGACCCTATCTTTTATACTAAATCAGCTTGTTCATCCTCAGCTTTATTAAGCTATTGCATTTTGAATTGGTTTTTGTCTGCTTTAAAAACACCAGCCCACATGGGCATCCCAAACCAGCACATGCCACCCTATCTGTTATACTAAATAAGCTTGTTCAGCCTCAGCTTTATTAAGCTATTGCATTTTGAATTGGTTTTTGTCCTGCTGTCAAAACACCAGGCCGCAGGGTATCCCAAACCCCCACGTTGCACCCTGTTATACTAAATAAGCTTGTTCAGCCTCAGCTTTATTAAGCTATTGCATTTTGAATTGGTTTTTGTCCTGCTGTCAAAACACCAGGCCGCAGGGTATCCCAAACCACCACGTTGCACCCTGTTATACTAAATCAGCTTGTTCATCCTCAGCTTTATTAAGCTATTGCATTTTGAATTGTTTTTTGTCTGCTTTAAAAACACCAGCCCACATGGGCATCCCAAACCAGCACATGTGACCCTATCTTTTGTACTAAATCAGCTTGTTCGGACTCAGCTTTATTAAGCTATTGCATTTTGAATTGGTTTTTGTCTGTTTTAAAAACACTAGGCCGCAGGGTATCCCAGACCACCACGTTGCACCCTATCTTTTATACTAAATCAGCTTGTTCATCCTCAGCTTTATAAAGCTATTGCATTTTGAATTGGTTTTTGTCCTGCTGTCAAAACACCAGGCCGCAGGGTATCCCAAACCACCACGTTGCACCCTGTTATACTAAATAAGCTTGTTCAGCCTCAGCTTCATTAAGCTATTGCATTTTGAATTGTTTTTTGTCCTGCTGTCAAAACACCAGGCCGCAGGGTATCCCATATTGCCAATTTTCATAGTATCTGGTGCAGAGAAGCAGTTCCTCACTTTACTTAGCTTCTGCTTTTTAAAGTAAACACATTTTTTAAAGTACCTATTGCGCATTTCAAATACATAAAAATGTCAGGCAGACAAGTGCCAGGATGTTCAAAGAGGAGTGGCAGAGGCCAAGATTCAGCAGGCAGAGGTCACAGCAGACTAGGGGCGAGTGGCAGCAGGAGTCACGGTGAGAGACCTGATCTGCCAGTGTCTGCTAGCGGTCGTGTCTCCACCAGTAACGCACCTGCCGTGGTAGATTGGTTAACGAGGTCATCCACATCATCACAAGTTACATCTGAGACCCCCAGTCTAGGGTCGGTAGGTTCCTCTGACACAACCCTGAGTTGGCATGCCCCGAGAGCTGTCCCTGTCCTCCCATTGCCTCTGTCCTACGCCGTTCCCTCCCCCAGCGACGTATCCTATGCTTTGGGTTAAGCTCCACTCTTTAGTGAGGAGGACGATCAGATAGAGGACAGTCAGCAGCTACTGCCCAGCCAAGAAATGGAGGTGGCTTCTTTAGCTAGGCAGACAAATAGTGATGTGGAGAGTGTCGTGAGTGTTGCGAGCGTTCCTGCTCCTGCGCCAGGGTGTGATTCATCCAATTTTTGGGCTCCTGCAGCCAACTCCAGTGTCTCTTTCAAGCTATGTTTGGGCTCCTGCTGCTTGCAACTCCAGGGTGTGATTCATCCAATTTTTGGGCTCTTGCAGCCAACTCCAGTGTCTCTTTCAAGCTATGTTTGGGCTCCTGCTGCTGCTTGCAACTCCAGGGTGCGATTCATCCAATTTTTGGGCTCCTGCAGCCAACTCCAGTGTCTCTTTCAAGCTATGTTTGGGCTCCTGCTGCTGCTGCTTGCAACTACTGGGTGTGATTCATCCAATGTTTGGGCTCCTGAAGCCAACTCCAGTGTGTCAGGTCCCGTGGGACGCTCACCTTCCAATAAGTCGGCAACCCCCAATCTCCGCTGCTTTCTTCGCCTATAGACAAGCCCCCGTTTGCCGGGACACAGGACACGCCTCACCGGACACGGTTGCCCCCAGGACTTGTTAGCACAAAGGATGCAGACTTATGCAGGGGAAGGCAAACGAACCAGGAATGAGACTGGGTAGGGTCAAACGGGCAAAGGTCATACACGGTAAGATCAATCCAAGGAAGCACGGTACAGGAGGGTTGAGATAGAAGAATAGTCAGGACAAGCCAAAGGTCACACCGGGGGATCAGAGATACGCAGTACAGAGGAGCAGGCAGGAATCGTGGTCAAAAATAGGCAAGGTCGGTCCAGGCAGCAATCAGGGATGGTCATACACGGCAAGATTCGTAAGGAAAACAGACACCAAATCACACCCAGCAGCACGCTATCACGGGCAAGGATCAACTGCAGTAGGAACACCTTTATAGGAATGATGGAGCAGGGAGAGGGACATGATCGGTGCAACCAGGAAACCTGAGGCTGATTGCCCCATTCAAACTAGTGACCTTGGGCTCATTGGCCCAGAACTAATTGCCTCCGGCGGGTGCACTGTGTATAGCGGCGCCGGAGGGCATAAGTATAGGAGACTCGCGCTCGCGCCGAGATGGCAGAGGCGCGGCCGCTCCAGACGCCGCCGAAGAGGAAGCCGCCCGAGCAGCCGCTCGCGACGGAAACAGCCGAGCGGCTGCTCGCGGCGGAAGTAGCCGAGCGGCGGCCGGGAACAGCAGACGACGAGCCGCCGCCTGCCGGAGACGCCGCCCAGCCCGCGCGCCGGCCGACCGAGTACAGCCGGCGTGGGACTGGAGGACAGGTGAGTGCGTGGTGGTCCCCGTGACACAGTGTCTCTTTAAAGCTATGTTTGGGCTCCTGCTGCTGCTTGCAACTCCAGGGTGTGATTCATCCAATTTTTGGGCTCCTGCTGCCAACTCCAGTGTCTTTCAAGCTATGCTTGGGCTGCTGCTGTTTGCAACTCCAGGGTGTGATTCATCCAATTTTTGGGCTCCTGCTGCTGCCAGCTCCAGGGTGTGTTTTTCAGGCACCATAGGGGCCCCTCATAGTGATGCCACCTCAACTCTCTGCAATTTTGACGCTCTGCGATTCTATTAGCGATGCCTCTGATCTGCATGTCATAATTATTTACAGTATTATTTCACTAACCCAGCACGCATCCTATGCGTGTTACAGCAAGGCAGAATGGTTTACAACCCTATTGAGGCTCTAGGAAGCTCAGAAATAGCCGTTTTTAATAGCGATTTGTTGCGAATAAATGGGGGTCGAAACTATTTTTGTCGGAAAATTCAGCGAATCAATCAAATCGAATATTTAAAAAGTTCGCTCATCTCTACTATTAACCCTTTAAATTGCCAACCTACTTGAAGTTTTGTCACCCTCTTTTGACAGGTCATTTTTCCCTATTCTGCGCCATATTTAACCGTGATTTTTGCCGGAATTTCCAGGAAAATTATAGATATATATTTTGCAGCAGAGTTTAGGCTTGAACATGAAATGTCTTGTTTGTAATTTTTCTACTGTTTTTTTAATATTTCTGTGTAAAAATAAATTAATATTTTTTAGACAATTGTCTCCTTTATTTTAAATAAAACATTTACTTTATTAGAGAAAACCATATTGCATGTGAAAGCCCAATTTCTCCCGATTATAACGGTACCACATATGTATCGGTAGCCTCCCCCAATTTTGCCCAGGAGACCCCCCAAACTGAAAATAGCACTTTATAACATTTACAAATAAAATACTACTACTATCCACACTATAAACATAAGGGGTTAATTAGAAAAAAAAAGACATAGTGTACCCCCCCTGGGGGGGAGGGGGGCATTTTTGGGGGAAATTTTAAGGGTTAAAAACCCTTGAAAATCCAAAAAAAATGTAAATGGGGTCCCCCTTATCCAGCATTACCAGCCCGGGACCAGCTATGGGGGCTTGTAGGAACAGAGTGGAGGGGACAGCTTGTGTGGCCCTCCACCCTGCAGCCTACAAGCCCACATAGCCTATGTGGGCCCGGGCTCTTCTGCGGCCCCCCCCCTGGGCTTTGGGGAGCCAGGTAATAGGGGTGCCGGGGGTTAATGGCAAGTCACCTGCGACTTGCCAGCCCCCAGCCTTGTGAACTGGTATAAGGGGCCTCATGGACCCCTTACCAGTTTACAAGGGGTTAAGTGTAAAAAAACACAGAAACAAGCAGAAAAAATATTGTATTATTTTTTTTTTATTTAAACTTTTTAATACTTACCTCCCATCCATCCCTGTGTCCCACGCTGATCAATCTGGCTTCTGCTTCTCCTGCTGCAGCTGGAAGCCTTTTATAGCTGCTACACTTAAAAATCCCCCCC
Source organism: Gastrophryne carolinensis (assembly GCA_027917425.1). NCBI lineage: Eukaryota > Metazoa > Chordata > Amphibia > Anura > Microhylidae > Gastrophryne > Gastrophryne carolinensis. The sequence continues at coordinate 126,709,778 of CM051243.1, read as the reverse complement.
AAAAAATGAAATGGGGTCCCCCTTACCCAGCATTACAAGCCCAGGACCAGCTATCAGGGCTTTTAGGAACAGAGTGGGGGGCCAGCTTTTGTGCCCCCCCACCCTGCAGCCTACGAGCCCACATAGCCTGTGTGGACCCGGGCTCTTCTGCCCCCCCTGGGCTTTGGGGAGGCAGGTAATGGGGGTGCCAGGCGTTAATGGCAAGTCACCCGCTGCGGCCAGCCTTGTGAACTGGTATAAGGGGTCTCATGGACCCCTTACCAGTTCACAAGGGGTTAAATGTTAAATAAAAAAGACACAGACACATAAGAAAAAAAAAATGATCTTTATTTTTTTTTTTTTTTTTACTTTGCTCACCTCCGATCCTCTGTCCCCCGGCGATCTGTGATGACAGTCTGCTCGGGTGTTTGGAAAAGAGAGCCTGGGAAGGGGGGGGGGCAAACTCAGCCCTCTCCTCCTCCCCACCTCTCTCCTCCAACCACCCGAGCAGACTGATTTTCTGTCTCGGGTGCCGGCATTAAGAGGCGGCTGCTGGTGACATCACAACGGGGCTAGCAGACCCGTTCCAGGAAATGGGGGGAGGGCAATTTCTGCCCTCTCCTCGCCACGGAAGAGGCAGGGGGGGCGATCGGAGGCCCCCCCCCCAGTGAAGAGGAGACCCGTCGGGAGACAGCGCAGCCTCAGGTAAGTAAATGTCATTTTTATTTTTTATTTTTTTTACAGTTAGCAGCTGCTGCTGCCGAAGCGGGGGGGGGGGGCTATTCCGGGGGATCGGATTGCACCAAATTAAAGAGGAGACCCGGTCGGATCCAACGAGGGGTCAGGTGAGTATTTTTATTTATTTTTTTAACTAGCAGGGGAGTAACACCTACGTGCTTGGCACTTAAGGCACGGACATGCGAGCACGTAGGTGTTACGTGCTTGGCACTGAAAGGGTTAAGTGGGATTTTACAGTTATCACTTTTTATTAATTTGGTTTTAACAAAGTAGTTTGCTCAATAATTATTTGTAATCCGCGTTTGTTATTCTTATAATTAGGCTTATTCTAAGTATGTCACGCAGCCCGCTTCAAGAAATTCATAACGTGTGGGTAATACTGACCTGTAGAGGGCGATATGCAGAGATGCCAGGAAAAAAGAAAGCCCCTCCGGGTCCATAAATACATGGGACCTCCCACTCATTACCCAGTCTTCATCTCTGCAGACGGCGAGCAAGTCAGAAGATGTGGCCTCCTCCTTGCACAGGGGGATTTCAGGTAGCCGGGATGACTCCCGGCCCTTTAGTTATCTATTTCCACCTGGATCCTTTTTTTCTGTTACCCATGCCTCCCAGCCTAGGATGACGGCCCGGGTGAGGGTAGAAAAGCACCCTTGGTGCTTAAGTGTAAATGCTCTCCCGTGAGACCCTATATAAGAGGGTAGGCAGTCATCCGAGACGGTGACCCCGGTTTGGGATGCCCCGTCCCTTGGCCTGACACTTTGGGTGGTCCCCCCCCCTTTGGGTAATGCCCCTCTCTCTAGCGGGATAGCGGAGGGTAGGAGCAAAGGGCCCCTTATTCGGTGTTAGGTCCAAATTTTGTAATCATTAATAAGGTTTTAATGTATTTTTAATTTATTAAATTATTCCCCCAATAGTTATTAACTTATTTATTACTTCATAACAGCGGTATTTCTCTGTCAAAACGGTGCTGTGGCTGCCATTTTTATGCTGGCTTCTCCCTGAGGTAAAAGGGGCGGGGCCGGGCTTTGGGCGCGAGCCGCGGCCCCCACCCCTCTATTTGGCGCTTATGCGGCTTGGATTCTGAGCAAGGCCGGGCGTCAGGCTCAAAGCCACGGCCCGCTCCACTCCTTCTCTCTCTTCTGAGACCGGCACCGCAGCTGCACATGGCTGCAGTGCCGGCCTTTTTGCTTTGTCATGGCGGAGGGGAGCTTCTCCCCTCACGCTTTCCCTCTTGGGGGCGGGGCCGGGCTTTACAGCGCTGCGGCCCGCCCCTGTGTCTCAGGCACCGCTGAGGTGCTTTTCTCTGTGCCTGTTTCCTCAGAGGGGGCGGAGCTTGGCGCTTCACGCTCTGCGCACTGGCCACGCCCCCCGTCTTTCCTCAGAGCTGATCTTTACCTCACGGAGAGAGGAAGCTGTCTTCTGGATCACAGTGAGTGGCCCGGTGGGCCCCCCTTCTGTCCCATCACCTATAATTATATATTTTTATGTCATATATATATATATATATTTTATACTCCGCTTTTCTTATTAGCCTTTTTTATTATGTCTTTCAGATATAACCTACAGTGGTGTTAGGGGGTTTCTCCCGGTCCTAGAGTCCCTGGGTTCTTAATTGGCTTATTGCAAATCCTCCCACTTGGGACATTAAAGGGGCATCCCGGGTTGCTTATATGCGTAATTCCCTCAGTCATTGCGACCAACTATAAGTTCACCTTATGGAGGCATCCCCGGATACTGGGCTCGGGCTCCCCTCGGGGCAATCCCGGAAGTGTATGGGGTGTGGGGCATCCCTTACTGGCGATGATGTATATCTGTGTATACCATGCGCGCAGCAGACTATTACACGGCAGTCCGGACCCCAGGCGTCTGGTTCAGCACCGCCGGTCTCTCCCCCTCCCCCTCCCAGCTTGATCCGTGCCCAGTCTGACGTTGTCATGGGCGGGCACTTGCAATCGGAGATGTGTGCCCGATTGACCAATCTTGAAAAATTATTCCCCAGCACGTTCACCAGAAAGGCTCCGGCTAAGAGAAAGCACTTGTCGCTGTCTTTACCGGCGGTCGACTTGGATGATGTTGATAATCTGGACTGGTCTGATTACTCCCAACTTGAGGAAGGGGAGGTATATGAAGAATCAGATAATTCAGACGATCAGCAGTTTGTGGGTGCTGATACCGAGCGGGGCTTGGGGAGGTCTTCGTATACTCCTAATGTTCTGGCTCAGATGTTTGAGGTTTTGGCTATTTCTTTTCCTGAAGTGGTTCCACAGCAAAAGGGGGAATTTTTTGAAGAATCCAGGCCGCGCTTGGAATTTCCTAACCAAAAGCATTTTGATGGGATTATTGCTAAGGAATGGGAGAGGCCTGCCCGGCTCCCAGGTGTCCCTCAGGGTTGGGACAAGAAATATCCCCTTCCCTTGGATACGGTTAAGCGTTGGGAGTCCCCTCCCGAGGTGGATGCACCAATTCTGGGTTTATCCAACACTACTGTTTTAAATTCTCCTGATTGCTCCACGCTTAAAGATGGTGAGGATAAACGCAAATGGCTTGTCATGGTTTTGCCAGTGTTGGGTCAGCCATGAGGCCGGTTTGTGCTTCAGCGCTGCTGGTGGTGGCTACCAGGTCGGTGGTCAGGGACCTGTTGAATTCTTCCGGGTTAGATCCGGATAGTGACGAGTTCCTTGGCCTTAAAAGGTGTGAATTGTTTTTGTCATTTGTACTAGCCGCCTTGGATGACACACTGATGATGTGTGGCAGAAAGTCAGCTCTATTGGTGACTATTCGGCGTTCGGTTTGGTTGCGCCAGTGGGCGGCTGATTTTGTGTCTAAAAAGTCGCTGACCGTTCTTCCCTTTGTGGGATTACGACTCTTTGGTGAGAAGTTGGATTCAGTTGCTAAGGGTGGTAAGTTACCTCAACGCAAAAAACAGCATCGTCCCTTTCGGGGGGCGGGTTCCTTTGCTCCTTCCTTTCGTGGGGCTAGAGCTGGCAGAGGAATTGTTTTCCCCGCAGCCAGAGGAGATTCCTGGAACAGGGGCGTGCCCGCCCAGGATACAGCTGGGGCTCTAAGCCCAAACCCGCTGCCAAGCCAGCTCAGCAATGAGGGGGCGCCCTCACCCTTGGGGGGACGGCTGCAACACTTCTCCCAGGTCTGGGACCGGGAGGTCTCGGACAGATGGATCCAGGAAGTGGTGACTTCCGGCTACAAGCTGGAGTTCGAGCTCCGGCCCCCTCCCAGATTCCTCAGGTCTCGGGTGCCTTCGGACCTTCTAGCCGCGCAGGAGCTCCAGGCGGCAGTAAAGAGCCTGTTGGATATGGCAGTTATTTGCCCAGTGCCCCCCTCAGACAGGGGTCGGGGCTTTTATTCCAATCTGAAGGACGGCTCGATTCGACCCATTCTGGATCTAACGATCCTCAACAGGTTCGTCCGTCCGCGGACATTTCACATGGAAACGCTGCATTCAGCTATCCATTCTCTTCGGCAGGGGGACTTTCTGACGTCCGTAGACATCAAGGACGCCTATCTGCATGTGCCAATTTTTCCAGCGCACCAGAGATTTCTCAGGTTCGTGGTGGAGGATCGGCATTTTCAGTTTGTGGCTCTTCCTTTCGGTCTTACCTCGGCTCCAAGGGTTTTCACCAAGGTGCTGGCCGGGGTGATGGCTCTCCTCAGAGCCCAGGGTATTCGCATTGTCCCTTATCTGGGCGACCTTCTCATTATGGCATCTTCCTTCAGCCAAGCAGTATTGGACACCAGAACTGTGGTGTCTACTCTGGAGAGATTCGGGTGGGTGATCAACTATCCCAAGTCCTCCCTTTCTCCGTCCAGGTTAGTGTCTTTTCTGGGAATGTCCCTGGATACTTCCCAGGCCAGGGTGTTTCTTCCTCAGTCCAAGGTTCTCTTGATTCAGGAGTTGGTTCGACGACTCCTGTCCATCCCTCGTCCGGCCATCAGACTGGGGATGAGGCTGGTGGGATTGATGGTAGCCTCCTTCGAAGCGGTTCCCTTTGCTCAGTTCCACACAAGGACACTCCAGCTCCATCTGTTGGCGGCCTGGGATGGGTCGCCACTGTCGTTGGATCAGTCCTTCCCGATGACCCCCCCGAGTTCGTTGCTCCCTTCAGTGGTGGCTGGATCCAATCAATCTGTCGAGGGGCAGATCCTTTCTGGCCCCTTGTTGGGAGACGGTCACCACGGATGCCAGTCTATCAGGATGGGGTGGTTCTGGAAGGATCGTCAGTTTCAGGGACTGTGGGGGCCTCAGGAGGCTCACGAGTCCATCAATGTTCTGGAATTGAGGGCCATCAGGATGGTTCTGTTTCGCTTGACTCATCAGTTGCAAGGATTGCCGGTCCAAGTCCGGTCGGACAATCGGACGGCGGACGCCTACATCAATCACCAGGGAGGGACTCGCAGCAGGAGTGCCCTCAAGGAAGTGTATTTGATTCTGGTCTGGGCAGAGACCCACGTCCCTTGCATTTCAGCAGTTTACATTCCGGGAGCGGAGAACACGGAGGCGGACTCTCTGAGCAGGTTCTCAGCTCGCCGGGGGGAATGGTCTCTCAGCCCCAAAGTGTTTCGCTTGATTTGTCTCAGGTGGGGGTCCCTGGTGGTGGACCTCTTTGCCTCTCGTCACAATCACAAACTTCCGACATTTGTGTCTCTCTCACGGGATCCACTGGCTCTGGCAGTGGATGCCATGTCTCTGAACTGGAGGGATCTGGGGTTTCTGTATCTGTTCCCTCCATTTTCCTTGGTGGCCAGAGTGGTGCGCAAGCTGGCCCTGGAGGGCGCGTCAGCAATTCTGGTGGCTCCAAGGTGGCCAAGACAGGTTTGGTTCACAGATGTGGTAAGGTTAGCAGAGGATCAGTTCGTTCTGCCCCTGCTGCCGGATCTGCTCACCCAGGGTCAACTACGTTATCCCAATTTACCAACGCTGGCTTTGACGGCGTGGCTGCTGAAACCTCCATCTTGAAGGAGGAAGGTCTTTCCGATGCTGTGATTCGAACTCTCATTAGTGCTAGGAAGCGGTCTTCCTCTAATATCTACTATAGGACTTGGAGGTCTTATATTGATTGGTGTGAGATCAGGGCGTTGCCTTGTAGGGAATTTTCCATCTCCAGAATCCTGGAGTTTCTTCAACATGGTCTGGACCTGGGGCTCCAGCTTAGTACTCTGAAGGGGCAGGTTTCTGCCCTGGCGGTGTTCTTTCAAAGGTCATTTGCCCTACATCCTTTGGTTAAGACTTTTTTCCAGGGAGTCACGCACGTGCAGCCTCCTAGAAAACCTTTGCTCCCTGTTTGGGATTTGAATTTAGTTCTTTCTGCTCTTCAGGATTCTCCTTTTGAGCCCTTGAATGATATTGCCTTGTCTTCACTTACGCAGAAGGTGGCCTTTTTGGTAGCCATCACTTCGGTTAGGCGTGTCTCTGAGTTGGCGGCTTTGTCCATTCAAGCCCCGTACTTTGAGGGGCATCAGGACAAGGTGGTTTTTCATTTCAAGTCCGATTTCCTTCCTAAGGTTGTTTCTGCCTTTCACCTAAACCAAGACATTGTTCTGCCCTCTCTGTGTCCTAATCCCAGCAATGACAAGGAGAGGGCCCTGCATTCTTTGGAAGTGGTTCGTGTTGTTAAGTATTATTTGGAGGTAACGTCTTCCTTTCGTAAGACGGATGCCTTTTTTTGTGGTGCCCTCCGGGCCCAGAAAAGGCTTGGCGCCTGCCAAGTCTTCCATTAGTAAATGGATCCGTCAGACCATAGTTGGGGCCTATTCTGCCAAAGGGAAGGTTACCCCTTTTCGTGTTACTGCTCATTCTACTCGTGCGGTTGGGGCGTCCTGGGCTTTTCAGCACCAGGCCTCTGTTGAGCAGGTTTGTAAGGCTGCTACTTGGTCTTCTGTTCACACTTTTTCCAAGTTTTACAAGGTTGATGTTCGGGCCTCAGCGGATGCTGTTTTTGGCCGCAAAGTTCTGCAAGCTGCAGTGTAAACCACTGCAGCTTGCAGAACTTTGCGGTTGTGCCTTGTTGCCTTGTTTTGGATCCCCGCCCTTTATGGACACTGTGTTGGATGTCCCACACGTTATGAATTTCTTGAAGCCGGGTGTGTGAATAATACCATTTTGTGAATACTCACCTGTAAAATGGGTATTATAAGTATGTCACACACCCCGCCCTTTTGTATTCTGGATCCTTTATATGGTGAACTTTGCGTTGTTATGCTTTGTGTTGGGCTCTTCCTGGTCCCTTACCTTACTGCTGTTCTTATACTGGGTAATGAGTGGGAGGTCCCAGGTATTTATGGACCGGGAGGGGCTCTCTTTTTTCCTGGCATCTCTGCATATCGCCCTCTACAGGTCAGTATTACCTACACGTTATGAATTTCTTGAAGCGGGGTGTGTGACATACTTAAAATACCAATTTTACAGGTGAGTATTCACAAAATGGTATTTTTATAATCCTATTACTATTGTTAATTATATCAGATTGTGTGGGGAGGCTACAAAGAACTTCCTTTAGCCCCCAATATTATTAGAGTTCTCTTAAATTAAACAGTTCCTGTAGAATATACATGTTGGATTTGTAAAGCATTTGCAGGGTTAATAGGCCAGATCACATGTCCGCACACACACTTTTTATTCAGATGCCGCCAGCACACACGCAGCCCATGACTAAGTTGTCTCTGAAAGATGAAATGCATTGGGCATGGCTAGTGCTGGACTGCGTCATCACACTCTACTAGAGCAAGGGGGGGCGAAGTGTGGCGCTGCTACACTGATTATCTTAAAACTGCATCCCGGAGAAATCAGTTATAGGTGCCTGACTATTTGGGATAAGGAGTTTCTTTGAAGTCCTTCCTCAAAAGATCGCTGTTGAAAGTTGATTTTATATGCGATTTTCTTCTGTTGGTTCGCTAACATAGTAACATAGTAGTAACATAGTAACATAGTAGTAACATAGTATGTAAGCTGAATAAAGACTTTAGTCCATCCAGTTCAGCCTGTTTAACTCCTTTCAGTGGTCTAGTAGCCATAGCTGGAAATGTTATTACATGCCAAAAAGGCATCAAGGCCACTTTTGAACATTTTTACTGTATCCATCATTACTACCTCCTCTGGCAGCGAGTTCCATATTCTCACTGCTCTTACAGAGAAGAATCCCCTCATATGTCGGTGGAGAAAACACCTTTCCTCTAACCTTAGTGGATGCCCCCGGGTTATGGTTACACTCCGGGTTATAAATAGATTGTGGGACAGATCTTTGTATTGACCCTGAATATATTTATACATAGTTATTAGATCACCCGTCAATTGTCTTTTTTCTAGACTAAATAAACCTAACTTGGACAATCTTTCCGGGTACTCTAGCCCCCGCACTCCATTTTTTAACTTTGTTGCCCTTCTTTGAACGTGCTCCAGTTCTGATATGTCCTTCTTAAGCACAGGTGCCCAGAACTGTACACAGTATTCCATATGAGGTCTGACCAGTGACTTGTACAGGGGTAAAATGATGCTCTGGTCATGAGCACCTATGCCCCTCCTGATGCACCCCATGATCCTATTTGCCTTGGCAGCTGCCTGGCATTGATTACTACAGTTGAGCTTATTGTCAACTAAAACCCCTAGGCCCTTTTCCATTGTTGTTTTACCAAGTGTTTCTTTATTTAGTGTGTAATCATGACACAGATTTCTCCTTCCAATGTGCATAACCTTACATTTATCTGTGCTAAACTTCATTTGCCATTTAACTGCCCATGCTTCCAATGTATCTAAATCTGTTTGTAGCTGCCTGCTGTCCTCTTTTGTTTTAACCCTTTCAGTGCCAAGCACGTAGTTTCTACGTGCTTGCTTCCACTCCACTTAAGTGCCAAGCACGTAGAATCTACGTGCTTGAATTCCCCCCTGCTAGTAAAAAAAAAAAAAAATCAAAAATACTCACCTGACCCCTCGTTGGATCCGGCCGGGTGTCCTATTTAATTTGGTGCCATCCGATCCCCCGTGGGGGGTCGGATGGCTCCAGGAGAGCCCCCAGAATAGCCCCCCCGGTTTGGCAAAAAAAATACCATTTTGTGAGTACTCACCTGTAAAATGGATATTGTCAGTGTGTCACACACCCTGCTTCCCCTTTAATTCTTACGATCGGGTTACTCCACCGGCAGGTGGCGACGTTGCAGAGAGAAGTCTTGAAAACGAGCCCCTTCAGGCCTATATATACCTGGGACCTCCCACTTAACACCCAGTGAATTCAAAAGCAGAAAGACAAGGTACAAGGAAATCCAATGGTAACCTCAAAATAAAGAAAAGCTTCACCATATAAAGGATCCAGGATACCAAAAAGGGCGGGTGAAGCGGGGTGTGTGACACACCGACAATATCCATTTTACAGGCGAGTACTCACAAAATGGTATTATTCTCAGTGTGTCACACACCCCACTTTCCCTTTAATTCTTACGATCGGGACATCCAAAAGCAGTGTCCACAAGGGATGGGTATCCGAAGGCAAAATGAAGCATAGCTTAAATGACTGCAGTCTGCAGAACCTTGTGGCCAAAAATAGCATCCGCTGAGGCCCGTACATCAACCTTGTAAAACTTAGACAAAGTATGAACAGAAGACCAGGTTGCAGCCTTACAAACTTGTTCACCAGAAGCTTGGTGCTGAAAAGCCCAAGACGCTCCAACGGCGCGAGTCGAATGAGCAGTGATACGAAAAGGGGGAACTTTCCCCTTAGCAGAATAGGCCCCAATAACGGCCTGACGTATCCATTTGCTAATGGAAGATTTGGCCGGAGCCAAACCCTTTCTAGGCCCACAGGACACAACAAAAACGGCATCAGTTTTACGAAACGGAGAAGTAGTAATTAAATAGTACTTAACACAGCGTACTACATCCAAACAATGCAAAACCCTCTCCTTGTCATTCTTAGGCTTAGGACACAGGGAAGGAAGAACAATATCCTGATTCAAATGAAAAGCAGAAACAACCTTAGGAAGAAAGTCTGGTTTAAACTGAAAGACCACCTTGTCCTGATGCCTCTCAAAATAGGGCGCCTGAATCGACAAGGCCGCCAACTCCGAGACACGCCGAACCGAAGTGATAGCTACCAAGAAGGCAGTCTTCTGAGTCAAGGTAGACAAAGCAATATCAAGGGAGTAATAGTTTCCTGGGAGGCCGCACATGCGTAACCCCCTGGAAAAAGGTTTTAACTAAAGGATGAAGCGCAAAACGCTTCTGAAAAAAGATAGATAAGGCAGAAACCTGCCCTTTCAAAGTACTCAGCTGAAGACCAGAGTCCAGCCCTGATTGCAAAAACTCCAGAACCCTGGAGACCGAAAAGACCCTACAAGGCAAAGATCTAATCTCACACCAAGCGATATAGGCTTTCCAAGTCCTATAGTAGATGGTAGAAGAAGACCTCTTCCGGGCACTGATCAGAGGCTTAACAACTGAGTCAGAAAGACCCTCCTCCTTCAAGATGGAGGTTTCAGCAGCCAAGCCGTCAAAACCAGCGTTGGTAAATTGGGGTAACACAGCCGACCCTGTGTGAGCAGATCGGGCCGCAGAGGCAGAACGAACTGATCCACTGCCAGCCAAACAATGTCTGCGAACCATACTCGCCTTGGCCACCTTGGAGCCACGAGAATGGCGGACACCCTTTCCAGAGCCAGCTTCCGTACCACCCTGCCTAGCATGGGTATCGGAGGAAACAGGTACAAAAACCCCAGATCCCCCCAGCTCAGGGACATGGCGTCCACTGCCAGAGCCAGAGGATCCCGGGAGAGCGACACGAAGGTCGGGAGCCTGCAATTGTGACGACAGGCAAACAGGTCCACCTCCGGTGTCCCCCACCGGAGACACAGCGACCAAAAAACTTGAGGATGGAGAGCCCATTCTCCCAGCCGGGAAGAGCACCTGCTCAACAGATCCGCTTCCCTGTTTTCCACATCCGGAATGTAAACTGCCGAGAGACAAGGAACATGGGCCTCCGCCCAGGCCAGGATCAGGGACACCTCTCTGAGGGCACCCAGACTGCGAGTCCCTCCCTGATGATTGATGTAAGAAACCGCTGTTCGATTGTCCGAGCGAACCTGAACCGGAAGGCCCAGAACATGTTGAGTCAAAAGAACAAGAACCAAACGGATGGCTCTCAGTTCCAGAATATTGATGGGCAAGAGGGCCTCCCGAGGCCCCCACTGCCCCCGGAACTGAAGATCCTTCCAGAATCCCCCCATCCCGAAAGACTGGCATCCGTGGTGACAATTTCCCAAAGAGGAGTCTGGAAAGACCTGCCCCTCAAGAGATTGGCCGAGACCAACCACCATTGAAGGGACTGCCGGACCCGGGAGGACAACTGGAAGGGCCGATCCAACGACCGTGGTCGCCGGTCCAAGGACGCCAACAGATGAAGCTGAAGCATCCTCGTGTGAAACTGAGCGAACGGAACTGCCTCGAACGAGGCAACCATTAATCCTACCAGCCTCATCCCCAGACGGATGGACGGCCGAGGATTGGAAAGAAGGACCCGAGCCAACTCCTGAATCAGACAAATCTTGGACTGAGGCAGAAACACCCTGTGTTGACAAGAATCCAACCGCATTCCCAGAAAGGACACCACCCTGGCCGGGGCGAGGGAGGACTTGGGAAAGTTGATCACCCAACCGAAGCTTTCCAGCGTGGAGACCACCATCCTGGTGTCCGTCTCTGATTGATTGAGGGAAGGAGCCATGATGAGAAGGTCGTCCAGATAAGGTACGACACGAATGCCCCGAGATCTGAGAATGGCCATCACCCCTGCCAGCACCTTGGTGAACACTCTTGGAGCCGAGGTGAGGCCAAACGGAAGTGCCACAAATTGAAAATGCCGATCCTTCATCACGAAGCGAAGAAAACGCTGATGAGCCTGGCAGATGGGAACATGAAGGTAAGCATCATTGATGTCTATGGACGTCATGAAGTCCCCCTGCCGAAGAGAACCGATGGCCGAACGCAGAGTTTCCATGCGAAACTTCCGAGTACGGATGAACCTGTTGAGGAACTTCAGATCCAGGACGGGGCGAACCGACCCGTCCTTCTTGGGGACTGTGAAAAGATTGGAGTAAAAACCGAGGCCCACCTCTAAACGCGGCACCGGCCGGATGACCTCCATTTCCAGAAGATTCCTACCGACGCCAGTAGCCCCTGCGCGGCCAAAGGATCGGTGGGCACCCGAGACCGGAAAAACCGTGAAGGAGGGCGAGACTCAAACTCCAGCTTGTAACCGGACGACACCACCTCCCGGATCCATCTGTCCGGAACCTCCTGGTACCAAACCAGGGAGAAGTGTCGCAATCGTCCCCCCACCCGCACGGGTGAGGGCAGCCCCTCATTGCTGAGCGGGCTTACCAGCAGGCTTGGGCTTGGTGCCCCAGGACTGACCGGGACGGCCACGGCCCCTCCCCCGGGTCCAACCTGCACCCCTGGTAGCGGGAAAGGACGCCCCTCTGCCCGCTCTGACTCCCCAAAAGGAGGGACTAAAGGAAATCGCACCCCAAAAGGAGCGACGGGGCCTCTTGCGTTGAGGCAATTTACCACCCTTGGTAACTGAATCCAATTTATCGCCAAACAGGCGCAAACCTACAAAAGGAAGCGCTGTAAGCCTCTTTTTAGAGTTAAGGTCCGCCGTCCACTGGCGCAGCCACACTGACCAACGAATAGCAACCAGCAGTGCCGCTGTCCTGCTACTCATCGCAAGTGCATCGTCCTGGGCGGTCAAGACAAAGGAAATAAAGGACTCACACTGCTTGAGAGAACTAAACTCATCACAAGTGGGATCAAGACCTGCGTACAGATCCCTAATAATGGACCTAACTGCCAACAGAAGAAGCGCCGAAGCACACACCGGCCGCAGTGTTGATCCGGCACTGATAAAACCATGGCGAGCCAATTGATCAATCCGACGATCCTCACCATCTTTAATGGTAGTAGTGTCAGGGGAGTGCAACACAGCTGTGTTCGACAGCCCTAACACAGGTGAATCGACATCAGGGGGAACCGACCAAAGCTTCACCAAATCCTCCGGAAAGGGATAACGTTTATCCCAACTAGGAGGAATTCCAGCCAGGCGCGTGGGTTGTTCCCATTCCTTAAGGACAACCCTCACAAAGTGTTGTTGCCTGGGAAACACCAAACACGGCTGGGGCACACCAAACAACTCACCCTTTGGCGGAGGGACCGCCTCAGGTGGATCCAAAGCCAAAATTTCAAACATTTGAGCCAAAATGGAAGCAGTGTCAAGGGACACCCCCACAGCCTGATCGCCAGCGGTGTCAACCAATAGCTGGTCTGCAGGCTCATCCGACTCAAGGAGTTCCCCCTCATCAGGGGGACAATCGGACCAATCCAAAATTTCAACTACCTCATCCTCCGAAGCAGGCGCTGCCGGAGAAAGGTGCTTCCGCTTTGCCGTAGCCTTCTGAGCTACCGTGGCGGAAATCATCTTCTCGAGGTTGGCTAATCGCGCACGCACCTCGGAATGCGAATCCCCACTTTTGACAATGGCACACGGGATCCGGAATAAGGGAGGGGGGGTAGGAGATGACGGAATTTGCGAGGAGCCAGAAGCCGGAGCGATGGACTGGCGCGCAATATTCTGCTTTGCACATGGAACGCATAATATGACATCATCGCCTGGGAGCGGAGCCCCACAACCCCCACACAGCCTGGATAGCCCCGAAGAGCCATTTCCGGTAACGTCGGAAGCCTCCATATGGTGAAATTATGGTATTCGCAACAACCCAGGGTTTTACGCATTAAGCAACCTGGGATGCCCCTTTATAATTAAAGTCCCGGGAGTGGGAGGATTTTTTAAGCCTAGGAAAATCCCAATTTGGAGACTAAGACTAGCCAGGTATATCAGACCGGGAGAGCCACTGCAGTGAGGGGATCCCAGGATCTGTGGGGGAAAAGAGACCACAGTCAGTCCCCCAGGGAAATTAGCCAGTATGCATCACACTCATCCATAAAACAATCATGGTAAACCACACATGATCAGTATATACATCATGAATACAACTATACATGTATATCTATATATATATCTCAAAGTGATAAGTGCCTCCAGTAGTAATGCTAAAAGTGCCAGGGAAACCATCACAAGTAACACACAGTCACAAAGAAAAAACTACAGCTCAAATGACGGCCCCACGTGCGCGAGGTGGGGACCGCTACCTGTTGCCGCTGCAGCCGCACTCCTGGACGCGCACCTTTCCCCAACCAGCTCCAGCACCTGTCTCTGTAATGAGACCGAGGAAGTGAGGCGGGCCCGGGCTCAGCGAGCGACGTGCTCTGGCCACGCCCCCTGCCAGTGAGTCACAGAGCGAGGCCGACAGAGAGCGCGGCTCCGCCCCCAGGACTCCAGTGACGCGGCTCGCCCAATGCGGCGCCGCATGCAAACGTGGGGGGAAGTTTAAAAAACAAAAGTAAAGAGAAAGAGCCCCAGCAGCTTAGGCCACGCACCGCACACCGCGGCGCTGACCCTGCGTCTGCTAGCTCTCTCCTCACACACACACACATAACAAGTGTAAAAAGCACCCCATGCAAACCCCCCCCCCCCAAAGCGAAGGGAGAAGGGACCGAGCGGGAGAAGATGGCCAAGGGGAACATGGGACAGGGGCATCCCAAATCCAGATCACCATGCCAGATAGCCGCATTGCCCCACGCGTGGGGTCGAGCGGAGGAGATAAGCTCCTAGACACCTAGTGCCATCTACCGTTGCCCAGCCAGCAGCCTGGGGTGGGAGGCTTCCATTAACCATCTAGGCATGTAAACAATTGAACTGGGCAGAAATAGACCAAAAGGGGGTGCCGGGATTTGACCCTGGCTACCTGCAAGCAGGAGACTTCTTTCTTCTGTTTTGTCGCATCTTGCAGAGAGAAAACACTGGGTGTTAAGTGGGAGGTCCCCAGGTATATATAGGCCGGAAGGGGCTCGTTTTCAAAACCTCTCTCTGCAACATCGCCACCTGCTGGTGGAGTGACCCGATCGTAAGAATTAAAGGGGAAGCGGGGTGTGTGACACACTGAGAATAATAAAAATGACATTTACTTACCTGCAGTCGCGCTGCCTCCCTCCGGGTCTCCTCTTCACTGGGGGGGCATCCGATCACCCCCCGGCTCTTCAGCTTCAGGGGAGAGCCTGAAAAGGCTCTCCCCCTCCTCTCCCGACGGGCGCCGCCATCTTGCTGTTAAGCTTATGACGGCACTCCCAGGTGTCTTGCTGGCTCTCCTCGGCTCAGCTGTCAGATGCCCTGGTGATCGCTGGGCAGAGCAGTGGAGGGGCAGGGGATGCTCTGATCCCCTGCCCCCCCTCCTCTGGCCAGCGATCACCAGGGCATCTGACAGCTGATGAACACAGGAGCTGACAATCGGGTGAGGTAAGTTTTTCTTTTTTTTTTTTCTAATAAATGACATTTTTGTGTCTGTCTTTTGTTTTACTGTTAACCCTTTGTGAACTGGTAAGGGGTCCATGAGACACCTGTACCAGTTCACAAGGCTGGGGTCTGGCAAGCCACCTGCAACTAGCGGGTGACTTGCCATTAACCCCCGCACCCCCAATTACCTGCCTCCCCAAAGCCCAGGGAGGGGCAGAAGAGCCCGGGCCCACACAGGGTATGTGGGCTCGTAGGCTGCAGGGTGGGGGGCCACAAAAGCTGGCCCCTTCACTCTGTTCCTACAAGCCCCCATAGCTGGTCCCGGGCTGGTTATGACGGGTAAGGGTGACCCTACGTCATTTTTTTTTTAATTTTAAGGGTTAGCCTAACCCTAACCCTTAAAATTCAAAAGGGTCCCCCCTCCCGGGGGGGGGGGGGGGGGGGTTGGAGGGGGACCCATTTTTTTGGGAATAATCCTGACTCTTAAAATTTCCCAAAAAATGGGTCCCCCCCTGGGAGTGGGGACCCTACGTCATTTTTTTTTTTTTTTAAGGGTTAGGGTTAGCCTAACCCTAAAAATTCCAAAAAAATGACATAGGGTCCCCCTGCCTGAGGGGCTCCCCATTTTTTGGGGGGAATTTTAAGGGTTAGGGTTAGCCTAACCCTAACCCTTAAAATTCCCCCAAAAAGGGGTCCCCCCCCCCCCTGGCAGGGGGGACCCTATGTCATTTTTTGGGGGATTTGAGGGTTAGGGTTAGCCTAACCCTAAACCCTTAAATTATCCAAAAAAAAATGCCCCCCCTCCCCCTATGGGGGGACCCTATGTCATTTTTTGTTTTTAATTAACCCCTTATGTTTATAGTGTGGATAGTAGTTGTATTTTATTTGTTAATGTTATAAAGTTTGGGGGGTCTCCAGAGCAAGAATGGGGGGGCTACCGATACATATGGGGTACCGTTGTAATCGGGAGAAATGGGGCTATCACATGCAATATCGTTTTCATTAAAAAAAAAAAGTTTTATTTGAAATAAAGGAGACAATTGTCTAAAAAAAAATATATATATATATATATATATTTTTTTTTTTTTTTTTTAATCAGAAATATTCAAAAAACAGTAGAAAAATTACAAACAAGACATTTCATGTTAAAGCCTAAACTCTGCTGCAAAAAATGTATATGTAATGTATATAATTTTTCTGGAAATTCCAGCAAAAATCACTGTTAAACATGCCGCAAAATGGGGAAAAATGACCTGTCAACAGAGGGTGACAAAGTAAACTGACAATTAAAAGGGTCAACAGTACCTATGCATGTTGGGTATTGTTCTGCTCGGGGGACCTTGCACTTTCAGATTTAACATGTTTTTTCTTGTTTGCATATTGATATTTTAGGAAAACATGGTTTTTATTCTGCTTTTTTATAATTGTTTTTAGGGAAACCCTGTGCAACCTAAGAATTCTTCAATGGATTACTTCCAGAAAGATGAGCCCACTACAACAAGCTCAGTACTCTTAGAAAGCTTAACATGTGTACTTTCATGGGAATATATGGTTTATGGGGATTTTCTAAATGTAAAGGGTTGTTTTGGTTGAAAAATCGCAAGGTGCGCACTTTGTCTGCAGAGCTGAAATTTTCAAGTAAAATTACTGTTATGCGCACGCTTTACTTTGTATTGTTTGGCAACTCTTCCCTTGACAGTACCTATGCATGTTGGGTATTGTTCTGTTCGGGGAATGTTGCTTTTTCAGATTTTACTTGTTTTTTCCTGTTTGCATATAGTTTTTTTTAGGAAAATGTGGCTTTGATTCTTCTTTTTTATTCTATTTTAGGGAAACTCTGTGCAGCCAAAGAATTGATTGAGGGATTACTTCCAGAAAACTGCGCCCATGTCAACAAACCTGGTACGCCTAGAAAGCTTGAGGTGTGTACTTCCACAGAATATATAGTTTGTGGGGGGTATTTCAAATTTAAAGGGTTCTTTTTCTGGAAAGACAGCAAGGTGCGCTTAGCGCGTAGCATAGTTGTATTCAGTTTGGGGGAGTCTCCTGGGCAGGAAAGGGTGTCTACCAATACATATGTGGTAACGCTGTGATCGGGATTAATTGGGGTTTCACATGCAATAAGATTTTATTGACAAACTTACATTTTTTATTACAAAAAACACTACAAATTGCAAAAAATAGATTTTTTTTTTTGCACATATTTCACCCAAAAGTATTGAGAATACACTACAAAAAGGCCAAACAAGACATCGCATGTTGAAGCTCAGACTCTGCTGAAAAAAACAATATATAATTTCCCTGGAAAATCCCTAGAAATTTCTTCAAAAATCAAGGTTGAACATATGTAGCGCAAAATAGTGAAACGTGGTCTGGCAACAAAGGGTGACAAAAGTTGCAGGTAGGCTGGCAGCGAAAGGGTTAATTACTTTACTCAGGGGGGCGTGGTCAAGATGGCGACCCGAGCAGACGTGCCTGATCGGGGCTCCCTGCTATCATCCTGAATATTACCTTTTATACTGGTGACTGGGCAGCCAGAACCCTTGTCGAGGCTCTCCCTGACACAGGGATTGAGCCTGGGTGCAGAGCAGCAGCGGCGGAGACAGCCATCGGGAGCGGCGGCGAGGCACACGTGAGGTGAGGAGGTGGCGGCGGCCGACCGGACGTGTGAGCGGAGGAGAGAAGCCGGCACCCCAGACTTGTCAGCGGCAGCGGCGGCCTCATCCTGACCTGGGCTGCGGCGGTGGTGAGGAGACAGGCACCCGGAGAGCGAGAGACACCTTCCCGCAGCAAGGTAATCGCTGCGGTGTGCGGGGTGAAGGAGGCGGCGGCGGACCCCGGGCTCACGTGAGAGGTGGAGAGGCGGCGGCCGGACGTGTGAGCGGAGGAGAGAAGCCGACACCCCAGACCTGTCAGCGGCGGCCTCATCCTGACGCGGGCTGCGGCGGTGGTGAGGAGACAGGCGCCCGGAGAGCGAGAGACATCTCCCCGCAGCTGCGGTGTGCGGGGTGAAGGAGGCGGCGGCGGACCCCGGGCCCACGTGGAAGGTGGAGAGGCAGCGGCGGGAGACATCACCGGCGGCATCACCCCCTGGTCTGCCCCGGGCTGGGACAGAGGTGAGGAGTGCGGGCACCTCCCTGAAGGAAGGAAAGCGCTGGAGGAAAAGGCGCGAAAATACAGTGCGGTCAGCCGCCATCTTGGTGGGTGTGAGGGAGGGGGAGACTGGCCTGAGCTTCTGATGTCCCTGGGGCTAGACCTCAGCCCAGGCGGATATCAAGGGAGGAGAGGGACATCAGCATAGATACCCTGCATAAGCAAAGCACAGCAGAAAGGGACTTAAAACGCATAAAACGCATATAAAGCTGCCCTGGGAGCCGGACCTCCCCTCCCCCCCCATACTGCTGCTCTCTGTGTCCCCTGAGTGGAAGTACACCGCATGCTCTGAGAGGGCAGGTAAGCCCTTGCTATAGGCTTCTACGCCGCATCTGATTGGGGTGCCCGGGCGCTCCCTACCCGGGACAGAAGTGATACCCGCCCCGTGGGCTGGAGGCACATCAGAGGGGGCCATAGTACATAAAGCGCTGCCCTGGGGCCAAGACCTCTTTCCCTGTTAGGGGGGTTGGTCTGGGACTGCCTGGACGCTCTGCTGCTCCCCGTATCCCTTCACAAGAGAACCCTGAGCGCTCGGAGTGGACGGTGGGCCCTTGCTGTCGGATCCTACCCCGCGACTGTTGGGGGTGCCCGGGAGGCCCTTACTCAGCTTTATCCTGAGACGATAAGTCCCTAGGTTACAGTGACTGACCATATCACAGGGGCACGGATCGACCTTCTGGACCCTACTGAGCTGTTCCTGCCGGGGGGCCCCCTACATATGAGAGGCAACAAGAAGCGTAAAGCAGCTGTGGTCGCCTGTATCACGCAAACGATGGAGACCCCGTGTGTGGCTGAACAGGGGACCTCCAACCCTGATACTGCAGCTATAATGGCAGCTATTGCCTCATGTCAGAGTGCCCTCACAGCTAAATTTGACACTCTCCAGGAACTATTTAATTACTTCCGCCATGATCTGGATAAAATTCGAGACCGTGCTGGGGAGGCGGAGAGGAGGATCGGAGACGCAGAGGATCGACTTTCCACCCATACAGAGAAAATTGCCACCCGGCGGAGGCAGGTGACCACTCTCATGGGGAGGGCCGAGGACGCTGAAAATAGGAACCGGAGGAATAACGTCCGGATCCTGGGTCTGCCTGAAAAAGCGGAGGGAACCTCTCCAGAGCAGTTTGTGGAAAATCTCATAACGGAGACTCTGGCACCAGTGAACCTAACCAAGTTCTTCACAGTGGAGAGAGCGCACAGGATCCCCACGAGACCCCTCCCACCGAGGGCACCGCCAAGGCCCTTTATATTCAAAGTCCTCCATTACAGGGACGCTATCCTGGCTGCGGCTAGAGCGAAGGGGGTGGTGACCTTCAACAACGCCCAGTTATCCTTCTTCCCGGATTTTACCTCAGAGGTCCAAAAGCTGAGGCGTTCCTTCAATGGCGTGAGAGAGAGGCTCAGACGGAGAGGAATTAAATATGCCATGATGTTTCCAGCACGCGAGTTGATGACTGTGCCCCTTGCTGGGGGACTCCTCCCTCTGCTGCGGCCCTGTTGGCGCTAGGGCCCGGTGTCTAGATGCCGCCCAGTAGCAGGGCTCGATCTGTTTAGTTTGTTTGATTGCTGTTGAAACTGTTGAAATCTGTTCTGACTGCTCTAGTCACATTGTATCCTGATCTGATCGCTACAGGAGAGCTGTGGCTCTGGATTCCCATGGGGTGATGGCCCCCCCCTATCGAATCCCCCCCTTACTTTTCTATTGCTCTTGTTAACCTCCCTTGTATGGACTGCCCTCCCTCTCCCCCGTCTTCATCCCCCCCTCCCTGGCCACTCCTGCCTGTCGCTCCTGATTACCCTCAATCGCCCCTGGGAACCCTTGGCGGCTATGCCGCCAACCTGTACATGGGTATGGTAATTTTATGTTATGGGCCCATAGGCGATGGGTCTCTGCACCCCGGTGCAACTAGTTACACCGTTGTTGTATTGTATTGTTGGGGGAGTATGAAGCTCGCCAAAGTTGGGAAATGGTGGAGCGGGGTGGGGGTGGTTGGGAAATGGTGGAGCGGGGTGGGGGTGGTTGGGAATGGTATTTGTATGTATAATATAGAGTTTAACAGTTTACATATTGTATGTTGTCACGTTGGTATGGATGGGATGAATGGAAAACGGACCCTAAAAGCTGGACGGTCACGGGTGGAGGGGCAGACCTATCAGTGCAGTTGGATATTTGACCACGGGGACGGTATTCTGATCTATGAGAATGGGTGATTGTAAGATTCTCTCCTGGAATGTCAGGGGGCTAAACGATAAAATCAAACGGTCTACAGTCCTCCAGTTTGTTAAGAGATATAGACCCAATGTGGTGATCCTCCAGGAGACTCACCTGGTGGGGCGGAGGGGACTCGCTCTGAGGAGACCCTGGATCCAGGACTCATTTCATGCTCTCTTCTCGGCCCACTCTAGGGGGGTCTCAGTGCTGGTCTCCAAGGGAACCCCATTCGTGTTGTATTCTGTGCAGACGGACCGGGAGGGTTGCTATGTAATCCTCCACGCCAAGCTTATGGATACAGATGTAATTATTGTAGGCACTTATGTCTCCCCGCCTTTCAATATACAAGTGTTGCACCGGATCATGGAGAAAGTACTTAACTACCCCCCGGCCCCGATACTGCTGATGGGAGATTTTAACATGGTGCTGGACTCAGCGTTGGATAGACTGGACAGGAGGCCGGGCCCTAGGACGCAATTGGCGTCCTGGGCAGAGGCGATGGGCCTACAGGAGCTATGGAGGTGGAAGCACCCAACTGACAAGGCATAATTCTGTCATTCGGTCACGCATAGGTCCCTGTCCAGGATAGACCTCGCGTTTTCATCTCCTGACTTGCTGGCGAGGGTGACGACCTGTAACTATCTCCCGAGGGGCATCTCGGATCACTCGCCGCTGCTGGTGGAGGTTGGGCTGTTACGTACGCGGGCAAGCCGGGTGGGATGGACCCAAAACCCTTGTGGCTGGAGACTCCTGAAGTCAGGGGTAGCCTGGCCTCTGCTGCGGAGGTCTTCTGGGAGTGTAATGTGGACGAAACGACTGCTGGGGTGAGATGGGATGCCTTTAAGGCGGTTACTAGGGGATGCGCCATAAGCGCTATAGCGGCGGTCAGGGGAAAAAGAGGGAAAGAAAGGGCAGACCTCGAAAGTAAACTTGCGAACGCGGAAGAGGAATTCATCGCCTCGGCTGACGACAGGGCCCATTCGAATCTGATGTCTCTTACGCGGGAATATAATCTGTTATTATCCGACTCGACTAGGAAACTATTGTTACATAAGCAGGCGACGATCTTTGACAAGGGGGACAAAAATGGTAAGACTCTGGCTTATCTAGCAAGGGCTGAAAACAAGTCCAATAGTATCGCTGGGATAGTGGTGGCAGGGGAGACAGTAACAGAGGGAGATAAAATTGCGCAACAGTTCCTCAGGTACTACTCGGCCTTGTACTCCTCTAGGGTCAACTACAGGATGGAAGATCTGGAGAACTATCTAGATCAGATTAAGTTCCCTGAATTGGCTCTGACTGATCGGGAAACTCTTGACTGTCCCATCACTATTGAGGAAGTTAGGAATGCGATAAGAGCACTTCCCGGTAGGAAGGCACCAGGGCCTGATGGATTGCCGCCCGAGTGGTACAAGCAGGAGATGGAACAGATCGCCCCTAGACTCTGGGAGGTTCTGAAACAGGAGCAGGATAATGAGAGTCTCCCGGCCTCCTTTCATGAAGCGCACGTGGTTCTTATTCACAAGGAAGGGAAACCCGCTGATGTCTGTGCATCCTATAGACCCATTTCCCTATTAAACCAAGACGCCAAAATATTGGCTAAAATCCTAGCCATCAGGATGAATAGGGTCATATTACAATTGATTGGGCCTGACCAATCAGGCTTTATGCCAAGACGCACAACGGGGATAAACCTGCGCAGACTGATGTCCAACCTGCAGATAGTGCATGACAACTATGGTAGCCGGGCGATAGCTTCACTGGACAATGAGAAGGCCTTTGATTCGATCGAGTGGACCTATCTCTGGGCAGTGCTGGCCAGATTTGGGTTACCTGCGGGTTTCATATCATATACCAGACTGTAACACGGCCGTCCGACGGCCAGAGTACGGGTCAACGGATGCTACTCTGACCCTTTTGTATTAAGTAGAGGGACCAGGCAGGGCTGCCCACTCTCGCCATTACTCTTCGCGCTGGCCATTGAACCGTTGGCAATTATTATCAGGAACTCTCCAGCCATCGCTGGATGGAGGCTGGGGGAGATAGAGGAGAAAATCTCACTTTACGCTGACGACACCCTATTATACCTAGCGGACAGCTACGAGTCCTTGGAGGCTGCTTTGGATACCATCGGGATGTTTGGGAGATTTTCCGGCTTAAAGGTTAACTGGGATAAATCCAGCCTGATGCAAGTTGATGTGACCGACCCTCGGGATGTCTCCCCAAGGTCCCAGCTAAAGACAGTCCAACAATTTAAGTATCTGGGGATTATGATCAGTGGGCGGGACTAACGAGTTTGTCCCTCTTAACATTTCTCCGGTAGTGGCGAAATTGAAGCAAAGATTCACCCAGTGGTCGAACCTTCCGCTGTCGGTCATGGGCAGGGTCAATATATTCAAAATGATTTTTCTTCCAAAACTCCTATACATATATCAGGCCTCCCCAGTACTGCTTCCTATCTCCCACTTTAAAGCACTGGAGTCGATCATCTTTAGCTTTATATGGGGACAATCCCCCCCAAGGCTAAACCGACAAATAATGAAGGCGCAAATAGATACCGGGGGGACTGGCGGTGCCACACATGCAAATATACTTCTATGCAACGCAGCTTTTGTTTGTTCATTGGTGGCTCTGCCAGCCGAGGGACAATCCAGTGGTGTGTTTAGAAGTGGCATTACTGGGCTCCCCCGAAAGGTTGGCCTCCCTAGCATAGAGGGGTACGAGAGGGATCCGAGAGGCGACCACGTGTATGAGGGTGGCTAGTAACATCTGGGAGAGGGCAGCTAAGCTAGGGGTGAGGTCGGGGGAGACCCCGGCGTGGTCCCCCTATACCCCCTTATGGGACAACCCTAGGTTACCAGAAATGGGTGCTATGCAGGACCCGCTGTTCTGGACAAGAAAAGGCATTCATCGGATTGGGCAATTATATAGGGGGGGGGTGCTGGTGTCCTTCAATCAGCTTGAGGAGTTTCATATATCCAATCGGGACTTTTTTCGATACCTGCAACTCAGACACGCACTGCACGCCCAGTTCCGTAAGGAGGGCCCGAGAATTACCGGGTCCGAGGCGGAGAACGCAATCAGAGACGGGAGTCTAAAAAAGCCTGTCTCCACACTGTATAAGTGCTTGATGGGAGAGCTGGAATCCCCTAGAAGCAAGATTGAGTCTAAATAGCAGGACTTAGACCCAAACCTGGACCAGGATGACTTGGAGGAGATAATGGACAACCAACATGCATCGGTAGTGGAAGCCAGAGATAGATTTATCCAAACCAAGTGGATTCATCAGGCTTACATCACCCCGGTTCGTCTGCACAGAATGGGCTTAACTGATACTGATATATGTCCTAGATGTGGGAAAAGTAGTGGCTCATGGATACACATGATCTGGTCATGCGAGGTCCTGACGGTCTTCTGGGAGGGTGTGATGGGTCTGATCAGCAGAGTGGTGGGTTTTCGGATACAGGGATCTGTCTCACTATGTCTTCTGGGGGTGGTTGAGCCGCTCTTGGAACTGAGAGCTCTGAGGGCCTTGATCCGTCTGTTGCTCTTCTACGCTAGGAAGTGCATTCTGATGAATTGGAGACACCCCGCTAAGCCCTCAGTGCAAACCTGGAAAAGACTAGTTAACCAGAAACTCACCATGTATAAACTGACATGCGCTGCAAGGGGGGTGCCGGATAAGTTCGAAAAGGTCTGGGATCCATGGCTGCAGAGCCAAGAGTCAGCGTATGACGCTCAGTGAGCCTGGGAGGGGGGCCTGGCGGGGAGTTTCTTGGGTCTGATATCTGTCTGATATCTATACTATACTTAGGGGGCTTGGGCCGGGTGCTGGAACCTGATCAACGAACAATGGGAGGGATTTTAGAACATGTATGCCCCGTCTAATAGCTGGTGTGCATCAGCTTCCCTGTCCTTTACCTGAACCGTGATGGTAGCAAGAATCACCTGGAGTCCGGTATGAAAGTTGTGTGAATGATTGTCAGTGTTGCTAGTCTATATGCCAGTTATGAAGTTGGGTGCCTGGGGCACCTTAATGCCTTACAAGATGACTTGTTTTGTTTTGTCTTGTCTGTCTGTTTATTGCAAAATAAAAACTTTACTCAGCTTAGTATCATCTGCAAAGATTGATACTTTACTGTTTAATCCATACCCAATGTCATTTATATATATTGAAGAGAATTGGTCCCAGAACTGACCCTTGTGGTACTCCACTAGTAACAGTGACCCAATCTGAGTGTGTACCATTGATAACCACCCTCTGCTTCCGATCATTAAGCCAATTTCCCACCCATCTGCACACGTTTTCCCCCAGTCCAAGCATTCTCATCTTTTGTACCAGCCTTTTATGTGGCACAGTATCAAATGCTTTAGAAAAGTCAAGATATATGATATTCAATGACTCCCCCTGATCCAATCTTTAACTTACCTCCTCATAAAAGCCGATTAGGTTTGTCTGGCAGGAGAGATTCCTCATAAATCCATGCTGATATGGAGTAATAAGGTCATTTTCCCTAAGGTACTCCAGGATAGTATCCCTTAAGAAACCTTCAAACAGCTTGCCCACCACAGATGTTAAGCTTACCGGTCTGTAGTTCCCCAGTTCCCCCCTAGATCCCATTTTGAATATTGGCACCACATTTGCCAAACGCCAATCCCTCGGAACAGACCCTGTAGTTATGGAATCCACAAATATTAGAAATAACGGCTTGTCTATTACTGTACATAACTCCCTTAAAACAGGAGGATGTATGTCATCTGGTCCCGGGAATTTATCGATTTTTATCTGCTTGAGACGGTGCTGGACTTCTTCCTTGGTTAGACCAGTGACATTTAATGGAGGGTTTCGGTTATACCCCTGCATTTCACTCGTGTTAAATTCTTTTGTGAATATAGAAGCAAAGAAGTTGTTAAGCAAATTAGCTTTCTCCTCATTTCCCTCTATATGGGTCCCCTCCTTGCTTTTCAGGGGGCCCACACCCTCAGGTTTGTACCTTTTACGGTTTATGTAGCTAAAGAATAATTTGGGGTTAGTTTTACTCTCTTTCGCGACCAGTCTTTCCGTCTCCAGCTTAGCTGCCCTTATCTGTTGTTTACATTGTTTATTTTCTTCTTTGTAGTTTTTTAACACTTCCGCTGTCCCTTCCTGCTTTAAACGTTTAAATGCCTTTTTTCTGTTGTTTATTGCCCCCTTAACCTTTTTATTTAGCCACATTGGTTTACATGTGTGTCTAATAGTTTTATTCCTGTAAGGTATATATCTGTCACAATGAAAATTAAGGATTCCATTGAAAGTATCCCATTTAGCGTCCATGCTTTTGTTTTTAAGGACATTTTCCCAGTCAATGCAGTGTAGGGCATCTCTAAGTTGGTCAAACTTTGCCATTTTGAAGTCCCCTGTTTTTGTGGCTCCTTGCTAAGGCACCCTAGTGACTGCTAAGTGGATGATCACTGCTTCCAAGGTGTCCACCAACCTGTACCTTTATTACTTTGTCTGGTACATTGGTTAGTATTAGGTCCAATATGGCTTTCCCCCTTGTTGGAGCTTGTACTTGTTGGGAAAGGTAGCCATCTTTTGTTTTAGATAAAAAACTATTACTTTTATGCGAAACACATGTTTCAGCATCCCAGTCTATATCTGGGTAGTTAAAGTCCCCCATAATCACTACCTCATTTAGTTTAGCGGCTATATCTATTTGCCTTAGCATCATATTTTCTATGGATTCGGATATATCTGGAGGTTTATAGCAAACCCCCATCAGTATTTTATTTTTGTTTCTCCCTCCATGTATTTCTACCCATACAGACTCCACATGCTCATTCCCCTCACATATATCCTCCCGCAGAGCAGGCTGTAGAGAGGATTTTACAATTAAGCAGACTCCACCCCCTTTGCGTTTGTTACGGTCCCTCCTAAACACACAGTATCCCTGTAAATGTACTGCCCAGTCATAGGTTTCATCCAGCCAGGTCTCTGTTACCCCCACTATGTCATATTGCTCTTCTGTTATTATCAGTTCTAGTTCATCCATTTTATTAGTCAAGCTTCTAATTTGTAAGCATGCATTTCAAATGCTTATGACAATTTTGATAATTTTGTATATTGCCCTTATTCCTGCTAGATGTGCTAACCCCTCCCCCCTCTCCACCCCCAGTTTCATGTCTACACCCACTGTCACTTTCTTTCCTAACTTCCCCTTTGTAACTGCTTTTACCCTCCCCCCCAGTGCTTAGTTTAAACACTCATCTAACCTTTTAGCCATCCTCTCCCCCAGAACAAATGCACCCTCCCCATTGAGGTGCAACCCATCCCTGCCAAAGAACCTGTAGCCCACTGTGAAGTCGGCCCAGTTCTCTAAGAACCCAAACCCCTCCTTTTTACTCCAATTTTGGAGCCACCTGTTTACCTCTCTAATCTCCCGCTGCCTCTCTGGTGTGGCTCTTGGTACTGGTAGTATTTCTGAGAATACTACAGTTGAGGTCCTTGCCTTAAGCTTACAGCCTAAGTCCCTGAAATCATTTTTAAGGACCTTCCACCTACTTCTTCCTATGTCATTTGTGCCAATATGCACCATGACCGCCGAGTTCACGCCAGCCCCTCCCAACAATCTGTCAGCCCGCTCCGCTACATGCCATACTCTTGCCCCAGGAAGGCAACACACTGTTCGGCAATCCCGGTCTTTGACAGATTGCCCTGTCTGTTCCCCTAATAATAGAGTCACCCACTACCAGCACTTGTCTTGCCTGCCCTGTTCTCCCATTTCCCCTCCCTTTCTTACTGGAGCCGACAGATGTGTCTTGCTGCAGCTGTGCCATCCCTGAGCTAACATCCTCCTCATCTGCCAACCGGGCAAACTTGTTTGGAGGTGCCTGTTCAGGGCTAGCCTCCCTGTAACTTTTACCCCTACCCCGCCTTCTAACTGTTATCCAGCTAGCTGCCTTATTTTCCTGCTTTTCCTCTCCCCCCATACTACCACCCTCCCCTGACCCATTGAGTTCCAGCTCAGTGAGATCCAGACTCTTTTGCATGATAACAATGTCTCTCAGTGTTGCCAATTGCTTATTTAGATCGTGAATGACGGCTTCCAAATCAGCGATTTGCAGACATCCGGGGCATATATATCCACTATCGACCGATTGATCAAAAAGTGCATACATAGCACAAGATGTACACTGGACAGCATTGTTAGGCATGGAACCCTTGTATCAATTTGTGGGAAGTGTAGAATTTACAGCACTTAAAATAACAATCTGAAATCAAAGGCAGATACTTACAGCTTCAGCACTTCTGCTTGTAACTCCTGCTTTAACTCACCACTTCCAAGCAGCCACTTACAGAGTCAGCCTCCAGGAGCAAGCTCCACGAGTTGTGTGCTGCCTTATAACACACCTGCTTCAATTAGGCCTCAATTAGGCCTCAGCAGGAATCCAAGAGAGAGAAAGTGAAGAAAAAAAAAACCCTTTTATTTTTCTTTTGTTTAAATTTGTGCCAGCATTAACACACTGATTCACAAAAATACAACAAACACAGTTTGCTATATTTTACTTACCAAATGAGCTCATTTTCCCCAAGCTTACCACAGGAGATCCTGCTTTAACTCACCACTTCCAAGCAGCCACTTTCAGAGTCAGCCTCCAGGAGCATAAATAAGCACAAATAAAAATGGGCAGGCAGCCCATTAGTATTAAGGATTTTATGCTATGTTTCTTTTCTAATTTTAATCCTATATGTACTACGGCATTGGAGTCTGATCTGGTATAAAAATGCTTTGATACCTAAAGAGAACCAAAAACGCATCCTGATCTTTAATAGTGATTTGATGAAATCGTTTGCTGCTAATAACTAGGCATCTCTATAAAAAGAATTAAAAGTTTGAAGCGTCAGTTATTTAAAATTGTCTGGTACATTATTTATCTTTGGTGTTGGGATTCACAAGAATTGTGTTATTATCCACACTCAAGGTGCTTTGGTGCTAATTACCCAGCTTCAAAAGACATTTTCCCCGCGGAGTTACTGATGTTTATAGACACAGTGAATTTCTACATGCTGTAAGACTGCACCAATACGGTTGAATTAACTCCAGCGTAGGGAAAGACTTTTAATTTAATCTATTGTATTTGAACTTTGTTTTAATAATAGATGAAATTAATTGAAGCGCTGTGTTTGTGAAAGCATTTTCCATTTCTTGTTCACCTGTAGAATTGTTTTTTTTGTTAATCCATTCCAGGCCATCCCTTAATCATTACACCTGAGTAATTCCTGCCCGGAGGGTGTAGACTGCAAGATAACCAAAAAGGTGTGGCCCCCTCCAGACCCCATAAGTAGCAGCTGTCTCTAATCAAAGACCAGTAATTAAAAAGCAGTAAATCATATACAAGAGGCAAGGCTGGGAGGCCCAAGTCTAGGAGACAATGTTACCTCACACCTGCTTGTTTTCTCTCGAAAAAATTCTCCTTTTTTCATTTTCTTCTTTTTTTTTCTTTTCATTTTACAATGCCAAATGGAATAAACACCATAAAAAAGGCATCAAGGATATAATGAACCCCAAAAAGGGGTGGGCCGGGTGGCCTGGAATGGATTAACAGAAAGAGGAGGCCATTGATTTTGTTTTTAAACTAGTCTTGTGTGTTTTCTGTGGTTTTTAACTTATGATGGAATTAATAAAATGACTTTCTTATTTTCATTATTCCCACTGGTGTGCCCATATATTGATATGATTTTCATTGTTTTTCTTTTTTGGTTGTTACAGGATTAACAGAAAAAACAATTCTACAGGTGAGTATCACAGAATTGTGTTTTTTCTTCCAATCCATTCCAGACCGTCACTTAATCATTACACCTGGGACATCCAAAAGCAGTGCCTAATATGGGTGGGATCCCCAATGTGGTACAGCAGGTAGTTCAATTTACTACCACCTGAAGTACTTTTCGACCAAATACAGCGTCAGCTGAGGCACTAACACTTACCTTTTGGTAAAATTTGGTAAACGTATGAACCGAAGACCAGGTGGCAGCCTTACAAACCTGTGCCACCGAGGCCTGATGCTGAAAGGCCCAGGAAGCACCAATGGCCCTAGTGGAAAGAGCTGTGACCCAAACAAGGGGCTCCTGTGAGATAATACCTTAGTGCTCTCACTACATCCAAACAGCGACGAACACCCCTTCCTTATCAGACACTGGAGCAGGACATAAGGAAGGCAAAACCATCTTTTCATTAAAATGAAAAGATACTTTTAGGAAGAAAAACCTAAAACACTCAAATTACAAGATAACCATAAGCGCCCTTAGACTTAATGACGCTCCTACCATAGTTCAAAAAGGAGGACCCTGAAAAACAAGTTCAGGTCCCAAGCCGGCAGAAGTGGATTATGAGGAGGCCGCACATGAGCGACTCCTTGTAAAACAAGTTCTGATAAAAATATTCTCAGCTATGGGTTTCTGAAAGAAGATAGATAGCAGATATTTGTCCTCAACTGAAGACCTTCATCAAGACTTCTGCAAAAAATCAATATTACTACAAGCGAACCCCAGGATTCGCACCAAGTGATAAATGCTTGCCAGACTTTATAGTAGATCATTTGATAAAGATTTCTTCCTGGCCTGAATCATGGATGACTCTGGCAGAAAAAATACCATTTTGTGAGTACTCACCTGTAAAATGGTTATTACTAGTATGTCACACACCCCACTTCCAAATATTCATGACACTTGGGAACCCGGCCTGTAGAGGGCGAACTTGCAGAGATGACATGGAAAAAGGGGCCCCTCCTGGTCCATAAGTACTGGGTTCCTCCACAATTCCTCAGTCTTTTTAAAAATCAGTGAAGAACCAGGAAGAGCAAATTATATTCGATAATTGAAAAATAGTTTGAAAATAATAATCACCATATAAAGGATCCCTTAGAACAAAAAAGGGCGGGGGAAGTGGGGTGTGTGACATACTCGTAATAACCATTTTACAGGTGAGTACTCACAAAATGGTATTATTCCTAGTTTGTCACACACCCCACTTCCAAATAATCATGACACTTGGGACATCCAATAGCAGCATCCGCTGAGGCCCGCACATCAACCTTGTAAAACTTAGAAAGCCTTGCAAACCTGTTCAACAGAAGCCTGGTGCAGAAAAGCCCAGGAAGCTCCAATAGCACGAGTAGAATGAGTGGTGACACGAAAAGGGGGAACCTTCCCCTTAGCCATATAGGCCCCAATGATGGCCTGACGTATACACTTACTAAGGGAAGATTTGTCAGGAGCAAAACCCTTCTTGGGCCCAGAAGGCACAACAAAAAAGGCATCCGTCTTGCGGAAGGCCGAAGTAGTAACTAAATAATACTTAACACAACGAACTACATCCAAAGAATGTAAGACCCTTTCCTTGTCGTTACTAGGTTTAGGACACAAGGAAGGAAGAACTATATCCTGATTTAGGTGGAAAGCAGACACCACCTTAGGAAGGAAATCCGGTTTAAAACGGAAAACAACCTTATCTTGATGCCTCTCAAAATAAGGGGCTAGAATATACAAAGCCGCCAGTTCAGAAACTCGGCGGACAGAAGTAATAGCAACCTTCTGAGTAAGAATAGGAAGAGGAATAACCTGCAAAGGCTCAAAGGGAGCGGCCTGCATAGCTGAAAGCACTAGGCTAAGGTCCCAAACAGGAAGTATAGGCTTTCTGGGAGGCCGCACATGCGCGACTCCTTGGAAAAAAGTCTTAACCAAAGGATGAAGCGCAAACGACCTTTGAAAGAAAATAGCCAAGGCAGAGACTTGCCCTTTCAAAGTACTAATCTGGAATCCCATATCCAGACCTCGTTGCAGATATTCCAGAATTCTAGGAATAGAAAATACTCTACAGGGCAAAGCCCTGGATTCACACCAATCAATATAGGACCTCCAAGTCCTGTAATAAATGACAGAGGAAGACTTCTTCCTAGCTCTAAAAAGAGTCTGAATAACCACATCAGAAAAACCTTCCTCTTTCAAGATGGAGACTTCAGCAGCCATGCCGTCAAAGCCAGCGTTTGTAAATTGGGGTAACAAAGTTGACCCTGAGTGATGAGATCTGGAAGAAGAGGCAGATGGAAACGATCCACTGCCAGCCTTACGACGTCTGCGTACCACAGACGTCTTGGCCACCTTGGCGCCACCAGAATTGCTGGCGCCTCCTCCAGTACTAACTTACGCACCACCTTGCTGATCATGTAGAAAGGGGGAAACAGATATAGGAACAGATCCTTCCAGGCCAGAGACATGGCATCCGCTGCCACTGCCAGAGGATCCTGGGATAGAGACACAAAAGCTGGCAGCTTGTGATTGTGGTGAGAAGCAAACAGGTCCAACTGTGGAGTCCCCCACTTGTGACAGAGGAACTGAAAGACCCTTGGATTGAGAGACCATTCTCCCTGGAGAGAACATCCCCTGCTCAGGGAGTCTGCCTCCACATTCTCTATCCCCGGAATGTAAACTGCTGATATGAAGGGAACATTGATCTCTGCCCACTGAAGGTTCAGAGACACTTCCCGGAGGGCACCCCAACTGCGAGTCCCTCCCTGGTGATTGATGTATGCAACAGCTGTTCGGTTGTCTGACCGAATCTGAACTGGCAGACCCTGTAAGAAATGGGTCAGTCGAAGTAGAACAAGACGTATGGCCCGAAGCTCTAATACATTGATTGGAGAATGAGCCTCCTGAGGCCCCCACAATCCTTGGAACTGATGTTTCTTCCAGAAGCCCCCCCAGCCCACCAGGCTGGCATCCGTGGTAACCAGTTCCCAACATGGAGTCAGAAATGACTTGCCCTTCTGGAGGTTGAGCGATATTAACCACCATTGAAGGGACTGCAAAACGTGGGGAGACAATAGACAAGTCTGATTCAATGATAGTGGGCACCTGTCCCACTTTGCCAAGAGGAAGAGCTGAAGCGCCCTTATGTGAAACTGGGCAAACGGGACTGCCTCGAATGCAGCTACCATCAATCCCACTAGTCTCATTCCTAGATGGATAGACTGACGAGGGTTGGACAAATCAAGTCCAGAATCAGAACCATTTTGGACTGAGGAAGAAAAACCTTGGCCTGAAATGTATCCATAATCAGGCACAGGAAGGGAATTTCCCTGGACGGAAAGAGAGAGGATTTGGGGTAACCTATTACCCATCCGAACCTCTCTAGCATAGAGACCACCGTCCTGGTGTCCAACTCTGATTGTTCGAGGGAGGAGGCCGCGATAAGAAGATCATCCAGAAAAGGCACAATGCGGATGCCCTGGACCCTGAATATAGCCATCACTCCTGCCAGCATCTTGGTAAAGACTCTTGGGGCCAAGGTAAGGCCGAATGGCAGGGCCACAAATTGATAATGCTGGTCTTCTATCGAGAACATGAGAAATCTCTGGTGACCCGGAAAAATAGGAATGTGCAAATAAGCATTCTTGATGTCTATGGATGTCATGAAGTCCCCCTGACGGGGAGCATCGATCGTTGATCGCAGAGACTCAATGCGGAATTTTCTGAAACTGATAAATTTATTGAGTCTCCTTAGGTCTAGGATAGGCCGAACAGAGCCTTCCTTTTTGGGTACGGTGAATAGGTTGGAGTAAAACCCCAAACCCCTTTCCGCTGGAGGCACTAGGCAGATGACAGCCATGTTTAACAGATTCGCTACTGCTGCCCGCAGTCCCTGCACAATTGTCGGATCTGACGGCATCAGGGACATGAAAAATTTGGGAGGAGGCCGGAACTCGAATTCCAGTTTGTAACCGGAAGAGACTACTTCCAGAACCCAATTGTCTGATACCTCCTGACCCCAGACCTGGAAGAAGAACCGCAGCCGTCCCCCCACCCATAAGGGTGAGGGCGTCCCCTCATTGTTGAGCAGGCTTAGTGGCAGATTTGGTTTTGGACCCCCAATTCTGACGTCCCTTTCCTCTATTCCATGCATTCCCTCTAGGGGCTGAAAAGGGCCGATTCTCTACCGGATCTAAACCCCCCAAGGAAGGGTTAAAAGAGGCCACTCCACGAAAGGAACGACGTTGTTTCTTACGCTGAGGTAATTTACCTCCTTTAGTGATAGAATCCCAATTTTTCTCCAAAGAGGCGCAATCCCACAAAAGGGAGCACTGTAAGCGATTTCTTGGCTACAATATCAGCTGCCCACTGCCGCAACCATACTGACCGCCGAATGACGATTAACAAGGCAGAGGTTCTGCTGCACATGAGCAGAGTATCATCTAAGGCAGAAAGTACAAAAGATGCAAACATCTCACATCGCTTAAGAGCGGCGTACTCATCAGAGGCCGGATCAAGCCCTGAGTAATTCATTAGGTCTCTCACAACAGACCTAATAGCCACTGTCATGAGTGCAGAAGCACCAACAGGCAGCAAGGCCGAGCCCACACTGGAAAAAGCCTCTCCATCTTTAAGTGTAGTGGAGTCAGGAGAATGCAACACAGAAGAATTGGATAAATTAAGCACAGGGGCATCCACCACAGGTGGTGATGACCAACGCTTAACAGTCAGCTGGGAAGGGATATTTCTTGTCGCAGCCCAAGGGAATGCCAGGAAGCTGCT
Source organism: Gastrophryne carolinensis (assembly GCA_027917425.1). Lineage (NCBI taxonomy): Eukaryota > Metazoa > Chordata > Amphibia > Anura > Microhylidae > Gastrophryne > Gastrophryne carolinensis. The sequence goes on along the minus strand of CM051243.1, from coordinate 126,675,721 downwards.
TCTTCCATTCTTTAAGAATAATTTCATCAAAATGCTTTTGATTTGGAAATTCTAAACAAGGTTTAGAGACTCCAAAGAATTCCCCTTTTTGAGGAGGGACTACTTCAGGAGGAGTGATAACCAAAACCTCAAATAACTGAGCAAGAGCCTTTGGGGTATCCACAACACTAGCTTCACAGTACCAACAAATTGCTGTTCATCAGAAACATCTGAATCCTCATAGAATTCTCCTTCTTCTAACTGAGAAGGATCAGACCAATAAAGCATTTCACAATTATCCAACTCACTTACCGGACGGCCTGAGTCAAATGTTTCCTTTTAGCTGAGGCCTTTTTGGCCACAGAGCTAGACATTAATTTTTCAAGATGAGCCAATCTGGCACATAAATCAGAATGCGACCCACCACCCATGACAATATCACTGGGGGTACGGACAAGACATGGCGGAGTAGGAGATAAGGCAGAAGCCGCAGACGCCGAAGCCTGGGCCCCAGTTTGCTGCATAATAGTTAATTGAGCACAAGGGACGCAAAGAATTGCGTTATCCACAACAAGGGATGCCCCACATCCAAAACATTGCCGAGTCTGTGCAGAGGGAACTGCATGCCCGTTGTCCTGAGATGCCTCCATATGGTGTTTAGTATTATACTATAATTGATTATAGTCGCCAAGTATATATGGGATTTACGCAATTGCTACCGGGGATGCCCCTTTAAATAGTCCCAAGTGGGAGGATATTAACACAAATGGACCCCCAAATAAGGCTTTAAGGCCTAAAGACCAGGAGAAACCCCTTTAAAATAAAGAGTTTCCACCTACAAAGAAAACAAACAGTCACCAATGCACACAATACAATAAATGACAAAGCATGAAAAAAATGGCAGAAACTCCCTTCAGCAAGCTGAGGGGTACTCACAGCACCTTTAAATATGGAACGCTTCACGAATATGCGTGTCATCCTTGCGCAGGGGCCATGCTAATCTTCTCTGTATCGTTCCAATTTTAGTATATGTGCTGCCTAAGCAAGCACAATGAGGGAAGACCATAGGGAAACAGCAGGAGCCAGGCAGACAAGGAGAGCACACCAAGGTGCTCTGATAATGAAATGATGCTGTGTGCCTAAGCCCCACCCACCCCCAGAATCACATGACCAAGAATGGAGGGAAATTCAAATCTGAACATAGCAGAAACAAAGAGCTTTGAAAGGTAAGCAAAAGAATGCTGCCTAGACAGAAATTGGAAAATGTAAATAAAACATCCTATTAAATAGTATAGTAAACATACATAATAATATATATGTAATAAAGATTTACTTTATATATATATATATATTTTTTTTTTTTCATTATTTGTGTGCATGGTGACAAATAAGCCCAGATAACGCCCCCCCCCCCTCCTTTTTACCCCAGCAGGGTAAAGGAGAACTAAAAGGAGAGAGGATAGAAATGCACCCATAAGGCACAAGGGGATTATAAAGGGACAGGGGCATCCGATGCCGAGAACACCAACCCGGAAACCGCCTACCCACATTTGGGTCTCACGGAGGAGTAAAACTCCTGTATACACCAGAAGGTGTATGTATCTACCTTTGCTTGAACCATACAGCCAGGGCTGGGAGGCATACAATATAACCAAACAGGTTTAAAGAGTATCAGACAGAAATAGAGAAAAAAAGGGGCCGGGAGCAAACCCGGCTACCTGCAGCTTGAAGGAGAGTCATCTTCTGAATGCTTCGCTGACTGCAGAGACGAAAAGACTGAGGAATAGTGGGAGGAACCCAGTACATATGGACCAGGAGGGGCTCCATTTTCCATGTCATATCTGCAAGATCGCCCTCTACAGGCCGGGTTCCCAAGTGTCATGAATATTTGGAAGTGGGGTGTGTGACATACTAGGAATAAACCTTTCTTCCAAGATAAAGGATTCAATAGCCAGGCCTTCCAAGCCAGAACTTGTGATTAGAGGCCCCTGTGTGAGAAGATCTGGATCGTTGCCTCCACAAGTTGCCCTCTGACATCCTTACTATGTCTGAGAACCAGCTTCTTCTTGTCACCGAGGAGCCACCAGAATGGTTACATAGTTACATAGTTAATACGGCTGAAAAAAGACATATGTCCATCAAGTTCAACCAAGAGTGTTGGGGTAGGGGGAAGTTATTTTTTATTTTTATTATTCTTTATTGTCTTTTTGCACAGTATAACAATAAACATCATGACAAGAAGGAACAGATAAGTGAAGTGAGGCTGTCCGTAGCTCACTGAATACCTTTTTCAACTTTAATGCTCGTGCAAGCCACAACATCTTGAACCACATAAACGACAAGACTAAGACTGAAAAGAAAAGAAGAGGGAAGGGGGGGAAAGGGAAGGGCGAAAAAGGAGAAGAACAGAGGCAGTGGGGTAGTGACGTAGGGGGGGGGGGTAGACCCACTCCGAAACACTTCGGCTCACTCCTGCAGATAGCCAAGGTAATCGGACGATAGGGTAAACTGATCCCAGGCACTCCAAGTCTCTCTGTATTTGTCAAGGGTGTCCTTTATTGAGGCCGTAAGCTCCTCCATCCTACTCACATCCCTCACTCTAGCCAGCCACATCGCTGTTGTCGGAGGGTCGGGCGATCTCCAGCACGCAGGTATACAAGACTTTGCGGCATTCAGCAATGGGGCCAAAAGGGATTTGCCCCTCCTGGAGATCGAGGTGGGGGCCAAGTTAAGGAGGTAGCTGGCCGGGTCCTGACCCAGCTCGATTCCGGTCAGATGTAGAACTATTTTTCGGACATTGTCCCAGAACTTAGTAAGGCCAGTGCAGCTCCAGAACATATGGAGCATTGTGCCCCTTTCACGTGAGCATCTCCAACAAAGGGTACTGGAAGAGGGTAACATCTTGGCCAATCTAGATGGCACGTAATACCATCGGGTCAGAATTTTATATGAGGTTTCTTGGTATCTGCTCTAAATAGAGGACGTATGAGCCAACTGGAACATAGCTTGCCTCTGTTCTGCTGAGAAGTTTCTGTTAAGTTCCCTCTCCCATCCCGTCACGCAAAGGGGCACAAACGACTCCGGGGGGCTACTAAGCAGGGAATAAGCATGCGACAGGGCCCCTCGGAAATGGCCCACCCCAATGCACAGTCGTTCAAAAGGGGTCAGCGGTCTATCAGCTTCGTCCAGACAGCCCACTGATTTCTGGTAGTGGGACAGCTGGAAAGCCCGCCAGTAATTAAGTGGTGGGAGCGAGTGCCTGGCCGCCAAGTCCCCCGAGCCGCACCATTCTCCCCCCTCACGCATATGCATGAGCCTATAACAATTTTGGTGTGTCCACGAACGGAGGACCCAGTCGGACTGGCTCGCCGGGAAATCTGGGTGCCCTATCACCGGCGTTAAAGGTGACATGGAGGGAGAGATATCTGACCTCGGGAATACCCTCGCCACCACCCTCCTTGTGGGGCCTATCGTCGGGTGTTTGTTAAGGATTTGGAGCTGGCCCGATGGGATCCAAGGGAGTCCCGGAAGGAAGGCATGCGAGGCTTCTTGTTCAATGTGTGTCCATTGTTTCAACTTGGCGTGCCTGCACCAATCGACCACCCTGACCAGGTGAGTCGCAGCGTGATACAGCCTCCAATCCGGGAGGCCCAGGCCTCCGCGAGCCTTGGGAAGGGTCAGGAGGGACGCCGCCATTCTGTGTGCTTTCCCAGCCCACACAAACCTCGAGCACAACCCCGCTAATCTCCTAAAGAATGTGTGTGGGATCTCTATTGGAAGGGCCTGGAAGAGATACAGCACCCTGGGTAGGATGTTCATCTTAACAATATTCACCCGGCCGAACCAGGTAAAAGCACTCCTATTCCACCTCTGAAGGTCCTCTTCCAGCCTCTTCAACAACGGGGGGAAGTTGAGACCATATATCTTCTGAGGCTGAGCCGATATTTGCGTCCCCAGGTAAGTCACCGCCTCCCTCTCCCATTTGAAGCGGAAGGTCTTTGAGATCTGCTCTATTCTTTTGGGGGGAACGTTAATGTTAAGGGCTGAGGATTTTTGGTAATTTATTTTATAGTTGGACACTGCCTGGAATTCCCGAAGCTCCGCCAGCAGAACGGGCAGAGTGGTTTCCGGTCTGGAGACAAAGAAAATGAGGTCGTCAGCATACGCTGCCACCTTATGTTCGACGTGGCCGACCCGAACTCCGGCCACATCAGAGTTCCTCCTGACAGTGCGCAGGAGTGGCTCTAAAGTCAAGACAAAGATTAATGGTGAGAGCGGGCATCCCTGGCGCGTCCCGTTTGATTGATTAAATGGTTCGGAGGGGAGCCCGTTCACTATGACAGACGCAGAGGGGCAGGAGTAGGAAGCTTTAATCCAGTTAGTCATATGTTTTTCAAGGCCAATATGGTTGAGGGTTGCGAACAGGAACTCCCAGCTGACCCTGTCAAACGCCTTCTCTGCGTCCGTTGAGAGGAGCAAGGTACCCGTCCCCCTCGTACGTGCCTGGTGAATCAAATTGATGACCCTCGTGGTGTTGTCCCTACCCTCTCTTGTAGGGACAAAGCCAACCTGGTCCCAGTGGACGAGATGAGGGATAAGGGGCGCCAGTCTGTCCGCAATCACCTTATTAAATAGTTTCAGGTCGCAGTTCAATAAGGAAATGGGCCTGTAGCTGCCACACTGCATCGGGTCCTTGCCTGCCTTCGGGATGATTGTGATGTGGGCATGAAGTGTGTCTCTGGGCGGGGGGCGTCCATCTTTCAGGGAACCAAAAGAGGCCACAAATTGAGGGCCGAGTAGCTCCGCAAATGCCCTATAGTACCCCAAGTCGAAACCGTCTGGGCCCGGTGCCCGTCCTGGTCTAGTGCCTTTAATGGCCTTCAGGAATTCCTCCACCTCTATTTCCTTTTCGAGGGCGTTAATCACCTCTTTATTGAGTCTAGGGAGTTCTGATTCCCGAATATAGGAAGCGATACGTTCCAGATGTGTAGACGAACGCTCCTGGGGTAAGTTGTAGAGGTTTTCGTAGAACTCCCTGAAGGCCACCGCTATATCAGACGTCAAGTGTTTCCTGCCCCTCTTGGAGTCCTGAATAGTCGAGATAAAATTCCTCCCACGTTGGGCTTTGAGTGCTCTAGCTAGGGCCTTACCCGACTTGTTGCCATGTTCGTAGAAAAATCTACGACTCCCAACCGCACGTTTTTTAGCCTCGTTGAGGCAGATATCCCTAAGGGACTCCCGTAGATTCACCAACTTGGCCCCCAGCTCCCTATCCAAGGTCTGTTTGTGTCTGGTTTCAATAGTCAGTATCTCCTGAGTCAGCTGGGCAACCCGTTCATTCCTCATTTTTTTAAGGCGCGAGCCATGTTTAATTAGTAGGCCCCTGACCACGCACTTGTGGGCCTCCCACACCGACATCCGTGAGACCCCTTCGGTGACGTTAACAGAGAAATAGTCCACGATGGCCTTCTGAACATCGGCCTTAACCTCAGGGTCCTGAAGGAGGGAATTGTTCAATCTCCAATGACCTCTGTGGGATGGGGTATCTGGGATGGAGAGGATGACCGAGACAGGCGCGTGGTCCGAGATAGTTATCTGCCCTATGTCCATGCTGGCCACCAAGTGCAAGAACCTGTGTGGGACCAGGAAGAAGTCTATACGTGAGTAGGAGTTATGTGGTGTAGAGAAAAACGTATAGTCCCTCTCCCTGGGGTTGAGTGTCCGCCATGCGTCCATAAGTTGATGTCTATGAAGTAGGGCCTTAATTTTTTTAAGCATAGCGAAGGGAATGTGGGAGACCCCCCTAGAGGTATCCAGTCCAGGGTCTAGGGCTATGTTAAAGTCCCCTCCCAGCAAAAGGACCCCCTCTGCAAAAGCCATGAGTTTCTCCAAGGTGGAGTGGAGGAACCGGTGTTGGTCGGAGTTAGGGCAGTAGCATGTTGCTAGCGTAATTTTTAAGGAGTAAAGGGTCCCCTTAACAAAGAGAAATCTCCCCCCGGGGTCCTGGAGCGTTTCGAGGTGCGTCCAGGGTAACGCCCCCGCCAGGAGAATAGCGACTCCCCTAGATTTGGAGTCCGGAGAGGGGCATAGGTACTGGGTTTTAACGTGACGGTCGGTGAGATTATGGGATCTTCCTATTTTGAGATGGGTTTCCTGTATAAAGGCAATCTGAGTGTGCATGCGCTTCAGCTCCCTAAGAGTGGACGATCTCTTGAAAGGAGAATTCAAGCCCTTCGCATTGAGGGATGTGCACTTCACCTTGGACATATTGGTATGAGGAGATGGGGTCCGGGGTCAAATTCCACAAAAAAAAAAAAAAAAAATGGGACCGAGAAAGAAAGGGAAAAACAACAGAGCACCAAAAATTATAGGAGGATAGAAAAACACAGGACAAGACGATACAGAACAAAAAGAAAGATCAACCACACGTATGAAATACAACACGAATAAACTTTTCCACTATAGTAGCTACAGGGACACACAAAGAAATTCCCTGCAGCTAGGCGTGGATTTAAACGGGGAATAAGGTTACTGCTCCCCAAAAAAGGAGGTCCCCCACTCGTCCGTCAAACGTCGAACGGGGGAGGACCCCAACCTACTGTGGGAACGCGACGGGCTGAAGGCGACCGCGGCGTCCCCCCAGCCAACCCCCACCGCCAAACAGGCTCCGATTCGGCAGCAGTAGCGGCCGCGGAGCACGCAAATGATGTAGACATCCACCCAGTGATTCAAATAACATTCTCAGGCGCTCTCCCGGCACCTCAATCAACGATCCGCCGGAACCCGCCAGTGTAGGTAAGGCCCACTCAGAGCCCGGCTGGACCTATGACGGAGCGGCCAGGGAAGCAACACCATAGTGAAAACAGCAAATAGATAACATAGCATCAAAGCAAAACGGAAACAAGGCCATGTATGAGACATCTCCGGCAGCAGAACACGACAATGGCCCCATTCGAGTTAGGACTCACTGTCACGGGCCCGCGGTGCAGGCGGCGGGCCTCTGGTATTTCGTCTGCGCGAGGTACCCGCGCCCCCCCCCGTCCGGTCCCGCGGGGCGGGGGGCCCGCCCCCGCAGACCGGGAGGGAAGAAGCGGGGAAGGGTCCAGCCAGTCCGGGACCTCTATTGCCGGCGAATCCAAGAAGGCGAAAAGTTCGGGGAGGTCCGCTGGGGTTCGCAGGGCAAAAACGCGCTGGTGTCTCTTCACTAAAAGGTGAAACGGGTATCCCCATCGGTAGGTGGCCCCACACTCCCGGATCCTTTCCAGTAGAGGTCTTAACAGACGTCTAAGGTGCAGGGACCGCCTGGAAACGTCCTGGAATATCTGCAAAGTGGCGCCGTCAAAGTCTATCCGGTCCCTCTCCCGCGCTCCTCTGAGGATTTCCTCTTTTACGGAGAAATAATGTAGGCGGCAGATGACGTCTCGTGGGCGGCCCGGGTCATCAGGCCTGGGCCCCAGTGCTCTGTGGAGGCGATCGATCACTATTTCCGCAGTGGGTGGGCGGCTCAGGATCCCGTTGAAGATACCAGTGACCGTTTGCAGCAATTGATCTGGGCCAGTAGCTTCAGGGAGGCCCCTCAACCTTATATTGTTACGGCGGCTCCGATTTTCTAGGTCATCCAGATGTAGGACCACCGCTTGGGATATGGAACGTTGGGAAGCCATGCTTCTCTCCAGAGCTTCTATTCTTTGGATGGTCGAGGTGTGGGACTGTTCCATGCCCGAGACTCTGGAGTCCAGGTCGCCCACGGCCCCCTGTAAATCAGAGATATCTTTCTTAAAGGTGCTCTCCACCCTCAATATAAAGGATTCTAGGTCCGCCTTGGTTGGTAGGGCTCTAAGCTCAGCCTTGATATCCGCAAGGACTCCCGCGTGGCAATCTTGGGAGGGGGGAAGGGGACCAGCTGGGCCGCCCAGGCCTCCATCGCGGCAGCCCCGGACGTCGTCTTGAACCGCCCCGGTCATCCTCGTCCCAGGTCGCTCCGGTACAGACCCCTTTTGAGTGGAGGGTAAAGTCCCCCCTTGGTATGAGGGGCCCGGGGGCCATGGAGGGGGGGGTCTGCCCCCTGATCGGCTATCCAGGCGCTGTGGTGTGGTCTGGGGCGGGCACGAACCAGGGTCACGGGCCTCTTCGCTGTGGCTGCTACCCCAGGGCCCTCCATCTTGATCTCCCCTGGAGTGCCACGCTGGGGAGGGGGGGGAACGTCCCGGAGCCCCAGTAGAGAACCATAACCCAGCTGGGTCTGAGGATGAATCATGTAGTGCCCGTGAATTTGGGCTTGGCGGGGATACCCCCCTCATTGGCGGTGCCATCGATGCCGGGCTTCCCTCGTCATCTCCCAGCTGTGTGGGCGGTCCGTCCCTCCCAGCCACCAGGGTCCTCTCAGTGCGCCGGGCCTCGAGCAGTCCCTTAGAGTCCCCTGCTCCAGCGTGGGATATCTCAGGGAGGGGCATCCCGCGGTCAGGGCCGCCTAAGATGGGGGTAGTAGTGCGGGGAGCGGGAGTCCCCCCAGTGTGGTGTTTACTATTGCCTCCTCCGAGGCTGTGATTGGCCACGTGTGAGCGTGTTGGGGAGCCGGGCCGCAGCCGCACAGGCACCGTAACAGCAGCCAGTGCTCCGCTGCGGCTCCCGGCATCGACGTCAGGCGGCATTTCCCCCGCCCGGCGGGGACCTCTCCGCTTCATGCGGCCGCCCGCTCTTCACTGGCGCGCGCACCGCTCCGGCGGCGCCAGCAGCCGACACAGCGGGCTCCGGACCAGACATGGAGCCCGACACCCGTCGCCCGTCGCATCCCTCCTCACCGCTCCTCGGGGATGCAGCAGCACAGCAGGCTGGTAGTCCTTCCGCGCGGGGGGCCCCCGGATCGAGCGCAGCCCCGGCCTCTCCAATCAGCGCCATGTCATGCGGCTCCTCAGTTACCGGGTGCTCCGCCGCCATCTTGCTGCTCCCGGCGGCCTCTCTTCTCCGTCCCCCAGCCTCCAGGTAAGAGCTGATCTTGCGTGCTGGAGGGGATGGGATGATTCCCTGGCCTCTCTTCTTCTTAGCCATGGCGATTAAGGTGGGTGGATGCCCTGTTATTATGTAATTTGTCGGTCGGCCGGAGGGAGCTCACGCCATACACAGCCTCACTCCTCCATGCCCGGCCACGCCCCCCGTTATTTTTAATTTTATAGGGGAAGCTATTTATTTTATTTTTTGTTTTTATTTTTTTACTGATAACCGCTAATAGTAACTGTTAATGTTATTTTCTTCTAAATAAGCATCTAATCCTTTTTTGAAGCTGTCAGCGGTTGATGCTGTAACAAGCTTCTGTGGGAGGCTATTCCATAGATTTATAGTTCTTATGGTAAAAAACGATTGTCGCCTCCGGAGACTAAATTTCTTTTTTTTGCCCCCTTGTCCTTAGAGAGGATTTTACATGAAACGGTGTTCCCCCATATTTTTTGTATGGTCCATTTATATATTTATACAAGTTAATCATGTCCCCCCCTCAATCGCCTCCTCTCAAGAGTAAACAGATTTAATTCTCGTAATCTTTCCTCATAACTAAGATCTTTCATTCCCTTTATTAGTTTGGTGGCGCTCCTCTGCACCCTTTCCAGAGTCAGAGCGTCCTTTCTATGAATGGGCGCCCAGAACTGGACGGCATATTCCAGGTGAGACCGCACCAAAATTACATCTCTATCCCGTGATTCAATGCCTCTTTTAATGCATGATAGTATCTTGGTGGCCTTGGAAGCAGCTGCTTGGCATTGCATGCTGTTATTTAGTCTGTGATCTACCAGTACCCCCAGATCCTTCTCAACAAGTGATTCTCCCAGTTTTACTCCCCGAGGACATATGTGGCCTTCAGGTTATTAGACCCCAAGTGCATGACTTTGCATTTTTCCACATTGAACTTAATTTGCCAAGTGGATGCCCAGACACTCAATGTGTCCATGTCAGCCTGAAGCTTGTGAACATCTTCAATAGATTGAACTGTGCTACATATCCTCGTGTCATCTGCAAAAATAGAAACAGTGCTTTTCATTCCATCTTCTATGTCGTTTATAAACAAGTTAAATAATAGTGGGTCCAGCACTGAACCCTGAAGCCACTTACAACCGGTAACCATTTAGAGTAGGTATCATTAACCACAACTCTCTGCACACGATCCTTCAGACAGTTTTCAATCCAGTTACAAACTGCATTTTCTAATCCTGAAGATCTCAATTTCCCCAATAAGAGTCTATGGGGGACAGTGTCAAAATGCTTTTGCAAAATCCAGAAAAACTATATCCACAGCCGCCCCTCTGTCCAGACTTCTACTCACCTCCTCATAGAAGCCAATCAGGTTAGTCTGGCAGCTTCTGTCCTTAGTAAAACCGCGTTGGTTGTCACTTATAATATTATGGATAGTTACATATTCGTGTATGTTGTCCCTTAATAGTCCCTCAAGCAATTTCCCCACAATGGATGTTAATCTAACAGGTCTGAAATTTTCAGAGAAGACCTAGAGCCCTTTTTAAAAATGGGCACCACATTTACCTTGCGCCAGTTCTTTGAGAACTCTTGGGTGAAGTCCATCTGGTCCTCCAGTCTTATTCACATTTAAATTATTTAGTTTTTCTTGGATGATATCCACATTTAGCTTGTTAATTATTATACTTGGGCTATTGCTATCAGTGGCATCTCCTGTGTTGGCTCCTTGCTCTTCTCTTGTGTACACAGAGCTAAAGAATCCATTTAACAGCTCCGCCTTATCTTCATCCCCAGTGACCATTTCCCTGTTATCATTAATTAGGGCACCTACCTGTTCTGATTTAGTTTTCTTCGAATTAATATATTTTAAAAAATCTTTTAGGGTTTGTTTTGCTTTCTTTGGCCACATTTCTTTCATTTTGTGCTTTTGCCAACCTTATTTCTTTCTTACACATTTTATTTACTAGTTTATACTTCTCAAGGGTTACAGCTGAGAGTTCAGCCTTATAATGTTTAAATGCCCCTTTTTTGTTCTTTATTGCTCTTTTAACCGCAGGTGTCAGCCATGAGGGGTTTAATTTTAGCCGCTTATATTTGTTACCTGTAGGAATACATTTTGCAATGTTGCTACTCACAATTGATTTAAAGCACTCCCATTTGGCATCTGTATGCTTATTCCTAAACAGATGCTCCCAGTCAATGTACTTGAGTGCAGCTCTGAGCCTGGGGAAGTTGGCCTTTCTAAAATTTAATGTTTTTGCCTTCCCTGGCAGAAAATCTTTCTTATAGTTTATGTTAAATACAATTATATTGTGGTCACTGTTACCAAGATTTTCACTGACTGTTACTGCCCCCATCAGGTCATCATTATTTGATATTACAAGATCTAGAATAGCATCACCCCTAGTAGGTGCTTCCACAAACTGATTCATATAATTATCTTGTAGCAAGCTGAGGAATGCTCTCCCCCTTGTAGTAGAAGCCGAACCGTGTCTCCAGTCGATTCCTGGATAGTTGAAGTCCCCCATCACCACCACTGTACCAGCCTATGACGCCCGCTCTGTTTATGCAGTTGACCCTCTATTTCCTCAGTTACATTTGGGGGCCTATAGATTACACCAAACTGTATTTTAGCATTGTTTACATCGCCCCCCACTTCTACCCACAAGGATTCTACATCCTCACAATCTTCTGCTAGTATCCCCTCATTATTATATGCTTTGAATTCTTCGAGTTGGGACTCCCTTGTGAGCTAAACCTTTTTTAGTACTCGACCCAGGAGGGAAATGCATAAAAAAGCTTGAATGCTGACCACTGAAGAGTCAGGACATCTGTTGCTATTGTTAGAGGATCCCTGGGCTGAGACAAACTTCGGACTTTCCGACTGAGCCGTGATGCAAAAAGATCTACGTCTGGGATCCCGCAGCACATGCATAGGGATTAAAAAACCCTCTGGCTAAGAGACCATTCCCTCTGATGCAGGACCGTTCTGCTGAGATGATCGGCCTACAAGTTGTCCACTCCAGGTAGTACCACCAAGAGACATGGAACCGGTTTCTCATTTGAATCAAGACGGGATGCCCCTTCAGATGGTATGTCCAATGTCTTAAATACAATAGAATCGCTCTCAGTTCCAGAATATTTATGGAAAGTCTGCTCTCCTTCAGAGTCAATTTTCCCTGGATCATCCCTGGATGACTCCATGACACTCCCTGAGCCAGATAGACTGGCATCCGTGGTGGTGATCTTCCACTGTACTGGAAGGGAGGATTTGCCAGTCCGAAGAGGCTGAGGACCAGGCTAGAGATTGCCTTGTTGACGGTGTCATGCAAAAAGAGTGATCCAGAGTGTGTGGGTCTCGATCCCAGATTGTGACTAATTCCATCTGCAGGGGCCTTGTGTGAAACAGTGCAAACAGACATATTCCTTGATGAATCGTCGGGTGAGGGAAAGACAAGAGAGCCTGTACCCTGGCCTGAAGTAAATGTCACTTCTGTGTTGGGAAAACACTTTTGCCTGAGACGTGTCTAAAGACATTCCCAGAAAAGAATAACTCTTGAAGCTATGAAAAATACCATTTTGTGAGTACTCACCTGTAAAATGGTTATTACGAGTATGTCACACACGCCACTTCCAAATATTCATGACACTTGGGAACCCGGCCTGTAGAGGGCGATCTTGCAGAGATGACATGGAAAAAGGAGCCCCTCCTGGTCCATAAGTACTTGGTTCCTCCCACTATTCCTCAGTCTTTTTAAAAAGCAGTGAAGAACCAGGAAGAGCAAATTATATTCAATAATTGAAAAATAGTTTGAAAATAATAATCACCATATAAAGGATCCCTTAGAACAAAAAAAGGCGGGGGAAGTGGGTTGTGTGACATACTCGTAATAACCATATTACAGGTGAGTACTCACAAAATGGTATTATTCCTAGTATGTCACACACCCCACTTCCAAATATTCATGACACTTGGGACATCCAATAGCAGTGTCTATAATGGGTGGGGATCCCTAAGGAATAATGCATAACTTAAATTACTGCAGCTTGCAGAATTTTGCGGCCAAAAGCAGCATCCGCTGGGGCCCGCACATCAACCTTGTAAAACTTAGAAAAAGTATGCACAGAAGACCAAGTCGCAGCCTTGCAAACCTGTTCAACAGAAGCCTGGTGCAGAAAAGCCCAGGAAGCTCCAATACCACGAGTAGAATGAGCAGTGACACGAAAGGGGGAACCTTCCCCTTAGCCATATAGGCCTCAATAATGGATTGACGTATCCACTTACTAAGGGAAGATTTGGCAGGAGCAAAACCCTTCTTGGGCCCAGAAGGCACAACAAAAAAAGGCATCCGTCTTGCGGAAGGCCGAAGTAGTAACTAAATAATACTTAACACAACGAACTACATCCAAAGAATGTAAGACCCTTTCCTTGTCGTAACTAGGTTTAGGACACAAGGAAGGAAGATTTAGGTGGAAAGCAGACACCACCTTAGGAAAGAAATCCGGTTTAAAACGGAAAACAACCTTATCTTGATGCCTCTCAAAATAAGGGTCTAGAATAGACAAAGCCGCCAGTTCAGAAACTCGGCGGACAGAAGTAATAGCAACCAAAAAGGCAACCTTCTGAGTAAGAATAGGAAGAGGAATATCCTGCAAAGGCTCAAAGGGAGCGGCCTGCATAGCTGAAAGCACTAGGTTAAGGTCCCAAACAGGAAGTATAGGCTTTCTGGGAGGCTGCACATGCGCGACTCCTTGGAAAAAAGTCTTAACCAAAGGATGAAGAGCAAACGACCTTTGAAAGAAAATAGCCAAGGCAGAGACTTGCCCTTTCAAGGTACTAATCTAAAATCCCATATCCATACCTCGTTGCAGATATTCCAGAATTCTAGGAATAGAAAATACTCTACAGGGCAAAGCCCTGGATTCACACCAATCAATATAGGACCTCCAAGTCCTGTAATAAATGACAGAGGAAGACTTCTTTCTAGCTCTAATAAGAGTCTGAATAACCACATCAGAAAGACCTTCTTCTTTCAAGATGGAGACTTCAGCAGCCATGCCGTCAAAGCCAGCGTTTGTAAATTGGGGTAACAAAGTTGACCCTGAGTGATGAGATCTGGAAGAAAAGGCAGATGGAAACGATCCACTGCCAGCCTTACGACGTCTGCGTACCACAGATGTCTTGGCCACCTTGGCGCCACCAGAATTGCCGGCGCCTCCTCCAGTGCTAACTTGCGCACCACCTTGCTGATCATGGAGAATGGGGGAAACAGATATAGGAACCCCAGATCCTTCCAGGCCAGAGACATGGCATCCGCTGCCACTGCCAGAGGATCCTGGGATAGAGACACAAAAGCTGGCAGCTTGTGATTGTGGCGAGAAGCAAACAGGTCCAACTGTGGAGTCCCCCACTTGTGACAGAGGAACTGAAAGACCCTTGGATTGAGAGACCATTCTCCCTGGCGAGAACATCCCCTGCTCAGGGAGTCTGCCTCCACATTCTCTATCCCCGGAATGTAAACTGCTGATATGCAGGGAACATTGATCCCTGCCCACTGAAGGATCAGAGACACTTCCCGGAGGGCACCCCAACTGCGAGTCCCTCCCTGGTGATTGATGTATGCAACAGCTGTTCGGTTGTCTGACCGAATCTGAACTGGCAGACCCTGTAAGAAATGGGTCAGTTGAAGTAGAACAAGACGTATGGCCCGAAGCTCTAATACATTGATTGGAGAATGAGCCTCCTGAGGCCCCCACAATCCTTGGAACTGATGCTTCTTCCAGAAGCCCCCCCAGCCCACCAGGCTGGCATCCGTGGTAACCAGTTCCCAACACGGAGTCTGAAATGACTTGCCCTTCTGGAGGTTGAGCGATATTAACCACCACTGAAGGGACTGCAAAACTTGGGGAGACAATAGACAAGTCTGATTCAATGATAGTGGGCACCTGTCCCACTTTGCCAAGAGGAAGAGCTGAAGCGTCCTTATGTGAAACTGGGCAAACGGGACTGCCTCGAATGCAGCTACCATCAATCCCACTAGTCTCATCCCTAGACGGATAGACTGACGAGGGTTGGACAAGAATAGGCAAATCAAGTCCCGAATCAGAACCATTTTGGACTGAGGAAGAGAAACCTTGGCCTGAAATGTACCCAGAATCAGGCCCAGGAAGGGAATTTCCCTGGATGGACAGACAGAGGATTTGGGGTAACTTATTACCCATCCGAACCTCTCTAGCGTAGAGACCACAGTCCTGGTGTCCAACTTTGATTGTTCAAGGGAGGAGGCTGCAATAAGAAGATCGTCCAGAAAAGGCACAATGCGGATGCCCTGGACCCTGAATATAGCCATCACTCCTGCCAGCATCTTGGTAAAGACTCTTGGGGCCAAGGTAAGGCCGAATGGCAGGGCCACAAATTGATAATGCTGGTCTTCTATCGAGAACCTGAGAAATCTCTGGTGACCCGGAAAAATAGGAATGTGCAAATAAGCATCCTTGATGTCTATGGATGTCATGAAGTCCCCCTGACGGAGAGCATCGATCATTGATCGCAGAGACTCCATGCGGAATTTTCTGAAACGGATAATACCATTTTGTGAGTACTCACCTGAAAAATGGATATTGTTGGTGTGCCACACACCCCGCTTCACTTCTAAATATTCATCACTTAATGGGTTAACTCGCCGCCAGGTGACGTAGTGCAGAGAGGAAGTCTTGTAACGAGCCCCCTTCCGGCTTATATATACCTGGTACCTCCCTTCAATCACCAGTATATTAAAAAGCAGAAAGACAAGGTACCAGTATTCCACCGGTAACCTCAAAATCAATTTTGATATAAATAAAAAGGCTTCACCATATAAAGGCTTCGGTAATACCGAAAAGGGTGGGAGTGAAGCGGGGTGTGTGGCACACCAACAATATCCATTATTCAGGTGAGTACTCACAAAATGGTATTATTCTTGGTGTGCCACACACCCCGCTTCACTTCTAAATATTCATCACTTAATGGGACATCCAAAAGCAGTGTCCACAAGGGAAGGGCATCTCAAGGCCAGGTGAAGCATAACTTAAATGACTGCAGTCTGCAGAACTTTGGGGCCAAAAACAGCATCCGCTGAGGCTCGCACATCAACTTTGTAAAACTTAGAAAAAGTATGAACAGAAGACCAAGTGGCGGCCTTACAAACTTGTTCAACCGAAGCTTGGTGCTGAAAAGCCCAAGACGCCCCAACGGCGCGAGTAGAATGAGCAGTGATACGAAAAGGGGGAACTCTTCCCTTAGCAGAATAGGCCGCAGTAACGGCCTGACGTATCCACTTGCTAATGGTAGATTTGGCTGGTGCCAAACCCTTCTTAGGCCCATGGGGCACAACAAAAAAAGAATCCGTCCTACGAAAAGGAGACGGGATAATCAAGTAGTACTTAACACAGCGTACTACATCCAGACAATGCAAAACCCTCTCTTTGTCATTCTTAGGATTAGGACACAAGGAGGGAAGAACAATATCTTGGTTCAAATGAAAAGCAGAAACAACCTTAGGAAGAAAGTCTGGCTTGAACCGAAAGACCACTTTATCCTGATGCCTCTCAAAGTAAGGCGCCTGGATAGACAAGGCCGCCAACTCTGAGACACGCCGGACCAACGTGATCGCTACCAAGAAGACAATCTTCTGAGTCAGGGTAGACAAAGCAATATCCTGCAAAGGCTCAAAAGGAGGAGCCTGAAGAGCAGAAAGAACCAAATTCAAATCCCAAACAGGGAGTAATGGTTTCCTGGGAGGCCGCACATGCGTAACCCCCTGGAAAAAAGTTTTAACTAAAGGTTTAAGCGCAACACGCTTCTGAAAAAAGATAGATAAGGCAGAGACCTGCCCTTTTAACGTACTCAGCTGGAGACCACAGTCCAGCCCTGATTGTAAAAACTCCAGAATCCTGGAGACCGAAAAGACCCTACAAGGAAAAGATCTTATCTCACACCAAGCAATATAGGCTTTCCAAGTCCTATAGTAGGTGATGGAAGAAGACCTCTTCCGGGCACTGATCAGAGTCTTAATGACTGAATCAGAAAGACCCTCCTCCTTCAGGATGGAGGTTTCAGCAGCCAGGCCATCAAACCCAGCGCTGGTAAATTGGGGTAACACAATTGACCCTGAGTGAGCAGATCGGGCCGAAGAGCCAGAACGAACTGGTCCACTGCCAGCCGAACAATGTCTGCGAACCTCACTTGTCTTGGCCACCTTGGGGCCACGAGAACGGCGGACACCTTTTCCAGAGCCAACTTCCGAAGCACCCTGCTCAGCATGGGTATCGGAGGAAACAGGTATAGAAATCCCAGAACTCCCCAGCCCAGGGACATGGTGTCCACTGCCAGAGCCAGAGGATCCTGGGAGAGCGACACGAAGCTCGGGAGCCTGTGATAGTGATGAGGGGCCAACAGGTCCACCTCTGGGGTCCCCCATTGGAGACACAGTGAGCGACCCACCCGAGGATGGAGAGCCTATTCTCCCAGACGGGGAGAGCCCTTGCTCAACCACTCCGCTACCTGTTTCTTCACCTCTGGAATGTAAACCGCCGAGAGACAAGGAACATGGAACACCGCCCCGGTCAGGATCAGGGACACTTCTCTGAGAGTACTCAGACTGCGAGTCCTTCCCTGAAGACCGATGTAAGCAACCGCTGTTTGATTGTCTGAACACATCTGGACCGGAAGGCCCAGAACGTGCTAAGTCAGGAGAGCAAGCACCTGACGGATGGTTCTCAGTTTCAGAATATTGAAGGGTAAGTTGGGCCTTTGAGGTCCCCACTGCCCCTGAAACTGCAGCTCCTTTCAGAATCTGCCCCATCCCGACAGACCGGCGTCCATGGTGACAATTCCCCAAAGGGGGGTCAGGAACGACCTGCCCTACACAAGATTGGTCGAGACCAACCACCACAGGAGGGACTGCCGTACATGGGAGGACAACTGGAAGGACTGAACCAGCGACTGAGGTTGCTGGTCCCAAGACGCTAACAGAAAAAGCTGAAGCGTTCTCGTGTGAACCTGGGCAAAAGGAAGAAACACTCTGTGATGATGAGAGTTCAGGCCGGGATGAACCGACCCATCTCTCTCGGGGACTGCGAAAAGATTGGAGTAGAAAACGAGGCCCATCTCTAAGCGTGGCACCGGCCGGATGACCGCTATCCCTAACAGATTCCTTACCGACGCCAGGAGCCCCTGCGTGGCCAAAGGAACGATGGGCACCCGAGACCGAACGAACCGTGAAGGAGGGTGAGACTCGAATTCCAGGTCGTAACTGGCCGACACTACCTCCTGGATCCATCTGCCTGGAACCACTTGGTTCCAAATCTGGGAGAAGTGTCGCAATAGTCCCCCCACCCGCACGGGTGAGGGCAGCCCCTCATTGCTGAGTGGGCTTATCAGCAGGTTTGGGCTTGGTGCCCCAGGACTGAGCGGGCCGGCCACGGCCCCTCCCCCGAGTCCAACCTGTACCTCTGGTAGCGGGAAAGGAAGCACCCCTGCCCGCTCTGAATCCTCGAAAGGAGGGCCTACCGGAACCTGCCCCCCTAAAGGGTACACGAGGCCTCTTGCGTTGTGGCATCTTACCACCCTTTGCGACTGAATCAATTCTCTCCCCAAACAGACGCAACCCCAAAAAGGGGAGAGCTGTGAGCACCCTTTTGGAAGCCGCGTCCGCTGACCACTGACGCAGCCATACTGACCTGCGGATAGCCACCAGCATAGCCGCTGCCTTGCTACTCATAGCCAGCGCATCGTCCTGAGCGGCCAGGGCATAAGACACAAAAGATTCACACTGCTTAAGCGCAGTGAACCGTTTACAAGCGGGATTAAGATCCTCATACAGCCCCTGAATTAAAGACTTAATTGCCAATAGTAGAAGGGCTGAAGCACACACCGGGCGCAACGCTGACCCGGAATAAATAAAACCATGGCGAGCGTATTGGTCAATCCTACGATCTTCCCCATCCTTAGGGACAGTGGTCTCAGCAGACTGTACCATAGCCGTGCTGAAGAGCCCTAGCACAGGGGTATCGACGTCAGGAGGGACAGACCAAAGCTTTACCAACTCTGGCGGAAAAGGATAACGCTTTTCCCAACTGGAAGGAATTCCAGATAACCACGTGGGATGTTCCCATTCCTTAAGAACCACCCTCTCAAAGTGGTGTTGTCTGGGAAAAACCCAACGCGGCTGAGGCTCCTTAAACAACTGACCCTTTGGCAGGGCGGCCGCCTCAGGTGGATCTAAATTCAAAATTTTAAACATTTGAGCCAGAATGGAGGGGGTGTCAAAAACAATCCCCTCCGGGGGCGTGGCCTGCTGATGGAGGAGTAGGAAGCTATAGCCCGAGGCTCCCGGCTTTATCCCCCTTTTTGTAGCTACTGGTGAAATAGCAGCAACTCCAAATAACATGACGAAGAAGCGGAGGACGAGGAGCACAGCCTGCCATCAACAAAGAAACCCCATTCCCTCTTACTTTGGCTCTATCAGCCCCGAAAGTCCCCGAGCGCTGCTGATAGAGATGGCGGCACCGGAAGAGACATCAAGGCAGAAGGAAGCATGGCCCCGCTCTCCCTCCATGACGAACTCACCTTGCCAGGGACGCTGTGATGAAGAGGACACCGCTCGGTCATCCTCCCGGCCTCCGGAGATGCAGAGAGAGCTGTCACCACCCGAGACGAGCAGCGAGGTGAGCGCAGGCAAGATAACGCCGGCTTCCCCGGAGCGAGGAGGGGGGGCACCTGCAGTGGGAACTGACATGACGGCCAGACCTGTCAGCGCTGATGCTGGGCAGCGAGGCGGGGAGCGACGGTGGGGGATAGACGCTGCTGCAGCGGAGGAGCCCTCGCAGCGTGTCTCAGGTTCCCTGTCAGGGAGACAGCACGGAGGGGAGGGGGGCAGATTAGTGAGCGGGGGAAGGTCATTAACTGCTGTAGCTCTCGTCCATGGAGAGCCTAGTGAATGGGAGACAGAATCTGAGCCTCCAGAGGACACAGACATTTCTGCTCCTAAATCTTTGAAACCAGTTTACCCAGCAGAACACTACCCTGAGCCACACTGTGCAAATATGGATGATGCATGCATATCACCCCCCAGGCCTTCCACAAACAAAACCCCAGAGGGGATACCCGATGAATGGAGACAGGGCCCCGGATCTTCGCCCGGATACAGGACCACGTGCTGCTTCGGGGCTATGGGACGCCCTGAGACGGGAGAGCGGCGCACCACAAATGTAGAGCTTGTGCCCCCTGAGGCGCCCCTCCCCAGTGCATTAATTTCGGCCATCGCTGAGTCGGTGAGGTGCAATATTACAGACGCCCTTAAAGCGTTACCATCCAGGGCTGATTTTGAGTCTTACATCTCCAGAATGGAGGGTACTTTCCGTAGGGAAATAACATCTATGCAGAACTCAATGGCAGACCTATCCAGCAGAGTGGAAACCAATACAGTTTCACAGATGAACATCCAGGCCAGAGTAGAAGCACTGGAACGTGAGCGAGAATTCACGCGCAGGATGCTCTCTAACTTCCAAGTACAACAGGACGACTTAGAAAACAGAAACCGCCGTAACAATATACGGCTGCGGGGCATCCCGGAATCAGTGCGTATGGCGGAGCTAAAGTCAGTAGTTTGTGGTCTGTTCAATAAACTGCTGGATCGCCCTCTCACGGAATGCATTGAGCTGGATCGGATCCATCGTGCCCTGGGCCCTCCTAATAGTAACCCTGACAGACCGAGAGATGTTATCTGCAGGGTACATTTCTACCAAATAAAGGAATCAATAATGAGAGCGGCCTGGAGCGGGGGTCCCATCGATCTGAATGGAGCGCGGGTCACGCTATTACCGGACTTATCTCGCAGAACACTCCAAATGCGGAGGATGCTGAGACCCTTACTAGATCTCATACAGCACCAAGGAGCGTCATACCGATGGGGTCATCCCTTTCAACTACTGGTACGGAAGGAAAGAAGAACATACGCCCTCAGGACCCCAGAACATTTGTCGGGACTATTTGAGTTCCTAGACACAGCACCCATAGCTATACCTGACTGGCTGGCCCCGGAGATAGACCCGGGAGCGGGCCCACTCCCACAACGCCCTAGGAGACGCGACAGAGACCGAAGAGGACTGGCCCGCCGACCAGGCCCTGAGCGGAGAGAAGACCCTAACCCTATGATCGGCGAACAAGCGATACCAGACCCAGACATGTGAATATACAAAATGGTTTGATTTACTATCAGAATTTGCGTTATTACTGTTTATTCTTTTTATTTTTACCTTGAATTGCAGTTACTAGGTTCTGTTTTTTTTTTTTTCTTTTCCCCTTGGGGTCTTGGCCCTTACACACGTTGGATCCAGATGTCCGGTTCCGGATGGATGCGCGGTGGCGGGAAGTAAATGAAATCCTATAGCCTAAAGGTCTCAGCTGGTTGGCTCCCTGGTGGGGGGAGAGACTAGAGATAAGGGGTGCCTCCCACTTAGGGACGTGACCCTCCCCATGGAGGGGCTCGCCTCAGCCCTGTGGCGACCTGCCCGCTAACCGTGCCTCCGTCTGATTATGATCAGACCTGCACGACATGTGATTATATAAGATTATATAAAATGGTCTGACTTACTGTCAGATTGTGTGATATTACTGTTTATCCTTTATCCTTTTTTATCTTGTATCGTAGTTGCTGCTAGGCTGTGTTTTGTCCTTGGGTTCTAGCCCTTCCACACATACCGTATCCGAGTGTCCAGTCCCAGACGGACACGCGGTGACGAGAGGTAAATGTGATCCTATAGTCTAAAAGTCTCGGCCAGCTGGTTACCTGGGGGGAGTAGATTGGAGACTGGAGACATAGGGTGCCTCCCACTTGGGGGCGTGCCCCTCCACATGAGGGGTTTGTCCCAGTCCTGTGACGACCCGCCCACTGACCGCGCTTCCGTCTGATGAGCTGGAACCTCGTCCCCGAGGTCAATATATTCCATGAACTGGCCGTGGGGGACGGGCGCTCCTGGGGCCCCGGGGGTTTACTTACTCTCGCGGGGCCGGGGGACCGTTCCCTCCCCTTATGGCTTTGGATTCCTCTGTGCTGGGCTCGAGTTGGAGTGGTGGGTCCTATGAGGCGTCTAAATTAACCCTTGATCTCTGCCCCAATTGTGCGACAACTCGGTAGGTAATGGGGTCTCTCGCTTGGGGGGCACCCTTCTTTGGTTTCCCTGATGGCCTGTGCCGAGGAGACGTGTCTCACCAGGGCAGGGTATGGTTCCGTGAGGGGGTTCCCCCCTGTTTGGAGTGTTACCCGGTGCGCTGCTCGGGGGACTTTCCTCCCCCTGGGGCAGCGTGGTTCTGTTCTGGCATGGGGGACTAGCGTTGGGGGGGGGGGGATCACTTGACACGTGGTATGAGACCTGTTGCGAACAGTTGTCCTTGAAAATATATTATGTGATATGGGGGAGGGGAGAGGGATGCTGGTCTGTATAAGTGTAGTTCGATAGTTGTCTTTGCAGCTGGTTCTAGCTCCTTTTCACTTGGCATTCACTTTCCCCCGCTGACCTGAGTGCTCCTCTGAAGGGAACTGCCGGAGGCCCTCCTAGAGGACACAGGGATAGACTTCCCTATATTAGGGGGGTCGATATTTTGACCTTAATTGACCCAGTCCCTCTTATTGGGTCTTCTCCGGACTTCCTCTTTAAGGAAAAGTTAACTCTTTCTCACCTGCTATCCCTATTCCCACCCCCTTTACCATCCCCTACTCGTATCCTATATACCCGGAGCCACTGGCCTCGTACCCTGACTGCCTGCACATTGCGAGTTGCCTCCAACAGCACACATCCTAACTCCTGAGGAGCTATCACCTGGGGCGTGGGGTGCGGGATGGAGGTGGAGCAGGGCCATGGCCCGTTAGGAGCAGCCATGAAAGTTGTGTCCTTAAATTGTAGGGGACTCAATGTCCCTGAAAAGAGATCAGCCGTGATATCAGAACTGCGAAGATTAAAGACCAAAATTGTTCTCCTACAAGAAACGCACTTCAAGGGAAACGCTTGTCCTAGGTTGTCTCCTAGACACTTCCCTCAGTGCTTTGTAAACTCTTCGCCGGACTCCAAAACCAAAGGAGTAGCGATACTTATAGCTAAGGATATCCCATTTCAGTTGGCGGAAACCTCTGTGGGTGATGAAGGTAGATACATAATGGTGAAGGGTACACTATTTGGAGAAATGTACACAATATCATCTGTATACGCTCCCAACAGCGGACAGGTGGACTTTCTCTTACGTTTCCTCACCAAACTATCAGACTTCCAAGAAGGAATGATTCTTCTGGGCGGGGATTTAAATATTGCCCTAGACCCGCTTATTGACTCGTCCACCGGTAAGTCATCCATCCCATATGGAGGACTACGGAAGGTAAAACAAACTCTGCATAATCTGCAATTATGTGATCCTTGGAGAATCCACAACCCAAAGGGTAGGGACTATTCCCACTTCTCGCCAGTGCACTCGTCGTATGCAAGGCTGGATTACGTGCTTATATCACACAGCCTTCTGCCTAGAGCAGCTGAATCTGCTATTGAATTAGCATCCCTGTCAGATCACAGCCCAGTATGGGTATCTTTGATCACTAGAGAAGAGAGAAAGAAGGCCTGGACATGGCGACTAAACGAGAGTTTGCTGAAGGACCCAGTAACCACACAGGCCGCACAAGCACCTCTATCCGAATACTTTGAAATGAACTGTACGAGTGAAGTGACACCTATGACTGTTTGGCAGGCACACAAAGCTGTAATGAGAGGGGTTCTCATCCAACACGGATCTAGACTGAAAAAAGCGCATACTACACAAAGAGACCAACTACTCGCGCGAATCCAAGAATTAGAGAAGAAGCACAAAGAAACCCAGGCTCGTGAAGCATTAAAGGACCTGACAATGCTCAGGGAACAACTGAATTCCATACTATTAAGAAAAGCAGCATACACCATTAAGAGATGTAAGCGATTTTATTACGAATGGGGAAACAAGAGCGGATCACTCCTGGCCAGAGCACTGAGAAAGCAACAATCCATCAACTTCATCGAAGCAATACGCGACGAGAAACAGCGGAAATGGCACAAAACAACAGACATTGCGAGAGTTTTCCAGGAATACTACCACTGACTTTATAACTTACACCCACAGGGAGAGAGAAACCCCCAAAGGTGCCTCTCTAAGATACGACAATATATCTCGTCTTCAGGCATGCCGAGACTAAACGATGAGGAAATGGCTAGACTGGATGTCCCAATCTCAGGAGCTGAATTACATCAAGCAATAAAAACCACACCAAATGGTAGATCGCCGGGCCCTGACGGATTATCTATTGCATACTACAAAAAATTTGAAGGCATTTTGAGTAAGCACCTTCTACGTGCCCTCAATGCCATAGACAGGGAAGGGGACACCGTAGCATTTCCTACGGAAGCACTGGAAGCCCATATCACAATCATCCACAAAGCAGGGAAAGATGCACTGGACTGCAAAAGTTACCGCCCCATATCTTTACTAAACGTGGATCTTAAGTTGTTCACCAAAATACTTGCAGCCCGATTAGCAATTCACCTACCAGATCTCATTGAGAAAGACCAATGCGGGTTTATCCCTGGCAGAGAAGCCAGGGACAACACAATCAGGACCCTAAACCTTATACACCGGTCGCGATTAGATAACTCTCCGATGATGTTGCTATCTACAGACGCTGAGAAAGCGTTTGACCGAGTGGACTGGAACTACGCGTTCGAGGTACGGAAACATATAGGACTCCAAGGGAGAATGCTGGGGTATGTCCGAGGAATTTACTCTAGACCACAAGCAAGAGTAAAAGTGAATGGCCACCTATCTCAGCCTTTCCGTATTTCCAATGGGACCAGACAGGGATGTCCGCTGTCTCCCCTTATCTTTGCCCTGGTGGTAGAGCCTTTCCTAAGACACATAAGAACAAACACAGATTTAAAGGGAGTTGCAGTACAAGGAAAAGAGCACAAGGTCGCTGCCTACGCAGACGACCTTCTTTTTTTTATATCCAACCCAGTTATAGGACTCCCCAGCCTTATGAAAGACTTTGAAAAATTTGGGAAACTTTCTAACTTTAAGATTAACTTCAATAAGTCAGAAGCGCTCAATGTCGGATTTCCAGAGGCGGCAGTATCCCCCGTCAAGTCCTCTTTTCCCTTCAAATGGTCATCACCCACGTTAACCTACCTGGGTACGAGGATATCAAAGGACATAGAGGACATTTTTAGATATAACTTTGTCCCCATGCTGAATAAAATCAAAACTGACTTGGCAGGATGGGACTCCCTTACGCTTACTTGGCTGGGGCGTATGAGCGCCATAAAGATGACAATCCTTCCGAGGCTCCTATACTTATTCCAAACCCTGCCATGTCATATACCAGCAAGCTACTTTAAGAACTTGAACACAATATTTTTAAAATTTGTCTGGAATAATAAGAAACCGAGGATCCGATTTGGGCTTTTACAGGGACCAAAACTAAAGGAGGCCTGGCGGTCCCAAATTTAAAGAGATACTGGCAGGCAGCACACTTACAGCGGATAGTTGACTGGGGGAGAGATGAGGAGGAAAAGAGGTGGGTCGCTGTTGAGAATAGCTGCGTGGAAGCCCAACTGAAAGAGATTCCTTGGATAGCAGAGACCTCAAGCAAATGGGGAGGATCTAACTTATTGACTAAGGCAACCCTCAATGTTTGGGATGGGATTAGGAGGAGCATAGAGGTCTCTCCCTGGCCATCTCCCCTGATCCCAGTAATTGGAAATCCAGAGCTGCCTACCAGTCGGAGACTACTGGCCAGGGGAGGCTGGGGAGACTTGGGAACGGTTAGAGCCAGGGACCTGGTGAAGGGCAGAGAATGGTACAATATAGAAGAACTTAGATGTAGATGGGGAAACCCACACCTGGACCCTTGGCAACTCCTGCTTTTCCAGCACTACCTGCAAAGAATAGGCCCGAAAAATGAGATCTCACACTTTTTGAGACCTTAGTCACACAAAAAGATCCACCGCAGAGGGTGATATCACAAATATATCAGCTCTTAGAGGCGGGACAGGAAACAGCCCCCGGCTTCTGCAAAGAATGGGAGAGAGATCTAGGTAGGTCTTTCACGGCGGATGAATGGGAGAAAATGTTTGTACTAACCCACAAATCTTCGATCTCTGCGCAGATACAGGAAACGAACTATAAATACTTATCCAGATGGTACTACACCCCAAAGCGACTGGCCTATATCTTCCCGGGCTCTTCACCCATGTGCTGGAGGTGCAAAACGGAAGAAGGCTCACTAATACACATCTTGTGGTCATGCCCTAAAATCATGGTCTTCTGGAAGAAGATAACAGCTATTATGACGGAAGTCACTAGTTCACGGGTCCCACTCTGCCCGGCCCTTATGCTACTACGCCATACTGCTAGTAGTATAGCAGCATATAAAAATTCGGTCCTGAGACACCTAATAAATGCTGCCAAAACACTGATCCCTAGGTTCTGGAAGACTGAGTATACCCCAACAGAAACCGACTGGTTTCGGGAGGTAGATAGAATAAGAGAGATGGAGGAGTTGACGGCTGCAGCTCAGGACACTGAGGAAAAGACCCAGCTGCTTTGGACATCGTGGTGTATGTTCCGGGCACCGGGGGTCCGCTCCGCCTCCGTCTCCCACTTGGCCTCCTAGGCCCTATGAGGCCAGATGCAGAACCCGGATTGGATGGCGGTAGGTCCTACGACCCTATCAACCCTGCTGTATTTCTCCTGCGTGCCGGGGTGCGAAGGCCCTTGGTCCCCCCCCTCCACTACTTATCTGTTCCCCTCTCTTCCTCCTCTGTTTCTTTACGCTTCTATCTCTTTCAATTGGCCTGGTCCTGGACGTGGTACATCTCTGATTAGCCCCCAAACCACTGAGACACTAGGGGTGGAGCTTAATAGATCTAATTCGAAAGATGAAGTAATCACTACCTACACAAGTAGCAAACTGGTACACAGAAACCCGAACCATCTCTCCCCCAGCAAAAAAGCGAATGGAAGTCAGAACCTCGGGGGAGGCGGGTGATGGCGGAGGGACTTCACTAAGTTCCCCGCAGAATCCAAACCAAACCTTTGGAAAAGCTCAGTAACCATAAGAATGGGGGGGGGGAGATTTCAATTTGTATATGATGGATCTGTGCCACTGTTGTCTTTATGTTATCTCTATATATATACTCTGTACAACCTGTATTTCTGATACTTACTGTACCAGAATTTAAAAAAAAAAAAAAAAAAAAACAACCCCCTCCGACCAATCGCCAATCACATCAGCCTCAAGCTGACCTGCAGGCTCATCTGACTCCAACAGGAATTCATCCTCGTCCGGGGAACCATCGGACCATTCCACAGGCTCACATAGCTCGTCCTGTGGAGCCGAAGGTACCGGAGTCAGGTGCCTCCGTTTTGCAGCGGCCTTTAACGCTGCTTTAACGGGCACAACTTTCCGGGGGCTGGCCTGTGCCGCCACCTCGGAATGTGAATCCCCACTTTTGACAGTGTCATGCGGGGTCCGGAACAGGGAGGGAGAGGTAGGAGATGATGAAGGATGCGATGGGCCCGCCGCCGAAGCAACGGACTGGCGCGCAATAGTCTGTTTTGCACAAGGGATGCAAATAAAGACATCATCAGCTGGGAGTAGGGCCCCACAACCTACGCACCCTCCGAAGGGTTCAGCAGACCCGTTTCCAGCAATAACGGAAGCCTCCATATGGTGATTTATGGTATTCGCAATACTTGGGTCTTTTAAGGCATAAGCCAACCCGGGATGCCCCTTTATTTGTAAATGTCCCGGAAGGGAGGATTTTTTTTTTTTTTTTTTTAAGTTAAGGTCCCCTTTAATAAACGATATATATATCTATATATAGATTATATATATACAAGCATTAATAAATATCCCAATAAATATTCAGGCAACATAGAGCCGGAGGGCCACCATAAGCAGGGATCCCGGGATCTGTAAGGCAAAAGAAACCACAATCAGATCCTCACATGTGTATAAGAATCATATAGGCATAGCACAAAAATGCCTTTAAAAATGAGCAAAATCATGCCCCCTAATAAAATATGACTCCCCACCATATCCAACACAGAAAGATATGCACTTCCCACTTAACGGCCCCACCAGGTGGGGCCGCTTACCTGGACCAAGCGAAGGCAGCAGCCGGAGAGCAAGACAGCAGCCAGCACCACAGCACAGAAGACCAAGTGCGGCCGCGCGCCCACGTGACTTCCCCCTTTGAAGGGAAGTGAATGCTGGGCCCACCGCACAACGCCGCATGATGCCGCCGCCGGCGCCACGCCCCCGATGCCGCGTCACCGGGACCCGCCCCCTACGCCGATCAGTACAGCCTTTCAGCTGGGGGTTACACCAGATGGGCCACTACACGTGCGCCCAGGCAGCGGAGGGGGGAGGACAATAAAGACCGCATAGCGCAGCCTATGCGAATAAATTACATACAGTGCCAGCGGGGAAGGGGGGAGGGGGCCACTAAAGCAATAGTCTGCTTTGAAAAAGCGGCCAGCCACCTACCCAGCACGGTCTGCCATTCAAGCAGACCTAAAAGTATACACATGCTGAATAAACTTAATGCATAACATGAACATACACACATGTTGAAATAAAGTGATACAAGTGAAACACACATACTAAAAGCACACCCTCAAACCCCCCCCCCCCCCATAGTGAAGGGAGAAGGGACCGTAACGGAGGAGAAAAGGGGCTACGGGGACCCTAGGGACAGGGGCATCCCATTTCTGGATCACCATGCCGGATAGCCGCATTGCCCCACGCATGAGGTCGAGCGGTAGGAGCGGTAGTGCCATCTACCATTTGCCCGGTGAGCAGCCTAGGCTGGGAGGCTTCCATTCCACCATTAAGGTATACACACTCAAACCGGGCAGAAATAGACCAAAAGGTGGGTGGCGGGGTAAGAAAACCCCGGCCTACCTGTAAACAGGAGACTTCAAACTTCTGTCTTGTCGTCAAGCAGAGAGAAAAATACTGGTGATTGAAGGGAGGTACCAGGTATATATAAGCCGGAAGGGGGCTCGTTACAAGACTTCCTCTCTGCACTACGTCACCTGGCGGCGAGTTAACCCATTAAGTGATGAATATTTAGAAGTGAAGCGGGGTGTGTGGCACACCAAGAATAAATTGATTGAATCTCCTTAGGTCTAGGATAGGCCGAACAGAGCCGTCCTTTTTGGGTACCGTGAATAGGTTGGAGTAAAACCCCAAACCCCTTTCCGCTGGAGGCACTAGGCAGATGACAGCCATGTTTAACAGATTCACTACTGCTACCTGCAGTCCCTGCACAATTGCTCGGATCTGACAGCATCCGGGACATGAAAAATCTGGGAGGAGGCCGGAACTCGAATTCCAGTTTGTAACCGGAAGAGACTACTTCCAGAACCCAATTGTCTGATACCTCCTGACCCCAGACCTGGAAGAAGAACCGCAGCCACCCCCCCACCCATAAGGGTGAGGGCGTCCCCTCATTGTTGAGCAGGCTTAGTGGCAGATTTGGTTTTGGACCCCCAATTTTGACTTGGATGGCCACGTCCCTTTCCTCTATTCCATGCATTCCCTCTAGGGGCTGAAAAGGCCGATCCTCTACCGGATCTAGACCCCCGAAAAGAAGGGTTAAAAGAGGCCACTCCACGAAAGGAACGGCGCTGTTTCTTACGCTGAGGTAATTTACCTCCTTTAGTGACAGAATCCAATTTTTCGATTTACAAGCGATTAACAAGGCAGAGGTCTGATCTCGAAAGGATCTGCCTGGGTGAAGTGCCAAATGATCATTTGACCTCCAAACTGTACTTGCTTCTGGTGGGAGAGCGTGATAGTCCCCCGTCGTTCTGGAGGGAATGGGAGGCTGACCTAGGGATGGAGTTTGATGAGGGACAGAGGGAGAAGATTGCATCCCTTGCCCACAGGTCCTCTATTGCCACCAGGGTGCAGGAGTCCAACTATAAGGTTCTGACCCGTTGGTACTATACCCCCGACAGACTCAACAGAATATCGGCCTCAGTGGATCCCCAGTGTTGGAGGTGTGGGACCGCACGGGGCACACTACTGCACATATTGTGGTCTTGCTCCAAGCGTCGTGAATATTGGAAGGGTGTACTGGCCATAATTTCTCGACTTACCGGAGATCCGGTTCTCACTGACCCGGCTCAGGTTCTGCTGCAGTTGACGAATCGCCCCGTTAGCAAGTACAAAAAGTCTCTTCAGGCTCATCTGTTGAATGCAGCTAAGTTGGTGATTCCGAGATTCTGGAAACAAAAAAGAGCCCCCACGGTGAGAGATTGGGTTGTAGAGGTATTGAACATCTCAGAAATGGAAGACCTCACTTTGGCTATGCATGATAGAGATGAGCAGTATAGGAAAACGTGGATGCCCTGGTTAGTCTACCAAGAGTCTGAGGAGTTCAAGCAGTCTTTCAAAGAGCCGGAGTACCGTTGATTGTGATCTGTACTGCCGTGTTGGGTTAATGATATAGGGGTTCATCCCTCAAGAAGGGGGGGTCCCCCCCCTTCTTTGTGGGAGCTCCTCGGGTCCATTGGCGGCGGTTCCTTTGATGGCCGCCACGCCCAGTTGAGCTACTTACCCATGAACATGCATGACGTAGAGGCCATCTAGCTGCTTCCTAGTCCTTCCCTCCGCCTGCTCCCTTGCCCTTTAACCCTTGTCCCATTGCCTAATGTGTACTGTTTTGTTTTATATGACGTTTGTGTATTTTTCTTTTGTATGTTTTTATGAGAAAAATCTTTAAATAAAGAATTAAAAAAAAAACAAGGCAGAGGTTCTGCTGCACATGAGCAGAGTATCATCTAAGGCAGAAAGTACAAAAGATGCAAACATCTCACATCGCTTAAGAGTGGCGTACTCATCAGAGGCCGGATCAAGCCCTGAGTAATTCATTAGGTCTCTCACAACAGACCTAATAGCCACTGTCATGAGTGCAGAAGCACCAACAGGCAGCAAGGCCGAGCCCACACTGGAAAAAGCGTGGCACGCCATTTGATCAATACACTTATCCTCTCCCTCTTTAAGTGAAGTGGAGTCAGGAGAATGCAACACAGAAGAATTGGATAAATTAAGCGCATGACCAACGCTTAACAGTATCAGCTGGGAAGGGATATTTCTTGTCCCAGCTCAAGGGAATGCCAGGAAGCCGCGCAGGCTTCTCCCATTCTTTAAGAATAATTTCATCAAAATGCTTTTGATTTGGAGATTCTAAACGAGGTTTAGAGACTCCAAAGAATTCCCCTTTTTGAGGAGGGACTACTTCAGGAGGAGTGATAACCAAAACCTCAAATAACTGAGCAAGAGCCTTTGGGGTATCCACAACACTAGCTTCACCCTGCTCAATCACAGTACCAACAAATTGCTGTTCATCAGAAACATCTGAATCCTCATAGAATTCTTCTTCTAACTGAGAAGGATCAGACCAATAAAGCATTTCACAATTATCCAACTCACTTACCGGAAAGGCCTGAGTCAAATGTTTGCTTTTAGCTGAGGCCTTCTTGGCCACAGAGCTAGACATTAATCTTTCAAGATGAGCCAATCTGGCACATAAATCAGAATGCGACTCACCACCCATGACAATATCACTGGGGGTACGGACAAGACATGGCGGAGTAGGAGATAAGGCAGAAGCCGCAGACGCCGAAGCCTGGGCCCCAGTTTGCTGCATAATAGTTAATTGAGCACAAGGGACGCAAATAATTGCGCTATCCCCAACAAGGGATGCCCCACATCCAAAACAATGCCGAGTCTGTGCAGAGGGAACTGCATGCCTGTTGTCCTGAGATGCCTCCATATGGTGTTTAGTATTATACTATAATTGATTATAGTCGCCAAGTATATATGGGATTTACACAATTGCTACCTAGGATGCCCCTTTAAATAGTCCCAAGTGGGAGGATATTAACACAAATGGACCCCCAAATAAGGCTTTAAGGGCTAAAGACCAGGAGAAACACCTTTAAAATAAAGAGTTTCCACCTACAAAGAAAACAAACAGTCACCAATGCACACAATACAATAAATGACAAAGCATGAAAAAAATGGCAGAAACTCCTTTCAGCAAGCTGAGGGGTACTCACAGCACCAGGAAATCAGCTCGCACCATGAGGGAAGACCATAGGGAAGCAGCAGGAGCCAGGCAGACAAAGTGAGCACACCAAGGTGCTCTGGGAAATACAATGATGCTGTGTGCCTAAGCCCCGCCCACCCCCAGAATCACATGACCAAGAATGGAGGGAAATTCAAATCTGAACACAGCCAGAAAAAAAGAGCTTTAAATAGGTAAGCAAAAAAGAATGCTGCCTAGACAGAGATAGGA
Organism: Gastrophryne carolinensis; assembly: GCA_027917425.1. Taxonomy (NCBI): domain Eukaryota; kingdom Metazoa; phylum Chordata; class Amphibia; order Anura; family Microhylidae; genus Gastrophryne; species Gastrophryne carolinensis. Next base: position 126,643,357 of record CM051243.1, on the reverse strand, counting down.
AAATCTAAATAAAACACATCCTATTAAATAGTATAGTAAACATACATAATAATATATATGTAATAAAGATTTATTTTATATATCTTTTTTTTTTTAATTATTATTTGTGTGCATGGTGACAAATAAGCCCAGATAACACCCCCCCCCTCCTTTTTACCCCAGCAGGGTAAAGGAGAACTAAAGGGGAGAGGATAGAAATGCACCCATAAGGCCCAAGGGGATTATAAAGGGACAGGGGCATCCCATGCTGGGCACACCAACCCGGAAACCGCCTACCCACATTTGGGTCCCACGGAGACTCCTGTATACACCAGAAGGTGTATGTATCTACCTTTGCCTGAACCATACAGCCAGGGCTGGGAGGCATACAATATAACCAGGTTTAAAGAGTATCAGACAGAAATAGAGAAAAAAAGGGTCCGGGAGCAAACCCGGCTACCTGCAGCTTGAAGGAGAGTCATCTTCTGAATGCTTCGCCGACTGCAGAGACGAAAAGACTGAGGAATAGTGGGAGGAACCCAGTACATATGGACCAGGAGGGGCTCCTTTTTCCATGTCATATCTGCAAGATCGCCCTCTACAGGCCGGGTTCCCAAGTGTCATGAATATTTGGAAGTGGGGTGTGTGACATACTAGGAATAGATATTTGACTTAAGAAGAATTCGACTGGATAGCCAGTTATCCAATGCCGATCAAACAGTCGGTATATCCTTCTGGGCCCCCTGACATGATGGGACCCATATCAACTGAGTCTCAGTAAGGGATTATATGTATACCCTGACTTCTAAGAGAAAACATGAGACCTGCCAACACCTTGGTAAACACCCCTGGTGCTGATGATAGACCGAAGGGTAACGTCACAAACTGAAGATGTAGGCCACCTATAGCAATGTATACACATATATACACACACTGTGGCTATAAAAACTCCCAGTTGGAGTAACTTCACTATCAACAACTCCAAGCTCTAAAAAGTTGAAATACAGCAGATCTCAATGCTTCTGCTTTCTGCGGAATTCGGGATACCTCTGACCAAGAGAATCTCCAAGGAGGTATGGCTCCCAATTTGATTTTGTAACCTGAGGATAAAGCTTCCTGTATCCAAATATCTGTTACATGAAGCCTCCAAATATGAGCCTAATGCAGAAGCTTTTCCCCCACACCTGCAAGTGTGGGGGTGTCTCTTCATGCCTGAGCAGGCTTTGAAGGGGGTCTGGCTTTATTCTGCCATACACCTGTTGCTTTAATTTGTAACTTTGTCCTATTCCAAAAAAAAATCTCTTCGTTATCCCAAAGAGGCCAAACCTCTAGCCGAAACCTCTGAGAATTAGAGCCCCTGCGGAAGCAGCATTATACTTCTGCTTCTGTGGCAGATTAAATGATTTACCACTAGTAGCATGCTTTACCATGTCAACCAAGCACTCCTCAAACAGACGCCCCACCTTAAAGGGGAGTCCATCGTACTTTTTAGTAGCCAATACTCGATTATGACTCTCTATAGGTTTAGGACCTCTTGAGGGCTGCCGATAGAGACAGACAGAGACTCAGAAGGAGACTATGGCAGCAACAATATCCTCTTCAATACATTCAGATGAATCTTTTTTTTTTCTAAACATTCTTAGCAGCCTCACTAAATGTTTAGGTCCGCATGCAGGCTGCAAAGGGGTGTTTTAAGTCTCAGAAAGCACTGGCGACAGGGGTCAGAGCTACAACCGTAGCATAATCCCTGCACACCGTGCTATCCTTGTCCAGTGCCACTGCATGCATACTGGACATGGGGTAAATCTGGTAAGACCAGATCCAACTACCCCAGAAACCTCCGCCATGGTGAATTTAATAATACTAGTCTGCGACCCTGGGGATCTGAGATCAAGTATATATAGGTTCTCGACAGTCACAAGACTACTGCGAGTCCTCTGGGGGGTAACCACCATATATAAATTATATAGTAATATTATATTTGCCCTTTTCCAATCCATAAAAGTATAGATTAAAACATAAAACAATACAAAACTGTATTAAAAAACAAAATGACCTGCCAAAAGGTTTAGGTCCACTTGATCGTGGCCGTGCAGTGGCTCAGAGCAGCCCCATTTTGCTGGCCAACAACCCCATCTTAAACACATAGGAAAGAGCAATAAAAACAATAAGAAAGGGAAAATCCCTTGGTCCCCCCAATCAGGCTCACCAGACAAAAACCTGCGGCTGACTTGCTTTTTAAAGAAAGCCTGCAACCCAGAGCGTATGCACTCTGAAAAGCGCCCCAGACTCCAGCGCGTCACCTTACCTTCAAGGACCCCAAAACAGCAAAAATACAATTCTGTGATTACTCACCTGTAGAATTGATATTATGAGTATACAGTGCGTCCTGCTCCAGATATAGTACTTACTATCGGGTATTACTCCGCCAGATAGCGCTGGATTGCAGAGACATCGAAAATAGGCTCCTCCCGGCCCCTCAAATACCCAGGGACCTCCCACAAATCCCCAGCATTGAAAAGCAGTTAACGAGAAGCTGGGAGAACAACAACAACCCAACTAGTAACTATAACAATGATAATCACCATACAGGGGATCCAAGATAATCCAAAACCAAGGGTGGGGTGGAGCAGGATGTACTGTATACTCATATCAATTCTACAGGTGAGTAATCAAAGAATTGTATTATTATTAGTATACAGTACATCCTGCTCCAGATATAGTACTTACTATCGGGATATCCAACAGCAGTGTCCATAAAGTAGGGTGGGATCCCCAAAGTTAACAGCAGACAGTTTAGACCACTGCCGCCTGCAAAACTTTTCGGCCAAAAGCAGCATCAGCTGAGGCCCTAACATCAACCTTGTAAAACTTTGAAAAGGTATGAACAGAAGACCAAGTAGCGGCCTTGCAAACTTGTTCAACAGAAGCCTGGTGCTGAAAAGCCCAAAAAGCACCAATAGCACGAGTAGAATGAGCAGTAAGGCGGAAGGGAGGATTCTTCCCCTTAGCAGAATAGGCCTGAATCACAGCCTGATGGATCCATTTGCTGATAGTAGACTTGGCAGGAGCCAAACCCTTCCTAGGACCAGAAGGGACTACAAAAAGAGCACCAGTCATTCTGAAAGGTGCAGTAGCCACCAGAAAGTACTTCAGACACCTAACCACATCCAAAGAATGCAAGACCCTCTCCTTAACATTACTAGGATTAGGGCACAAAGAAGGAAGAAAAATGTCCTGATTCAAATGAAAGGCAGACACTACCTTAGGCAGAAAATCTGGCTTGAAGCGAAACACCACCTTGTCCTGGTGTCTCTCATAGTAGGGGGGCTGAATGGACTCAGACACTCAGCCAACAGAGGTGATAGCCACCAGAAAAACAACCTTGAGGGTAAGGATGGCCAGGGAAGCATCCTGCACAGGTTCAAAAGGAGCACCCTGCAAGGCTAACAAAACCAAGTTCAAATCCCAAACAGGCACCATAGTCTTACGTGGGGGACGCACATGAGTCACCCCCTGGAAAAAAGTCCTAATCAGAGAATGCTGAGCAAAGGACTTCTGGAAGAAAACAGCCAGGGCAGAAACCTGACCATTTAGAGTACTAAGTTGGAGCCCCATCTCCAACCCATGCTGTAGGAGAAGACACGACAAGGAAGAGACTTAAACTCACACCAGTCAATGTAAGCACGCCAAACCCTGTAATAAATTGAAGAAGAAGACTTCTTCCTAGCCTCAATCAAAGTATCCACAACTGAGGAAGACAGCCCCTTCTCCATCAAGATGGAGGTTTCAGCAGCCAGGCCGTCAAAGCCAGAGTTTGTAAATTGGGATGGCATAGTGAGCCCTGAGTGAGCAGGTCTGGCACCACGGGCAGAGTGTACTGATCTACTGCCAGCTGCACCACGTTTGCGAACCACCCTCTTCTTGGCCACCTGGGAGTCACCAGAATTGCTGGCACCCCTTCCAGAGTAATCTTGCGCAGAACCCTGCCCAGCAGGGGGAATGGAGGGAAGACATACAGAAACTGAAAGTCCTGCCATGGCATTGCTAGAGCATCCGTGGTCAAGGCCAGAGGATCCTGGGATAGGGAGACAAAGGCCGGTAGCTTGTGATTGTGATGGGACGCAAACAGATCCACATCTGGTTGGCCCCAACGGTGACACAGAGATTGGAACACCCTGCTGCATAGGGACCATTCTCCCTGGCGAGAGGTCCCCCTGCTTAGAGAGTCTGCCAGGAGATTTTCCACCCCCGGGATGTACAGAGCTGATATGCAGGGAACATTGGCCTCCGCCCAGGTCAGGATCAGAGACACTTCCTGGAGGGCCCCCTTGCTCCGGGTCCCTCCCTGATGATTGATGTAGGCCACTGCCGTCTGGTTGTCCGAGCGCACCTGGACAGGCAGGCCCCAAAGGTGAGAAGTCAACTGAGCCAGAACTAACCTGATCGCCCGCAGTTCCAGAATGTTGATAGGTGTGTGGGCCTCCTGAGGGCCCCACCTCCCCTGGAACCGCAGGGACTTCCAGAAACCCCCCCAACCTGACAGACTGGCATCCGTGGTGACCGTCTCCCAGGAAGGGGTAAGAAAGGATCAGACCATCCACCACGAGAGGGACTTCCTGACCAGGGGGGAGAGCACACAGACCTTGTCCAAGGACGCTGGGTCCTTGTCCCATACTGACAAGAGGTGGAGTTGCAGAGGCCTCAAGTGGAACTGAGCATAAGGGACCGCCTCGAAGCACGCCACCATCAGGCCCACCAGCTGCATTCCCTGCCTGATGGAGGGATGATGACAAGATAGCAGGAACTGGACCTGTGCAATCAGACCGTCCACCTTCTGTTGAGGAAGGGAAATCCTTGCCTGAACTGTATCCAGATTCATTCCTAGGAATGGGATCACCAAGGAGGGGGACAGTGAGGACTTGGGGTGGTTGATCACCCATCCAAATGACTCCAGGGTGGACACCACCAGCTGAGTATCCAGTTCTGCCTGATGTAGAGATTGGAAGGTGATGAGAATGTCGTCCAGATAAGGTAGCACGCGGACGCCCTGATACCTGAGCAGAAACATCACGCCCGCCAGCACCTTGGTGAACACCCTGGGAGCTGAGGTGAGACCAAAGGGCAATGCCACAAACTGGTAGTGTTGATCCTCCAGAGCAAACCTGAAGAACCATTGATGACCTGGAAAAACGGGAATATGTAGGTAAGCATCCTTGATGTCCACAGAAGTCATGAAATCCCCTTGGCGCAGGGAGCTGATGGCAGAGCGCAGAGTTTCAATGTGAAATGCGCCTGCTCCTGACAAATTTGTTGAGGATCTTTAAGTCCAGGATGGGGCTGACTGAACCATCCTTTTTGGGAACTGTGAATAGGTTGGAATAGAAACCCTTGCCCACTTCTCTTAAAGGGACCTTGCAGATGACCCCCAGCTCCAGGAGGCCTTGCACTGCCTGCACCAGCTCCTGGGTTAACACAGGGTCCTGAGGAATCCGGGATCTGATGAATCTTGGGGGCGGCCAGGCAGCAAACTATCTTGTAACCGGAGGACACTACCTCCTGAATCCACCAGTCTGAGACATGAATCCTCCAGACATGAGTGAAGTGCTGAAGCCATCCCCCCACCCGGATGAGGGGGCTTGGGAGAGGATTTTGCCTTGGGGCCCCAGGAGGAACCAGGACGCCCACGTCCTCTGCCCCTACCCCCCAGTAAAGGAAACCCTCCTCGCTTGTCTAGCACCACGGTAGGGGGAGGAGAAGGAGCCCTGACCCCGAAAGGGCCGAGATTGCCGCCTGCCCTGGGGTAACCTGCCTCCCTTAGCAAAAAGGTCCAGGCGGTCCCCAAACAGGTGTAGTCCTTTGAAGGGAAACTCAGTGAGGGCCTTCTTGGCAGCGTTGTCAGCAGCCCACTGGCGTAGCCAAACCGAGCGGCGAATAGCCACCACAAGGGCAGATGTCTTGGCACACATTCTAATGGTGTCATCCAAGGCAGAGAGGACAAAATTTACAAAAACATCACAACTGGAGAGTGCATTGAACACCTCACAAGGCAAGTCATCAGGGGTACTATCAAGAATATTTCTGATAATGGTTCTAGTGGCCACAGCGGTAATGGCAGAAGCACAGACCGGGCGCAGCGCTGTCTCCGCACATGCAAAAGCATGGGAAGACAGCTGGTCAATGCGCCGGTCTTCAGCATCCCGCAGGGTAGTAGAGTCAGGGGAATGCATGACAGAGGTGTTAGATAGCCCTAGGACCCCACCTCGGGAGGGGATGACCAACACTTTACCACATCAGCAGGAAAGGGATACTTCCTATCCCAACTTTTAGGCACCCCGGGAAGTTTACTGGGGCGCTCCCATTCCTTGAGCACAAGGTTATTGAAATGTGCTTGCTCGGGAAATTCCAAACGTGATTTACCTGTATGGAAGAGTTCTCCCCTTTGCCTGGGAGCCACAACAGGGGGAGAAATGGACAGAACCTCAAAAATCTGGGTCAGCAATCTGTCAGTGTCATCCGGGGTCCATGGGTCAGAGCCAGAATCGTCATGACCCCTTGGCCTCTCATCAGATGACCCTGTGTCAGAGAAAAGCTCTCCTTCATCCGAAGGGGTATAGCCACCAAGATGCCAGAACTCCTCAGTTTCCATAGGAAAAAGAGTGACATTAGGCGTCAAGTGCCGCTTTTTAGCAGGGGCCTTATGCGCCAAGGTATTAGCAATCAATTTCTCAACAGTAGCCAGTCTAGAAGACATATTAGGTTGAGAATCCCCACTTGTATGCAACTCAGTAGGAGTGAGATTTAAGCTTGGGGGGGGGTAGGTGAAGTGATACGAGGTGCAGGCCCAGCCACTGGAAGGCCAGATTGTAGTGCAAGCACCTGCTCAGCACAGGGTACACAGACCCGCGCCTTGTCAGCATCAGCATGAGGCTGCCCACACGCTACACACAGCCGGGCTTGTCCCAAAGGAACCTCAGTCACATTATCCTGAGATGCCTCCATATGGTGATTATAGCGGCGCTATAGGCCGATAGAGATTAACACTATAAAGCAACCCTGGATGCCCCAATAGCCCGCTAGGGAGTGGGAGTAATTACACTAGGCCTATACAAGTTAGCAAACTAAGAGGGCCGGGAGAAGCCAATAGATTGGAAAGCTGGAATGACAGCTGTCGGGTGGAGGGAGGGCTTGGAGGGCAAGGGATACCATCCCCTCCCATCTCTGTTCACCCTGCGCTAGTGAGAGTCACTGATGACGTCATCTTCAACGTCATTCTAACACCTGATCCGAGATATGCCAGGTGATCAGAGATGAGAGTGGCTGTGAGCCCTTGCCAGGTGATCATCCGGCAATTGTCAGAGCTTACTGGGACATGATCGCCAGGGACAGCAGAGGATCGGAGGTGAATAAAGAAAAAGTAAATAAATAAATGTAAAAAAGATAATGACATTTACGCACCTGTGGTCGCTTTCCCTCCCACCGAGTCTAATCTACACCTCCGGGATAACATCATAGATTATGATCGCGATGGTGAGAAGAGGTAAAAAAAAAAAAAAGCCTCTCCAGCACTTTTGCAACCGCCCAGACGGCTAGCCCCGCCTCTTGTGGGCAAGGCAGATTATGTCATCGATGACGTAATTCCTACACCTGACCTAAGACGCTCACTAATAATCGCAAGGGAACAACCCAGGATCAGAGGCGAGTAAAGAAACTAAAAATGTATTTTTTGCACTGTGTGGTGTTTTTTCTTTTAATGTTTAACCCTTTTGTGAACAGACCCCCTATACCAGTTCACAAGACCCATGAGTGAGACAAAGAGCCCAGGTTCTTTAGGCTTTAGGAGTTTGTAGCAAAGCTGCATAGCTGGTGTATACTAGTTATATCCAAATCTCTTTTTAAACCCTTAAAATCCCCCCCCCCCCCCCAAAAAAAAAATAAAACCTAATATAGGCTACTATAGCATTTATAAAAAAAATGCTATATATATAGAGCCTTAAAACCCCCTATACCAGTTCACAAGGCTCGGGGGTGGGAAGAAGAGCCCAGGCTATTTAGGCTTTGGGGGTTTGTAGCAAAGCTGCATAGCTGGTCTTTACCAAAATCTCTGCAAAGCAGATGGATAGCTAGATAGAATATAAAGACTATAGATCTATTGGAAAGATAGATGAAAAAAAAATACTGCAGATAAATGGATAGATAGAATGATCGATACAAAAAAACTACAGAAAAGTGGATAGATAGATAGATAGATGGATAGACTATAGATGATCGATAGAATAAAAAGACGATAGATAGATAGATAGATACTGTAGATAGATGAAAAAGACTACAGATAGATAGAAAGATAGACAGAAAGATAGACAGAAAGATAGACAGAAAGATAGACAGAAAGATAGACAGAAAGATAGACAGAAAGATAGACAGAAAGATAGACAGAAAGATAGACAGAAAGAAAGACAGAAAGATAGATAGATAGATAGATAGATAGATAGATAGATAGATAACAAAGACTATAGAATAGAGAGATGAAAAAATAAAGACTACAGAAAAATGGATAGATAGATACATATAAGGAAAGAAAATATAGATCAACTGCAAATAAATGGATAGTTAGAAAGATAAAAAGAAAATAAAGAACAAGGATAGATAGATAATAACGACTATAGATATATTGTATAGAAAAATACAGAAAGAGACTATTATATATATATATATATATATATATAGAGAGAGAGAGAGAGAGAGAGAGAAAAAGATAGTTATAAAGACTATAAATGGATAAATAGATAAAAAAATAAAGACTACAGAAAAGTAGATAGATAGAAAGCCTTTAGATATGAAGAAAGAAAAGATAGATAGAAAGACTACAGATAGATAGATAGATAATATAGAACAACAGAATGTAAAGACTATAGCACCCCTTGGATGTTGTAAATCTTACCTCATTCCATGCTCCCACAGCACACATGCTCAGACATTTCTCCAGTCAGAATAATGCAATCTTTTTTGGGGCATTGCCTGCTGGCTGTGCGTGCACCCGCCGGCCATTCACTTATGCCTGGCAGGGGTTTGACTTTGGATAAAGGGCTGGGGAGGCCTGTTTATGCGAGTGAGAGCGAGTAATGAAACAAGTTGGGCATTCGAAATTGGGATACCACTGGGGAGGGCTTTTACCGCCCTGAAATTTTTTAGACTCTAGGGCCAGGTGGATAGGATTTTGGTCCACCTTAAAGAGGAGCCATGGACCGGCCTAGAATCTATAAGAATTGGGATGCCCCACTGTGTCAAATCCCCTGGATCGCCCAATTTCCTTAACTCTGCCTGTAGTTCTCCCTATGAAAACATGACAGTAGCCATAAAACAACCTCTACCAAACTAATCGTAAATATATATTTAAAGAGGAACATCGGACCTAAAATAAAAAGGGGCCGGTTCCCCCCTCCCCCTCATCGGCTCCTACTTACCTTTTTAGTTCATGCATCTGCTTCAGGGCCCGATCCTCACCCCGCTGCCCGAATAGCCTTCACTAACTGACAAGCATGGCTTTTGCCATGCTCTTCAATGTCCCACGCCGATCTCGCAGCTCCGCAAAGTCTCACTGGACTTCGGGCGGCTCCATTGCATTCCATTCATGGCCACTGCACAGGCGTGAGGTCGGGGGTTGTGTGCAGTGCCTGATGGGATGCAAGATGGTGCCACCTGACAGGAGGTCGCCCGGAATCTGAGGGACCCAGAAGTTGGATGCCCCTGCCTAGGTGAGTAAAAATTGGCCAAAGGTAAAACCAGGGAGCAGATCTGTGAGGATTGGGGGAGGTACTCCCCCGCTGGTCCTCTTTAAAGCTGAACCAAACCTGTGAATTTGACTTTTTTCCTTTGTTTTATGCCCTCGGGGCATCCTAAAGTGGGATGTCCTGCTGTGTGAAACCCCCCGGGAAGCCAAAAAAAGAGTATTCTGTGAGCACTCACCTGTAGAATTAATTTATCTTCCATTATTACTTCAGAACATCAGAGTAATTCAGAGACGAATGGGTTAACATCTCCAGAAGGGCATGGACTGCAGGAACAAAGACATGTCTCCACCTCCTGGGCCTATATCTTCCTGGCTGACTTCCTCCACTCCAGCTTAATTAAGAAGCAGTAGAACCAGCCGCTCGGGAGGCATAGCTATATCTCCCGTTGGAAACAAAAGGCTGGAGACAAAATACAAGACTCCTCTCTCCGTTTAAATGTTACATTTTCTTTTCCATTTTACTTCAGGCCATCAAAGTCATTCAGAGACAAATGGGAATTCCAAAAGCAGTACTTCTAATTCGGGTGTGTTCCCCAAAACCCTTATTCCTTTCAGAAATAAGACATTCCAAAAACCCTTATTCCTTTCAGGAATAAGACAATCCAAAAACCCTTATTCCTTTCAGGAATAAGACATTCCAAGAACCATCTAATTAATACTGTGTGGTAATTCATTCCTACCAAAGGCTCTACCTTAAAGAATTTGGTAAATGTATGAACTGAAGACAAAGTAGCAGCTTAGCATACTTGTTCTACTGAAGCTTGATGCTGAAAACACAATTCTGTGAAACTCGCTTGTAGAATAGTTTTTTCAGTTAAATCCATTCCAGGCTGTCCTCTTCATTACGATTGGGTAATTCCTGCCCAGAGGGCATGGACTGCAAGATTAAAGGTGTGGCTCCTCCCAGCCCTATAAGTATGCAGCTGCCTCTAACAAAACCAATAATTAAAAAGCAGTAAAACCATATACCAAGAGGCTAAGGCCAGGAGGCCCCAAGTATAAAATTTTTATTATATATATATAATTTTTTTTTTAATGCTAAATTATACAATAAATGGAGTAAACACCATAAAAAAGGCATCAAGGATATAATGAACCCCAAAAAGGGCTGACGGCCTGGAACTGATTTAACAGAAAAAAACAATTCTACAGGTGAGTTTCACAGAATTGTGTTTTTTCTTCCAATCCATTCCAGGCCGTCCTCTTCATTACGATTGGGACCTCCAAAAGCAGTGTCTATATATGGGTGGGATCCCGAATGCGGAACAGCAGGTAGTTCCTTTCACTACCGCCTTAAGAACTTTTTGACGAAAAGCAGCGTCAGCTGAGGCCCTAACATCTACCTTGTAAAACTTGGTAAATGTATGAACCGAAGACCAGGTGGCAGCTTTACAGACCTGTTCCACTGAGGTCTGATGCTGAAAGGCCCAGGAAGCACCAATGGCCCTTGTGGAATGAGCTGTGACCCGAAAGGGAGGCTCCTTCCCCTTGGCAGAATAGGCTCTTACTACTGCCTGTCTAATCCACCTGCTGATTGTGCATTTAGCTGGCAGAAGCTCCTTTTAGGCCCTTCCGAAATTATAAAAAGAAAATCTTCCGGAAGGATTCTGTAGCAGACATGTAATATCTTATGGCTCTGACTACGTCCAAAGAATGAAGAGCCCTTTCCTTTGAATTAGCTGGAACTGGGCATAAAGAAGGTAAAACTACCTCCTCGTTCAGGCGAAACTACCCCCAGGATGTAAGCTGCCGAGATGCAGGGAACGTTCTCCTCTGCCCATAGCAGAATCCGGCTCACCTCTCAAGTTCTCTTGCTTCTGATGGTTGATGTAAGCTACTGCTGTCTGACTGGACCTTGACAGCATGTGCCTTTAAACTGGGGGTCAAATGTCAAAGTACTAACCAAACCGCTCTTAATTCCAAGAGGTTTATGGGAAGCAGATTTTCCTTCGGACCCCATTGTCCCTGGATCTTCTGGGCCCTCCAGACTCCTCCCCAGCCTGTCTGACTGGCATCTGTGGTGACGATCTTCCAAAGGGGCATCAGAAAGGACTTGCCTGCCATTAGATGTAGGGGATCCAACCACCACAGGAGGGATTGCCTGGTTAGGGGGGGTAGAACATTAAGAACCCTCTGTTCTGGGAGAAACTCTGGCCTGGGCAATGTCCAGAGTCATCCCCAAAAACGACCTGTCGACTGGGTGATGTGTGTTTTTGAATAATTGATCACCCAGCCAAACCTCTCTAGGATTGATAATGATAACACTGAACACCTGAAGAGACAAAGACAAAATCAACAGATCGTCCAGGTAAGAGATTATGTGAATCCCCTGATCCCTCAAGATGGCCATGAGCCCGGCCAACACCTTGGTGAATACCCTTGGGGCTGTGGATAGACCGAAAGGGAGGAGACACAAATTGAAAATGCTGGCTATCCGGGCAAATCTCAGAAACTTCTGATGTCCTGAAAAATGAGAATGTGAAGATATGCATCCATTATATCCACTGTGGTCATGAAATCCCCGGGCTGAAGTGATCTCACTGCCGACCTTAAGAATTCCAAGCAAAAATTTCTCAACCCGACAAAACTGTTGAGACCCTTTAGGTCTAGAATCGGCTGCACTAATCCATCCTTCTTCGGGATGGTGAACAGATTGGAGTAAAACCCCTGACCTCTTTCCAGAAGGGGTACCTGACAAATTACTCCTATCAGTAGTAGATGCAGAACTGTGGTTCTCAAGGCTTCCACCCTTAACAGGTTTCAGGATGCCCTTGACCAAAGAAACCTTGTAAGCGGTCTGTCTGCAAACTGTAGCCTGAAGACACCACCTCCTGAATCCAAAGATCCGACACGTGGTGCTCCCAGACTGGAGCAAACTGCAGGAGCCATCCCTCACACCCCTTCATGCCTGGGTTGACTTAGCTGGAGGCTTTCGATACAGCTCCACAAGAGGTACCTCTGGCCTGCTCTGGGTCCTACCTCTGCTCCAGAATTCCCTGCAGGAACCCGAAAAGGAGGAACCTCTACCACCCAAAAGGTTCGGGATGTTAAGAGCTTTCGAAAAAATGAGTAGATCTTTTCTTTTGAGGAAGCTTGCCATCCTTAACTTCAACGTTCCCCAAATAAACGACCCCCCCCAGGAAGGGGAGGTCTCTAAGGGATTTCTTAGCAACGGACCATTGCTTTAACCATAAGGAACAGTAAAAAGCCATAAGTAGGGCAGAGGTTCTGGCACCGAGCCTAACCAAATCATTCATAGCTGTGATAGCAAAGCTATTTAACTCTAGAAGAGTTCTGAAAGCCCAGGAATATGAATCCTGAGCATGTCCTCGAGACTTAGCCCTGGCCATAAGTTGCTTTACCTTCTTCCTCATCGCCAAGGAAACGATTGAAGTGGCACAAGCAGGACGTAAATGAGAACCCATCATAGCAAACTGATCCATGCGTCTTTCAGTAGGATCTCTCAAAGAAGCGTTGGAAGCAGAAGGCAAAGTAGTAGTGTTGGACAGGCCTGAGACGGGTGGGTCCACCTCAGGAGGGAGGGGCCATACTGGAAGGGAAAGGATACCTCGAATCTAAGATTCTGGGAACAGAAGGAAGCTGGTTAGGCTTCTCCCACTCCTTCAGCACCATTTTGGAAAAAGCGACTGTCCTGGAAAAACCTACCTTGGCCTCTCGCCTTAACAAGTCATCCTTCCTTCTCTTGGGGGCTTTAGGATGGAAAATGTGTAAAATTTAAAAAACAGAAGAGAGTAGGCCCTCCGTCTCATCAGAGACTAAAGGATCCTCATCAGATGAATAAATATTAGAAATACTGTCTTCCTCACTGGAAAGCAATTTGCCTTCCGATAGTAGCTCCTTGACCACGTGAACCTCTTCCTCCTCCTCGGACCCAAAGAAGGCATATAAATCCTCCTCTGAAATAGAGGGCTCCAAATTCCTTCTCTTCCCGGGGCCTTCCTTGGGGCTACTGACAACAAATGCTTTTCTAGGCAGGCTAATTTCACCGCCAGTTCTGACTGTGCCACACTGCCCCCCCTCCTTAGGGGCTGCCTGGGGAGGTTGAACCTCTAAAGAGGCTCTAGGTTCCAAGGGACCAGAGGCTGTGGCAACAGCCCTGCTATGGTCGGAAGCAATACTTCTGGCACAAACAGAACAAACCGTACTAAAACCACCCAGGGGATTCCGCCTGCACAAAGAGCAGAGACTGTCCTGATCAACTGGGATACCTGATTCACTATCCCCTGATGTCTCCGTCATGGTGATTAGGTAGTCAAAATGACTGTATGGGCCTAAGACTCTGAAACTAGACCAAATTCCCAATAATAAAGGGACTGGAAGGAACCACAACCCCCGTATCCTTCTTCCCACAATCTAAGGAAACAATTTTTTTTTTAAAATTAACAGTCTAGAAAATACATAATATAAAAAACACATCCTGGGATGTGAATTGCCGAGATGCCGGGAACATATGCAGGGAACATTCAACTCGGCCTAGAGAATGATCTGGTTTACTTCCCTGAGAGCTGTCTTGCTCCTGGTGCCCCCATGATGGTAAGCCACCTCCGACCAATTGTCTGACTGAATTCGGACTGGATGCCCCTTGAGACTGGGAGTCCAATATAAGAGGACTAGGAGAATTGCCCTAAGATGTTTATGGGAAGCAAGTTCTCCCCTGGACACCACTGTCCCTGGATTGTCTGTGACCTCCAGACACCTCCACAACCCATCAGGCTGGCATCCGTGGTGCCAAAGGAGGCAGAAAGGATTTCACCATCAACAAATATTGAGGATCCAGCCACCCCAGAAGGGATTGCCTGACTGGATGTGTCAGAACAAATGGGCGATCCAGAGACTCAGAGGACCGATCCCATACCGACAGCAACAGCGTCTGTAGAGGCCTCATGTGAAATTGTGCAAAGGGCACTGCTTCGAAGCAGGATACCATCAGACCTACTAGTCGCATACCCTGATGGATTGTTGGCCGAAGGCAGGCCAAGAGAGCCTGTAACTTGGTCTGAAGGAATAAAAACTTCTGCTCTGGAAGAAACACTTTGACCTGGGCCGTGTCTAAAGACCCCCAGAATCCCCAGAAAAGACCTCACCGTTGATGGAACCGTGTTCGACTTCGGATAATTGACTATCCAGCCGAACTCCTTTAGTGTTGACGACACTGTCTGTGTATCTCTCTCGGCCTCCTGAAAGGACGGAGCCCTGATCAGTAAGTCATCTAAGTAAGGGATTATGTGTGCAAACTCGATCTTGTAGCCTGAAGACACCACCTCTTGTATCCAACGATCTGACACATGGTGTCTCCAGACAGGAGCAAACTGCAGAAGCCTCCCCCCCCACCCGCAAGGAGGGGTGTGCTTCCTCTTTTGCAGAAGTTTAGTTACCTCCTTAGCCATAACAACAGGATGCTCCCCAAACAGTCTACCCACCAGGAAGGGTAGATCTGTCAAAGACCTCTTAGAAGCGACATCTGCTGACCATTGCTTTAGCCATAGAGAGCACCATAATGTAACTAGTAAGGCTGAAGCCCTGGCGCCTAATCTAACCAAATCATCCATAGCCGTAATGACATAATTGTTAATATCTAAACAGGTCTTAATCAAGCCGCGAGCTGCTTTAACAATTTTCTATTTGCCAAGAATGCTATCGAAGTAGCACAGGCAAAGTAGCAAAAGCGAGTCTACCATAGAAAAAGTGTGCCGAGCCAACTGATCCATCTCTTTTATGAACAGTTAGAAAGCCCCGACACAGGAGCGTCTACTACCGGAGGAAGAGACCATGACTTCACCATATCTGAGGGAAAAGGATACCTAAAATCTTAGGAATGGGAGGAATCTTATTCCGCTTTTCCAATTCCTTCCGAACCATATCAGAAAAATTACATTGTTCAGGGAAAACACATCTGCGTGTTTAAGGCTTAAATAAGTCTCCCTTTTTCCTTTTCAAAACTTTGGGAGGTGAAATATGCAGAACCTCAAAAATGGACGCAATAAGGTTCTCCATTTCCTCCCTGATCAAAGAATTCTCCTCAGAAGAGGAATAAAGACCTGAACAACTGTCTTCCCCACTAGAGGTAAGCTCGCCCCCAGAGCTTTTCCTCATCCTCCCCAGAAGCTAATGATGCATACAAATCATCCTCGGAATTAGAGGAACATAAATGTCTACTCTTTTTCAAGCTGCTTTCCAAGGCGAGCTAACCTCTCCGCAATATCAGGCTGAGCCTCGGCCCCTCCACTGGCCTGAGCAGGCATAGTTTCTAAAGGGGCCTTAGGCTCTGAGGGACCTGCATCAATAGTAACTGACGGCATAGACCTCCTACAATGTTGAGTGAGAAATTAATTTAGCACAATCTGGGCATACTGTATAAAACTCGCCAACGGTCTTTGACGACACGTAGGACAAAGAAAAACCCTGTATGCTGGGATAACGGATCCGCTATCCCCAGATGCTTCCGTCATGGTGATTTAACTATAGTCTAAATAACCTCAAGTATACGTAAGTCCTCGATAGTCTAGTGACTACTAGAACAGACTAGGAGGAACCACAACCCACTATCCCTTCTTCCCACAATCTAACAGAAACAATAAAAAATAAATTTACTTACAAGAGCCATAAAAAGCTGGCCAGAGGAGCGGATGGGTGGCTGGGTGGCAGGAGAAGTGGACGGCGGCCGGAGGAGCGGGGCAGGGCATGAGAGCTGGGGGAGAGAGAAGCCAGAAGAAACAACTGCTGCCATGGGCAGTAAAAGTGAAAGTAACCGCCCAAACCCCGCCTTCTTAAAGAAAAAAAGCGTGAAATCTAAAAAATAATCCTCGGGGATTACTTCCAGAAAGCCACATAAACAAAAAACAGTTTAACAACAGAAATAAAAAAACCTGGGAAGGGGAAAGGGGAGATATATAAAAATATACCAAGGTTCACCAGACAAAAACCTGCGGCTGATTGCTTCGCTTAAAGAAAGTCCACAGCCCAGAGTGTATGACACCCTGAGAGACCCCGGCTTGCCTTACCACCAGGATTCTAAAAACCAGCATAGCTGAAGAGGCATAGAGAGTCCAAGGATCCGTGGGATATAAGGCCGTGGCAGAAGGCAGACATGGTAAAATCCACCCCTTTCTGCATAAACCCTAGAAAAAAACAGGAGAAAGAAAATCTAGCAACCAAATTTAAGGGTTAAAAATCCACAAAAAATGACGTGGGTCTCCCTTACCCAGCGTAACCAGCCCGGGGACAAGCTATGTAGGGCTTGTAAAACAGGGAGCAGGGGCCAGCCAAAAATGGCCTGGGCCCTTCTGCCCCCCTGCGATTTGGGGTGGGAGGTAATAAGGGGGCTGTGGGTTAATAGCCAGCCCCTAAGTCTTGCGAACTGGTATAGGAGTCTAATGGACATAAGGGGTTAACTAAAAAATAATGACACAGGACCCCCCCACCTGGGGGCACCCCATTTTTTTTTAATTTTAAAGGTTAAAAACCCCTAAAAAAATGGCATGGTGTCCCCGCTACTCAGCATAACCAGCCTGGGGACCAGCTATTCAGGGCTTGTAGAAAAGGGTGTGCAGGGGCCAGCTTTGGTGGCCCCCGCACTGTCAGCTACAAGCCCTGCAGGGGCTTTTGGCCCTTCTGCCCCCCGGGCTTTGGGGAGGCAGGTAATTGGGGGGACCACTTTGTGGGCCCTCACGTGAAGCCTGTGGGAGCCAGTGGGAGGGGATCAGAGCCCTGGTGAAGAGAAGATCTGGCCAGAGGAATCGGGCAAGGAGGTGAGTGAATGTCTATTTTTTTTATTTATTATTTTTTTAATACAGCTGCAAGTGGCAGAAACCAGTGACTATAATTAGGGGAACAGACAGGGCAATCTGTCACAAAGACCGGGATCGCCGAACAGTGTGTTGCCTTCCTGGGGCAAGAGTACAGCATGTCACGGAGCAGGCTGACAGATTATTGGGAGGGGCTGGCGTGAACCCAGCGGTCATGGTGCATATTGGCACAAATGACATAGGAAGAAGTAGGTGGAAGGTCCTTAAAAATTATTTCAGGGCCTTAGGCCGTAAGCTTAAGGCAAGGACCTTAACTGTAGTATTCTCAGAAATACTACCAGTACCAAGAGCCACACCAGAGAGGCAGCGGGAGATTAGAGGGGTAAACAGATGGCTCAAAAATTGGAGTAAAAAGGAGGGGTTTGTGTTCTTAGAGAACTGGGCCGACTTCACAGTGGGCTACAGATTCTTTGGCAGGGATGGGTTGCACCTCAATGGGGAGGGTGCATTTGTTCTGGGGGAGAGGATGGCTAAAAGGTTAGATGAGTGTTTAAACTAAGCACTGGGGGGGAGGGTAAAAGCAGTTATAAAGTGGAAGATAGTGATAGAAAGTGACAGTGGGTGTAAACATAAAACTGGGGGTGGAGAGGGGGGAGGGGTTAGCACATCTAGAAGGAATAAGGGCAATATACAAAATTATCATTAGCAAATGCATGCTTACAAATGCTAGAAGCTTGACTAATAAAATAGATGAACTAGAACTGATAACAGAAGAACAATACGACATAATGGGGGTAACAGAGAGCTGGCTGGATGAAAGCTATGACTGGGCCGTAAATCTACAGGGCTACTGTGTGTTTAGGAGGGACCGTAACAAATGCAAAGGGGGTGGAGTCTGCTTAATTGTAAAATCCACTCTACAACCAGCTCTGCGGGTGGATATATGTGAAATGACCATGTGGAGTCTGTATGGGTAGAAATACATGGAGGGAGAAACAAAAATAAAATACTGATGGGGTTTGCTAGAAAGCTCCAGATATATCCAAATCCACGAAAAAATACTGCTAAGGCAAATAGAAATAGCCGCTAAACTAAATGAGGTAGTTGTTATGGGGGACTTTAACTACCCAGATATAGACTGGGACGCTGAAACATGTGGTTCTCATAAAAGTAATAGTTTTTTTTATCTAGAACAAAAGACGGCTACCTTTCTCAACAAGTACAAGTTCCAACAAGGGGGAGAGCCATATTGGACCTAACACTAACCAATGTACCAGACAAAGTAATAAAGGTACAGGTTCGGGGACACCTTGGAAACAGTGATCATAATATCGTTAATTTCCACTTGGCAGTCACTAGGATGCCTTATCAAGGAGCCACAAAAACGCAGAACTTCAAAAAGGCAAAGTTTGACCAACTTAGAGATGCCCTAAACTGCATTGACTGGGAAAATGTCCTTAAAAACAAAAGCATGGACACTAAATTGGATACTTTCAAAGGAATCCTTAATTTTCATTGTGATAGACATATACCTTACAGGAATAAAACTGTTAGACACACGTGTAAACCGATGTGGCTAAACAAAAAGGTTAAGAGGGCAATAAACAGCCAAAAAAAGGCATTTAAACGTTTAAAGCAGGAAAGGACAGCGGAAGCGTTAAATTATAAAGAAAAAAATAAACAATGTAAACAACAGAAAAGGGCAGCTAAGCTGGAGACAGAAAGACTGATCGCCAAAGAGAGTAAAACTAACCCCAAATTATTCTTTAGCTACATAAACCGTAAAAGGTACAAACCTGAGGGTGTGGGCCCCCTGAAAAGCAAGGAGGGGACACCTATAGAGGGGAATGAGGAGAAAGCAAATTTACTAAACTTCTTTGCTTCTATATTCACAAAAGAATGTGACATACCGAGTGAAATGCAGGGGAATAACCGAAACCCTCCATTAAATGTCACTGGTCTAACCAAGGAAGAAGTCCAGCACCATCTCAAGCAGATAAAAATAGATAAATCACCGGGACCAGATGACATAAATCCTCGTATTTTAAGGGAGTTATGTACAGCAATAGACAAGCCGTTATTTCTAATATTTGTGGATTCAATAACTACAGGGGCTGTTCCGAGGGATTGGTTCATGGCAAATGTGGTGCCAATATTCAAAAAGGGATCTAGGGAGGAACCTGGGAACTACAGACCGGTAAGCTTAACATCTGTGGTGGGCAAGCTGTTTGAAGGTTTCTTAAGGGATACTATCCTGGAGCATCTTGGGGAAAATTGCCTTATTACTCCATATCAGCATGGATTTATGAGGAATCGCTCCTGCCAGACAAACCTAATCAGCTTTCATGAGGAGGTAATTGGATATCATATATCTTCACTTTTCTATAGCATTTGATACTGTACCACATAAAAGGCTGGTACAAAAGATGAGAATGCTTGGACTGGGGGAAAATGTGCAGATCGGTGAGAAATTGGCTTAATGATCGAAAGCAGAGGGTGGTTATAAATGGTACACACTCAGATTGGGTCACTGTTACTATTGGAGTACCACAAGGGTCAGTTCTGGGACAAATTCTCTTTAATATATATATAAATGACATTGGGTACGGATTAAACAGTAAAGTCTCAACCTTTGCAGATGATACTAAGCTGTGTAAAGTTATTAAAACAAAAGAGGACAGCAGGCAGCTACAAACAGATGTAGATAAATTGGAAGCATGGGCAGTTAAATGGCGAATGAAGTTTAAACACAGATAAATGTAAGGTTCTGCACATGGGAAGGAGAAATCTGTGTCATGATTATATACTAAATAAAGAAACACTTGGTAAAACAACAATGGAAAAGGACCTAGGGGTTTTAGTTAACAATAAGCTCAACTGTAGTAATCAATGCCAGGCAGCAGCTGCCAAAGCAAATAGGATCATGGGGTGCATCAAGAGGGGCATAGGTGCTCATGACAAGAGCATCATTTTACCCCTGTACAAGTCACTAGTCCGACCCCATATGGAGTACTGTGTACAGTTCTGGGCACCTGTGCTTAAAAAGGACATATTAGAACTGGAGAGCATTCAAAGAAGGGCAACAAAGTTAATAAAATGTGTGCGAGGGCTAGAGTACCCTGAAAGATTGTCAAAGTTAGGTTTATTTAGTTAAGAAAAAAGACGCTTGAGGGGTGATCTAATAACTATGTATAAATATATTCAGGGTCAATACAAAGATCTGTCCCACAATCTATTTATACCCCGGAGTGAAACCATAACCCGGGGGTATCCACTAATGTTAGAGGAAAGGTGCTTTCTCCACCGACATAGTAACATAGTAACATAGTAGTAAAGTCGGGGCTGGCAGCACAGGTTCACAGAAAAGGTGAGTAGCCGAAGTCAGGGCAGGCAGCAAAGGTTCAGAGTCAGGGACAGGCAGAGGTCGGTACACAGGTGAGCAATCCAAGTATGTCTGACTTTCAACAAGCATGGAGAGACCAAGATCCGGCACTGAAGGAAGGAAGTGCCTGTTTAAATAGGGGAAGATGATGCAGGATTGGATGACATAAACACCAATCAGTGCTGTACAGGCCCTTTAAATCTCAGGGATCCTGTGCGCTCGCCCTCTAGTGGACGGAGACGTGTGCGCACCTGACCATGCAAGGAGGAAGCATTGGGGGAAGGGCGGCAGCTGGAAGCAGCCCTGAGGGAAGATGGATGACGGCTGCATGCAGCCATGGAGGTAGGTGAAATGCTGTGAGACGGGCGTGCAGCGCTCGCCCTAACAGGATTCTTCTCTGTAAGAACAGTGAGACTATGGAATTCGCTGCCAGAGGAGAGTAGTAATGATGGATACAGTAAAAACGTTCAAAAGTGGCCTTGATGCCTTCCCGGCATGTAATAACATTTTCAGCTATGGCTACTAGACCAATGGAAGGAGATAAATAGGCTGAACTGGATGAACTAATGTCTTTATTCAGCCTTACATACTATGTTACTATGTATTTGAAAAGCGAAAATAACCATTTCTAGTTCTGCACCCTAAGAAGGGAGTATCAGCAGTGGCTTTGGCCAAATGTATTTCACAAGTTCAGTGGGTTTTGGTTAATGGTCGGAGAAGCAAACACTTAGAAACTACATGTTTGGCATTTAAAGAGTAAATGAATGAAAATAAATGGACGGCATTATCAAGACAGACAGAAAGAATAGCATAAAAAGAAATCCAAAAATGATTACTCATGCAGAAGGCAGTCTTACCAGTGCCAAGCTTTCTAAGAAGATAGAGATAGATAGAAAAGAAAGATAAATGTATAGAAATATAGATAGAATGAAAAGATGGATAAGATAGCGAGAGAGAGGGAAAAATACCATTTTGTGAGTACTCACCTGTAAAATGGATATTGTCAGTGTGTCACCCACCCGCTTCCCCTTTAATTCTTACGATCGGGTTACTCCACCAGCAGGTGGCGACGTTGCAGAGAGAAGTCTTGTAAACGAGCCCCTCCTGGCCTACATATACCTGGGACCTCCCACTTAACACCCAGTGAATTCAAACAGCAATAAGACAAGGTACCAGGAAAACCAAAGGTAACCTCAAAAATAACACAAAGTAAAGCTTCACCATATAGATACCAAAAAGGGCAGGTGAAGCGGGGTGTGTGACACACAGACAATATCCATTTTACAGGTGAGTACTCACAAAATCGTATTATTCTCAGTGTGTCACACACCCCGCTTCCCCATCGGGACATCCAAAAGCAGTGTCCACAAGGGATGGGTATCCGAAGGCAAAATGAAGCATAACTTAAACGACTGCAGTCTGCAGAACCTTGCGGCCAAACACAGCATCCGCTGAGGCCCGCACATCAACATTGTAAAACTTAGAGAAAGTATGAACAGAAGACCACGTTGCAGCCTTACAAACTTGTTCAACAGAAGCTTGGTGCTGAAAAGCCCAAGACGCTCCAACGGCGCGAGTAGAATGAGCAGTGAAACGAAAAGGGGGAAATTTCCCCTTAGCAGAATAGGCCCCAATAATGGCCTGACGTATCCATTTGCTAATGGAAGATTTGGCCGGAGCCAAACCCTTCCTAGGCCCACAGGGCACAACAAAAAAGGCATCAGTTTTACGAAAAGGAGAAGTAGTAATCAAATAGTACTTAACACAGCGTACTACATCCAAACAATGCAAAATCCTCTCCTTGTCATTCTTAGGCTTAGGACACAAGGAGGGAAGAACAATATCCTGAGTCAAATGAAAAGCAGAAACAACCTTAGGAAGAAAGTCCGGTTTGAAACGAAAGACCACCTTGTCCTGATGCCTCTCAAAGTAGGGTGCCTGAATCGACAAGGCCGCCAACTCCGAGACACGCCGAACTGAAGTGATAGCCACCAAGAAGACAATCTTCTGAGTCAAGGTAGACAGAGCAACATCCTGCAAGGGCTCAAAAGGAGGAGCCTGAAGAGCAGAGAGAACCAAGTTCAAGTCCCAAACAGGGAGTAATGGTTGCCTGGGAGGCCGCACATGCGTAACCCCCTGGAAAAAAGTTTTAACTAAAGGATGAAGCGCAAAACGCTTCTGAAAAAAGATAGATAAGGCAGAAACCTGCCCTTTCAAAGTACTCAGCTGGAGACCAGAATCCAGCCCTGATTGCAAAAACTCCAGAATCCTGGAGACCGAAAAGACCCTACAAGGGAAAGATCTAACCTCACACCAAGCGATATAGGCTTTCCAAGTCCTATAGTAGATGGTAGAAGAAGACCTCTTCCGGGCACTGATCAGAGGCTTAACAACTGAGTCAGAAAGACCCTCCTCCTTCAAGATGGAGGTTTCAGCAGCCAAGCCGTCAAACCCAGCGTTGGTAAATTGGGGTAACACAGCCGACCCTGAGTGAGCAGATCGGGCCGAAGAGGCAGAACGAACTGATCCACTGCCAGCCGAACTATGTCTGCGAACCATACCCGCCTTGGCCCCCTTGGAGCCACGAGAATGGCGGACACCCTTTCCAGAACCAGCTTCCGCACCACCTTGCCCAGCATGGGTATCGGAGGAAACAGGTACAGAAAACCAAGATCCCCCCAGCTCAGGGACATGGCGTCCACCGCCAGAGCCAGAGGATCCTGGGAGAGCGACACGAAGGTCGGGAGCCTGCAATTGTGACGAGAGGCAAACAGGTCCACCTCCGGTGTCCCCCACCGGAGACACAGCGGCCGAAAAACTTGAGGATGGAGAGCCCATTCTCCCAGACGGGAAGAGCACCTGCTCAACAGATCCGCTTACCTGTTTTCCACACCCAGAATGTAAACTGCTGAGAGACAAGGAACATGGGCCTCCGCCCAGGTCAGGATCAGGGACACCTCTCTGAGGGCACCCAGACTGTGAGTCCCTCCCTGATGATTGATGTAAGCAACCACTGTTCGATTGTCCGAGCGAACCTGAACCGGAAGGCCCAGAACATGTTGAGTCAAAAGAACAAGAACCAGACGGATGGCTCTCAGTTCCAGAATATTGATGGGCAAGTGGGCCTCTCGAGGCCCCCACTGCCCCCGGAACTGAAGATCCTGCCAGAATCCCCCCCCATCCCGAAAGACTGGCGTCCGTGGTGACAATTTCCCAAAGAGGAGTCAGGAAAGACCTGCCCCTCAAGAGATTGGTCGAGATCAACCACCATTGAAGGGACTGCCGGACCCGGGAGGACAACTGGAAGGGCCAATCCAACGACCGTGGTCGCCGGTCCCAAGACGCCAACAGATGAAGCTGAAGCGTCCTCGTGTGAAATTGAGCAAAAGGAACTGCCTCGAACGAGGCAACCATCAACCCTACCAGTCACATCACCAAACGGATGGACGGTCGAGGATTGGAAAGAAGGACCCGAGCCAACTCCTGGATCAGACAAATCTTGGACTGAGGTAAAAACACCCTGTGCTGACAAGAATCCAACCGCATTCCCAGAAAGGACACCACCCTGGCCGGAGCGAGGGAGGACTTGGGAAAGTTGATCACCCAACCGAAGCTTTCCAGCGTGGAGACCACCGTCCTGGTGTCCGTCTCTGATTGATTGAGAGAAGGAGCCATGATGAGAAGGTCGTCCAGATAAGGTACGACACGAATGCCCCGAGATCTGAGAATGGCCATCACCCCTGCCAGCACCTTGGTGAACACTCATGGAGCCGAAGTAAGGCCAAACGGAAGTGCCACAAATTGAAAATGCCGATCCTTCATCATGAACCGAAGAAAACGTTGATGAGCCTGGCAGATGGGAACATGAAGGTAAGCATCCTTGATGTCTATGGACGTCATGAAGTCCCCCTGCCGAAGAGAACCGATGGCCGATCGCAGAGTTTCCATGCGAAACTTCCGTGTACGGATGAACCTGTTGAGGAACTTCAGATCCAGGATGGGGCGAACCGACCCGTCCTTCTTGGGGACTGTGAAAAGATTGGAGTAAAAACCGAGGCCCACCTCTAAGTGCGGCACCGGCCAGATGACCGCCATTTCCAGAAGATTCCTTACCGATGCCAGGAGCCCCTGCGCGGCCAAAGGATCGGTGGGCACCTGAGACCGGAAAAACCGTGAAGGAGGGCGAGACTCGAACTCCAGCTTGTAACCGGGCGACACCACCTCCCGGATCCATCTGTCCGGAACTTCCTGGTCCCAAACAAGGGAGAAGTGTCGCAATCGTCCCCCCACCCGCACGGGTGAGGGCACCCCCTCATTGCTGAGCGGGTTTTCCAGCAGGCTTGGGCTTGGGGCCCCAGGACTGACCGGGATGGCCACGGCCCCTCCCCCGGGTCCAACCTGCACCCCTGTTAGTGGGAAAGGAAGCTCCTCTGCCCGCTCTGGCCCCCCGCAAGGAGGGACTAAAGGAAGTCGCACCCCGAAAGGAACGACGAGGCCTCTTGCGTTGAGGCAACTTACCACCCTTGGTAACAGAATCCAATTTATCGCCAAACAGGCGCAAACCTACAAAAGGAAGCGCCGTAAGCGCCTTCTTAGATTTAAAGTCCGCCGTCCACTGGCGCAGCCACATGGACCGACGAATAGCAACCAGCAGTGCCGCTGTCCTGCTACTCATTGCAAGTGCATCATCCTGGGCGGTTATGACAAAGGAAATTAACGACTCACACTGCTTGAGGCACATCAATCAACTCACCCTTTGGCGGGGGGGAACAACACGGGCAGATCCAAAGCCAAAATCTCAAACATTTGAGCCAAAATGGAAGGAGTGTCAAGGGACACCCCCGCCGCCTGATCGCCAGCGGTGCCA
This sequence comes from Gastrophryne carolinensis, assembly GCA_027917425.1. Classification (NCBI taxonomy): domain Eukaryota; kingdom Metazoa; phylum Chordata; class Amphibia; order Anura; family Microhylidae; genus Gastrophryne; species Gastrophryne carolinensis. The sequence continues at coordinate 126,617,573 of CM051243.1, read as the reverse complement.
AACAATTGCTGGCCTGCAGGCTCATCCGACTCCTCAAGGAGTTCCCCCTCCTCAGCAGGGGGACAATCAGACCAATCCAATATTTCAAACACCTCATCCTCCGGAACAGGCGATGCCGGAGAAAGGTGCTTCCGCTTCGCCGTAGCCTTCTGAGCTACCGTGGCGGAAACTATTTTCTCGAGGTTGGCCAGTCACGCACGCACCTCGGATTGCGAATCACCACCTTTGACAATGTCACACGAAGTCCGGAACAGGGGAGGGGGGTAGGAGATGACGGAAGTTGTGCAGAGCCAGAAGCCAGAGTGCCAGACTGGCGCGCAATATTCTGCTGTGCACAAGGAATACATATTATGACATCATCGCCTGGGAGCGGAGCCCCACAACCCCCACACAGCCTGGATAGCCCCGAAGAGCCATTTCCGGTAATATCGGAAGCCTCCATATGGTGAAATTAAGGTATTCGCAATAACCCAGGGATTTACGCATTAAGCAACCCGGGATGCCCCTTTTTATAATTAAAGTCCCGGGAGTGGGAGGATTTTAAAGCCTAGGAGAATCCCAATTTGGAGACTAAGACTAGCCAGGTATATCCCGGAGACCCGCTGCAGTGAGGGGATCCCAGGATCTGTAAGGAAAAAGAGACCACAATCAGTCCTAAAGAAAAATAGCCAGCATGCCCACACACATACACTAAACAGATAAACCATATATATATATATATATATATATATATATATATACACACATATCTGACCCATGAAAGACCTATAAACCTTACATGCATAAGTATGAGCTTGCAGAAGGGGTTTAAGCAAAGAGCTAATGCAGACAAACAACCAAACCTGTATGAAAAGGGTAGCGCCTCCAGGGACCGCAGGCCTGTAGCCAAGCGCCTCTATGTAGTGAGGCTGCAGGTGCGGGAGAGACAGGAAGACGGGTCGGGCTCAGTGAGCGAAGCTCCGGCCCCGCCGGCGCCATCCACGTGGGCCGCGAGGGAGCGCGGCCCCGCCCCTACGACGCGAGCAACGCGGCCCGCCGAATGGCGGCGCTGCATGTAAACGGGCGTCAGCAGACGCCCTCAGGCAAAACCACATCCAGCAGGGAAAGCCTTTTCTATTTAAAAAATCTGCCCCAAGGAGCCCCAGCAGTTAGGGAAACGCGCACGCCGCAGCGCTGACCCCGCCAGTGCTCCCCAAACACCAAATCACACAGTAAAAGGCACCCCATACACAAACACACACTCCCCCCCACGAGAAGGGAGAAGGGACCAAGCGGGAGAAGGTGGCCAAGGGTAACATCAGGGCAGGGGCATCCCAAATCCGGATCACCAAGCCGGATTGCTGCATTGCCCCACGCGTGGGGTCGAGCGGAGGAGATAAGCTCCTAGGCACCATATAGTGCCATCTACTTTTGCCCAGCCAGCAGCCGAGGCTGGGAGGCTTCCGTTAACTATCTAGGCAAAACACAATTAAGACTGGGCAAAAATAGACCAAAAGGGGATGCCGGGGTCTGACCCCGGCTACATGCCACCCCCTTGCTCCCTCCCTCCCTAGCTCAGCACAGCTTAGGGCCTGTGTAAGGGGAGGAGGAGAACAAAGCCTGCATTGATAGGCTATGAATGTGTGCTGCACCGCCTCCCTCCTGTGTCCTGGAGTCGGGCTGCCACCGCTGAGCCTCTGCACGTCCAAAACAAAAGTCCTTGTAACAATGATGTCTGGGGTACAGGAGGGTATGGCCAAAAAACTAGAAGACAGTACAAGTAGTAGGGTGCTGTAAATTACATCCATGGATCCATGTGCAAAGGGCTCCAGGAAGCGATGATCCGTGGGTCAGCTGACAGGTTCCCAAGCATTACTACTCAAACCCCGCTGTATTATGGGAGGCAGCGTCTCTGGGTGGCCCGGGGGACAGAAGATACCTCACCAGGCTCTTCAGTCTTGCCTGTGCTCCCACGGATAGATGTAAGGGGCCATTTCAGCCAACAACTTATGTATTACTCACATTCTACAAATAACCTGTTGCAACAAGTCTCTGTGATAATTGTAAAACCATTATTGTAATACTTAAACATAGGAGTCTTTAATTACCAACCCTGCATATGTTTCGTACTTTAAACTAGACCACCAATTTCTGGAAAAATGGGTGTTCTAAGTGCAGGCGCAGAACGAGAGATCTCTCACCTTATGCCGCTGTTCTGTGCCAGTAATGCATGTGGGGGTATTCGCGATTGGGATGTCCCTCTGTGCTCAGAACAATACCCATTTAAAAAAAAAAAAAAACAATGTTCCGGTTTAAATTAGCAAAAATAACGTGTAAAAAAATACAGTACTGTGATTCTCACCTAAAGAATTGATTTCTCCTATATATCCACTCCGGGCCATCATTATTCAGTAACAAATGGGTTAACTCTCACTGAAGGGTGTGAACTGCAAGGTGTTGTTTGCTCCCGGCCTATATGCACTTCTGGCTGCACCTCCACAATCCAGTTATTGAAAAGCAGTAGACACAGCTGCTCAGGAGGATAAGGCATCCTTAGAAGTCCTATGTCTTTGTTGGAGACAAGGAGAGACGAGATAAGTTCCTCTGTACCGCTCTCCGTTTATCCTTTTTTTAATCTTTTTTTATGCTGAATAAATTTAGTAACCTAGCAGATAGGGAGGGTCTGACAGCATGGAGTGGATATAAAAGAGAAATCAATTCTACATGTGAGAATCACAAAATTGTATATTCTTAGTATACAGTATGTCCTGCTCCATATCCACTTACTATCGGGTATTACTCCGCCAGATGGCGCTGGACTGCAGAGACATTGAAAACAGGCTCCTCCCAGCCCCTCAAATACCCAGGGACCTCCCACAAATCCCCAGATTTTCTCTGCAGTTTGGACTGCGAAGGACGAGAAATGGCTCTCTCTACTTGCAGGTGAGCGGGGCTATTTGCCTGCGGCCCTGTAGGACTATTCCCACCCGTTCCATTAGTAATATGCCTCCCAGCCTTGGCTGCGCTGGTCGGGTGATGGTAGGCGGCACCACTGTTAGATGCTTAGGAGCGCTGCTCCACTGCAATCCCCCGGTTCAGGCTTATGGTGAGCCTCTATGGGATGCCCCTCCCGCACTATTGCCCCTTGCCCCTGTCTATTGGTGGGCCCTATTTAAGTGGCCGCTGTCCTCCCTCATTCTCCACGTAGCCTTCGGGGGAAAAGGGGGGGAGGGCTGTGTCTGTGTGTATGCTATGTATTTACGTGTATTGGCCTTAACCCTTTCGCTGCAAGCCTACCTGGAGTTTTTGTCACCCTTGGTGCCAGACCATTTTGCACTATTTTGCGCTCCCCATGTTCAAATGTGATTTTTGAAGGGATTTCCAGGGATTTCCCAGGAAAATGATATATTGTTTTGAGTCTGGGCTTTAACATGAAATGTCTTGTTTGTAATTTTTTAGGTGTATTCTCAATACTTTTGGGTGAAATATGTGCAAAAAAATAAAAAAAAAATCTATTTTTTGCAATTTGTAGTGTTTTTTGTAATAAAAAATGTAAGTTTGTCAATAAAATCTTATTGCATGTGAAACCCCAATTAATCCCGGTCACAGCGTTACCACATATGTATTGGTAGACACCCTTTCCTGCCCAGGAGACTCCCCCAAACTGAAACAGCGCTTTAATTTTACTTAAAAATTTCAGCTCTGCAGACAAAGTGCGCACCTTGTGATTTTTCAACCAAAACAACCCTTTACATTTAGAATATCCCCATAAACCATATATTCCCTGAAAGTACGCATATTACGCTTTCTAAGAGTACTGAGCTTGTTGTAGTGGGCTCATCTTTCTGGAAGTAATCCATTGAAGAATTCTTAGGTTGCACAGGGTTTCCCTAAAAACAATTATAAAAAAAGCAGAATAAAGACCATGTTTTCCTAAAATATCAATATGCAAACAAGAAAAAACAAGCTAAATCTGAAAGCGCAAGGTCCCCAGAACAGAACAATACCCACCATGCATAGTTACTATTAACCCTTTTAATTGTCAGCCTACTTGAAGTTTTGTCACCCTCTGTTGACAGGTAATTTTTCCCCATTTTGCGGCATGATTAACCGTGATTTTTGCTGGAATTTCCAGAAAAATTATATACATTACATATACATTTTTTGCAGCAGAGCTTAGGCTTTAATATGAAATGTCTTGTTTGTAATTTTTCTACTGTTTTTTGAATATTTCTGCCTAAAAAAACAAAAAAAAACTAAAATATATATTTTTTAGACAATTGTCTCCTTTATTTTAAATAAAACTTTTTTTTTTTTTAATGAAAACCATACTGCATGTGATAGCCCCATTTTTCCCGATTACAACGGTACCACATATGTATCGGTAGCCCCCCCATTCTTGCCCTGGAGACCCCCCAAACTGAAAAGAGCAATTTATTACATTTACAAATAAAATACTATCCACACTATAAACATAAGGGGTCACAACTCCCGGGGGACCGTACGTCATTTTTTTTTTTAAGGGTTAGGGTTAGGCTGACGGGTAGGGTCCCCCTTACCCGTCATAACCAGCCCGGGACCAGCTATGGGGGCTTGTAGGAACAGAGTGGAGGGGCCAGCTTTTGTGGCCCCCCACCCTGCAGCCTACGAGCCCACATACCCTGTGTGGGCCCGGGCTCTTCTGCCCCCCCTGGGCTTTGGGGAGGCAGGTAATTGGGGGTGCGGGGGTTAATGGCAAGCCACCCGCTAGTTGCAGGTGACTTGCCAGCCCCTAGCCTTGTGAACTGGTATAAGGGGTCTCATGGACCCCTTACCAGTTCACAAAGGGTTAACAGTAAAAAAAAAAGACAGACACAAAATTTTTATTTATTAAGAAAAAAAAAAACTTTACTCACCTCACCCGATTGTCAGCTCCTGTGTTCATCAGCTGTCAGATGCCCTGGTGATCGCTGGCAAGAGGAGGGGGGGCAGGGGATCAGAGCATCCCCTGCCCCTCCACTGCTCTTCCCAGCGATCACCAGGGCATGTGACAGCTGAGACAAGGAGAGGCAGCAAGACGCCCGGGAGTGACGTCATAAGCCCCGCCCCACTAAGGGGCGGGGCTTAACAGCAAGATGACGGCGCCCGTCGGGAGAGGAGGGGGAGAGCCCTTTCAGGCTCTCCCCTGAAGCTAAAGAGGCTGGGGGGGGGCGATCGGAGGCCCCCCCAGTGAAGAGGAGACCCGGAGGGAGGCAGCGCGACTGCAGGTAAGTAAATTTTTTTTTTTTACAGTTAGCAGCTGCTGCTGCCAAACGGGGGGGCGGGCTATTCCGGGGGCTCTCCTGGAGCCATCCGACCCCTCACGGGGGATCGGATGGCAACAAATTAAAGAGGAGACCCGGACGGATCCAACGAGGGGCCAGGTGAGTATTTTTGATTTGTATTTTTTTTGCTAGCAGGGGGGAAAGTCAAGCACGTAGATTCTACGTGCTTGGCACTTAAGTGGAGTGGAAGCGAGCACGTAGAAACTACGTGCTTGGCACTGAAAGGGTTATGATTTAATTCACTCTGCTTGTGTCAGCTGCCACGCTGACTTGCCTTACTATATCTATATTTAAAGCTGCCGCGCGCCTTTTTTGTCACATGTAATCTGCGCTTGGCGGCGGCGTTACCTCAGGCGCCGGCGTGCTGTCATTGGCTGTTTGCCACTTGTTGGATTTGCGCTCTTCGGGCGGGGCGGGGCCCGTCTCTGGCGCGTTCCGCGTCATTGCTGTTGCCGGCCCGCCCCTCGAGGTATACCGACGCCATTTTGTGTGCTTGGTTGGCTTATGCGTGACGGACCCCTACCTACCGCGGTCCGTAAGTGTCCTCGCGGGCGGCTTTATTACCACCCTTTTGCTACTGTCTGCTTACGGCCCCTTTCATTATGTCTTTCAGGTGGGCGAATCCATTGGCTTCTCCCGGCCCTCTGTTAGTTGGTTAACCCTAGCGGGTTATTGGGGCATCCAGGGTTGCTGTATAGCGTTAATCCCTATCGGCTATAATCACCATATGGAGGCATCTCAGGATAATGTGACCGGGGTTCCTTTGGGACAAGCCCGGCTGTGTGTAGTGTGTGGGAAGTCTCATGTTGACGCTGACAAGGCGCGGGTCTGTGTACCATGTGCTGAGCAAGTGCTGGCGCTACAATCTGGCCTTCCAGTGGCTGGTCCTGCACCTCGTTTCACTTCACCTACTCCCCCAAGCTTAAATCTCACTCCTCAAATCTCACTTGTTGCATACAAGTGGGGATTCTCAGCCTGATGTGTCTTCTAGACTGGCTACTGTTGAGAAGTTGATTGCTAATACCGTGGCGCGTAAGGCCCCTGCTAAAAGCGGCACTTGAGGCCTAATGTCACTCTTTTTCCTATGGAAACTGAGGAGTTCTGGCATCTTGGTGGCTATACCCCTTCGGATGAAGGAGAGCTTTTCTCTGACTCAGGGTCATCTGATGAGAGGCCAAGGGGCCATGACGATTCTGGCTCTGACCCCTGGGCCCCGGATGACACTGACAGGTTGCTGACCTAGATTTTTGAGGTTCTGTCCATTTCTCCCCCTGTTGCGGCACTCAGGCAAAGGGGGGAGCTTTTCCATACCGCTAAGTCACGTTTGGAATTTCCTGAGCAAGTGCATTTCAATAACCTGGTCTCAAGGAATGGGAACACACCAGTAGACTTCCCGGTGTACCTAAAAGTTGGGAAAGGATGTATCCCTTTCCTGCTGATGTGGTAAAGTGTTGGTCATCCCCTCCCGAGGTGGATGCCCCGGTCCTAGGGCTATCTAACACCTCTGTCATGCATTTCCCTGACTCTACTACCCTGAGGGATGCTGAGGACCGGCGCATTGACCAGCTGGCGTCTCATGCTTTTGCATGTGCGGGGTCGGCGCTGCGCCCGGTCTGTGCCTCTGCCATTACTGCTGTGGCCACTAGGTCCCTGATCAGAAGTATACTTGATAGTGCCCCTGATGATTTGACTTGTGAGGTGTTTAATGCACTCTCCAGTTGTGATGTCCTCTCTGCCTTGGATGACACCAATAGAATGTGTGCAAGGACATCTGCCCTTGTGGTGGCTATACGCCGCTCGGTTTGGCTACGCCAGTGGGCTGCTGACAACGCTGCCAAGAGGCTCTGGTTTTCCCTTCAAAGGACTACGTCTGTTTGGGGCCCGCCTGGACCTTTTTGCTAAGGGAGGCAGATTACCCCAGTGCAGGCGGCAATCTCAGCCCTTTCAGGGTCAGGGCTCATTCTCCTCCCCCTACTGTGGTGCTAGACAAGGGAGGGGGGTTTCCTTTACTGGGGCCCGGGGAGATTTCTGGGGCAGGGGCAGAGGATGTGGACGTCCTGGCTCCTCCTGGGGTCCCAAGGCTAAATCCTCTCCCAAGCCCCCTCAGGCATGATGGGGCGCCCTCACCCATCTGGGTGGGGGGACGGCTTCAGCACTTCACTCACGTCTGGAGGCTTCATGTCTCAGACCGGTGGATTCAGGAGGTAGTGTCTTCCGGTTACAAGATAAAGTTTGCTGCCTGGCCGCCCCCAAGATTCATCAGATCCCAGATTCCTCAGGACCCTGTGTCAGCACAGGGTCTAGTGCAGGCAGTGCAAGACCTCCTGGAGCTGGGGGTTATCTGCAAGGTCCCTTTAAGAGAAAAGGGCAAGGGTTTCAATTCCAACCTATTCACAGTTCCCAAAAAAGATGGTTCAGTCAGGCCCATCCTGGACTTAAAGATCCTCAACAAATTTGTCAGGAGCATGCGCTTTCACATGGAAACTCTGCGCTCTGCCATCAGTTCCCTGCGCCCAGGGAATTTCATGACTTCTGTGGATATCAAGGATGCTTACCTTCATATTCCTGTTTTTCCAGGTCACCAAAGGTTCCTCAGGTTCGCTCTGGTGGATCAACACTACCAGTTTGTGGCATTGCCCTTTGGTCTCACCTCAGCTCCCAGGGTGTTCACCAAGGTGCTGACTGGCGTGATGTCTCTGCTCAGGTATCAGGGCATCCGCGTGCTGCCTTATCTGGACGACATTCTCATCACCTCCCAATCTCTACATCAGGCAGAATTGGATACTCAGCTGGTGGTGTCCACCCTGGAGTCATTTGGATGGGTGATCAACCACCCCAAGTCCTCACTGTCCCCCTCCTTGGTGATTCCATTCCTAGGAATGAGTCTGGATAAAGTTCAGGCAAGGATTTTCCTTCCTCAACAGAAGTTGGATGGTCTGATTGCACAAGTCCAGTTCCTGCTATCTTGTCATCATCCCTCCATCAGGCAGGGAATGCAGCTGGTGGGCCTGATGGTGGCGTGCTTTGAGGCGGTACCTTATGCTCAGTTCCAGTTGAGGCCTCTGCAACTCCACCTCTTGTCAGTATGGGACAAGGACCCAGCGTCCCTGGACAGGGTCTGTGTGCTCTCCCCCCTGGTCAGGAGGTCCCTCTCGTGGTGGATGGACTCAAGGAACCTGTTGGGGGGCAGATCCTTTCTTACCCCTTCCTGGGGGATGGTCACCACGGATGCCAGTCTGTCAGGTTGGGGGGTTTCTGGAAGTCCCTGCAGTTCCAGGGGAGGTGGGGCCCTCAGGAGGCCCTCACTCCTATCAATGTCTTGGAACTGCGGGCGATCAGGTTAGTTCTGGCTCAGTTGACTTCTCACCTTCGGGGCCTGCCTGTTCAGGTGCGCTCGGACAACCAGACGGCAGTGGCCTACATCAATCATCAGGAAGGGACCCGGAGCAAGGGGACCTTCCAGGAAGTGTCTCTGATCCTGACCTGGGGGGGAGACCAATGTTCCCTGCATATCAGCTGTGTACATCCCGGGGGTGGAAAATATCCTGGCAGACTCTCTGAGCAGGGGGACCTCTCGCCAGGGAGAATGGTCCCTATGCAGCAGGGTGTTCCAATCTCTGTGTCACCGTTGGGGCCAACTAGATGTGGATCTGTTTGCGTCCCGTCACAATCACAAGCTACCGGCCTTTGTCTCCCTATCCCAGGATCCTCTGGCCTTGAACACGGATGCTCTAGCAATGTCATGGCAGGACTTTCAGTTTCTGTATGTCTTCCCTCCATTCCCCCTGCTGGGCAAGGTTCTGCGCAAGATTGCTTTGGAAGGGGTGCCAGCAATTCTGGTGGCCCCCAGGTGGCCAAGAAGAGGGTGGTTCGCAGACGTGGTGTAGCTGGCAGTAGATCAGTACACTCTGCCCGTGGTGCCAGACCTGCTCACTCAGGGCTCACTATGCCATCCCAATTTACAAACTCTGGCTTTGACGGCCTGGCTGCTGAAACCTCCATCTTGATGGAGAAGGGGCTGTCTTCCTCGGTTGTGGATACCTTGATTAAGGCTAGGAAGAAATCTTCTTCTATTTATTACAGGGTTTGGCATGCTTACATTGACTGGTGTGAGTCTAAGTCTCTTCCTTGTCGTGTCTTCTCCTACAGCATGGGTTGGAGATGGGGCTCCAACTTAGTACTCTAAAAGTTCAGGTTTCTGCCCTGGCTGTTTTCTTCCAGAAGTCCTTTGCTCAGCATTCTCTGATTAGGACTTTTTTCCAGGGGGTGACTCATGTGCATCCCCCACGTAAGACTATGGTGCCTGTTTAGGATTTGAACTTGGTTTTGTCAGCCTTGCAGGGTGCTCCTTTTGAACCTGTGCAGGATGCTTCCCTGGCCATCCTTACCCTCAAGGTTGTTTTTCTGGTGGCTATCACCTCTGTTAGGCGTGTGTCTCAGTTGGCGGCGCTTTCCATTCAGCCCCCCTACTATGAGAGACACTAGGACAAGGTGGTGTTTCACTTCAAGCCAGATTTTCTGCCTAAGGTAGTGTCTGCCTTTCATTTGAATCAGGACATTGTTCTCCCTTCATTGTGCCCTAATCCTAGTAATGCTAAGGAGAGGGTCTTGCATTCTTTGGATGTGGTTAGGTGTCTGAAGTACTATCTGGTGGCTAGTGCACCTTTCAGAAAGATTGATACTCTTTTTGTAGTCCCTTCTGGTCCTAGGAAGGGTTTGGCTTTTGCCAAGTCTACTATCAGCAAATGGATCCGTCAGGCTGTGATTCAGGCCTATTCTGCTAAGGGGAAGAATCCTCCCTTCCGCCTTATTGCTCATTCTACTAGTGCTATTGGTGCTTCTTGGGCTTTTCAGCACCAGGTTTCTGTTGAACAAGTTTGCAAGGCCGCTACTTGGTCTTCTGTTCATACTTTTTCAAAGTTTTACAAGGTTGATGTTAGGGCCTCAGCTGATGCTGCTTTTGGCCGAAAGGTTTTGCAGGCGGCAGTGGTCTAAACTGTCTGCTGTTAACTTTGGGGATCCCACCCTACTTTATGGACACTGCTATTGGATGTCCCGATAGTAAGTACTATATCTGGAGCAGGACATACTGTATACTAAGAATAATACAATTCTGTGATTACTCACCTGTAGAATTGGTATTATGAGTATACAGTATGTCCTGCTCCACCCCACCCTTGGTTTTGCATTATCTTGGATCCCCTGTATGGTGATTGTTATCATTGTTACAGTTTCTAATTTGGGTTGTTTTAATTCTCCCGGCTTCTCGTTAATTGCTTTTCAATGCTGGGGATTTGTGGGAGGTCCCTGGGTATTTAAGGGGCTGGGAGGAGCCTGTTTTCGATGTCTCTGCAGTCCAGCGCCATCTGGCGGAGTAATACCCGATAGTAAGTACTATATCTGGAGCAGGACGTACTGTATACTCATAATACCAATTCTACAGGTGAGTAATCACAGAATTGTATTTTTCTCTCCTATTCCATTTCAGGCTGTCAGTAATCACTAACGAATGGGACCTCCAAAAACAGTGCCCTTACTTCAAGGTGGCACCACCAGTAATATTTAATTTTATTTCTTTGATAAAAAGTAAGCCAATCCAAAATCAAACCTCTAGCTTACTACCATCTGTAATACCTTTCTACCAAAGGTGGCACCCACCGAGGCAAGTCTAAGAAGCTCCAATATCTTGTTTAGAATGAGTTGTAAACTGAAAAGGAGGATTCTTCCCTTTGGAGTCATAGGCCCTTATTACCGCTTGTCTAATCGGCTGATGTTAGATTTAGCTGTTGTCTGTATGCAACTCTAAATAAGGAGACATAACCAATAAAGCTGCTAATTCCTAAACCTGCCGGACCAAAGTAATAGCCAATAGAACACTAAGTGTGACCCAGAATTCTGTAGATGAAAAACCTCTAGATTCACACCAAGCGATAAATACTCCATATTAAATCTTTGATTTGAGTCTATTGTCAGGCCTGAATCATTGCCTGGGTAACTCTGGCAGCTAAACCCTTCTCTGCCAAGATGGAGGTTTCAATAGCCAGGCTGTCTAAGCCAGAATGCGTAAATTGGGGTGCCTTAGAGGCCCCTGAATGAGATCTGCATTGTAGGGTAGTCGCCAAAGCTTGCGTCATCCTTACTATGTCTGAAAACCAGCGTCTCCCAACTGAATGCTGACCAAGTAAGGGTCAGGGCATCTGTTGCTATTGCTAGAGGGCCCCTGAACTGAGACACAAATCTCGAAGATTGTGGTGAGACGCAAAGAGATTTACATCTGGGAGACTCCAGCACATGCAAAGGAACTGAAAAACCCTCTGACTGAGGGACCACTCTCCCGGATACAGAACTGCCTAGACAATCGACCTGCAAGCTGTCCACTTCTGGTATGCTCACCTTTTTGAGAGCTCACTTATTCCTGGTGTCCCCCTGGTGGTTGATATATGCCACAGCTGTCAAATTGTCGGTCTGAATCCTGAAAGGATGACTTCTCAGGTTGGAAGTCCAATGTGTGAGGGACAAAAGAATCGCTCTCAGCTCCAGGATGTTTATAGGGAAATAGGAAATACCTTGGCGTGGGTTGTGTCTAATGACATTCTCAAGAAAGATATAACCCTTGAAGGAATGATATGCGACTTTGGATAGTCAAAATAGTTAGCCGAACCTTTCTAGTTTTGATAACACACTTTGTGTATCCTTCTGGGCCTCCTGAAAAGATGGGGCCCTGATCAGCAGATCGTCTAAGTAAGGAATTATGTGTATCCCTTGGTTTCTTAGAAAAAACATACGACATGTCAAAACCTTGGTAAGCACCCTCGGGGCTGGTGACAGGCCGAAGGGCAGAGCCACAAACTAAAGGTGTATGCAAATCGCAAATATTTTTGATGACTCAGGAAAATCGAGATATGTAGGTACGCATCCTTTATATCCACTGTGGTCATAAATTCATGCGAAATTCATGAATTTCATGCAAAATTTCTTCAGACAGATTGTTGAGGCCCTTGAGATCTAATATTGGGCGCACAGAACTGTCCATCGGAATTATGAACACATTGGAGTAATGTTCCCTTCTCTCTGAGAAGAGAACATAGCCGATTAATTCAGTCTGTAAAAGGTGTGTCACGGCAAATTTCAAGGCTTCTGCTTTCACCGGATTTCGAGATACCCCTGACCAAATTCGATCTTGTAACCTGAGGATACAACCATCTGTATCTAAAGATACATAGAGCCTCCAAATGTCAGCAAAATGCAGAAGCCATCCCCCCACAATGGGTGGGGACGTCCCTTCATGCCTGAGGGGGCTATGAAGGGGGCCTTGTTCGGCCAGGAAGATCTTGCACCTTTTTTGGACTTTAGTCTGTTCCAGAATTCTTTCTGGTATCCTGTGGAGGCGGAACCTCTACCCCCACAAAAGAGTTGGTGATTAGAGGACCTGCGAAAAAAGGGGTTAGACTTCCGTCTTTGTGGAAATTTTAGTACACTTACCTCCAGGAGCCTAATCTACTTTACATATCCAAATGCTCGCTAAGCAGACTCCCCCCTCAAAGGGGAGTCCCGTCAGGGTCTTCTTGGAGGCAGCATCAGCCGATGATTGCTTTATCCATAACACCACATATATTTACAAATAGAGCTAAACCTCTGGTGCCTAACCTAACCAAATCATCAACCAGATATGACATACCTGTTACATGTGCTTATCCGCTGGATCCTTTAGGTAGGCACTATCAAAGGATGGCATAACAGTAATATAAGAGAGACCAGACACTGGAGCATCTACCACAGGAGGAAGAGATCATAAACCAGATCTGAGGGAAAAGGATACTTAGTATCCAACACTCTAGGAATGGAAGGGAGCTTATCCGGCTTCTCCTATTCCTTTTGGGCAATACTGGCTAAATGAGTTTGCTCAGGGAACAGCTGCCTCTGTGTCTCTGGCTTGAACAAATCTCCCTTTTCCTCTTGGGAACTTTTGGAGCGGAGATATCCAGAATCTCTAAAACTGAACTAATCGGACCCTCCATCTAATCCTTAAACAGAGAGCCCTCTTGTGTAGAGGACACTGACTCTGAAATAATCTGTTCCCTACTGGAAGGAAGTTCACCCTCAGACAACTCATAAGAAATTATGGAAGCATACATATCCTCCTCAGAATCAGAGGATACTAAATGCCTCCTTTTCCTCGAAGCTTTAATTGGGACCACCAGATCTAAATGGCTCTCTATGCAGACTAACCTCTCCTGCTGGACAATCAAGGCTGAGCTACCGAAGGAGATCTAGGTTCCGAGTGCCTGATGTCAGAAGTCTCTCTAGGAAACCTCTCTGAAGGAGACATTAGTCTCCCAAGCTTAGCGAGTACCACCGTAGTCCAATCAGGACAAACAGAATTGACCTAGTCCAGAGGCCTATGCATGCATACCGGGCATGGGGTGACCCTGTCTGCTAAGGTACCAGACTGATTACCCCAGATGCCTCAGTCATGGTGAAACAAAACTCAATCCCCTCGATTCAAAGAGCAAAAGTTAATTGATTTCGTATCGAGAATCGTAAGTTTGGGTGGGTGTTTGTCATTTTTTCTTTTTTTTTTGCCCATTTCGTATTCGCACGATCGTTCGCGCATAGACGTATATGAACATACGCATTTCGTACGGAAATCGTATATTTTGCGTTAGTTCGTGTCTTTTTCCCGTCCAAATCGTATTATTTGCGTCAGATCCTATTTTTTACGTCATTCACATGGGCTTGCGACCAATTCAGAGAGCTGATTGCTAATTGTTTTGAAGCCCATTAAATAGCTGCTTTACGAAATGTTTGCCGGCAGCTATTTGGCCTCGGGAGTAGGATGGAGAGGAGCGAGTTTGTGGCACATCAAGGGCTTATGCTTTTTGGCATTGAGTTGATCGGGATGTCTGAGAGCAGATTGCCCCTGCGTCGTCGCATGAACATCGATAGCATGAATGATGTTGAGCTGTTCGAGCTGACCAGGCTTAATCGCGCTTCCCTCCATAAATTATATAGTGAGCTGCGGCCATGGTTAGCCCGCACCACAAGGAAGGGGCATGCAATTTCAGGTATGACCAAGATGCTTGGCTGCCTGCAATTTTTGGCGAACGGCTCGTTCCAGAGGCTGGGTGCCCTCTCCGTGGGGATCTCACAGCCTACGCTGAGCCGCGCACTATCTAAATTTTTGGAAGGCATGGCTGCCATAACTCCAAAATATATTTATTTTCCGGATGATATGGCAGCCAGAAACGCCATTAAGCTTGGTTTTTATAATGTGGCCGACATGCCCAACGTAATTGGTGCTGTTGACTGCACACATGTGGCACTCGTACCTAGGGCAGCCGACGAGTATATATATAGGTATTTCTATTTTGTTTTAGGTTATTATGTTGCCCAACGTGTAATGTAACCTGTTTTCCTTTGCGGCAGCATATTTTTTTTTGCCTCATTTGTGTACATGCCTTATTTAGGCTTTTCATTAGTAGTTTCAAATAGAGTGCAGACATGTTTTTAATTTTTGTTCCTTTTTTCAATTATCAATTACCCTTTTTGTATGCTTTTGCCTTAAGGAATCGAAAAATGGGACACTCCCTTAATGTCCAGGCCGTGGTTGGGCCGGACATGCGTTTTCTGAGTGTCCTTGCCGGCTATCCAGGATCGTCGCACGACTCCTATATACTCAGACGATCTGGGTTGTTTCGGAGATTTGAGTCAGGTGAATTTTCGGGTGCATGGCTGCTTGGTAAGTGTGTCCTATTTATTTGGTATTAAATTTATGATTAATCTGTTATTTGTTGATATTTTTGTTTTTGTATTCTTTACATAAGCCTGAAACTGCATTTTAGTTGGGTCGTATTTTCGGAACTCCAAACCAAAATGCTTGCCTCACTTTGTCCTTCAGAATGTTTTCCCTTTAGTTAGGATGTCTGTAAGTTCCATGTCCCAAAATATATTGGTTGGGAGTTTATACCCAAGTATCTGTTAGTTTATGGTCCTTTTGTAGTATTGGTCTTTAAATGGCAAAGTGGACTTAAACTGCATACATTGTATTCTTTATATAAATGTTGAGTGCCCCTCAGCAGCATCCTAATTGTAACATGTCAGAAAACCCAAACTATAAAAAAATTCTAACTACCCTTGTCCGTGCAGATGTTTTATCATTCTTTTGTATATTTAAGCGGCATTTTTATTTATGTACTACATTAGTGGCAATAGTTATTTTGCTAATGTGCCCTGGGTGTATTTTTACGCCCTTTACCTTACATCATTTTGCGCACCGCAAGACCAGGGCTGTTGTGGAGAGGGCATTTGGGCTGTTGAAGACCCGTTTTCGTTGTTTGGACCATACTGGGGGCGCCCTGCTATATGATCCCAAAAAAGTGATCGACATCATCATGGCATGTGCTGTTTTGCACAATTTTGCAATACTAGAACGTGTCCCCCGTTATGTGGATAGTCTGCCCTCTACAGCCCTAGAGGATGATGGAGACAATTATGTGGGGCCACCCAGTGAGTCTGGACAATCAGTTAGAGCAAATCTGATATTGCAGCATTTTAGTTAATTTTATTTTGTTTTTCAACATTCTGTGTGTCTGTCTTAGCCTTTTTGTTCAATATGTTGTTTTGCCGTAATGTGGCATTACCTTAAATTAAAACATTTTTCCCTTAATTGTTGCCTAATGTATTTCATGGTGTTTACTTAGCTTGATATTTGCATTGTTACACCTCTTAAACCAAAAAGTATCTGGTTTAGCCCAAGCTGATTTAAAATGTGTTTCCACTAAAAACGCCACAAGTATTGTAATTGTGAAATTTGTTTTACTTTGTTGAATTAGAATTATTGTGCTTAACATAAAACATTCCACATACAACTGTGGTTAAAAAGGCATGATATAACAAAAAACAAATCGAGCACATCTACACCTGGAAGTGAGTGGCACAACCAAACAAGGACACCCAGTCCAAAGGCCAGCCTAGTCCAGTACTTAATCTTGCCTGTGTCAAGGGATATTTTGCCATGGCCATAATGTCACACAAACATGTCTGCAAACAGGAGGAGCACAAACCAAATACATATTTAAAGCCATAAGTGGCCAGATACACTCCACATAGACCTATGGCATTGGCTAGTGGCCTTAATCATTACTCTAAGGAGCTATATGGGAGCAAATACAAAACACAACCTGCAGCAGGCTATCCAGAAGTCCAAGTGGATGCAATAGTCCGCTACCCCGTCCCCTTTGTGTATCCTCCCCCCCCCCCACTTCTTTTCTCTACTTCCCGTACTTCATAACTAAGTATGGGGCCTAATACCCATAAGTACATGGTCCGCTGCCATGTGTCAGTACGTCATTTTCTTTCTTCCGACCATAGTCAGATCTGTATGGCTTACTAATGTGGCCTACACATGCTTAAGCGTATCTAGGGAAAGGAGTTGGTTACATCGTTCATGGCAACGTTGCTATGGAGAACTAACAAGGGGACGACAGGACTCCTTAAGACAGTCAACAAACCCCCCCTCCCTTAAACTAAAATATTGACTCTCTATGTGTATAGGCTTAATTGGAATGCTTAAAGATACGGAAGAATGTTATTGGCACCAAATATCTGTATGTATACATATTTATGGTTATTGAAGTACTGCTGCCCCCCTCGAATACCCCTATGTACTTGTTTGTTTTGTCCCTTTGCTTACAATTGTATGCATATTCCCTTTGTTACTTACATTTAAAACCAATAAAGCTTGATTACAAAAAAAAAAAAAAAAAACACAACCTGCATGTGAAACACAAAATGGATTGTTTGAAACCTCAAAGGACAAGTAAATACAGTGGGGGGTAAGAGAAAAGATGTCCCACACAATCATGGCTTAATAGGGTGGCTGCCCATAATACCCAGGTGGAGGTCCGTGGGGATGGGACCTAGCCTGGGCCATGGCTGCATTGTGAATTTGCAACTGCTCCATAATGTTTCTCTGCATATTGGTCATCTCAGCCATGGCTGACTGGATGCCATTACTTGCAGTTACCATGTTGCTGTTGAGGGTACGAAACTCCGCGAGGATGCCCTGTAAGGTGTTATGTATGTTGACCATATCGGCATGCCTTTCCTCACGCTCAGTAACGAGCTGTGCCTCAAAAGAGTCCCTCTCTTGGTTCCATAACTGAAGCAGGGCACTCTGCCTCCCCTGGGAAATTGTGGGGCGGCGTAATGGAGTCCGCCGCACAATTACCCTGGCTCTTGGGCGTGCCCTGCCGCGTTGTGTCGTCCCCTCAACAGCAACAGGCATGCTTGGCAAATCCTCAGCAGCAGAGTGAACACTGGGGACTGTTGTGTCAGTCTCCCCATGTGCATGCACAATGGATGGAGATTCCCTCTGCTGCTGAGGATTGGCCAGAGAAACATTAGGGAGCAGTTCCAGATTGGGACCCAGGGGGAGGTCATCGGACGTGCCCTGCAGGGAGACATCAGCTTCCTCCATTTCCTGGATCTCTTCCATGAGTGTGCGGGTCTGTAGGGACATATAAAAAAAAAGGGTAAGTTGGCGTCCAAATTTGGGATTCCATCAGTTTAACACATGCTTAAGCACTTGGTAGTATTTATGGTACTAAATTAACTTACCGGAAAACTCGGATCTGGGCTCCTATGCTGTACGGACCTGGTAGGCATAAGCAAACTGGGGGGTGAGTTTACCCTTGCTGAGGGGTCATGCTGGGCTGAAGAAGAGAAAACAAAACAAGGTAAACACACACTTAAGCATGGTTTTTGTAGTTAATAAAAAAAGCCACTATTTGTAATAGTAAGCAACTCTACAGCAATGGGGACAATTGTTAAAATACACGCAATTTTAGATATGTGCAATGGCTCTAGAAAACTGCTAACTGACCTCAGTTCAAAGTCAGGAAGTGTACCCAGTCAGCATACAACTTGCACAGCAACTATTTGGATTTTGACTACCATTCTCTAGGTCAGGGGTACTCAAACACTTCTTGTAAAGGTCCATTTAAAGGTATGTGGTGAGAGGTGAATGTCTGGGCATGGGGCTGTCGCAGGGGGTGTCTAGTTAGAACTAAACACACTGGGGGAGGGGCTGGAGATTGCCAAGTGCAAACTAATAAAGGCTGCTTGCCCTTGCTGGGCTGGATGGGGCAGAGCTGAGGGGACAGGGATTGGATGGCTAAAGGTGGGAGGTCAGGAATTGATGGTGATGGGATGGATGGAGCAAATATGTTAGAAATGTATGGGGCTGATGTGGGGGGGGGGGCAGATGGTGGGACTGTGGCAGATGGGGCAGCGGGACAGGATTGGACCAAGAGAAAGATGCACCAAGTTACTGTGTACCTTGCAATGCCACTTCCTGTGCAGTACTTCATATTGCAATGCTATGTTTCAGGGAGCCATGACATTGGGCAGGAGACCAACCACTACATCGCTGATCAAGGGGGCAGCTCTGAGCACGTCAACACAGAAGTAACTGAGTGCAGAGCTGTCTGGGCAGGGGTCCGGGAATCTGGTGCCAAGGTCCGCATTGGGACCCCGGGCCGCCAGTTGAGTCTCGCTGCTCTAGGTCAGATATGTTTGGGGGTGTGTAATTAAATTGTTACCTCAAAAACAACTCACACAACAAATAGCCAACCCATCCCTAATGATGTGTGTTTTGTGATTGAGTCCAAATATATCACTTTTCAGGATAAACTTCGTTACTTGACAAATATTTTTTGTTAATTGGTCTTTTACATAATGTATGTGGTCCTAAATGTGTGATTCACAGGGAGCAAAACAGGACACAAACAGGCACAGTAGTGCGAGCCCAAGCAAGCCACACCATAGGGCCATACCGTCATCTTGGTACTAGTGAACTTTATATTTTTTACCAAACAGGCAAACATGCAGATTAAGAGTACTCACCGTGGGTACGGGTCGGTGAGTCTGTGTCCCTTAGACCCGCATGGCCACCGACCGCGACCGGATGGAGAAGGCCCAGCACAATCTCCTCAGCAGGGGTAAACTCCAGTTTGGTGGGAAAGCCACCTCCAGTTTGCATGCTGAAAAGAGAAAATCGTTTGGTACTCAGAAAAGGTGCATACAGTACATCCTAATCCTTATATTTGGAGACATCATTTATTTACCTGTAATTATGCCTTTTAATTTCTTTTTGACGTACAGCATATTTGAGATCCGAGATTTTCTTTTGAATTTGTGGCACATCTTTCCTCTCTTCCCCCGCTGCATTTACTTGTCGTAGGATGGTTTCAAACAATTCCATCTTGCGCTGCTTCGTGGTGTGTTTTGATTTGCTCCCATAGAGCTCGTCATAGTATAATGTAAGGCCACTAGCCAATGCCATATTTTGGTCATGGGAGAATCTCCCACTCAAATGGCCGCGGCGCAATGTGCGGCCAGATGGTTGGCTTGGGTGCTCCTCCATGTGTGCAGACACATGTGGTGACATTATGGCCTGGGGCTGGGTAGGGGAATGGACGGATTGCTGGCTTCCCAATGACTGGACTGGACTGGCCAAGGGACTGGGTGTTCTTGCGTGGCTGGCCACCGAACTTCCAGGTGTAGATGTGGTCAGGGTGGCCATTCTTTGGCCTCTTGGGGGGCTCTGTTCCCGGCTGGTGCCAGGTCGGGGGCTATGTTCCCGGCTGGTGCCAGGTCGGGGGCTATGTTCCCGGCTGGTGCCAGGTCGGGGGCTATGTTCCCGGCTGGTGCAAGGTCGGGGGCTATGTTCCCGGCTGGTGCCAGGTCGGGGGCTTCTGGCCCTGCTGCGTGGCCTGTATTGGCTTCTGGCCCTGCTTCTTGGCCTGTATGGGCTTCTGGCCCTGCTTCTGGGCCTGGATGGGCTTCTGGCCCTGCTTCTGGGCCTGGATGGGGTTGTTGCCCTGCTGCGCGGCCTTGCTGGGGTTCTGGGCCTCCTGTGTCGGCTTTCTGGGCTTCTGGCCCTGCTGCGGGGCCTGTATGGGCTTCTGGCCCTGCTTCTGGGCCTGGATGGGCTTCTGGCCCTGCTTCTGGGCCTGGATGGGGTTGTTGCCCTGCTGCGCGGCCTTGCTGGGGTTCTGGGCCTCCTGTGTCGGCTTTCTGGGCTTCTGGCCCTGCTTCTGGCCCTGGATGGGCTTCTGGCCCTGCTTCTGGGCCTGGATGGGCTTCTGGCCCTGATTCTGGGCCTGGATGGGCTTCTGGCCCTGGATGGGCTTCTGGCCCTGCTTCTGGGCCTGGATGGGCTTCTGGCCCTGATTCTGGGCCTGGATGGGCTTCTGGCCCTGCTGCGTGGCCTAGATGGGCTTCTGGCCCTGCTGCGTGGCCTAGATGGGCTTCTGGCCCTGCTGCGGGGCCTGGGTTGGCGAAGTGCCCTGCTTGAAACCATGGGCGGTGTGGGCTCCCTTGGGCAGCCTCTTCTGGGGGCAGAGGTGGTGGGTGCTGCTGTGGCCTGTTTTTTGGCCGCAGGGGCACGTGCCTTTGGGGCCCTTTTTTGGGTAAGGGAGGGTCCAGTGTCCCTTGGTGGGGCCGAGGTGGTACTCGCCTTCTGGGAGCGTAACTTCTTGCTTCCTTGCTGGGACCTGGTGGTTGGGCCCTCCGAGGTCTGGCTTGGCTGGGCGCGTTTTGCTGCAGGCTTTTTGGGTGCCATTTTCAACAAATGCTCAAAGAGAATGAGCTTTGGGTGCAGGGACCTTTAAATAATGAGCCCAGCGTGTGACGCCTATGCGCACGACTACGCGCTCGTACGGACGTACGTTCGAGCGGAACCAGGAAACCGCTGGGGTTTCACTTATCTGCTGCCTTGAAGAAGCATAAAGATGGCGCCCACTATCTTCACCCGTCAACAGGAAGAGATCCTCATGCTGGTAAGTGCCTGGCTCTGCGTTTTAAGCTAATACTCAATGATGGCCTAAATGTAAATGATGCGTTTGGAACTAGTTTTGGGTCTCTTAATGTTTAAGAACTGGCTCCTCACACTTCATCCTCAAGGGCCGAGCCTGGCCACGTTTTCACCTGTCTATGCTGATGTCCTAATTAGGGCAATTGCTCTGGCTTAGCACCAGTTAATTAACCTGTGGAGTAGCGGGGCTAGCTGTCAAACCTGGCCTGTCTCGGACCTTGATGCGGATGTTTGAGGAACACTGTTTGCCTAAGACCGCCAAACACAACGGCAAGCCACACACGTGGCCCAAAAGCCTAAGCATAAGCCGACATCTTGGATGTTGAAACCATCCTAACATGCCATAGATGCAGGTGGCCTGATTTTTAATGTTGGCTATTATCTGTATGTACATGGTGTGTGAAACATATAACATAAGACCAGACTCTCATTCACAGTCAACGTCCGCTTTAAGGCACTCCCCAAAAATGGCTGGCACTCTAAATGTGTGTGTTAATGACATGAAATTCTCAACTTGTGATGCAACACATATGGGTCTGTGTGTAAAAGTAAAAGCTCTGTGTCCATTATGTTTTTCAGCTCATGCTTCAGCGCCGGTATGACTTCGCGCCCAATGTGTGCGAAAAAAGGGACATCGCCCGGGAGATCATCGCGGAAATCCACCGTGTGACCAGCACCACCTTCACTCACACCCAGATAATGCAGCATTGGTCGGACCTGAAACGTCTGCACATGGCCCGGGTGCGGAGGTTTTTTGGGATCCATTTCCCAAGTAAGTACCAAGCGATAGCATGTTATATGTTGCAAATGTATAAGCTATACCTTTATTTATAATGACTTTTCTTTGTTAGTGTTGGAAATGGATTTCAGAATTCGCCGCACCCGGAGGCGCACAGGCCGACCAGTGCTGCATGAGTCTGCATCTGTGAGTGAAGGTGGTGGATCTCCCGGGCGACGGACCTACCCCTCCTCTGTGGCCTCCTCAGACCAGCCCCTGGACCTTACCACAGAGGAGGGGCGCAACCGCGTGGGCGTGGAGTCATGCCCGGCCAGGCATGGGGAAGGCTCTGGTATGTCACTCTTCATGTATATGCACAAAGATATACATGGCAGGCCAAAAACTAAGTTATCCTTTATTATGTATTTGTAGAAGCTTCGGGAGCGGGTGAGATAGTGGAGGAGGAGGCAGCAGAGATGCTGGAAGTCGATCCTGACGAAGGTGAGTGATGTCAGCCAGCCTGGGAGCCAGATCTGTTTGGAATAGTGACTCTATACAACTACTAACCAAATGTCACATGTTTCTCCAGGGACTTCTTCACAGCATAGCCAGGACCAAGGGCAGCCTGTTGGCCCCAACCAGCCATCTGTCGGCCACCAACTCAGTAAGTATCCATGCCATTATTCATATTAATGTGTTGTTAGCTAATAACACACACATAACTAAAGGCGTAGCCAATGTGTAGTTAACACTTTCATGTGGGCACTTCGTTAGCTTAAAGCGGACCCTAACTCGTATTAAGAACATAGCTAATAATTAGCCAACACACTGTACATACAGATTGGGAACATTGAAAAACAGCCTACAGCCATCTAATGCATGTTAGGAGCCTGTAAACATCCAATATGGCGGAATATGGAATGCGCAAGATTTACATGCAGCATGGGATACAGATTTTAAAAAGTAAGGTGCTGCCATGCATTGTGGGACTGATGACCTTTCCCTGAACCCAGCTATGCTCTGTATTCCCAAAGCACCACTGTAACCTACTCCCCTGTACTTTATCCCACTCTCCTCTCCTCATTAAGTGTTATGCTTCTGAGTCCCGATGGTGGCGCAATAATCCAAAATCCACCAAAATATACTTCGATCTGGTGCAGAATCATTTTGGAATAGTTATTGCTTTTCATTAAATAATGTTGAAGGTCCGGTTTAAGGAGTTTCAATACTTACCTGTGGGAAATGCATTTACTTTATCCCTTGGAAGAATGACATATGTCATGCATTTACATGTATTTGATTAACCCCAAATCTATTTCCAGCATACAAACCGGTCTGGTCCTCCTATTTATGTTTATTTCTCTATTGCTTACAGGGATGAGGCCACAAACCGTGGCAGAAAAAAAAAAACGAATCCAAGAGTTGGTGGCCGAGCTGCTGGCCATACAGGCGACGTTGGGGCCAACAGAAGAAGAAGAGGAGGATGATTAGTGCCCTTGGTCCTGGCTACTTTTGTAAAATAGTTTTAAAGTTGGTTTTAGAGACAACAATTTTCTTTTTAAAAAAAAAAAAAAAAATTTTAAACATTTTGACAATGTTTTAAAACTAAAAAAAAAAAAAACCAAACAAAATATTTTAAATAAATAATATTTTAAGCCTTCATAAATGTGTCATTTCTAATATGCGCCCAAAAAGACATTTACACAAACACGAAAAAACACGCTAAGAAACATATAGACATATGTACATTATGTTGTTTGGGTAAGTTTTAGGGTCGTCAACATGAAGAAGGATGCAAGCGCTAAGGGGTTTAGGTAAGTTTTAGGGACCGAGAAATGAAGAAGGATGCAAGCGCTAAGGGGTTTAGGTAAGTTTTAGGGACCGAGAAATGAAGAAGGATGCAAGCGCTAAGGGGTTTAGGTAAGTTTTAGGGACCGAGAAATGAAGAAGGATGCAAGCGCTAAGGGGTTTAGGTAAGTTTTAGGGACCGAGAAATGAAGAAGGATGCAAGCGCTAAGGGGTTTAGGTACGTTTTAGGGACCGAGAAATGAAGAAGGATGCAAGCGCTAAGGGGTTTAGGTAAGTTTTAGGGACCGAGAAATGAAGAAGGATGCAAGCGCTAAGGGGTTTAGGTAAGTTTTAGGGACCGAGAAATGAAGAAGGATGCAAGCGCTAAGGGGTTTAGGTAAGTTTTAGGGACCGAGAAATGAAGAAGGATGCAAGCGCTAAGGGGTTTAGGTAAGTTTTATGGTTCATAAAGGTAAGTGGTAGCCTGGCGCGAGGCAGTAGTGGTGAGAGTGCGCATGCGCAAGATCTTATATACATACGAACGAACGAATCTAAGAGGCCAAAAACCAATGAAAACCAGAGGCAAACGCAAGTAATTGGAAGAGGTGGACGATGGAAGCAGCACAAAAAACAGGCTGCCGCCGCAACAAGTGAGCACATGAACGTGAATTTTACGATTGTCAACTGACTGAGGCAAGTTCGGGAGATAACATACGAACGGACGTATATTTTAGGATAGAAACGTATTTGCTTATAGAATCACTCGCAAGTTCATACGTACGCACGAGCGTTCGCAAATAATAGGATGATCGGCACCAAAATCAAAGCTGTAACATGTTTCTTTGAATCGACCCTAATGTGTCAATGTCCCTGAGGGCCTAAGACTGATGTACATAGGGAGTACTCGATTGTCACAAGACTACACCGAGACCCTAGGGGTGCCCCTTCCCACCAACTATAAAACAAAAAGAAATAGAATTAACTATAACCTAAACATATATATATATATATATATATATATATATATATATATACACAATAAAACACTTACCTGCTCCAGAGGCAACAGGAGCGTGGCAATGAAACTGGAGGAGCACCCCACTGAATAGAGCTAGCCGTGGTGCATGGGCTGAAGCGGGACCATGATCACCAGCAGCGCATAGGCCACAAAAGGGCCAGCGGCAGCAGCAGCACCTCGGAAAAAATCTCTACATCTTCCTGCCACCCAGCTCCAGCCCCCTCATCCGAGTGAACCTGCCCCCAAAAAAGGGGGCAAGATTAAAATTTTTTAAAATGCCAATAACAAAAAAACGCAAAGAAACACAAATAAACAAGTATATTGTGGAAATAAATAAATTAGATCCAGATACACCTACGCAATCTAGTCCAACCGCAAGAATAAAACTGGATTGTGGAGGTGCAGCTGGGAGTATATATAGGAACCACACCTCCTTTCTTGCAGTCCACGCCGAGAGTTAATCCATTTGTCACTGATCACTAACGGCCTATAGTGGAATAGGAGAGAAATAAATAGCACGGTGTAGTGCTACAGACACATTATGGGTTTGATCTGCTATAAATATGTATAAATTGTTTGAGTTGGAATGTTACAAAATGGCTGAAGACTGTTTCCAAGATGGCTGAAACCATGCGGCTTGTCTTTCTATGGGTATATGTGCTGATTTCCCATTGGTTAATAGGATAGCATTCACCCATTGGACAATTTTGGAGACATGTGATTGGTCAAGAGGGGCGGTCCTATGCCCTCTTTGCAAAAGGAATTGCAAAGAGGACTTCGCTCTTTCCTCTGACACCCAAACCGGAAACACATGATGGACCTTTTGCTGCTGTTTGGAAACTGAAGACCCAAGTGACCTTTGGAATCGGAACCAGCTTAACCGAGATAAGTTTGTTAAACTATTGTTAAGCTACTGAACTGCATTTTTGTAACTATATTGGCTTTTATTGCATAATTTTTCCTTTTCTCATAGAACATTACAATTGTTCTCGGAAACTAGTTAAACCTTTTTTTTTTTCTTTGTCTGTGGTCTGTGTCCGATTGCTTGTGAAGTGATAGTTATCTGTAGTGCAATTATCCTCAAACTCACTGTTTTAAATTAACTTTTAGACAAACAAGGCGTGATTGTTGATATATATATATATATATATATATATATATATATATATATATATATATATTTATATATATATTTGAGCTCTTAAGTTGCTTTTCGGGATGAGCGAATCGATCCGGATGAACCCAGATTCGATCCGAATTTCATGAAAAATTCGATTCGGATCGAATCCGAATTTCCCCGTGCTTCGATCGCTCGAAGTTTTCCTTTAACATCCATTCATTTACATAACAGGCATTCTAAGACGGCGGACGGGACATGTCCAGACATCTACCCCGCTCCAGTGCATGCTGGGGCAGTCACATGCAGCCTGTCAGCAGCCAGCAAGCCCGGTGATGTCACAGCGCTATTTAAGGCGGCGGACATCTTGCTTTTCCTCATTTCTCTATTACATTCGTGAGAGACAGGACGCTGCTGTAGTCAGGGAGAGGCAGTTAGACAGACAGGGACAGACAGGAGACAGGCAGGAGACAGGCAGGAAGTCAGCGAGAAGCAGGGAAAGTTAGGAAAAATCGGAGGCAGTCACAGGGAGATTTTTTTTTTTTTTTCATCCAGCCTGAGTGTTTCTGGCTGGCTGACTGGCTTTGTTAGCGTTTTCAAGCTGCTTATACACTTTTACTGTGTGCATATATACTGAACTGATCTCAAGTCTGCTGTGGGAACATTACCATTTTGTAAAATCTCATTAGCCTCTGCATTTACTGTAAGCTGCACAGTTATTTAAAGTAATTCGGACTGTTTTAGCCTGCTAAGACACTGTTGCTGTGCATATATACTGATCTCAAGTCTGCTGTGGGCATCCCATTCTGTAACATACCATTAGCCTCTGCATTTACTGTAAGCTGCACATTTATTTAAAGTAATTTGGGCTGTATGAGCCTGCTTACACACTGTTGCTGTGTGCATATATACTGATCTCAAGTCAGCTTTGGGGCATCCCATTCTGTAACATACCATTAGCCTCTGCATTCACTGTAAGCTGCACAGTTATTTAAAGTAATTTGGCCTGTTTCAGCCTGCTTACACAATGTTGCTGTGTGCATATATACTGATCTCAAGTCTGCTGTGGGCATCCCATTCTGTAACATACCATTAGCCTCTGCATTTACTGTAAGCTGCACGGTTATTTAAAGAAATTTGGCCTGTATGAGCCTGCTTACACACTGTTGCTGTGTGCATATATACTGATCTCAAGTCTGCTGTGGGCATCCCATTCTGTAACATACCATTAGCCTCTGCATTTACTGTAAGCTGCACAGTTATTTAAAGTAATTTGGCCTGTTTCAGCCTGCTTACACACTGTTGCTGTGTGCATATATACTGATCTCAAGTCTGCTGTGGGCATCCCATTCTGTAACATACCATTAGCCTCTGCATTCACTGTAAGCTGCACAGTTATTTAAAGTAATTTGGGCTGTATGAGCCTGCTTACACACTGTTGCTGTGTGCATATATACTGATCTCAAGTCTTCTGTGGGCATCCCATTCTGTAACATACCACTAGCCTCTGCATTTACTGTAAGCTGCACAGTTATTTAAAGTAATTTGGCCTGTTTCAGCCTGCTTACACACTGTTGCTGTGTGCATATATACTGATCTCAAGTCAGCTTTGGGACATCCCATTCTGTAACATACCATTAGCCTCTGTATTCACTGTAAGCTGCACAGTTATTTAAAGTAATTTGGCCTGTTTCAGCCTGCTTACACACTGTTGCTGTGTGCATATATACTGATCTCAAGTCTGCTGTGGGCATCCCATTCTGTAACATACCATTAGCCTCTGCATTTACTGTAAGCTGCACAGTTATTTAAAGTAATTTGGCCTGTATGAGCCTGCTTACACACTGTTGCTGTGTGCATATATACTGATCTCAAGTCAGCTTTGGGGCATCCCATTCTGTAACATAACATAACCTACTTCTCTTATTTACACTAAGCAGGCCTCTTATTTACACTAAGCAGCGCTCTTATTTAAGCTAAGCAGCTCTCTTATTTAAACTAAGCAGGCCTCTTGGAGGCTGATTGTCCACTTTTGGGTGTGCATTTATATTCGGTTTCATATACAGTGGGGTATCCCAATTTGTAAGATAACCTACCCCAACCATGTAAACTAAAGAGGCCTGTTGCAGCCTGAGTTTCTCTGCTTGCGTATGGCCTGCATTACAATCTGTCTCTTTCAATGACACTGCTGCCTGGGGT
Organism: Gastrophryne carolinensis; assembly: GCA_027917425.1. Classification (NCBI taxonomy): domain Eukaryota; kingdom Metazoa; phylum Chordata; class Amphibia; order Anura; family Microhylidae; genus Gastrophryne; species Gastrophryne carolinensis. The sequence continues at coordinate 126,589,574 of CM051243.1, read as the reverse complement.
ATCCCAATTTGTAAGATAACCTACCCCAACCATGTAAACTAAAGAGGCCTGTTGCAGCCTGAGTTTCTCTGCTTGCGTATGGCCTGCATTACAATCTGTCTCTTTCAATGACACTGCTGCCTGGGGTATCCCAATTTGTAAGATAACCTACCCCAACCATGTAAACTAAAGAGGCCTGTTGCAGCCTGAGTTTCTCTGCTTGCGTATGGCCTGCATTACAATCTGTCTCTTTCAATGACACTGCTGCCTGGGGTATCCCAATTTGTAAGATAACCTACCCCAACCATGTAAACTAAAGGTTACGTCTTTCCAGAAGGAAAACTTATGCCGAACACTATTTTTGTTAGGGGCATTGACCTTTGGATTGATCGGCATGAAATTAAGGATTTTTTTTTCAAAGTATGGCACTGTAAAGAAGGTCAAAATTATTTCTCATACTTGGGTTATTGTTACTTTTTGTTCAGCTTGAAATATACCAGGCCACACGGGCATCCCAAGGCACATGCTATTTTAACCCTATCTGTTATACAACATAAGCGTTGATCAGCATCAGCTGCTTTATTAAGCTACTTCAGTTTGCACTTGTTTTTGACTGCTTTTAATAAACCAGGCCGCAGGGCACCCCAAAGCTGCACCTTGCACCCTATGTGGTATACAACATAAGCGTTGATCAGCATCAGCTTCATTAAGCTACTTCAGTTTGGACTTCCTTTTTGACTGCTTTCATTTAACCGGGCCGCAGGGCACCCCAAAGCTGCACGTTGCACCCTATCTGTTTATACTAAATAAGCATCTACAGCCTCAGCTTTATTAAGTTATTGCATTTTGAATTGGTTTTGGTCTGCTTTAAATACACCAGGCCACAGGGTATCCCAAACCTGCATGTTGCACCCCATCTGTTATACTAAATAAGCGTTGATCAGCATCAGCTTTATTAAGCTATTGCATTTTGCATTGGTTTTTGTCCTGCTGCCAAAACACTAGCCCATATGGGCATCCCAACCCAGCACATGTCACCCTATCTGTTATACTAAATAAGCTTCTACAGGCCCTTTTTTTTATTTATTTTTATTTATATAGAGCTGTAATAGCTTATATAGTGAGGTAAATTTGCCATTTTGCTTCATTATATAGAGCAGCCCCTGTGTAAATCTGAGGGGCAATAGTTTATATTATGAGGTAAATTCATGGTTTTGCATCATTATATGGAGCAGCCCCTGTGTAAATCTGAGGGGCAATAGCTTATATAGTGAGGTAAATTTGCCATTTTGCTTCATTATATAGAGCAGGCCCTGTGTAAATCTGAGGGGCAATAGCTTATATTGTGAGTTAAATTTGCCATTTTGCAGCATAATATAGAGCAGCCCCTGTGTAAATCTGAGGGGCATTAGCTTATATAGTGAGGTAAATTTGCCATTTTGCTTCATTATATAGAGCAGCCCCTGTGTAAATCTGAGGGGCAATAGTTTATATTATGAGGTAAATTCATGGTTTTGCACCATTGTATGGAGCAGCCCCTGTGTAAATCTGAGGGGCAATAGCTTATATTGTGAGGTAAATTTGCCATTTTGCTTCATTATATAGAGCAGCCCAGTTGCCATCAAAATCAACTACTGTCCGGCCAGTACAGCTTTTCCAGGGCAAACTCTGCTAGTTTGGCTTCCTAGCAAATCCAGTGGATCCTGAAGGTGTGTTGGCATGGTCATGTCAAGGTATGACATGACCTGCTGTTTGAGGTCCAGCTCCAGGTCTTCCTGCTGCTCATGAGTAGACTCACTATGCGTGTGTAGAAAGCTACTCACTAGCGACTGAAGACTGAGGCTGCTGCTGATGGAGCTGCTGCTGCTGCTCCTTCCACCCCCCAGCAGCCATGGCAGTGGAAGGTGATCGCAGAGGTCCCCCCCCGAGTCAGACCTGCGGGAGTATGGGCCATGGCGCAGATAGACATCGCCCAACTGACTACGTGGGATGTCTCTGTAGTAGGTCAGTTTGTCCTCCCTCTCAGTGGGCGTAAAAAATGCCTCCATTTTGTGCCGGAAGCGAGGGTCCAATAAGTTGGAGAGCCAGAAGTCTTCCCGCTGACAAATGGAGACAATTCTGCGCTCACTAGTATGCAAGCATGTGAGCATGCATCGTGCCATTTGTGCAAGTGACTCGGAGGGACTACCTGTCTCCATCTCCACTGTAAACTGCCACGGTGTGTCTGGGTCCTCTGTCTCGCCTTCCTCACAACCCTCTAGCTAATGTGGCTGCTCCTCCTCTCCTGTCAGATGACTAGATAAAATGGTCATTTTGTGAAACCTAAACTGTGGTTTGCTGTGCCCCACCCCCTCCTCCTCCTCCACTTCAGCCCCCACAGGCTTCATGTGGCTGTGAAATGTATGTGCCATGTCTCCAGTGCCCTGACCAGCCATGGTTTCCAACATGTGTTGTAGTACATGAAGCAGTGGAATCTCATCATTCATCTCATAGTCCTGGCAACTGACTAATAAAGTAGCTTCCTCAAAGGGCCTGAGCAAACGGCCGATGTCACGTATGAGCTGCCAATGGTTTACATTGAATTTACACAGGGGTGTCCCCCTATCCGTTTGGATCATCCAGAAATCCGTGATGGCTTTTCTCTGTTCCTATAGTGGATCCTCCATATGGAGGGTGGAATTCCAACGGGTGGAAACATCGCAAATCAGACTATGTTGGGGTACACCGTTCTGACACTGAGGCTCAATAAGGTTGTGCTTGGTGGTGTAGGAGTGCCAGAAGTGCATGCTAACTTTCTTTCCTGTTGTTCGGATGTCTTTCAGATGGGGGCAAGACTTCAGAAAACGCTTGACAACTAGACTGAACACGTGTGCCATGTCAGGACGCATGACTCTGGCTTCCTTGTCGCAGCGCAAACAAGATGTTCTTCCAAGTATCAGTCACCATGGGTCAAAATTTGCTGTTTTCGTGGATTAAGCAATGATTTCATGGATTGAGTTCTCATTTTTAGTAGTTCCTCCCATGTGTGACTCAAGGAAAACCATGTGAAGAACAGCGTGAAACCACAATAACCAAGGGGGCCTAAAAGTATATATATTGTCCACCATGAGTCCATAGTTACAGCTCCAGACGTCGACAACACTGTGCACTTTGGTACACACTGACAGGCTAAAGGACTGGCCCACCTTCTGTTCAACAACATTTTACAGGGCAGGTACTGCCATCTTCGCAAAGCAATGATACCATGGGACTCTCCACTTCGGCTCGGCACAAGCCATCAGTTCTCTGAAAGGTCCACCACTGGGTAATGCAGCAGGCTGGACTTATGGTGACGCTGTCTGAGAGGAGAAATCCCTCAGACATCAAGATTAAAAATTCCAAGAATTTTTGAGGGCTAATTATTCAGAGGCAATGATACCCAGTTGTTTCTGATTTAATTACAAGGTGGAAACACACCCTCAAACAAAACTTCACTTTGGCAATACTATTGCATTTCTTTATTCATAATTTTATGTATATATACTAACTAACCTACTTTTTCTCCACAGGATTGTGGATGCTACATGAAAAACTGCCACATCGCTGAGTAGCTGATTTTTCCTACCAACAGTCCCCAATAATTCACTGCTGCTGCTGCTGCCGCCGCCACCGCCGCCGCAGACTCCAGGGACCCTCTTCCACTACCTCCGCTTGCAACACCTCCTCATCACTAATTGCCCGGCTAGTGGAAGAAGAGGCGAGTGTCTCCTCCACTTCTTGGCTGGGCAGTAGCTGCTGAATTTTATGATTATCAGATCTTCATCAATGGATAGTGGAGCTGAACCCAAAGCATAACAACAGACAACAGACAGTTGACTGGGGGTGTCAGATGCCACTTGTGATGCAGTGGACTGCTTTTGCAGCACTTCCAGACAAAGTTGCTTCATTGGCTGACACAATGACTGGTAAAGCTGTGGAACATATGGTTGAAAAGCAAGAATAACCATTTGTTTTTATATGAAAAAGACCCTGGTTTATACATACTTTTTTTTTTTCCAGAGACTGCCCTGCGTGGAAATGAATGGCGCATGGATCAGCCAAGCTTTCCTCCCAACAATGCGTGATGTATTCCAGTAGATTGATGACGGGGCCAGACCAACACTAAAGAAAGATGGATCGTGCAAAACAGATTTCAGGCGCTGCTCTCCAGTTACAGACATTCCTCCGCATCGGACCACAAGTAAGTATTGATAAAAAATACCATTTTGTGAGTACTCACCTGAAAAATGGATATTGTTGGTGTGCCACACACCCCGCTTCACTTTTAAATATTCTTCACTTATTGGGTTAACTCACCGCCAGGTGACGCTGTGCAGAGAGGAAGTCTTGTAACGAGCCCCCTTCCGGCCTATATATACCTGGTACCTCCCTTCAATCACCAGTATATTAAAAAAGCAGAAAGACAAGGTACCAGTATTTTACCGGTAACCTCAAAATCAATTTGATATAAAAATAAAAAGCTTCACCATATAAAGGCTTCGGAAATACCGAAAAGGGTGGGAGTGAAGCGGGGTGTGTGGCACACCAACAATATCCATTTTTCAGGTGAGTACTCACAAAATGGTATTATTCTTGGTGTGCCACACACCCCGCTTCACTTTTAAATATTCTTCACTTATTGGGACATCCAAAAGCAGTGTCCACAAGGGATGGGCATCTCAAGGCCAGGTGAAGCATAACTTAAATGACTGCAGTCTGCAGAACTTTGCGGCCAAAAACAGCATCCACTGAGGCTCGCACATCAACTTTGTAAAACTTAGAAAAAGTGTGAACAGAAGACCAAGTGGCGGCCTTACAAACTTGTTCAACAGAAGCTTGGTGCTGAAAAGCCCAAGACGCCCCAATGGCGCGAGTAGAATGAGCAGTGATACGAAAAGGGGGAACTTTCCCCTTAGAAGAATAGGCCGCAGTAACGGCCTGACGTATCCACTTGCTAATGGCAGATTTGGCTGGTGCCAAACCCTTCTTAGGCCCATGGGGCACAACAAAAAATGAATCCGTCCTACGAAAAGGAGACGTGATAATCAAGTAGTACTTAACACAGCGTACTACATCCAAACAATGCAAAACCCTCTCTTTGTCACAAGGAGGGAAGAACAATATCTTGGTTCAAATGAAACGCAGAAACAACCTTAGGAAGAAAGTCTGGCTTGAACCGAAAGACCACTTTATCCTGATGCCTCTCAAAGTAAGGCGCCTGGATAGACAAGGCCGCCAACTCCGAGACACGCCGGACCGAAGTGATCGCTACCAAGAAGACAATCTTCTGAGTCAGGGTAGACAAAGCAATATCTTGCAAAGGCTCAAACGGAGGAGCCTGAAGAGCAGAAATAACCAAATTCAAATCCCAAACCGGGAGTAATGGTTTCCTGGGAGGCCGCACATGCGTAACCCCCTGGAAAAAAGTTTTAACTAAAGGCTGAAGCGCAACATGCTTCTGAAAAAAGATAGATAAGGCAGAAACTTGCCCTTTCAACGTACTTAGCTGAAGACCAGAGTCCAGCCCAGATTGTAAAAACTCCAGAATCCTGGAGACCGAAAAGACCCTACAAGGAAAAGATCTCATCTCACACCAAGTGATGTAGGCTTTCCAAGTCCTATAGTAGATGATCAAAGAAGACCTCTTCCGGGCACTGATCAGAGTCTTAATGACTGAATCAGAAAGACCCTCCTCCTTCAGGATGGAGGTTTCAGCAGCCAGGCCGTCAAACCCAACGCTGGTAAATTGGGGTAACACAATCGCCCCTGAGTGAGCAGAAGAGGCAGAACGAACTAGTCCACTGCCAGCCGAACGATGTCTGCGAACCACACTTGCCTTGGCCACCTTGGAGCCACGAGAACGGCGGACACCTTTCCCAGAGCCAACTTCCGAAGCACCCTGCCCAGCATGGGTATTGGAGGAAACAGGTATAGAAATCCCAGAACTCCCCAGCTCAGGGACATGGCATCCACTGCCAGAGCCAGAGGATCCTGGGAGAGCGACACGAAGTTCGGGAGCCTGTGATTGTGACGAGAGGCAAACAGGTCCACCTCCGGGGTCCCCCATCGGAGACACAGTGAGCGAAACACCCGAGGATGGAGAGCCCATTCTCCCAGACGGGAAAAGCCCCTGCTCAACCGGTCCGCTACCTGGTTCTCCACTCCTGGAATGTATACCGCTGAGAGACAAGGAACATGGGCCTCCGCCCAGGTCAGGATCAGGGACACTTCTCTGAGAGCACTCAGACTGCGAGTCCCTTCCTGAAGAATGATGTAAGCAACCGCTGTTTGATTGTCTGAACGCACCTGGACCGGAAGGCCCAGAACGTGCTGAGTCAGGAGAGTAAGCACCCGACGGATGGTTCTCAGTTCCAGAATATTGATGGGTAAGTGGGCCTCTTGAGGTACCCACTGCCCCTGACACTGCAGCTCCTTCCAGAATCCGCCCCATCCCGACAGACTGGCGTCCGTGGTGACAATTTCCCAAAGGGGGGTCCGGAAGGACCTGCCCTACACAAGATTGGTCGAGACCAACCACCACAGGAGGGACAGCCGGACCCGGGAGGACAACTGGAAGGACTGATCCAGCGACCGAGGCTGCTGGTCCCAAGACGCCGACAGAAAAAGCTGAAGCGTTCTCGTGTGAATTTGAGCAAAAGGAAGAAACACTCTGTGTTGATGAGAGTCCAGGCCGGGACGAACTGACCCATCTTTCTTGGGGACTGCGAAAAGATTGGAGTAGAAACCGAGGCCCATCTCTAAGCGTGGTACCGACCGGATGACCGCCATCTCTAACAGATTCTTTACCGATGCCAGGAGCCCCTGCGCGGCCAAAGGATCGATGGGCACCCGAGACCGAAAGAACCGTGAAGGAGGGCGAGACTCGAATTCCAGCTTGTATCCGGACGACACCACTTCCTGGATCCATCTGTCTGGAACCTCTTGGTTCCAAACCTGGGAGAAGTGTCGCAATAGTCCCCCCCACCCGCACGGGTGAGGGCAGCCCCTCATTGCTGAGCGGGCTTATCAGCAGGCTTGGGCTTGGTGCCCCAGGACTGAGTGGGCCGGCCATGGCCCCTCCCCCGAGTCCAACCTGCACCTCTGGTAGCGGGAAAGGAAGCCCCCTTACTTGCTCTGAATCCTCGAAAGGAAGGCCTACCAGAACTTGCCCCCCTAAAGGGACCACGAGGCCTCTTGCGTTGTGGCATCTTACCACCCTTTGCGACTGAATCAATTCTCTCCCCAAACAGACGCAACCCCAAAAAGGGGAGAGCTGTGAGCACCTTTTTAGAAACCGCGTCCGCCGACCACTGACGCAGCCATACTGACCTGCGGATAGCCACCAGCATAGCCGCTGCCTTGCTACTCATAGCCAGCGCATCGTCCTGAGCGGATAGGACATAGGACACAAAAGATTCACACTGCTTAAGCGCAGTAAACTCTTTACAAGCGGGATTGAGACCCTCATATAGCCCCTGAATTAAAGACCTAATCGCCAATAGAAGAAGGGCTGAAGCACACACCGGGCGCATCGCTGACCCAGAATAAATAAAACCATGGCGGGCGTATTGGTCAATCCGACGATCTTCCCCATCTTTAGGGACAGTGGTCTCAGCAGACTGTACCATAGCCGTGCTGGAGAGCCCTAGCACAGGGGTATCGACGTCAGGAGGGACAGACCAAAGCTTCACCAACTCTGGCGGAAAAGGATAACGCTTTTCCCAACTGGAAGGGATTCCAGATAACCACGTGGGATGTTCCCATTCCTTAAGGACCACCCTCTCAAAGTGGTGTTGTCTGGGAAAAACCCAACGCGGCTGAGGCTCATTAAACAACTGACCCTTTGGCAGGGTGACAGCCTCAGGCGGATCTAAATTCAAAATTTTAAACATTTGAGCCAGAATGGAGGGGGTGTCAAAAGCAACCCCCGCTGACCAATCGCCAATCGCATCAGCCTCAAGCTGATCTGCAGGCTCATCTGACTCCAACAGGAATTCTTCCTCATCCGGGGATCCATCGGACCATTCCACAGGCTCACATAACTCGTCCTGTGGAGCCGAAGGTACCGGAGTCAGGTGCTTCCGTTTTGTAGGGGCCTTTAACCCTGCTTTAACGGGCACTACTTTCCGGGGGCTGGCCGACCGTGCCGCCACCTTGGATTGCGAATCCCCACTTTTGACAGTGTCATGCGGGGTCCGGAACAGGGAGGGAGAGGTAGGAGATGATGAAGGTTGCGACGGGCCAGTAGCCGAAGCAACAGACTGACGCGCAATGCTCTGCTTTGCACAAGGGATGCAAATAAAGACATCATCAGCTGGGAGCAGAGCCCCACAACTTATGCACCCCCCTAATGGCTCAGAAGAACCGTTTCCGGCAATAACGGAAGCCTCCATATGGTGATTTATGGTATTCGCAATTTTTTTGGGCTTTAAGGCATAAGCCAACCCCGGGATGCCCCCTTATTTGTAAATGTCCCGGAAGGGAGGATTTTTTTTTTTTTTTAAAAAGGAAGGCCCCCCTTAATAATATATATATATATATATATATATATATATATATATATATATATATATATGTATATTCCTAAATATAAAAATATCCCAATATTCCTTTTTTTTTTTTTTTTTAAAACAAAGACTAGCCAAGTAATATAGAGCCGGAGGGCCACCATAAACAGGGATCCCGGGATCTGTAAGGAAAAGAAAAACCACAATCAGATCCCCACATGCGTGTAACGAGCCAAAAACCTATGTATGCATGGCACCAAAGTGCCTTTAAATGAGCAAGAAAAGACCACAACCCTGCCCCTTAATAAATTCAAAACAAGATGCCTCCTTAACAAAACCACTCACCCCCATATCTACATATCATAGACATATAACTCCCACTCAACGGCCCCACCAGGTTGGGGCCGCTTACCTGAAAGGACCGAGAGCAGCAACCGGAGGGACGAAGCAGCAGCCAGCAGCAGCACAGGAAAATACAACCAAGTACGGCCGCGCGCCCCCCCCCACGTGACTTCCCTTTAAACTTGAAAGGAAGGAAGTGAAGCTGGGGCCGGCCGCATGACGCTACCACCGGCGCCACGCCCCCGTCGCCGCGTCACCGGGACCCGCCCCCTAAGCTCGATCAGTGCGGACAAATCATCTGGGAATTAACACCAGATGAGCCGCTACACGCGCACACAAGGCAGGAGGCAGCGGAGGGGGGAGACGAAAGAGGGGGGAGGAGGAGGAGGAGAGGAAACAGCATAGCGCAGCCATCCAACAGAAGACCTGCCATACAGTGGCCGCAAGGAGACCAGCGGGGAAGGGGAGAGGCGGGAGGGGGCTGTGAAAACTCAGGCGGCAAGCCAACCTGCCCAGCGCGGTCCGCCCAACCGCCCCAAGCTGACCTAAACACACAAACCGACCAGGACTATAAAAACAGACCTGGCCGAAAGGGAAAAGAGTGCACACAGGCTGTGCAGTCTGCTCAATGGATAAAGTAAAACACACATGTTATAATAAAGTTATACTGTGAAAACACACACACACAAAATACACAACTCTCTAACCCCCCCCCCCCATAGTGAAGGGAGAAGGGACCGTAACAGGAGAGTAAGGGGCTACGGGGACCCTCGGGACAGGGGCATCCCATTTCCGGATCACCATGCCGGATAGCCGCATTGCCCCCAAAAGAGGGGGTCGAGCGGAGGAGATAAGCTCCTAGGCACCTATAGTGCCATCTACCGTTTGCCCAGTGAGCAGCCTAGGCTGGGAGGCTTCCATTCCACCATCAAGGTATAAACACTCAAACCGGGCAGAAATAGACCAAAATGGGGGTGCCGGGGTAAGACCCCGGCTACCTGTAAGCAGGAGACTTCAATCTTCTGTCTTGTCGTCAAGCAGAGAGAAAAATACTGGTGATTGAAGGGAGGTACCAGGTATATATAGGCCGGAAGGGGGCTCGTTACAAGACTTCCTCTCTGCACAGCGTCACCTGGCGGAGAGTTAACCCAATAAGTGAAGAATATTTAAAAGTGAAGCGGGGTGTGTGGCACACCAAGAATAAATCCTTTACGTTACTCTAACTTTTTATTAATATTCTTCGGATAAGACGGATCAGACATCCAGATTAAAAATTCCAAGAATTTTTGAGGGCTAATTAGTCAGAGGCAATGATACCTTGTTGTTTCTGATTTAATTAAAAGGTGGAAACACACCCTCAAACAAAACTTCACTTTGGCAATACTTTTGCATTTGTTTATTCATAATTTTATGTAGATATTACTAACTAAGCTACTTTTTCTCCACATGACTCTCCACAGGATGTGATTCATCCAATTTTTGGGCTCCTGAAGCCAACCCCAGTGTCTCTTTAATGTTTGGGCTCCTGCTGCTGCTGCTGCCAACTCCAGGGTGTAATTCATCCAATTTTTGGGCTCCTGAAGCCAACCCCAGTGTCTCTTTAAAGTAATGTTTGGGCTCCTGCTGCTGCTGCCAACTCCAGGGTGTGATTCATCCAATTTTTGGGCTCCTGAAGCCAACCCCAGTGTCTCTTTAAAGTAATGTTTGGGCTCCTGCTGCTGCCAACTCCAGGGTGTGATTCATTCAATTTTTGGGCTCCTGCTGCTAACTCCAGTGTCTCTTTAAAGTAATGTTTGGGCTGCTGCTGCCAACTCCAGGGTGTGATTCATCCAATTTTTGGGCTCCTGCTGCCAACTCCAGTGTCTCTTTAAAGTAATGTTTGGGCTCCTGCTGCTGCTGCTGCCAACTCCAGGGTGTGATTCATCCAATTTTTGGGCTCCTGCTGCCAACTCCAGTGTCTCTTTAAAGTAATGGTTGGGCCCCTGCTGCTGCTGCTGCTGCCAACTCCAGGGTGTGATTCATTAAATTTTTGGGCTCCTGCTGCCAACTCCAGTGTCTCTTTAAAGTAATGTTTGGGCTCCTGCTGCTGCCAACTCCAGGGTGTGATTCATCCAATTTTTGGGCTCCTGCTGCCAACTCCAGTGTCTCTTTCAGCCAATGTTTGGGCTCCTGCTGCTTGCAACTCCAGGGTGCGATTCATCCAATTTTTGGGCTCCTGCTGCCAACTCCAGTGTCTCTTTAAAGTAATGTTTGGGCTCCTGCTGCTGCTGCCAACTCCAGGGTGTGATTCATTCAATTTTTGGGCTCCTGCTGCCAACTCCAGTGTCTCTTTAAAGTAATGTTTGGGCTCCTGCTGCTGCCAACTCCAGGGTGTAATTCATCCAATTTTTGGGCTCCTGAAACCAACCCCAGTGTCTCTTTAAAGTAATGTTTGGGCTCCTGCTGCTACTGCTGCCAACTCCAGGGTGTGATTCATTAAATTTTTGGGCTCCTGCTGCCAACTCCAGTGTCTCTTTAAAGTAATGTTTGGGCTCCTGCTGCTGCTGCCAACTCCAGGGTGTGATTCATCCAATTTTTGGGCTCCTGAAGCCAACTACAGTGTGTCTTTCAAGCTATGTTTGGGCTCCTGCTGCTTGCCAACTCCAGGGTGTGATTCATTCAATTTTTGGGCTCCTGCAGCCAACTCCAGTGTCTCTTTCAGCCAATGTTTGGGCTCCTGCTGCTGCTTGCAACTCCAGGGTGTGATTCAACCAATTTTTGGGCTCCTGCTGCTGCCAACTCCAGTGTCTCTTTAAAGCAATGTTTGGGCTCCTGCCCCTCATAGTGATGCCACTTCAACTCTCTGCAATTGTGCTGCTCTGCGATTCTATTAGCGATGCCTCTGATCTGCATGTGATATTTATTCAAAGTATTATTTAACTAACCCAGCACGCATCCTATGCGTGTTACAGCAAGGCAGAATGGTTTACAACCCTATTGAGGCTCTAAGAGGCTCAGAAATAGCCGTTTTTAATAGCGATTCGTCGCGAATAAATTCGGGTCGAAACGATTTTTGTCGGAAAATTCGGCGAATCAGACGAATCGAATTTTTCAAAAGTTCGCTCATCTCTAGTTGCTTTATGTATTTGAGGGCTGCAAATATACTTAGCCAGATTACGCCTAAGCAAAACATTGGGGGCTCATCCGGGATTTGCACTCATTTCCAACTGAAACCGTGCACAAATTGTAGAGAGTTACTTTTTCGTTATACCTTTGTTGAGTAGAAAATGTTTCCCAAGCTGTTTAAGAAGGCTGGGGTTAAGCATACTTCACAATGGGAAACTGAGAATTGTAATGTCCCAAGCTGGGTTAATCAGAGTCCATGGGTGTCCATTGCTAAAGAGTTTGGTAAATATGCTCCCCCTAGTGTTAGTTTGGGTGAGGGTAGCATTCATAGCCGGTTAGCTAAATTTAGTTTTAAACGTTTCCATCTCGATAAGCAAGCTAGAGTTGCAGTAGCGGAGATGGGGTGGCTACTATTAGAAGTTTCTCATGCTGAGATGGCAGAAAAACTCAAAGCTGATGAGGAAGTTGTATCTTTGAGAGATCAACTTGCAGTAGCTTTAGAATGCCTCCAACACACTGCAAATGAGTTTTCTGAGCTGGAAAATAAGTACAAAGCTTTGTCTGTAGCCAGTAATACTTCCCAGAGTAGTGAAAGGAAGTCAGGCTCTAAGGTTAGGTCAAGCAAAGTTGTTATATCTAGCTCAGTTGATGAGGTCAGAAATATAGTGAGCCAGCCTGCAGCAAGCCAGGTGGTTAAGCAGTCATTGCTTAAGCCTAAGACCCCCTCACGTGCACAGAGTGGGCCTCCACTTGAGAAGGTGCAGTCTGCACCTATTGAAAAGCCCGAGAATGACTTGGTGAAAAGGAAATGGAAAATTCCTCGCAAGATTCTCTGGGTGGATTTATTGAAATCAGGGGTTCCAAAGCAAGAGATAGATGGGATCACTTATGAGGAGTTGTGGAACAAATGGAAGAGGGTAACTGGACATAGAATCATATGTTTTACCTGCAAGAAACGTGGGCATTTGTCCAGTAATTGTAATACTGCACATAGTGAGGTGGGACGGAGGCACACATGTGTTGCACACCCCACAACTTCCAAACGTGATATTGATACACATTCTGCCAGATTTAATTCTCGTTTTGGATTAAGTGCAGTTAGGCAGCAAAAGTTGCCTTATAATGAAATAAGAGCTAAGGCAGTATCAGAGAATGTTCCTGATCTGAATGCTTTGTAAAGGACAGGTAATTCCGCTGCACTTTTCTTTGTTCCCGCAGCCGTTTCCATTGAGGTGGTGAGTCCCAGCCTGACCAGATGGGCAAGAAAATGGCGTCGAACGGTTGAGTGGGTGATGCGGTGGAACTTTGAAAAGTCGAATTACAGCGGCAGGGACACTTGAAAGACATTCTGACTTTGCCTGGGCCCTGATACGAGTTAAGGACTTGGATTTAGGGACTTTTTCCATAAGTTTTTTTTTTTTTATGCTGGTTTTTTCAGTCACCAGAAGCTGAAAGGGACATTGGTCAGACTGATTGTTGCCGATTTTTAAGATTTCATAGGGAACAACTGGGTGGATTGTGAAGCTATGATATTTTTTATATATTTTGTTCCCATAGAAATTGTAAACAAAAATCTTATACATGCAATCACTGTATATAGGACAATCCCTTTTGTTTGGTGCAGCATGGTGGGTAACCCCCTTTGTTCTTTGAAGACTGGTTTGACTGTAGCTCCAGTTTCAGGTGTGCATTTGTATGCAAATTAAGCTGGCTACCTGTGATAGAATAAGCGGGGCCAGGGTATTCATTTGTGAGTTTTGCCTGGGCCAATCACAGATGACCTGCAGATTTCAAAATGGAACAAAGGGTCCACCTGATAAAAAACAGTAGGCTGGAGAGAGAGAGGGGAGATTTCTTTTGGAGGGCAGCTGGAGAAGAGATGTGCTGGTGCGCCTGACCAGACGGACGATGATGGGACTTTGTCTTGGGTAGATGGACCTGCATTGTGAAGCCAAGTACAGCAGCCATCTTGTTTGGACGTGGTCTGCTGATTTTCTGCGTGGAGCAATTAAAACAGATGAGTAATCCGTTTTAATATATATATGCTTTTGCTTTCTATGTTGTAACACAGATTGTAGTATTTTTGTTTTGTACATTTTGCAAGGTATATAAAATAACTTTAAAGTGCATCATCTTCCTTGGAGATTACTGGCAAATGAACTTATTAGACAAACAAGGCGTAATTTTTGGAGATATACATGTATTTGAGCTCTTAAGTTTCCTTATATATTTGAGGGCTGCAAATATATTTTGTAAATTTTAGATACATTACGCCCAAGCAAGACACACGGCATTAGAGCTCACACATTAGAGATCTGCATTAGAAGCACCAGCAATGTATTTTAAAGCTTTTTGGTTCATCATGCACTTCTGGCAAATTCCTACCAAAGGTGGCATCAGCCGAGGCTCTACTGTCTACCTTATAAAAGTTGGTAAATGTAAGAACTGAAGCCCAGGAAGCAGCCTTACAAATATGCTCTACCAAAACCTGGTCAGGAAGGGCCCAAGAGCTTGGATTGCCCGGGTAGATGAGCCGTAACCCAGAAGACTAACCACCCCCTCGTTAAAATGGAAGAAAGGCCTGATTAATAGACTGCATTGTCTTTTAGGACAAAGAAAATTAGGTTTAACAGATAAAGCTGCAAATTCTGAAACCTGTCGCACTGTGGTAACTGCCACTAGGAAGATTACCTTAAATGTCATTAACCCTACTTCTGCCAGCGGTTCAAAAGGAGGATCCTAAAGGGCCAATAAAGGGAAAGGATTCAGGAACAGGCGAGGATTCAAGAACAGGTGAAACGGCTTTCAGCAAAATTTTTCTACAGGTCTCTTTCCAGCAATGGAATGGATTTCAGAAAAAAGAAGTGAATAAAGCAGATATATTTTGAAGATACAAAACTGAAATCCCTCATCTTCTCTCAGAAGACCCTTCTGCAAAAATTCTGGAAAAAGAAGGTTGTTAGGGCAAGTGCCGCGCGCCCATCTCACGGCACTCCCCTTACCGGGGGATGTGCGTCCGTCTCGCGGCGATCCCCATTTCCCCTTCTTGCCCGCTCCTGGTGGCGGGGCCGCGGCTGCCGGCGCAGCAGCTGCCCACGCGCCGACTGCTCCCGCTCGTCTCCCTTCTCCTCGCTCTGCCTCCTTGCTCGGTCTGGTGCGCGCACATCCCCGTCCCCTAGGGGGCGCACGCGCCGGATTCTTGAAATTTAAAGGGCCGGTACACCACTGATTGGTGCCCGGTCATCCAATCCTGCATCCACTTCCCCTATTTAAGGGACACTTCCTTTACATCAAGTGTCAGATCTTGGTCTTCCTATGTATGCATAAAGTCAGTTGTTTTTTATTGCTCACCCGTGTACCGACCTTTGCCTGTCCCCGAGTCTGAACCTTCGCTGCCCGTTACGATCTTGGCTACTTACCTTCAATCTCGAGGTTGTGAGCCCAGTCCTGACCTCTGCTTGAATTTCGACGTCGCCTTTTGTCTGCCTCCTTTGTACCACGCATTACCTCGGCTGATTGTGTGTCTGAGCTGCTGTTGTTGGGGGGTAGCGACCTGGGGGTCACTCGCCGATACAAGACCAACCTGCCTTGCGGCGGGCTCTGGTGAATACCAGTGGCCTCTTAGACTCCGCTCCCCTGACACAGCACTCGCTATCAGTATCACAGTCACAGCGGATCCACACCTGTGCGCCACACCCGGTGACAAAGGTTCTACAAGCAAAAACTCCTGGATTCGCACCAAGGTGACAAAAACCCGCAGAATCTGTGATCATCTCTGACGAAGTCTGCTTTCGGCACAAATCGTTGTCTGGATAACTGTGGCAGAAAGACCTTGTTTTGCTAGGATGGATGCTTCAATAGCCAGACCGTAAAACCAGAACTCGTAAATTGGTGTGCTGTAGAGGTTCCCGTGCCAACCAGGATGGTTGGGATTCCCTCGCGAGCTACCATCCTAGTACTTGACCCAGGAGTGATATTGGAGGGAACACACGGAGAAGCCTGAATGCTGACCAAGAAAGGGTCAGTGCCTCTCATGCTATATTTCAGTACTTTCTGGGATGGTGGGATGCGAAGAGATTCATGTCTGGGAGCCCCAGCTTGGGGCTGACTGAAGAACCCCACTCCCGAAATAAGATCCGACTCCTTGAGAACTCTCCTGCTTCTGGTGCCCCCCTGGTGATTGATATATGCCACCACTGTCATGTTTGTCTTTCTGACCCTGATGGATGACCCCTCATATTGGAAGTCCAATGTGTGAGAGACAGTAGAATCACTCTCAGCTCTAGGATATTCATGTGAAGTCTGTTCACCCCAGGGGCCCACTGTTTCTGTTCCTATAAGCCCTCTGCTGCGAGCGCAGAAGTTAGGGAAAGTTATGGATATGTAGTTAGGCAACCCTTATTTTTTTAAATTGTGAATTTTTATTAGAGAGAAGCAGGTTACAGACTTTGCTCAGGTTACACAAAAATACATGCCATACATAAAAAAATATAAACACTATAGCACTGCAGGACAACAAATCTGTAAGCTGTGTGAGACAGTCCAGCCCTCGAACGGTCCGACGTTAATGGGAGATCAACGATGCCCTAATCAAAAGGTGTCTCACAAGACCATTTTCCTGGGGACCACTTTAAGCGATAAAGCGCCCCGCCGATCCAGCCTTGGCATGCAACGGTAAGGCTTAAGGGATAAAAGATGGGCCTGAGGCCTGCAAATCCCGCCTCTTCATTCTTTTTTAGATAATAGAACAGGGCTAATGCTAGCCCAACACAAACCGAACCAAACACTAACCAGTAAACGCACTAGGGGAAGTATCACACACACATCAGGGGGGGGATACGACAAGCAAGGGGGACGGAGGGAGGAAAGGTAAATGGGAGGAGAGACGGGAAGGGGGGGAGGGTCGGCAGGCACTAAGGGACGGTAGTTTCCTTACAGCTCAATTCCTCATTACATTTTCAGATATTCTAGGTATTCCGCGGAGAGGGTGAAACGATCCCACTCACACCAAGTCATCCTGTATTTCTCTGAGGTGCCCTTCAGCAGGGCTGTGAGCTCCTCCATCCTACAGATATCTTTAACTCTAGCAAGCCACAGCGCGGTAGAAGGGGGCTCCTGGGATTTCCAACAAGCCGGGATGCAGGACCTCGCCGCGTTCAGGAGGGGGGCAAGCAGGGATTTGCTTCGTTTCCGGATGGAAGTAGGAGCAAGACCGAGCAGGTAACCCGCCGGATCCTCACCCAGATCTATGTCCGTCAGGGCCAGGACAACTTTCCGGACGTTGCCCCAGAACCCGGAGAGGTCTCGGCATTCCCAGAAGACGTGCAGTATGGAGCCTCTCGCGCTCAAACATCTCCAACACAAGGGGGAGGAGGAGGGGAAAATCCTCGATAGCCTGGTGGGGACTAGATACCAACGAGTGAGAATCTTATAAGACGTTTCTTGATATCTGCAGGACATGGAAGACTTGTGGGCTAGCTGCATCATAGCCAGCTTTTGCTCATCTGTGAAACTCCTGTTCAGTTCCCTTTCCCATCCCTCTATAAAAGAAGGTGAGGGAGGCTCTGGGGGACAGATCACCAGCGAATAAGCGAAGGCCAGAGCGCCCCGGAAATGGCCGCCCCCCACGCAGACCTGTTCAAAGGGGGTAAGGGGCCTGGAGGTCTCAGCGACCCTGCCTATCGAGTTCCGGTAATGTGTTAGCTGAAGGGTATGCCAAAAGCCCAAAATAGGCAGGGATTCCTTCCGAGCAAGCTCCTCCAGCCCCGCCCAGCCCAGTCCGTCTCGCAGGTGGAGGATCCGAAACCTATTGCGCTTCGTCCAGGTCCTAAAAGTGCTGTCCGTGGTGCCTACTGGAAAGTCCGGGTGGCCTATCAGAGGGGTCAGAGGCGAAAGGGCCGGGGAAATGTCCAAACCCCGGAACGTCC
Organism: Gastrophryne carolinensis; assembly: GCA_027917425.1. NCBI lineage: Eukaryota > Metazoa > Chordata > Amphibia > Anura > Microhylidae > Gastrophryne > Gastrophryne carolinensis. The sequence goes on along the minus strand of CM051243.1, from coordinate 126,571,696 downwards.
TACTTGCCACCCTCCTAGTGGGCCCAATTGTGGGGTGCTTGTTCAGTGAAATGGTTCGGTCCAATGGTACCCAGGGGAGTCCTGGAAGGGGGATCGAAGACGCCCCCTGCTCAATGCCCGTCCACTGCTTCAAATGTGCGTGCCTACACCAATCAATCACCCGGGCAAGGTGCGCAGCCGCATAGTAGGACTTCCAATCCGGAAGGCCCAGCCCACCCCGTCTCTTAGGGAGCACCAGGGTTGAGGAAGCCAAGCGATGGGGCTTCCCTGCCCATACAAACCCCGCACAGATTCCCATCAGTCGCCGGAAGAAGGTGTGGGGGACCTCAATTGGCAAGGCTTGAAAGAGGTAAAGCACCCGAGGGAGGATGTTCATTTTTACGATATTAACCCTGCCAAACCAAGAGAACGCACTTTTTATTCCATCTCTGGAGGTCCCCCTCCACCCTCCCCAGCAGCGGGGGGAAGTTCAAGCTATATAATTTCTGGGGGCACGCCGAGATTTGCGTCCCCAGATAGGTCAACGCCTCACTCTCCCACCTGAACGGGAAATTTTCTGAGATCCGCTTCAGTCTCCCCGGTGGAATGTTAATATTTAGGGCTGAGGATTTTTGATAGTTTATTTTATAGTTAGATAGTAAGTGAAAGGTTTTGAGTTCTGCCAGAAGATTAGGGAGGGTCGTTTCTGGTCTGGTAATAAAAAATATGAGGTCATCGGCATAAGCCGCGACCTTATGTTCATCTCGGCCCGACAAGACCCCTGAGATATCAGGATTCCTCCTGACGTGGCGTAGAAAAGGTTCTAGTGTCAAGATAAATATTAAGGGGGAGAGCGGGCAACCCTGGCGTGTGCCATTCGCCAGAGAGAAGGAGTCGGACGCCAACCCATTCACCACGACGGACGCCGAGGGGCACGAATAAGAGGCCATGATCCAGCGAGTCATGTTATCTCCTAGGCCGATATGACGCAGGGTGGCTGAGATAAAGTCCCACCCAACCCTGTCAAAGGCCTTCTCGGCGTCCGTCGAGAGAAGCATCGTAGCCGAGTCCCCCAAGCGCGCGCGGTGGATCAAGTTGATCACCCTCGTCGTATTATCCCTACCCTCTCTCGTGGGTACAAAGCCCACCTGGTCCCAGTGTATGATGGAGGGGATGAGCGGGGCAAGCCTGTCAGCCATTATTTTATTGAAGAGTTTAATATCGCAATTCAGCAAGGAGATGGGTCTATAACTCCCGCATTGTGTTGGGTCTTTACCTTCCTTGGGAATCACAGTAATGTTAGCACGTAAGGTGTCCCTGGGTGGGGGAGCGCCATCACTCAGGGAGCCGAACGCGGCAATGAATCGGGGGCCCAGGGTTTCCACGAACTCCTTGTAATAGTCTAAACTGAAACCATCAGGTCCGGGAGCCCTCCCTGGTTTGGTGTTTTTGATGGCCCTCAATAGTTCATCCATCTCAATTCCCTCTTCCAGGGCCTCCACTACCTCCCGTTTGAGGCGCGGAAGTCCCGACTCGCGAATGTAAGTATCGAGGTCACTCCGATAGCTGGCAGGCTTGTCCCGGGGGAGGTTATAAAGTGTCTCGTAATACTCCCTAAAGGTCCGGGCGATGTCCACAGGCAGATGTCGCCTGTTCCCCCTTGGGTCCTGAACAAGTGGGATGTAGTTTTTGTTACGCTGCACTTTAAGAGCCCTAGCCAGAGCCTTTCCGCATTTGTCACTGTATTCGTAAAAAAATCTCCTACATCTGACCGCTAAATTTTTGGCCTCGACAAAGCAGATGTCCCTGAGCGACTCCCGTAGGCTCACCAACTTGGCCGCAAGGGCCACATCGAGAGATAGTTTATGTTGGGTTTCAAGTTTAAATATCTCTTGGGTGAGATGGTCGATTTGCTTATGCCTTTCTTTCTTAAGGCGGGCTCCGTGCTGAATCAGGAGGCCCCTTATCACACATTTGTGGGCTTCCCACAGAGACATCTGCGATATCCCCTCCGTATCGTTGGTCCCGAAGAACTCAACTATTGCTTTTTTAATGTCTGCTTTTACCCCGGGGTCTTGCAGGAGGGAGCTATTCAACCTCCACTGGCCTCTAAGGGGAGCGGTGTCGGGGATGGAAATGGTCAGTGATACTGGGGCATGGTCCGAAACGGTAATCTGACCTATGTCCATGCTGACGACGAGGTGGAGGAATCTGTGGGGCACCAGGAACCAGTCAATGCGCGAGTATGAATTGTGGGCTGCGGAGAAAAAGGTGTAGTCTCTCCCCCTGGGATTGAGCGTCCTCCAGGCGTCTATCAATTGGTCTTTAAATAGAAGGGATTTTAGTTTTTTCAGCACCGAGGGAGACAGCTGGGACATCCCGCGGGAAGTATCCAGCGCGGGGTCCAGAGCAACATTGAAATCCCCACCCAGCAGGAGAACACCCTCTGAAAATGATGCAAGCTTCCCAAGGGTGGAGCGTAAGAACTTGTATTGGTTAACATTAGGGGAATAACATGTGGCCAACGTCACTTTCAAGGAGAAAAGGGTACCCTTTACAAAAAGGAATCTCCCCTCCGGGTCCAGGAGCGTCTCAGAGTGAGTCCACGGCAAAGCCCCCGCCAACAAAATGGCCACACCCCTAGTTTTGGAATCAGGAGACAGACAGAGGTATTGAGTTTTGAAGGAGCGGTTAGTAAGGTTATGTGGCCGTCCCTCCTTCAGATGGGTCTCCTGCAGGAAGGCGATCTGCGTACGTAGACGCCCTAGTTCCCGCAATACAATGGATCTCTTAAAAGGGGAGTTAAGCCCCTTAACGTTCAGGGAGGTACACTTGACCCTTGACATGGCGAGATTAGTGGGCAAGAGAGGGGTGAGGAGAGGGAAGGTTAGGGGCAAATGGCAGGGGGGGGGGACAAAGGACACAGGGCACAAGACGGGATCAACGACAAGACCACAAAAAGACAGACACTTAACACTGAAACCGAAAAAGCAACACTTGTGAGTGCTGCCTATTAACACAAGGAAAAACCTAAGCGGGAAATACGGTTTGTTTCCCAAGAGTGAGCCCCACCACCCCCCACCAGGTTGGCGGAAGGGGCTCAGTCCTAGCGTGGAAGCGAGGCGAACCGGGAGGGCAAGAGAGAGAGCCCCTCCGGCCGACCCAGAGCAAGAACCCCGAACCCCCGAGGGAGCCCCGAGGACCCCCCGGGAGTCGTGGCCCGAGGTGAAGCCGATGCACGTCCCAGCTGCCCAACCACGTGGTCATCCCGCTGCCGCCCCGGCCCCCCCGCCCGCCCGCAAGGGGCCGGCAAGGGTCACCCGAGCAACAGCCGGACGGCCCACCGCATGAAGGAAGGCACCAGCCACTACCAAGAAACTAGACATTTTTAAGGCCTAAGCTAAATATAACATGTTAAAGGAAAAAGCGAGGAAGTAAAGCGCGTGCAGGAGACTCAATACATTGCAAACTTAATACGGATATATAGTGGGAGCGGAGCTCGTGCTAGGTCAGGTCTCAGGCACTAGGGGACGCGGCATTCCCGGTGATCTTCTGGCTCCCCTCCGGCGTGTAGGCCCATCTCCCCTGGCCTGACGGGCTCGGCGCGGCAAGCCACCGCCCCCCCGACCCGGGGCCGGGAGCGGCGCGGGGTCCAGCCAGTCCGGTACAACGAAGGGCTCAGTCTCCAGGAACGAGAAAAGATCCGGGAGGTCAGCCGGGGACTTCAGCGTAAAAGTCTGCATATTCCTGCGGACAAGCAGATGGAATGGGTAGCCCCAGCGGTAAGAACCACCACACTCCAGAACTTTAGCGAGGAGGGGCTTCAGGAGCCGACGCATATGGAGGGACCGTCTGGAGACGTCCGGGAAGATCTGGATCTGCGTCCCGTCAAAGGATATTCTGTCTCTCTCCCACGCCTTCCTCAGGATCTCCTCCTTAATGGAAAAGTAATGAAGGCGGCAGATGATGTCTCGGGGGCGTTCCGGGTCCGCCGAGCGCTGACCAAGGGACCTGTGGATTCGATCGATGACGATTTCCGTGTTAGGGGGTCGGCCCAGGATCTCGTTGAAAATACCCGTGGCGGTGTGTAGGAGCTGGTCAGGTCCCGTCGCCTCGGGCAGGCCTCTTATTCTGATGTTGTTCCGCCTGCTGCGGTTCTCAAGGTCATCCAAGTGCAAAACCGCGGCTTGAGAAATAGATCGCTGGGACACCAGACCTCTCTCCAGGGCCTCAATTCTCTGTGTTGTTGAAAGGTGCGATTGTTCCAGGCCCGTTACCCTGGAATCCAGGCCCGCCACTGAAGACTGCAGATCCGAAATGTCCTTCTTGAAGGAGCTTTCCACTCTCAGAATGAAGGATTCTAAATCCGCCTTGGTGGGTAGGGCTCTGAGCTCAGCCCTGATGTCAGCGAGCATCTCGTCACGGGCATCTGGGGTAGGAGTAGAGGTCAACGCCCGGCAAGCCACTGAAGCCATCCGCTGGTCGGGGGGGTAGAACGCCCGATAACGTGACAGGCCAAGCGGGGACAGCCCCTAATTCCCCCCCGCGGGGAGGCTTTCCAATGTCGGGGCGGGGCACCTTGGCAGAGGGGGCAGGCATGATCCAGCGTTGTGATCCCAAACCTGGGACCGGGGTCAGGGGCGAGAGGGAGCCCGAACCGCCCAGCACACAACTGGGGGTCTCTGGGTCTGTGGCGGTCCCCGGGCCACCCGCCGAGTGCCAGGAAGGAGAGGGGGCATCCCGCGGCAGGACGCCGGGGGAGAACCAATCCCCGCATGGGTCGTGAGAGGGGTCTGAGCGGCCCGAGGGGGAAACAGGGCCCTCATGGATCGCGACTCCGGGGGAGCCACTGCAGCCCCTGTGAGGTGGGGTGGGCTGACCTTCAGATTCCCAAGGGGAGCCAGTAGGGAGATGAAGATGATGGGGTCCCATCCCCTCCAAATCTGGTGCCACATGAGGGGGAGTGTCCAGCTGCTCCACCCCTCCAGGCTGGGTTCCTTTTCCTTCCCCCCGATCTGCAGGCTTAATGGCAGAGTGTGGGGAGACTGCAGGGCGTCCATGGCACAATCCCCCTCTGCCCTCCCCCCCATGTGGTGAGGCCTGCAGCGCTCCGGTGTTCACACCGCTGCCTCCAGCATCAACCCCGCAGCTCTCCTCACCTGCGTCGAGGCTGACAGGCTGTGTCGGTGGGTACCGAGGGGGGGGGCATCGCCGCGCCGCGTCTCCGGCCGCCGGCTGGGGAGTGTGAGCCCCGCCGGATCTGTCCACACGCCTCCCGTCATCTGACATGTAGACGGCAAGTGGTCCGCTCCTCCCTCCGTTCTCTAGGCCTCCGTCTGTCGCTCCAGCCGACATCACCGCCCCGGGGGGTCCGCCGCCCGCACCGCGAGGATCAGCTTCCTGGGCGCTCCCCCGACCTCCGCACCGCCTCACGTCGGATCCAGCCTGGATGGTGTGACTTCCCCGCCGCTCCCCGCCCGGGTCCAGCGGGCGGCACAGGTGAGAGTGTTCCGCCGGCAGGGTGTTCTGGCTCTCTGTCGCCGGCAGGGTGATCTGGCTCTCTGTCGCCGCCGGGCCACCGGCCGCCGCCATCTTTGGGCCCTCGTGGCCCCCACTCCCCGCGCCTTCCTGTGCCAAAAAGTCTCTGATCTTCCTCGTGTGAGGGGGAGATACGGTCTTCACCCCTTTCCTTTTTTTGGCCATGCCTTCTGCTAATCGCTGGGATCGGGCCGTCACCCCAGAAAGGTCCCAATTAGGTCGGCCAGAGGGAGCTCGAGGTAAACGCGTCCTCACTCCTCCATGTCCGGCCACGCCCCCCAGGCAACCCTTATATCCACTGTGGCTGCCATTGTGGATCTTAAAGAGGGCAAGAAAAATGCAGAAGCCATCCAACCCCCCCGAAAGGGTGAGGGCATCCCTTCATGCCTGGGAGGGCTTAGAAAGGGGTTTGGCCCTTGTTCTGGGTCCTAGGCTTATTCCAGTATTTCTCTCGGTGACCAGAGGAAAGGAACCTCTGCCACCACAAAATGGGCGAGTATTGGAAGATCTACAAGAAAGTAGTTCTCCCTCCTTGCGGGACTCTAGTAGCCTTACCCACTGGGGCTCTCTTTGCAATATCTTTTAAATGCTCCCCAACAGACTTCTTGATGTCATGGCCATCCTGGATGTGTCATAGACTGGCTTTAAGGCTGACCCTATCATAGACAAAACATGCCTGGATACCAGATCCATGCGCTTATCCACCGGGTATCTTAGAAAACTGTCAGAAGTAGGAACAACATTCTTGAAACCAGATCATCCACCTAAGGAGGAAAAGACCATAAATTAATAAGAGCCGTGAAAAAGGGAGAGTCATTAACCAGGACTCTAGGAATGGTGTGGAGCTTGTCCAGCTTTCCCTGTTCCATTTGGAGAAGCTTGATTAAATGAAAAATAGCTGCCTTTCAGAAGACAGAAAAAAAGTGTTTCTACCCTCCTTGATGCCTTTAATCACTAAGCGGCCAGAGATTTCAGAAGAAGGTGAAGCTGCCGGAGGAGCAGTAAGAATGAATGCACAGGAGTGGAGCCTGAGGCTTCCATGGAGGGAATACCCCAGAGGGTGTCAGCTGCCTCCTTAAGTACCACCATGGTGATGCTGTCTTAGCAGATAATACTGTCCTCTTCCGGAGGCACAGAGGACATGGGGCGACACTCCCCGATAACATACCAGTCCTGATTGCTCCAGATGCCTTAGACATGGTGAAGTTAGTATTTAATCCCGAGGGCTCTAGACCAAAGTATATGAGGAATCTCTTAGGCACAGAGGACATGGGTGACACTCTCTGTTAACATACCAGACCCGGACACTCTAGATGCCATAGTCATTGTGTAGTCAGTCAATTATTCCTCAAAGGCGTAGAACAGAAGTATAAGAGGAATCTCATAGATACGCTCTGTTAATCTACCAGGCCTGGATGCCCCAGCTGCCAAGGGTCTAAGACTGAGTTGTATTTGAAGAATGATCCTGATCCTACGCTATCAGCCCAACCGACTCCAGGAGGCATATGTGGGTCCACTGGATTATCAGGAGCGTAAGGGCCTGGAAGTCAGACAGGGTTAAATCCCCAGCTTCCTGAACAAAAACCTGAGAACTATCCTGCATTTGTTCCTCCCAATTTGTATTTGTTAGATTACCTTTCCTTCGTTCTCCCACAGCGTGTATCGCAGGCTTCCAAGCCATTCAGGTTTTTATGCCACTCAGAGTGGCAAGTAAATCTGAAAGGAGCATGCCCCAATGGTCTCAATCCCTGCTACTTTGTGTACTAGCCATTTACAAAAAGCTGGCACATGTATGCCAGATAGGATGCACATGCATCATGGGATTGCAGAACTTGTTCCCCTTTCACAAAAAGGTAGGCAGTTGGGCAGGCTCAGTTCTCAATCCTCCTATTTGTATCATGTGACACTTGTATAACATTCATGGGGCCATAAAGGACTGCAGCTGGTAAGCCAGCATGCTTTTCCCCCTGATTCTGTCATTCCATCTCTTGTTTGCTAGGGGAACAAAATTTGATATGGGGGCATACACAATGCTTATTCATTTTTTGAGGCGGGGGGGGGGGATCTGAATCACTGAAATTAAAACTTTTATGCTTTCTAGCATTTAACTGCATTCTCTCCGTGCTGAATGAGGCTTGTGTTTTGTCAGCTCTAACAGCTGTTTATATTTATCACCTCTCTAATTATTTGCTGAGAAAGGTTATGTTAAAAGCATGTACTCCTGGATTCATTTTGAGCATAAAAGTCATTGACTTGAATTCCAAAGTCAGTCAATGATACCAATATTTTGTATTATTCTAAATAGGCATAGTCATAGTCCCAATATATTAATTTGGAACATGTTTTATATCATAAGTTTAGTTAATGTTAATTTTAAGTACAAATATACAATTCTTAAAACATGTCCATGTATTCACCAATATGTGTCATTTGTGTAACTAGGTGGGAAATCATTTTCAATGCATACAAACACTTGTGGAGTTTCTTTAAAAAAAAAAAAAAAAAAAAAAAAAGACATATCCTCATCTGTCATGATAACTGTCAGGTTTTCAAACAAACCGTCTTGCTCTAAACAATATAACCCAAATAAGAGTAGACTCCAACTGCATCACTAACTTAAAAAATTTAAGAGCTGTCCTTTAGACTTAAGCTACTGGTTAAGAATTGTTTTTTTTAGAAACCTACACATGTGAAATAATACCGTTTTGTGAGTACTCACCTTTAAAACGGGTATTATGAGTGTGCCATACACTCCACTTCCTTCATCATTACATCTGGGTATTCTCCAGTAGAGGCCGAACATCTGCAGAGATGAATATGCAAAAAAGAAAGCCCCTCCCGGTCCATATATACCTGGGACCTCCCACCAATTCCCCAGTGTACAAAAGCAGTAAAGGGACCAGGAAGAACCAAATATAACCGTAACAAACAAAACCAATGGTTCACCATATAAAAGCTCCAGAATACCTGAAACAAACTAGGGTGGGGTGAAGTGGAGTGTATGGCACACTCATAATACTCATTTTAAAGGTGAGTACTCACAAAACAGTATTATTCTAAGTGTGCCATATACTCCACTTCCTTCATCATTACATCTGGGACATCCAATAGCAGTGTCCGACATGGGTGGGAACCAGAAACAGTAAGGAATGTGCCAACTCAAACCACTGCAGCTTGCAGAACCTTGCGGCCAAAAACAGCATCCGCTGAAGCCCGCACATCAACCTTGCAAAACTTGGAAAATGTATGAACGGAAGACCAAGTAGCAGCCTTACAAACCTAAAAACACAGAATTCCAGGGCTAGGTTCCGCCCTGGCACAAGAGAATCCCAGACCCAGCATACCCACCACGCCTCAGGATGATTTTGGTTAAAAGACAACCATCTTTTATTATAAAAGTATTATTATCACAAAATACGGAGGTGCAAAAAATTCCATTTATACAAATATTCAATCCATTTTATATGATAGCTAATTACTGACTAACATTGACATACTAGCTTCACAGAATAATACATTTACATTACACAATTAATGACACATTTAAATTCTTAAAACATACTATCTAATTTGGTCTTACTGATCCGAAGATCGGCCAGACAGGGCAGACATGTTTCGCCTCATAGGCTTCTTCAGTGCCCTAGTATACACAATAAAAAGAGAGGGAATATACTTAAGCATAGAAATGAATGAATGTATGTGCAACTTAATATAATACTTAATATATGCACCCCTTGGATCAAAATCATCACTGTTTTGTTTTTTCAGCATAATCCAATTAGTCATACAGTTTATAGGGCAATTATTTCCTAATAATTAAATTGGTCATGCAATGTGACCTAGTCCATTTTTTCAAAAATAAGGACCTTTCATTATTTACCTGATTTTTATGTTAGCCTCAGAGAATGTCAGGTCATTGATGGGGATGAGGAGTCACCGCCTATCCCTCCTCTTTACATATATATTAGTCTGGTTTCTTAGTGTTGAAATCACTTCATTTGTAGCCCTATTAGGGTCCCATAGTTGGAGATGTCTAGGAATCTTGACATACTAGGAAAGATCCCAAATAGTAGTCATATTATTTTTAGTAACCACCCATTTCTTTAGGGAAAAAGGGAGTGAGGTAAGGAAGGAAGAGGGGGGAGGAGAAGGGGAAAAAAAGGGGGAAAATCCCCTTGGAGCTATTTGTTCCCACTATAGATATTAATATTTGAATTACCTTAAATCCTGCGTGCTCGCAGTCTAATGCGCATGCTTCCCTTTGTTCCTGCTATGATGTGGGAGCCGTTATTAATCTAAAAAGGGGCAGATTATGTTCTATGTTAGTGATCCTATACGCTCATTCATCTCAGATGATTTGGCCCGTCGGTCATTCAGCCTTACCTTGCTGTAGCTCCATATATGCCCCTCCGGACACCGCAGTGCAGCCAGCGCGTTTAAAGTTGACCGCCGTGCGGGAACCTCCCGCTACTCGCTTCGTCGCTCAGTCCTCCTAAGCTTTTTGGATCAAATCAAATAGGGGAGAAAGCTCACTCCATGCGCGCTGGCTGATGGCGCGCATACGTCAGCGCTTCATGTTTTTAAGCGCTGGAGGATGACTCCCGGCCCGCTGGCCGGAAGTGACCTCACGCGCCGTCCCTGTGCTGTCTATTGTCTGTTAACATGCGCCATTTTGTTGTGGCTCTGCCTTTTGGTGACTGTTATTTCACATCTCTAAGCGTACGCTGTGCATAATCTCTGTAATAAGGGTAAACTAGGAAAACTCATGCCTGCACTTGCTTACTACCCACTGATTTGTGCACTTTATTCTAAAAAAGGACATCTATTGTAGCGATCGCCCACATCCCGCTGTTCACATGCGTGCGCCATTTTGGCGTAGCCCTATCTTATACATGTATTTATCATATCCTCTTCTGCCACTTAGGAATGCCTAGGTTGGGCGCCATTACATTGTGGCCCTAAAATATATATATATTTATTGTGGCTTGAGTGCCATTGTGCTGTGGCCCTGAATTATATGCATATTTAATGTGACATACTTCTAGAAACCCCTGGTATGATTTCCCCTCAAGGATAGTAATAGTCAATGAGTATATACAATTGTCCCACAGCCCAAGCCAGTATGCAATAACTATACCTGTGGGCAAATTGGTCTCCAATCAGATTATTGCTTCGGACAAACCCAGTAGCGTGATCCTATAGTCCTTACGTACTCTGGACAATCCCAACCCCTTGGCATTCCGGCCACAATAATATAATTTACGATTTAATGGGCCTTCGGCATATATCCCAGACTTCACTAGCACAATTGGGCACTGCGGTGCACTTCTTTTTGGGGCATTACCCCCCCCTCCCCGTTCCTCCACCCCATATATTAGATCATATTATGTATATATCACACTGCGAGGTGAGTGAGGGAGCTGTAGGTGAATCCCCATATTTTCCCATTATGTCACTGACATTCTCTGTCATTTGTAGCTCATGCTTAACCATGTATAGTTTTCATAGGCATATTCTTATATTTGTTCATAGAAATTAGGCAAAAGTAAGTGTCTCATTTAGACCTGGGAATTTATGTGCTTTGAGCCGGAATATCCAACGCTTTTTCCCACATAGAAGCTACAGCAGCCACAGGTAAGTAAGTAAACAACATTGCTTGTATTGCAGTTAATAAAATGTCTCATTTTGTATTTTGCTTGATTCAATGTTGTTTCTGTTCCTGATAATATATATTGGCACATACTGCAGTTGCCACATTTGTAAGTGCCACGAATTTTACAGCAGTCATCTCTTTGCTGTTCAGAAAAATGACTGCATACCAGTTTATCTTTTAGGTTATTGGGTCGCCTAAAAATTATTTTAGGTTTTGGAGGTAAAAAAGTTCTTAGAAACGGATCATTTAGTAGTATAGGCCAGTTTGACTGAAGAATGTTCCGAATTTTCGCATGTGCATCTGTATATGTGAGTATTAGTGCTGGGCCAGTGTCTTTTTTTACCCTTTTGGGCCTGTACAATAACTGCTGTCTATCAAGATGACGGGCTTTTTTATAGGCTGCCTTCAGAATTGGTCTACTATAACCTCGTGCTTGCAGTCTTGTCCAAATTTTTGTAGCTTCTATTTTAAAGGTTTGTATAGAAGAACAATTGCGGCGTGCGCGCACAAACTCACCATATGGGATGCTACGTAGTAGGTGAGCTGGGTGCGAGCTAGTTGCTCGCAACATTGTATTAGCCGATGTATCCTTTCGGTATAATACCGTATTGATTTGGCCTTGCTTATCTTTTTGTATTTCCAAATCAAGGAAGGTGACACTATTTTGATCCCAATGACTCGTAAATTTCAAATTTAAATCATTATTATTGAGCATATGAACAAAATCTACCAGTTCCTCCTCCGGCCCCTCCCATATGACCAAAATATCATCAATGTACCTGTGCCAGGCCGAAACATGGCACAGTTACTTGGCCGTACCGTCCTCAGCCCACAGTCCTCTTTCCCACCACCCCAGGTACAGGTTAGCAAACGACGGGGCACATGTCGTCCCCATCGCTGTTCCCTGCACCTGGTGGTAGAGTTGCCCATTAAAGAGGAACATATTGTGGGTGAGGACGAAGTTGAGGAGCCGGAGGAGGAAAAGATTATGATTATGTTCTGCCACATCAAGCTCGTTCAAAAAGATTTCTACAGCTCTCAAGCCTTTATCATGGAGAATGCTTGAGTACAGGGCCTCGACGTCCAGGGTGACCAGAAACGTCCCGGGATCCACCCACATTCCATCCAGGACACGTAGGATGTGACCTGTGTCCTTAACGTAGGATGGCAGACTCACGACCAGGGGCTGAAGATGTATGTCCACATACTTGCTGGCATTTTCTGTGAGCGCTCCCATGCCCGACACGATGGGCCTGCCGGGCGGGGACACCAACGACTTATGCACCTTAGGTAGGGCGTAAAACGTTGGTGTTATCGGATGGGGCGCCTCCAGAAACCCCACAGTATGGGAGTCTATGACCCCCTGGTCGTGAGCCTCTTTTATTATGGCGTGGTATTCCCGGGCGTTGCCCGCCAGCCTGGACGTGGGGGCCCTTACATACCAGTCCTTGTTGTTTAAAATTCGTAGGCACATGTCTATGTATTGATCCCTAGACATGATTACTATATTTCCGCCTTTATCCACCGATTTTATAATCAGGTCGTTTTTTGACTCTAGTTCCTGTATGGCGGCTGCAAGATCCTTCCTCAAATTTGGGGGTTTGTTCATTTTATGTGGGAGTGCCTCCAAATTAGATACCGTTAAATTAACAAATGTTGCTACATTGTGATTCAGGCCTATGGGAGGATAATACGTAGAGGGCTTTTTAAGTTGGAATAATGGCTTTTCACGAACACAGTGACCAGCCACCTCTAATCCTAAATCTATCATGTCTTGTTCTAACTGATTCTGATATACTCGGTGGATTTTCTAATCCCCCGGGTGGTCCTTCCTTGTCCATAAACTGAAAACGGCAAAGTATTTTTCTAGCAAAGAGGTGGATATCTTTTGTTATGTAAAATAGGTCCAAGCCTTTTGAAGGACACTGCGGTGTCCGGAGGGGCATATATGGAGCTACAGCAAGGTAAGGCTGAATGACCGACGGGCCAAATCATCTGAGATGAATGAGCGTATAGGATCACTAACATAGAACATAATCTGCCCCTTTTTAGATTAATAACGGCTCCCACATCATAGCAGGAACAAAGGGAAGCATGCGCATTAGACTGCGAGCACGCAGGATTTAAGGTAATTCAAATATTAATATCTATAGTGGGAAAAAATAGCTCCAAGGGGATTTTCCCCCTTTTTTTCCCCTTCTCCTCCCCCCTCTTCCTTCCTTACCTCACTCCCTTTTTCCCTAAAGAAATGGGTGGTTACTAAAAATAATATGACTATTTGGGGTCTTTCCTAGTATGTCAAGATTCCTAGACATCTCCAACTATGGGACCCTAATAGGGCTACAAATGAAGTGATTTCAACACTAAGAAACCAGACTAATATATATGTAAAGAGGAGGGATAGGCGGTGACTCCTCATCCCCATCAATGACCTGACATTCTCTGAGGCTAACATAAAAATCAGGTAAATAATGAAAGGTCCTTATTTTTGAAAAAATGGACTAGGTCACATTGCATGACCAATGTAATTATTAGGAAATAATTGCCATATAAACTGTATGACTAATTGGATTATGCTGAAAAAACAAAACAGTGATGATTTTGATCCAAGGGGTGCATATATTAAGTATTATATTAAGTTGCACATACATTCATTCATTTCTATGCTTAAGTATATTCCCTCTCTTTTATTGTGTATACTAGGGCACTGAAGAAGCCTATGCGGCAAAACATGTCTGCCCTGTCTGGCCGATCTTCGGATCAGTAAGACAAAATTAGATAGTATGTTTTAAGAATTAAAATGTGTCATTAATTGTGTAATGTAAATGTATTATTCTGTGAAGCTAGTATGTCAATGTTAGTCAGTAATTAGCTATCATATAAAATGGATTGAATATTTGTATAAATGGAATTTTTTGCACCTCCGTATTTTGTGATAATAATACTTTCATAATAAAAGATGGTTGTCTTTTAACCAAAATCATCCTGAGGCGTGGTGGGTATGCTGGGTCTGGGATTCTCTTGTGCCAGGGCGGAACCTAGCCCTGGAATTCTGTGTTTTTAGGTCATAGCGGACCAGCAAGTATCAAACCCCCTCATAATACCAAAGGGTGGGTCGCCAACTAGTCTGACTGCTTTGTCCATCAGGATAAACCAGTCTGGACAATATTGTTGTGGTTACTAAGAGGTTAGGAGGATAATATATTTCCTCTTGGCGTACCCCCTAGAATAGGCATTAATTATTAATTTTCGGAATTGATTGAATTGAGCTGATATTTGTTCGTAGAGATGACTCAATTAGGGACCAATGACTGGGATACAATGATGACAAACTTGACTCAATGCCGGGTTTCTAACAAAGATACTATTGAGAAAAAGGAACAGACCAATACACTGTTTAACTCATTATACAAGGCCCTGGCAAAGAAGTCCAAAACCTGGTGGGATATTCAATACCTCCAGGAATATATTGATCATGGCCTAGTACCGAAGGGCCTTAGGGTCCGCCTATTTCCTCAACTACCCAATCCAAGTGACCAGTTTAAGAAGCAATGGGAAGAAACTTAACAAAACTGTTCACTACAACTCATCAAACTTTTAATAAACTACCATACAGAGCATTTAGCAATACTAAATGCTCAAATTCAAGCAACTATAGCGGAGTTACACACAAAACAAAAAAATGAACAATTTAAACAGATGGACTCCGGAATTAAGGAGTCCATTGAAAAACTGAATAAAGAAATTATCCAGACGAAAGAGCAGAAACTTTTTAGAGATAGGCAGGCCTACAAGAACAACGAGGCATATACATGGCCTACCATACAACAGGGACAGAGAGGGAGAAGGGAAAGACCTGACAGGCAGGGGAATTCCTCGGATACCTCGTCCTCAAGGGAGAGGGGTTCCAGGTACACGAAACAAACATGGGGGAACAAGTTTACCCCCTTCAATAGACGAGGAGAGAACCAACAAGGTCCCCCAAGATGGGATAACCCTTGCCCACAACAGGGAGAACAGCACAAACATCTACAGAAACGGAAAATGGATCAGAGAACCCCACCTCCACCTGAGGAGGAAAATGAATCAGAAAGACCTAGAAGAGATTTTTTAGACGGAAGCGCAATGCGCGCCGGAATAAACGCAGAAATAAGGCAAGAGGAAAGCATGTTAAAGAACCCTGCCCCCCCCCATTTTCACCGATCCCACAGATGGAAAGAAATCTGAGACTATTTCATCAATAACTATGGCATCAATAGATGCCAATACTTCTAATTCTACACAAACTAGCAAAGAGATGGATATCATCAATTTAACTCATTTTATATTAACAAAGGATCAAGAACAGCTGCTCCGACTTGGACTTAATTTTTGTCCTTCAAAAGGCTTGGACCTATTTGACATAACAAAAGATATCCACCTCTTTGCTAGAAAAATACTTTGCCGTTTTCAGTTCATGGACAAGGAAGGACCACCCGGGGGATTAGAAAATCCACCGAGTATATCAGAATCAGTTAGAACAAGACATGATAGATTTAGGATTAGAGGTGGCTGGTCACTGTGTTTGTGAAAAGCCATTATTCCAACTTAAAAAGTCCTCTACGTATTATCCTCCCATAGGCCTGAATCACAATGTAGCAACATTTGTTAATTTAACGGTATCTAATTTGGAGGCACTCCCACATAAAATGAACAAACCCCCAAATTTGAGGAAGGATCTTGCAGCCGCCATACAGGAACTAGAGTCCAAAAACGACCTGATTATAAAATCGGCGGATAAAGGCGGAAATATAGTAATCATGTCTAGGGATCAATACATAAACATGTGCCTACGAATTTTAAACAACAAGGACTGGTACGTAAGGGCCCCCACGTCCAGGCTGGCGGGCAACGCCCGGGAATACCACGCCATAATAAAAGAGGCTCACGACCAGGGGGTCATAGACTCCCATACTGTGGGGTTTCTGGAGGCGCCCCATCCGATAACACCAACGTTTTACGCCCTGCCTAAGGTGCATAAGTCGTTGGTGTCCCCGCCCGGCAGGCCCATCGTGTCGGGCATGGGAGCGCTCACAGAAAATGCCAGCAAGTATGTGGACATACATCTTCAGCCCCTGGTCGTGAGTCTGCTATCCTACGTTAAGGACACAGGTCACATCCTACGTGTCCTGGATGGAATGTGGGTGGATCCCGGGACGTTTCTGGTCACCCTGGACGTGGAGGCCCTGTACTCAAGCATTCCCCATGATAAAGGCTTGAGAGCTGTAGAAATCTTTTTGAACGAGCTTGATGTGGCAGAACATAATCATAATCTTTTCCTCCTCCGGCTCCTCAACTTCGTCCTCACCCACAATATGTTCCTCTTTAATGGGCAACTCTACCACCAGGTGCAGGGAACAGCGATGGGGACATGTGCCCCGTCGTTTGCTAACCTGTACCTGGGGTGGTGGGAAAGAGGACTGTGGGCTGAGGACGGTATGGCCAAGTACCTGTGCTATGTTTCGGCCTGGCACAGGTACATTGATGATATTTTGGTCATATGGGAGGGGCCGGAGGAGGAACTGGTAGATTTTGTTCATATGCTCAATAATAATGATTTAAATTTGAAATTTACGAGTCATTGGGATCAAAATAGTGTCACCTTCCTTGATTTGGAAATACAAAAAGATAAGCAAGGCCAAATCAATACGGTATTATACCGAAAGGATACATCGGCTAATACAATGTTGCGAGCAACTAGCTCGCACCCAGCTCACCTATTACGTAGCATCCCATATGGTGAGTTTGTGCGCGCACGCCGCAATTGTTCTTCTATACAAACTTTTAAAATAGAAGCTACAAAAATTTGGACAAGACTGCAAGCACGAGGTTATAGTAGACCAATTCTGAAGGCAGCCTATAAAAAAGCCCGTCATCTTGATAGACAGCAGTTATTGTACAGGCCCAAAAGGGTAAAAAAAGACACTGGCCCAGCACTAATACATATACAGATGCACACGCGAAAATTCGGAACATTCTTCAGTCAAACTGGCCTATACTACTAAATGATCCGTTTCTAAGAACCTTTTTACCTCCAAAACCTAAAATAATTTTTAGGCGACCCAATAACCTAAAAGATAAACTGGTATGCAGTCATTTTTCTGAACAGCAAAGAGATGAGCTGTAAAATTCGTGGCACTTACAAATGTGGCAACTGCAGTATGTGCCAATATATATTATCAGGAACAGAAACAACATTGAATCAAGCAAAATACAAAATGAGACATTTTATTAACTGCAATACAAGCAATGTTGTTTACTTACTTACCTGTGGCTGCGGTAGCTTCTATGTGGGAAAAACAAATCGTCCGCTAAAGAAACGAATATATGAACACCAGTACAGCATTAAGAACAATAATGAAAAAACTCCCATAGGGCGTCATTTCAAAAAACATCATAATATCAATCCGGCCACGTTAAAATTCCAAGGCCTGGATAGGATACACCCATCCATTAGGGGTGGGAATCTTGAAAAGGCGACTTTAAAAATTGAGACGCGTTGGATATTCCGGCTCAAAGCACATAAATTCCCAGGTCTAAATGAGACACTTACTTTTGCCTCATTTCTATGAACAAATATAAGAATATGCCTATGAAAACTATACATGGTTAAGCATCAGCTACAAATGACAGAGAATGTCAGTGACATAATGGGAAAATATGGGGATTCACCTACAGCTCCCTCACTCACCTCGCAGTGTGATATATACATAATATGATCTAATATATGGGGTGGAGGAACGGGGAGGGGGGGTAATGCCCCAAAAAGAAGTGCACCGCAGTGCCCAATTGTGCTAGTGAAGTCTGGAATATATGCCGAAGGCCCATTAAATCGTAAATTATATTATTGTGGCCGGAATGCCAAGGGGGTGGGATTGTCCAGAGTACGTAAGGACTATAGGATCACGCTACTGGGTTTGTCCGAAGCAATAATCTGATTGGAGACCAATTTGCCCACAGATATAGTTGTTATTGCATACTGGCTTGGGCTGTGGGACAATTGTATATACTCATTGACTATTACTATCCTTGAGGGGAAATCATACCAGGGGTTTCTAGAAGT
Organism: Gastrophryne carolinensis; assembly: GCA_027917425.1. Classification (NCBI taxonomy): domain Eukaryota; kingdom Metazoa; phylum Chordata; class Amphibia; order Anura; family Microhylidae; genus Gastrophryne; species Gastrophryne carolinensis. The sequence goes on along the minus strand of CM051243.1, from coordinate 126,553,424 downwards.
ATGTCACATTAAATATGCATATAATTCAGGGCCACAGCACAATGGCACTCAAGCCACAATAAATATATATATATTTTAGGGCCACAATGTAATGGCGCCCAACCTAGGCATTCCTAAGTGGCAGAAGAGGATATGATAAATACGTGTATAAGATAGGGCTACGCCAAAATGGCGCACGCATGTGAACAGCGGGATGTGGGCGATCGCTACAATAGATGTCCTTTTTTAGAATAAAGTGCACAAATCAGTGGGTAGTAAGCAAGTGCATGCATGAGTTTTCCTAGTTTACCCTTATTACAGAGATTATGCACAGCGTACGCTTAGAGATGTGAAATAACAGTCACCAAAAGGCAGAGCCACAACAAAATGGCGCATGTTAACAGACAATAGACAGCACAGGGACGGCGCGTGAGGTCACTTCCGGCCAGCGGGCCGGGAGTCATCCTCCAGCGCTTAAAAACATGAAGCGCTGACGTATGCGCGCCGTCAGCCAGCGCGCATGGAGGGAGCTTTCTCCCCCATTTGATTTGATCCAAAAAGCTTAGGAGGACTGAGCGACGAAGCGAGTAGCGGGAGGTTCCCGTACGGCGGTCAAGCTCTACACTTTAGAAACTTTAAACGCGCTGGCTGCACTGCGGTGTCCGGAGGGGCATATATGGAGCTACAGCAAGGTAAGGCTGAATGACCGACGGGCCAAATCATCTGAGATGAATGAGCGTATAGGATCACTAACATAGAACATAATCTGCCCCTTTTTAGATTAATAACGGCTCCCACACTTGGGCGGGCTGGATGGATTATAGGGATAACCGTCTACAGGTGTAGATGCAGTGGAGGGCCATGGTTACGCGTAACCCCATCCCTGTCGCCATCACCATCACTCTTGCCTCTGTTTCCCCCCTACCCCCTCACCCTTGTTTTCCTACAGTTGTACCATCCCTCCCCCCCTTTCCCTTGGTTCCTTACCCCTTATTCATGTTTCTGTTGTACCTAGTCTTTTGGACTTGGTTGCCCCCACTCTTCTCTTCTTCTCCTTTCTTTTCTCTTCTTTTAGTTCTTCGTTTTCTTCTTTATGCCTCCCCACCGCCCCTGGTGATTGCCTCCTTCAGGGTTGTAATGATGGGGCCCCGGGTGCTCCTGCTTCCCGCGGTCCTGGTCATTTGGTTGGCATGGGCCCGGGGGGCGGGTCACGGGATCGCAGATAGCGAATTAGATTAGCAAGCCTCATATATCTGCTTTGATCTGGTCCTTCATCGTTTGGGCTGGGGGGGCTGGGGAAGGCTAATACTTGGTTCGATTGTTATCTTATGTATGCTCTTGGATTGTGACTTGAACATGAAAATGTCCCTTTTCCTACTTTCCTTGTTCTATGCTTTGTATCATTCTTTACTGGTATAAATTAATAAAAATATATTGCACTAATAACGGCTCCCACATCATAGCAGGAACAAAGGGAAGCATGCGCATTAGACTGCGAGCACGCAGGATTTAAGGTAATTCAAATATTATCTATAGTGGGAACAAATAGCTCCAAGGGGATTTTCCCCCTTTTTTTCCCCTTCTCCTCCCCCCTCTTCCTTCCTTACCTCACTCCATTTTTCCCTAAAGAAATGGGTGGTTACTAAAAATAATATGACTACCATTTGGGGTCTTTCCTAGTATGTCAAGATTCCTAGACATCTCCAACTATGGGACCCTAATAGGGCTACAAATGAAGTGATTTCAACACTAAGAAACCAGACTAATATATATGTAAAGAGGAGGGATAGGCGGTGACTCCTCATCCCCATCAATGACCTGACATTCTCTGAGGCTAACATAAAAATCAGGTAAATAATGAAAGGTCCTTATTTTTGAAAAAATGGACTAGGTCACATTGCATGACCAATTTAATTATTAGGAAATAATTGCCATATAAACTGTATGACTAATTGGATTATGCTGAAAAAACAAAACAGTGATAATTTTGATCCAAGGCGTGCATATATTAAGTATTATATTAAGTTGCACATACATTCATTCATTTCTATGCTTAAGTATATTCCCTTCTCTTTTTATTGTGTATACTAGGGCACTGAAGAAGCCTATGAGGCGAAACATGTCTGCCCTGTCTGGCCGATCTTCGGATCAGTAAGACAAAATTAGATGTTTTAAGAATTTAAATGTGTCATTAATTGTGTAATGTAAATGTATTATTCTGTGAAGCTAGTATGTCAATGTTAGTCAGTAATTAGCTATCATATAAAATGGATTGAATATTTGTATAAATGGAATTTTTTGCACCTCCGTATTTTGTGATAATAATACTTTCATAATAAAAGATGGTTGTCTTTTAACCAAAATCATCCTGAGGCGTGGTGGGTATGCTGGGTCTGGGATTCTCTTGTGCCAGGGCGGAACCTAGCCCTGTTTTTAGTTCATAGCGGACCAGCAAGTATCAAACCCCCTCATAATACCAAAGGGTGGGTCGCCAACTAGTCTGACTGCTTTGTCCATCAGGATAAACCAGTCTGGACAATATTGTTGTTGGCCTTACAAACCTGCTCAACAGAAGCCTGGTGCTGAAAAGCCCAGGATGCACCAACAGCACGAGTAGAGTGCGCAGTAACCCTAAAAGGGGGAGTCCTCCCCTTAGCAGAATAGGCCCCAACAATGGCCTGACAAATCCATTTGCTAATCGTAGATTTAGCAGGAGCCAAACCTTTCCTGGGCCCGCAGGGCACCACGAAAAAAGCGTCCGTCTTGCAGAAGGAAGAAGTAATCCCCAAATAGTACTTCACACAGCGAACAACATCCAAATTGTGCAGAACCCTCTCCTTGTCATTGCTAGGCTTAGGACACAGGGAAGGGAGAACAATGTCCTGATTGAGGTGGAAGGCAGACACCACCTTAGGAAGAAAACCCGGCTTAAAACGAAAAACCACCTTATCCTGGTGTCTCTCAAAATAAGGGGCCTGGATCGACAGGGCTGCCAACTCATAGACACGCCGGACAGAGGTAATAGCCACCAAAAAAGCAACTTTCTGAGAGAGAACCGAAAGAGCAATATCCTGTAACGGCTCAAAAGGAGGACCCTGCAGAGCCGAAAGGACCAAATACAAATCCCAAACAGGGACTACAGCCTTCCGAGGGGGCCGCACATGCACGACCCCTTGGAAAAAAGTCTTAACCAGCGGGTGCAAAGCTAAAGACCTCTGAAAGAAAACCGACAAAGCAGAAACCTGTCCTTTCAAAGTACTAAGATGGAACCCAAGATCCAGATTATGCTGAAGAAACTCCAAAATCCTGGGTATAGAAAAAACCCTACAAGGCAAAGTTCTAGCCTCACACCAATCAATGTAGGACCTCCAAGTCCTATAGTAAATGCCAGAAGAGGACCGCTTCCTAGCCCTAATCAGGGTCTGAACAAAAGCCTCAGACAAACCTTCCTCTTTCAAGATGAAGGTTTCAGCAGCCAAGCCGTCAAAGCCAGCGTTTGTAAATTGGGGTAAAACAGATGACCCTGAGATAGCAGGTCCGGCAGCAAGGGAAGCTGGTACTGGTCCACGGCCAGCCTTACAACGTCTGCGTACCAAACTCTTCTTGGCCACCTTGGAGCCACCAGAATCGCTGGTGCCCCTTCTAGAACCAGTTTGCGAACTACCTTGCCCAGCATGGAGACAGGTGGAAACAGGTAAAGAAAGCCCAGGTCCTTCCAAGCCAGTGACAAGGCATCCACTGCCAAAGCCAGGGGATCCTGAGACAGAGACACAAAAGCCGGAAGATGGTGATTGTGCCTCGAGGCAAAGAGATCGACCTCCGGAGTCCCCCACCTGCGGCAAAGATCCAGAAAAACCTTGGGGTTGAGAGACCACTCTCCGTGGCGAGAGGATCCCCTGCTCAGGGAATCCGCCTCCGAATTCTCCACTCCCGGAATGTAGACTGCCGAAAGGCAAGGAACATTGCTCTCCGCCCAGTGCAGGATCAGAGAGACTTCCCTGAGGGCACTCCTGCTGCGAGACCCTCCTTGGTGATTGATGTAAGCTACCGCCGTTCGGTTGTCCAAACGCACCTGAACCAGAAGACCCCGCAACTGTGTGGTCAGCCGAGCCAGAACCAGTCGAATGGCTCTGAGCTCCAATACATTGATGGGGGTGTGAGCCTTCTGGGGACCCCACACCCCGCTGAACTGATGACTCTTCCAATAACCTCCCCAGCCCGACAGGCTGGCATCTGTGGTAACCGTCTCCCAACAAGGGACCAGAAAAGATCTGCCCATCACCAGATTGCTCGAGTCCAGCCACCACCAAAGGGACTGCCGAACCCTGGGAGACATCCTGAAAGGTTGATCCAATGACTGTGGGCTCCTGTCCCAATACGTCAATAGGAGAAGTTGAAGAGATCTCATATGAAACTGTGCAAACGGCACCGCCTCGAAGGAGGACACCATCAGACCCATCAGTTTCATCCCCTGTCTGATAGAGGGACAAAGACTGGCCAGAAGAAGACGGATCAGGCCCTGGATCCCCTGCACTTTGGCCTGGGGCAGAAACACCCTGGCCCGACTGGTATCCAGATACATGCCCAGAAAGGACATCACTAGAGACAGGGAGAGAGAAGACTTGGTGCCGTTGATCACCCACCCGAACCTCTCCAGGGTCGACATCACCTGGTGGGTGTCCAGTTCCGCCTGCTGAAGGGAAGAAGCTGAAATCAACAGATTGTCCAGATAAGGCACAATGCGAATGTCCTGAGATCTGAGCAGAGCCATTACGCCCGCCAAAACCTTGGTGAAGACCCTCGGTGCGGAGATCAGATCGAAGGGAAGAACTACAAATTGAAAATGTTGATCCTCCACCTCAAACCGGAGAAATCTCTGATGTGCCTGAAAAATTGGAAAAGGCAGATACTCATCCTTGATGTCTATGGACGTCATAAAATTCCCTTGGCGAAGGGAATTGATAGCCGAGCGCAGAGTCTCCATGCGGAACTTCTTGGCTCTGAGAAACCCGTTGAGAACCTTGAGATCTAAAATGGGTCTCACCGAACCCTCCTTTTTGGGAACCGTGAACAGGTTGGAGTAGTAACCCCTGCCTCTCTCCAACAGAGGCACCGGGCATATAACTCCCATGTCCAGAAGGTTTCTTACTGCTAACAGGAGCCCCTGTGCAGCCTGAGGGTCCGAGGGCACCTGAGACCTTAAGAATCTTGGGTGCGGCCAGTACTCGAACTCCAGTTTGTAACCGGAGGAGACCACTTCCAAGATCCAATTGTCTGTGACCTCCCGAGCCCAGACCTGGAAGAAGAGCCGCAGCAGTCCCCCCACCCTTACAGGTGAGGGTGCCCCTTCATTGCTGAGCCGGTTTAACAGCAGGCTTGGAACCCCAGGCAGCCGCGGGACGAGCCCGACCTCTGCCTCTGTTCCAGGACGAGCCCCTGACACCTGAGAAGGCCAGACCCCTAGAGGCTCTGGCCCCTCTAAAGGAAGGAGTGAATGAGCCCGCCCCCCGAAAGGGACGGCGCTGCTTCCTCCACTGAGGTAACTTACCTCCTTTAGCAACAGCATCCAATTTATCTCCAAACAGCCGCGCACCCAAGAAGGGGAGAGCTGTGAGCGACTTCTTGGCTCCCACGTCCATTGTCCACTGACGGAGCCAGACCAGTCTGCGCATGGCCACCAGTAAGGCTGACGTCCTACAACACACGACAATGGAGTCTTCCATCGCAGCCATGACAAAATCCATAAACAATTCACACTTCTTAAGTATAACGAACTCAGCGCCATATGGATCAAGCTGAGCATTATTCAGCCAGTCCCTGATAAGGGACCTGGTAGCAAGCGACACCAGGGCAGATGCACTAACCGGCCACAGGGCCGAGCCCACGTTGGCAAATGCGTGGCACGCCATCTGATCCAGGCGCTTATCCTCGCCATCCTTAAGGGAGGTGGCGTCAGGGGTGTTAAGCCCAGAAGAGTTGGTCAAACCTAAAACGGGCGCGACGACCTCGGGAGGTGAAGACCAGCGCTTGACCGCCTCCACCGGAAAAGGATACTTCTTATCCTATCCCTGAGGCACACCAGGAAGCCGGCAGGGCCTTTCCCATTCTCTAAGTATCAGCGCATCAAAATGCCCCTGGGTAGGGAATTCCAGACGGGGCTTGTGAGCCCCAAAAAATTCCCCCTTCTTAAGAGGGGGCGCCTCAGGTGGATCAATATCCAACACCTCCAATAAATATGACAAAACAGTGGCCGTATCAACGGCATCTCCCGGCGCCTGCCCGACATTGGAATTCCCAGGCTGACCATAGGCAGCCTCTGAATCCTGATACAATTCCCCCTCCTCTAACGGGGGTAATCGGACAATTCAGCGGACTCGTCGTCAATATCCCACAAAGGCTGGGCCGACGACAAGTGTCTCTTTTTAGCCTGGGCCTTCTTGCCCACCGTGCTATCATTTTCTCTATGCTGGCCAACCGAGCCCAAACATGAGAAAGCGACTCCCCACTGGTACCAATGTCACTTGGGGTACGGATCAGGTGGGGAGGGGAAGGCGATGAAGCGGGAGGAGCCGACCCAGAAGGCTGGGTACCAGACTGCCGTGTTATGGCCTTTTGTGCGCATGGTATACAAATCAGCACATCCTCCCCCGTAAGGGATACCCCACACCCCACACATGGCCCGGATTGTCCCAGAGGGATCCCGAGCCCGGTATCCTGCAGAGCCTCCATATGGTGAATTTTTGTGGTCAGTCGCAAGACCGTAGGGAATTACGCATAAGCAACCCGGGATGCCCCTTAAAAGTCCCGGTGGGAGGATTTTAGGGTGGACAATTTTTATCTAGGGACCCCAGGACCAGGAGGAACCCCTTAATATGCACAATATGAAGCAATCTGCAAAACACCATAGGCATATACGTTACTATTAATAGCATATTAATTGAAAAATGTACCACAATACATACACATATATATATATCCATTAAAAAATGCCATCAACAAGCACACCCCAGGGGGCCCACCCCACCAGAGAGTGGCCCCCAATAACAATGAAAATGGCCAACAGGCCCCTACCTGTCCCCTAGGATGCACACGCCGGATGCACACAAGATGGCCCCTGGCATTGAAGAACAAGACCCAGGAAGAAGAAGGGGGGCGTGCCAGCACCAAAGGCGCGCTTTCCCCCGGCCACGCCCCCTTCCCAGCAGCGCGGATCTGGCCTGAGGGAGGCCCCACAAAAAAACACGCCGAACGAGGGGGGCGGGGCCACCACGGCCGCGCCGAGCGCCCGCCCCCGTCCCCTTTTTACACACACATCCTGAGAGAATCACGCAGGCTGACAGGAAGCCATATACAACCAATTCATAAGGGATTACAGCCAGGTGGACCACTCACACACACACACACACATACAACTGTGAAGCACCCATAAACAGACACACACACTGTACATAATTAAATCATTAATTAATCAAATAAAGCAAAGGAGAGGCCAGTTAGGATGCGCCAGCCCCTAACAGAGGGAAGAAAGGGACCGGAGGGGGGAAGGGAACCGCGGCCAATGATAAGGCAGCAGGCTAGTATGGACGGGGGCATCCCGTACCAGGATCACCACAACCTGGTTTTCCGCCTACCCCAAAATGAGATCTCACGGTGGAGCACTGCTCCTAATGCACCCACAGGGTGCTCCTACCCTTGCCAGGATCCGCAGCCTAAGCTGGGAGGCTCAATAGGGGTACATTTAGAATGAATCCTGGCAGCAATAGGTACAAAAAAAGGGCCGGGCGAGAGCCCGGCTTACCTGCAAGTAAGAGAAGTCTTCATCTTCTGTTTTGCTCGCCTTCCCGCAGAGAAGGAAACTGGGGAATTGGTGGGAGGTCCCAGGTATATATGGACCGGGAGGGGCTTTTTTTTTGCATATTCATCTCTGCAGAAGTTCGCCCTCTACTGGAGAATACCCAGATGTAATGATGAAGGAAGTGGAGTGTATGGCACACTTAGAATATAGCAGCAAGGCTGCTCTAGGATATCAGTATAGAAGCAGATAATGATGTTAAAGATAATTAAGGAAACTGGGGTGCATACATCATAATCTCAGCCATTATTTATTGGTTACAATCTTCAATAATCACACAAAAGACACTGTGGCTTTTAAGTGTTATGTTACCCCACTTTCAACAGACCTTAACAAGCAGCGTTGAGAATAAGATATATTGTTATATTGTGTGGGGTAGGTAGATAAACTCCCATCTATGTATATTGATTCTACAATGGTGGTGTCAGTCTGGTTAGACGGGGCTCCAAATTACCAGTCTCCAAAAGAGCAGCTTTATATTGCATTAAAACACCTTGAATACTTTTGATAAAGCCCTTAGACAAGGGAAACAATGGAAAGCCAATGTCAGGGTATCCTTGCTTGTCAGGCAGAAAACTACGATAGCTCTTCTTACGTTTCTTTGGTTTCACACTTGGCTGTGCTCCACTAGATGCTTCTTGCAGTCCCACTGCAGGGCTGCAGGTGTTACTTGATCCTTCTTTACCTATACACTCTAAATCTAAGCAGCATGGAGCGTCTCCAGGAGAAAGGGTGGAAGTGCCACAACCAGAGTTATCCAAATCCTTGGAACTTAAAGATGGCTCAGTGGGACTATATGGTACAATACATGGGTGCTCCTGGGCATTAGACAACACACATTCTTTTTCTACCATGGAATTGGTCTCTAGCCAGTTTTCTATTCTGTGAGCTAAACGCCAGCCATTGTTTTGAAAGTGCTCTATAATCTCCTGATGGAAGACCTCCACAGGTCTCCTCAACAGCTGAGTCATAGATTGTACAACTCTGATTAACGCCATCTCATTGTAGCAGCGACTATTTTCATAGCCTTCTTGCAGACCACGATCACTGTCGAAGCCAGCCTCATTGTAATAGGGCTCATTCACCAAAATAAGACCTGAAATTGGAAAAAATGACACAAAAAGATACAAAGGTGAAGCAATACATTACATTATTCATTATTCTTATTAATGTTAAATAAGACCATTAAAGTAAATTTAACTCCACCTTGTATAGATATTAGGACCTGAAGAAGACTAGACTTGCTTGTCCACCTCTCATTGCCCTTAGGATAAAAAGAAACAATAATTAAAATTGTTACTACACAATCTGTATTCAAGTTCACAAAAGTACAAACATCTACACTGCACTCTAAACCTCCAAATAGTACCATATCAACAAAGTCTACAAAACAAGTTATACCATATGGGAGTAAAACCCACCATGTAAAAGCATTTCAAATGATGCAATTCTAATGAAATATCTTATGCTTCCTAGCCAGTGGCTTTACTTCTATTTCTGGGCTTGGCTGTTTGAGGTTACATATTGCCATTGCCTTTAACGACTAAAGACTGGTAACATTAAAAAATTCTGCAGTGGAGCTGAGGAATAGACACATGGTTGTTCAACACAGGAAACTCAAGCAAACAACTTTTTGGCTGTTTATGTGTAACATTTAAAGTAATGAGAAAGGTTGACCGTCTAAAGTGCTAATTACTAAACTTATATGGGTGAATTATTATTCTCTGCAGAAGAAAATGCTACAATGAGAAACATTGTATTTCCAGTAAGAATTAATAGGGTGTAGTGGGTGGAACAGTGATAAGACAGCACTTATCTTCACACTGAAATAAATCTATGATTATGATCTATGCCAAGCCTGATATAAAAATCAATAATTTATGTTTTTCTCATTACACTATATAGCAATGCAGAGCTGTCCTAGACAGACCATCATTACATACAAACAACTCAGCTTGATACTCACAGAACAAAAATACCATTTTGTGAGCACTCACCTGTAAAATGGTTATTACGAGTATGTCACACACCCCACTTCCAAATATTCATGACACTTGGGAACCCGGCCTGTAGAGGGCGATCTTGCAGAGATGACATGGAAAATGGAGCCCCTCCTGGTCCATAAGTACTGGGTTCCTCCACTATTCCTCAGTCTTTTTAAAAAGCAGTGAAGAACCAGGAAGAGCAAATTATATTCGATAATTGAAAAATAGTTTGAAAATAATCACCATATAAAGGACCCCTTAGAACAAAAAAAGGCGGGGGAAGTGGGTTGTGTGACATACTCGTAATAACCATATTACAGGTGAGTACTCACAAAATGGTATTATTCCTAGTATGTCACACACCCCACTTCCAAATATTCATGACACTTGGGACATCCAATAGCAGTGTCTATAATGGGTGGGGATCCCTAAGGAATAATGCATAACTTAAATTACTGCAGCTTGCAGAATTTTGCGGCCAAAAGCAGCATCCGCTGGGGCCCGCACATCAACCTTGTAAAACTTAGAAAAAGTATGCACAGAAGACCAAGTCGCAGCCTTGCAAACCTGTTCAACAGAAGCCTGGTGCTGAAAAGCCCAGGAAGCTCCAATAGCACAAGTAGAATGAGCGGTGACACGAAAAGGGGGAACCTTCCCCTTAGCCATATAGGCCCCAATGATGGCCTGACGTATCCACTTACTAAGGGAAGATTTGGCAGGAGCAAAACCCTTCTTGGGCCCAGAAGGCACAACAAAAAAGGCATCCGTCTTGCGGAAGGCCGAAGTAGTAACTAAATAATACTTAACACAACGAACTACATCCAAAGAATGTAAGACCCTTTCCTTGTCGTTACTAGGTTTAGGACACAAGGAAGGAAGAACTATATCCTGATTTAGGTGGAAAGCAGACACCACCTTAGGAAGGAAATCCGGTTTAAAACGGAAAACAACCTTATTTTGATGCCTCTCAAAATAAGGGGCTAGGATAGACAAAGCCGCCAGTTCAGAAACTCGGCGGACAGAAGTAATAGCAACCAAAAAGGCAACCTTCTGAGTAAGAATAGGAAGAGGAATATCCTGCAAAGGCTAAAAGGGAGCGGCCTGCATAGCTGAAAGCACTAGGCTAAGGTCCCAATCAGGAAGTATAGGCTTTCTGGGAGGCCGCACATGCGCGACTCCTTGGAAAAAAGTCTTAACTTAACTGTTGTCCTAACTGGACAACAGGCCAGCTGCTCCAGCCACAAGTAATGGCTTTAGCAGCAGTTAGGCTTGCACACAAGCGTAGGTGAGGCAGCACAGGGGAGTGTTTACAAAGAAACTCCAGCCTGTGCAATCAAAGTGTTGTCTCTCTAGACAGAGCTGGAGCTAGCTACTGAAAAATACCAGTGAGTGAATAACCAGCTGAAATCAACAATGGCCGGATTTGAAGATTACACCATCTATTGTAAAAGCAAAGACTTGCCACAAGCTGAGCTTCCTGCGATACTTGTGCTGTTGAACAGTGCTAAAACACACACAGACGCACACACTTTTCCCATGTGATTTTTTAGCTTTATTATGCTTTATTATTAACATTGTCCATGTTAAGATGAGCGAGATAGCTGTTATGGATTCATGTGAAGCCCAAACAGAAAAAATACGAGAGAGGCTACTGTTCAGATAACAGAGGGTAGCAGTCAGAGATGGAGTTTGGTAGGGCGTGTATATTTTGAAGACGAAGCCTGCTCAGATATCAATTTTATCCTTAAAGGAGGAGGAAAATTCCCGACTGTGCCAACATAACCAAACACAACGGCACTGACACCTCAAGCTTAGACCCGCGGAGAGGGGTTCCCCACCATCTGCAACACCTTACGCCACAGAGCAGCATTGGCAGATGCCCTGACATCAAGTCTGTAAAACTTGGTAAAGGTGTGGAAAGATGACCAGGGCCTTGCAGACTTGTTCTGCTGATGTCTGGTATTGGAAAGCCAAGGATGTGGCAATCCCCCTGGTGGAGTGAGCGATGAGTCCTAATGGCGCCTTGTTCCCCTTGCAGGCGTAGGCTTGTGTGACCACCTGCCTGATTCATCTGCTAAGAGTGGACATGGCCATCACCAGGATGATAGAAACCTGCTTGCAGTTGACCACCTTTAACGCGCGACCCAGAAGTAGCAGTGGCGAAAATGTGTAGAGCAGGCTGTACCAGGGCCACTGGCCGTAGAGGGCTTGAAAAACATCTTGGTGAAGGGACCATTCCCCCTGGTCCACCATCTCCTTGCTCAAATAATCGGCCTGCAGATTCCCCACCTTTGGAAAGGGAACCGCCAAGATGCACAGAACATGAAGTTCTGCCCACCTCATGATGCGACTCACTTTCTGGTATGCCTGTCAGCTCCTGATAATTTATGTAGGCCACAGACATAGACTTGTCTGACTGTACCCTGACTGGAAGACCCCGAAGCTGGGCTGACCAATGCCTAAGAACCAGCAGAATCGCCCCTATTGATTGGAAGACTGAACTCCCGCTGGTCCCAGAGATGCTGAGCTGTCTGGTTGTCCAGAACGCCCCCCCAACCTGTCAAACTGGCGTCTATGGTCTTGGTGACCCACCAGACCAGCAGGAAGGACTGACCCACTCCCAGCGACTGCTGGTCCAGTCACCAATGCAGGGATACTGGGAACTGTCCTTCAAGATAAAGCGACGCTCCAATGTCTGCACAGGGCTTGGCTGCCACAAACCTGTGTGGAGGCCTGGCCCAGAACTCGATCTTGTATCTGGAAGAAACAACCTCCTGGACCCAGGCGTTGGATATCTGTTCCCTCCACACTGACACGTGGTGCAGAAGCCACTCCCCCCACCCGTGACCCATTGGGGTCTGGGTTCCCCCCGTGGATTTTGCTTACTCAAAAAAAAACCTTGCAGAGTCCGGAGTCTGTTGAACCTCCGAATTTCCACAGGGGACAAGAATTCACCAAAACAAGGTCCTCAGTTTCTGTAGATGCCTAATTGATCTTCCACCTGTGGCCTCACCCAGAGGCTTACCAAAAAGAGGGAGGGCAGTAAGCATCATCTTTGAAGAAATGTTGGACAAACACTAATTTAGCCAGATTGTGCATTGCAAGGTGACCAGCAGGGCAAGCCCTCTAGCCACCAGATACATTGTGCTGGCTATGGACGACTTGGTGCATTTGAAGACATCCATAGCGAAGGAGTTCAAGCGAAGTGCAGAGGAACGCAAACCTCCATGACTCTTCTTGCTGCTGCATCCAGACCTTGTCTGCCGTAACAGCCATGGAAGTGGCACAAGCTCACCATGGAGAAAGCATAAAGATCCAGCTGACACAACCTCCTATCCTAGGCCTCACTATCCGAAGTAGGGATAAGGCTGTGCCAAGCCAGACCCGACACCAGTTTGTCTATCTCATGTATCTGACTGCTTCATCCGGAAAGGGGTACTTGGCATCCAGGACCTAATGGAGACAGAAAAATTCACGAGCCTTGAAAAAATCTGCCTGACTTTCTGGCACTTATAGGATTCACCACATTTCAGCTGCTGCCTTGGACGAGGAGTAGTGAGGTGCCTCAATCTGATCAGTCTAGTGCTACGGAGGGTTTTCCCGGCACATGCGCGGCTTCCGGTCCTCTCCACCGCCGGACAACACTTCCCCCTATGACTGGCTGGAACTATATTCTGTACCCCTAAATAAGTTGTCAATGTAGGAGCTAGAATCCTCCAAGGACTCCATCTGAATATGCCTACGCTTGGCCGTAGCCTTCCCACCTGAGTGGGCAGAGACAGATTTGGGACACCCCTGCTGATAAAGGACACTTACCATGCTCTAACCGAGCCACCCTGTCTGCCACGTCCAAAGGAGGAACGCCAACCATGGGCTGACCCTGGGGCAAGGATGGACCTGTCAGCCCCCCGCAGGGAGTATCCTGCTCTGATGAGTCAGAGCCTGGAGCCACAGGCGAAACTGGACGATCCAACTGAGGCGCGGAACCTGCCAGTTGCGTAAGGCAGTGCAGGACTGTGTAGCACGGACCTCAGGCACCACACAAGATCGCGAGAAGAGAACGTGGACAGCCCTTGCAAATGTGGTAGCCCAGAGCGGCCAAAGCCACACCTAATGCTGATGCTGCATACGCAGCCAGCCCTCTTCCCGAATCTGACAATGCTACCTCTCTCTCAGGGTGTCATGGAATTTTGTAAACACAAACACTGACCCATGGGAGCCCAGCCACCTTGCTCAAGCCCACCATCAGCAGTCCATAGGGAAGGCAGACAGCGGACAGGGTGGGTAATAACACAGGGAGTAAAGGGAACCAGGGCTCAGTGTGAGCTACAGCAGGGCCACCATGCAGGACCAAGAGATCAGGCACCCTGCAGGCATCCTTACCTGGACCCATGCACGCTCACCTCACTCTGCATGATCCCATGCTATCGGCTTCAAAACCAGCATCAGTCGAAGTCAGCATTGTGCTAAAAACAAAAAAATCCAGACACCTTCATAATCCCTTGCGACTACAAGAAAAGAACTGAGGATTTCCTGCCACAGCCTGCCTTATATAGGCAGGGAAGAGCTAGTTTTTTTCTATCTTTCAGTCCCCGGCTATGTCTGAGATTAACCCACGTGTTGCTACTAGTGGTGCCCTGGAATAGAAGCAGAAGGGAAATTTACCGGTTAGTATAAAAATGTCCTTTTTCACTTTCCTCATATCCTCACAAGCTTGAAATCCCCAAAAACTTTTCAGCACTCTGCTTAGTCCAGAATCTTCTCCTCCCACCTCCCAAATCACAGCAGAATTTTCCTCTCTGCAATCTGAACAGTGGCTTCAATCATATTTTTTAACTCTTTATTTAGTTTTCAATTAGTACAGTACAGAATTCCAAGAAAGCAATTCAAGAATAAGGCCGGTCAGGTGTCGACATATCTTTTGTCGACATACCTTTTGATCCTTTGACTTTTGCAGCCTATACAGAGTCAACTTTCTACACACATTTCCATGGGGGGGAGGGGGGGGGGATATCAAGACAAATTGGATTTGAGTTTCAAATTCCAGTCTGAAAAAAATCAAATGGGTATAGTTATAGGTATGGTTAGAGGAGTGGGGCAGTTTTGTTTGAAAGTTGCTAAATCCAGGGGGTCCACACAGCCCGAAACCATGCTCCTCTCAGTCGTGGGTGGCTGCCACTCTCATATTTTTTTTCTGTTTGGGCTTCACAATGATCTGTAAACACCTATCTCGCTCAACTTAACATGGACATAACAGAGCCTACCAGTGAGTACACAAATTTACTTTTCCACTTTCCTCATATCCTCACAAGCTTGAAATCCCAAACAACTTTTCAACACATTCAGCACTCTACTTGGCACACAATCTTCTTCTCCCACCTCTCAAATCACAGCAGAGGAATGTTCCTCTTTCTTTAAGGATAAAACTGATATCTGAGCAGGCTTCATCTTCGAAATCTACGCGCCCTACCAAACTCCATCTCTGACTGCTACCCTCTACTATCTAAACAGTGGCCTCTCTCATATTTTTTCTGTTTGGGCTTCACATGAATCCATAACAGCTATCTCGCTCAACTTAATGGACAAAACAGAGCTTGACAGTTTCCCATAATTCCATTCTACTTCCATCTCCAACGGAAATATATCTGTTTGTGACCTCTCTATCACTGCAGCTGCACAAGCCCATTTGTTTTGGCACTATACTGGACTACTCCCTGTCATTCAGACCCCATATTTAGTCACTTTCAGTCCCTCCCTACGGCTGAGATTAACCCACACGTTACTACTAGAATGGAAAAGATGAGAAAAATGCTTTTTTTTTTTTTTTTTTTTTTTTTTTTACAGATGACAGGCATGTTTATATAGCAGCATCAACATTGGGTATTCAATCTGGCTACATGTTTGTTGAGTCAGGGTTCAGGGTGGGTAGTGTGTGGTAGAGGGTGATTGGAGGAGAGGGTCTCTGTTATTAGGTTGTGGGCAGAGAGGGGCAGTGGAGAGGAAGATAAGTTAGATACAGAGCAGAGGTTGGTGAAAATAAAGTCTAGAATGTGGCTATGGGTGGAGCATTGTTGGAGGAAAGAAGAGGAGATGAGAGAGAACTCTTGTGACAGCAGGACTGTTTGTGTCAATGGGAATGTAAAGGTTTGCCATGATTATTGTGGATATGTTGCTTGAGAGAAAGTGAAGAAGCCAGGCTTGGTAATGGTTTAGAAACCATGATGGGCCTGGAGGATAATAGAGGACTGCAATTTTGAGGTGGAGGGGGGTATAATCCGATGCAGCAGGTATCAAATGTGGAAATGGATATTGAGGTTAATGCAGGGGTTGGGTTAAAGGAATAGCAGTTGGAAAGCAGGACACCAATACCCTTCCTTGTATGTTGTCAGGTCTGGGGGTGAGGTTGAATTGCAGACCCCCATAGGACAGAGCAGCAAGTGTGTCTGGCAGGGTCAGCCATGTTCCAGTTAGAGCAAGGATGGTGAAGGGGTTAGTGATAAACAAATCATGGATAGAGGTGATCATGCATTCCATAGTGCACAAGCATCAGTGTTAGTGGCAGGAATATGGCTTAATGTATGAGATTATTTGGTACAGGAAGTAACGGGATTGAGTGGAGTTTGTGCAGTGGCCAGTGTGAGAGGAGAAAGGAGGGCCAGGTTTGGGTGCTATATCTCCTGCAGCAAGGAGGAGCAGAAAGAGGGGTGTTATTTAAAAATGTTAGGATTGCGGGACAATAGAAATAGACAATTTTAGTGAAGGAGAGGACACTATGACTGCTGTATACTATATGGATAGTGAACTACATTGTTCACTATCCAACAACTCAAGTGTTTGAGAAACTACTGTATATGGTCAGTTCTATGTGGGACCATAATCTTCATCTGCTTTTTCTAACTTTTGTAAAGATTCCTGGAACAGAAGCTACGCTGAATGGCAGACAAATGAACTTCAAATGGTAAAGAATTCCCTGAATTTGGACTTCAAACCTTAAATATTTTTGGGATACTGCATGAATAGGGATTACGACAATAGCGTGCATACACATCAAACTAAAAATAGTACAAACAATTACTCAGCATGAGTCAATTAAACAACAGGTTATAAACATGTCTAACTGATGACTACTCTATGAATCCAAACTTTATGATAACTGACAAAATTACTTAACTTATAGGTAAGAACTGAGATTTTTAGAGAACTACGTTTTCTAGAAAGGTTACCTTAAATGTACATAGCCATATTTCTTCCCTGTCTTTTAAATAGAACTGTGACCATAGTTAGGGCTGCAAGGACCCTGATAGCAATTTGTGCACTAGTATAGTTTCCTTAAGAAGGATGAAAAAGTGGCCACGACATGGCAGCAGGAGGACGTAATCTGTAAGGCTCCTCCGTGACCCCAGCCCAGGTGCCCTTTTTGTGAGTGCCCAGAGTCCTGATCTGTCCCCAGGGAGGATGGGGAAGCGGCGCGGACAGCAACGGAACCCCAGGAGAGAAGAGGGGGCGGCATCGCCCATTATCTGCGCCCTGGCGACCCCCCAGGAACATCCACATGCCAAAGCAAGATGGCGGCAGACGCAGCTGCAAGAGGAGGAGGAGGAGGGCGGAACACAGCAACCGACAGCGAGGTGAGCCATCGCGCTTAAGAGGTACGGGCGCCGCCAGAGACCAAGCCCGGATCACCCCGGCAGATGTCCCCGCGGAGAGAGCGGGCGGGAGGATGAGGAGAGCAAGGCGCCTGTCAGCGAGCGGAGGCGCCGACAGTGATGACAGAGACGCCAGCCGCAACTGAGGAGCAGCGGGCGGAGATTCCCCTCACCATGGGTGCGGATCCCCGAGAAGGCAGGGAGAGACTCGGGGGATGACGAGGGGAGAAGCCCCCCCCAGCCCTGAGGCCAAGCAAATAACCTCCCCCCCCGCTCCGGATCACAAGCCGATGGAGGAGAGGGGGAGGGATGGAGAGAATCCCCAGCTCCATCAATAGCCAGCACAAGCAGCAGAGTCCCCCGTGCAGCACAACAGCCCAGGCGATCTCTTAAAGGGACAGCCACAAACCATTCTGAAGCGCTGGTCCAGCACCCCGACTTCAGCGGCTCGTGATGACTTGAGGGAGCTGCCCGAGGAACCATCTGCGGGTCAAAGATGGATGGGAGAGTGAACGCGGAGGGGCATCCCGAGTGCATGGCCCGGCTCTGTCCGCATGGAGCCGGGAGCCACTGTAGCGGAGATCCTGCCCACACACAGGGCCACTCCACGGACCTGGTCCGTTTCCTCAGATGGGATTCCCCCATCGCTCCCCTCCGCGCCGGGACGGTGGAGCGGCACCTCTCTTGGCCATGACGAGAGAGGGTCTCCCTATGATTCGTGGGATAGGCTTGGGCTGCCGCCGCCTGCTGGCCAGACCTAGACCTTCACTCCGTACTGCTTTCCCTCCCTACTAAGGCTGACCTTAAATCAATACCTACCAAGGCGGACATGGAAACCATGATTTCAAGAATCGAGAAAGCCTTCCGAAAAGACCTAGAAGATGTCCAACACAATGTAGCGGCAGTAAAAGATCGTGTCGCAGCCTTGGAGAACACAAGAGCAGGGACGGAAGACCGCCTTACCCATCTGGAGCAGACCAATGAGCTACCAGCAACCCAAATCTCTAACCTAAAGATCCAAAATGACGACCTAGAGAACAGAAGTAGACGGAACAACCTACGTATACGAGGACTCCCCGAATTGCCTCAATACGCGGACTTAGAATCGATTGCTACCTCTGGCTTCAACCTGCTGCTGGGCAACCCTTCGACTAACGCCATCAAATTGGATAGAATACACAGGGTGGCGGGTCGGCCGCCGGGCGCCCTAGATGCCCCTTGCGACATTCTCTGCAGAGTGCACCACTTCAGAATCAAAGAAGAAATCTTGAGAAAGGCTTGGGAGACGGGCCAGGTTGTCCACGACTCAAAATCATTAACCATCTTACCAGACTTGGCCCGTTCCACACTCTGGATGAGAAGGCAACTGAAACCCCTTCTTCAGAAAATAAAAGAAAGCGGAGCAGTTTACAGGTGGGGATACCCATTCCACCTTATCGTCCGTAAGAACGGAGGGTCCTTCACTCTCCGAACCCCCGGGGACCTTGACAGCCTGTTCATATTCCTGGATACCGCTCCACTTGATGTCCCTAACTGGCTGGACTTCCCATCGTTCCAACCATTACCACAAAGCGTCCGACGAAGAAGAGCCCCACCCAGATGGGGGCCGCCGCGTGGGGGGGCACACCCCCTCCTATGGAAGAATAAATACCATTTTTGTCCTTAGCCTCAGATCTTTTGCCGTTCGCTGTCCTACGCCCCTGTCTGCCATGAGTCAAGTGGCGCCGGGATCGCCGGTATGGTGGACACTTGGGCCTGGCTGACGTCTTGCCCTTTGGCCGAGGCCTTTCTATGTGACCTTGCCCTAGCCCCCTGGTCTGCATGATGCGGAGTGGTGGTGGAGCTTCTGGGCTTGATCTTCATCCCCTGGTCCCCTGATTTAACCCGACCCCTGACCCTTCACGATCTCCGGTGGCCGCCGGGCCCGGCTCGGCATCCACTACCATTCCGATCCGTGGCCTTGGACCTCCTCTCGGTGGCTGGCCTGCACCCGTGAGGAGTGGGGGCGGTGGCATTGAGGTCTCTCGCTTGACGGACCTTCGGGCCCGAATGATGCCATTACTCCTTGCCTCGGACTTCATCCGGGCCACTGCCCGGGGCCCTGGCTTGTGTGACGTGGAGTGTTGGCATGGACTTCCAGGCCTGATTACATCTCTCCCTGCCCCCCCCCCCCGATTGGATCTTGCCCCTGACTTCCTGCGATTATTGGTGGCCGTTGGACCTGGCCTCGGTCTCCACTACCTCTTCAATCCTTGGCCCTGGATCTGTTACCGGTCGCTGGCCGTGAGTGAGGTGGCATTAGGGCCTCCGGATTGACGGGACCCTGGGCCTGATTGATGCCCTTACTCATGGTCGCGGACTTTCTATGGGATGTAGCCCTGGACCCAGGCTTTTCTGATGAGGATTAATGGTCTCCCCCGGTTGGGCCCTGCCCCTGACTCTTAATGATCCCCGGGGGCCGCCGGACCTGGGTCGTGGCCTTAGGGGTTGGAACCGGTTGGCGGATGTCCGGGCCGTGGCTTTGGCCTGAATCTGTCTGGGCGGGGCTCGGGCCGTGACCTGGGGGGGGTGTTGGTCCCCCCCTCGGTGATGCCCCTGGTTGGGCGGCGGGCCCAGGAGCCGGTGTGTTGGGGGCTGGGGTGGGGCGCGCAGGTGGGCCCTGCGGTGGGGCGTAGCTGTTGGGGCCGGTTGCTGGGCCCCTTCGGGGTCAGCCCAGATGGGTGACCCCTTCTCTACTCGGGGGGGGGCCTCTCGGTCTCCTTCTGTGGCCCGCCACGGGGCGGCTGGGGGGGGGCCTGGCTGCTCTGATGGGGGTCCTCTCCTCGTTTGCAATTACGGCCTGGGTGTCGCCTCCCCCCTCGTGGGGTATCCAGGGTCCAGTTGGAGGGGTGCTGTTGGGGGTCCTGTCCAGGCCTGGGGTGGCCCCCCTCCGTGCCGCGTTGGCCCCTCCCCCTGTTCGGTTCTGGACCGGGGGGCCCTTGGGGGGCGCGCTGTGTGGGATCGTAGGGGTCCTGGGGCGGGCTCCGCAGGGGACGACGACGGGGCGGTGGCAACGAACATGTATGTGGATTGACGGTCCGGAATCGTGGATCATGTCTGCAGTGGGGAGCTGGCTGGCTCATTAGTGTGCCCCTCCCCGGGTGATCGGACCTCGACGGGAGGATGGTCTGTCCTGCTTTTCCCTCTCTTTTGCGATGCCGGGGCCCGGGCTTGACGGGGGACTCGGGGCACTCTTTGGCTGGGTCTACTCTGGGGGGTGGGGGGCGGAGGGTGGCGGGTGTCCGTGGCTGAGATAAATGTATACTTTGTGTTTTATATAAGCGGTTATCATTGTTGAAGGTTATAGATGTTAATTTTGAGACATATCCATCCCTGGTGACCCTAGCTGGGGATAGGTAGGGTAAGTTAAGTTGTGAACTGTTCCTTGCGAGAGGAACTGCCCTGGGCTGGGGGCAGAGCCCCCCGTTATGTAGCGCCACAGCTTTTACTTCCCACATAGGCCAGCTCGTCTAGGTCCAAGGGACCTGAGTAGGCGGGCACTTTTCTTTCTCCTCTCTACGTTTCACGTTACCCTTTATCTTACTCTCTCTGCTCTTCCTTACGTACCTGTTCTGTCTTGTCCCCTCGCTCAGACTCGTGGGGGCTGGTGCTCTCCCCTGCCCTCCCCCTCCGGCCGCCCGTGGTGCTCCCCCTCTGCCTTCCTCTGGGGCCCTCTTTCTGGCTGGAGGATTGATCCCTCAGTCGCCTCGCCTCGCTGTTGTGCAACCCAGGTGCTGAGGGCACGATGGAGTTGCAAATCGTCTCTCTGAACGCTAAGGGCCTTAACATCCCTGAGAAGAGGAAGATGTGCCTGACTTTGTTTTGGAAGCGAATAGCCTAAGTAGTGTTCATCCAGGAATCACATTTCCAGAAAGGAAAGGCACCAAAATTCTCGGATAGGCGGTTCCCAACAAGCTATCACTCGTACTCACCCGACGCAAGGTCGAGGGGAGTGTGCATTTTGCTCGCTTCCTCGCTCCCCTGGATAGTGGATAGCATGTCAGATGAGAAGGGTAGATTTATCTTCCTTAAGGGGAGAGTGGGCAACTATATGTGCACATTCGCAAATATCTATGCACCTAACACGGATCAAATATGGTTCATAAAGCAGACTCTGGAAATCCTTCAAACTTTCTCGGAAGGTCTGGTGATCTTTGGAGGGGACCTCAATGTGGCTCTAGACCTGTTGCTCGATGTGTCTAAAAAATGCAATTCTGTGAGCTACTCACCTGTAGAATTGTTTTTTCTGGGAATCCATTCCATACACTCCTTCCTCCTCCTTGCTGATCACGTGACTGCAAGAAAGAAAACAGGCGTGGCCCTCCCGGCCCATAAGTAGCAGCTGCCCCTAATCAGATCAGTTTACTTAAAAAGCAGTAAATAATTTAGAGACAGGCCGGGAGGCCCTAAAAAGAGTCCATGTTACTACACATCAAACTCAACCAAAAAAAAAAAAAAAGTGCTCTCAAAATTAAGTCCTATTACTTTTTTTTTTCCAACACTATGAATTAATAATCCAAAAAATGGATTAACACCTCAGAAAAACACCGGAAGATACCATGACCCAGAACGGGTGAGCCGGAGTGTATGAAATGGATTCCCAGAAAAAACAATTCTACAGGTGAGTACCTCACAGAATTGCATTTTTTCTTCCAATCCATTCCATACACTCCTTACTCCTGGGATCTCCAAAAGCAGTGCCATCTATGGGCGGGATCCTCTAACGTAGAACGGCAGGAATTTCACTTCACTACTGCCTGTAGAATCTTCCGACCCACAACAGCGTCAGCTGAGGCTCTAACATCTACCTTGTAAAACTTGGTGAATGTATGCACCGAAGACCAGGTGGCAGCTTTGCAAACCTGTTCCACTGAAGCCTGATGTTGAAAAGCCCAAGAAGCACCAATGGCCCTAGTGGAATGGGCCGTGACCTGAAAAGGGGGTTCCTTCCCCTTGGCCGAATAAGCTCTAGCTACTGCCTGCCTAATCCACTTACTGACAGTGGCTTTAGCTGGCGGAACCCCCCCCCCCACTTTTTTTTTTTTTTCTTTTTTGGTACTTCTGAAATGACAAAGAGAAAATCCATCTTGCGGAAGGCATCTGTAGCTGCCAAATAATACCTGATGGCTCTAACCACGTCTAGAGAATGAAGTGCCCTTTCCTTAGTATTAGCCGAAACTGGGCATAAGGAGGGTAGAATTACCTCCTGATTAAGGTGAAAGGGAGAGACAACCTTAGGTAAAAAATCAGGCTTAAAACGAAAAACTACCTTGTCTTTATGTAACTCAAAATAAGGAGACTTCATAAATAAGGCGGCTAACTCCAAAATACGCCGCACAGAAGTAATTACCACTAAAAAAAATTACTTTAAGTGTCAAGATGCTCATTGGAGCGTCAATCATAGGTTCAAAGGGAACGCCCTGTAGAGCCGTCAACACCAAATTCAAGTCCCACACCGGTAATATAGACTTGCGCGGTGGACGGACATGAGTGACTCTCTGAAAAAAAGTTTTAATGAGCCTATTAGAAATGATAGACCTCTGGAAAAAAATAGATAAGGCCGACTTCAGGGCATCTAACTTTGACTGGTTCCGGGATGCCCCTGACCGAAGGAACCTTGCGGGCGGTCTGGCTGCAAACTCGATTTTGTAACCTGAGGACACTACCTCTTGGATCCACAGATCCCTTACGCGGCGCCTCCAGATATGAGCAAAATGCAACAAAAACCGTCCCCCCACCCGCTCGGGTGAGGGCGCCCCCTCCTGCTGGAGTGGGCATGGCTGGAGGATTAGGCCCACCTCTCCAGGCCCCTCCTGCCCTATTATGCGCTATGCCTCTACCTCAAAAACTCTACGGGAGCAAGGACGAAAGGCCCCTCTGCCAGTCCAAAAGAGTCAATATGATGAAGTCCTCTGAAAAGGCCGAGTCGTCCTCTTCCTCTGAGGCAGTTTGCCATCCTTCACCATACCGTCTAGTTTTTCTCCCAAAAATCTGCTCCCTAAAAAAGGTAGACCTATAAGAGCTTTCTTAGCGGCGGCAACCGCCAACCATTGTCTTAGCCATAAGGAACGGCGCAAGGCCACAAGCAGAGCAGAAGTTCTAGCAGCTAGCCTGACTGCATCATCCATCGCAGTGATAGCGAACGAGTTAAAGTCCAAACAATCCTTAAAATCTTTGGACTCTTGAATAAGCCTGTGAGACTTAGCCCTGGCTAAACTTTTTCTTCATCTTCTTCCAAGAAAGAAAACAGTTGTGGTTTGAAGCCAGGGACACAAAGGCCATGGCACAAACAGGACGTAAAAAAGGATCCTTTCATAGCAAAAGCATGGCGGGCCAATTGATCCATTCGTCTCTTCCTGGGATCTCTTAAAGATCCCATAGTAGCAGACGGCATGATGGAAGTATTAGACAAGCCTGCTACTGGAGAATCCACCTCAGGTGGGTAAGACCAAAGCTTAATCATGTCTGCCGGAAAGGGATACCTAGAGTCTAGTATCCTAGGAACAGCCGGTAATTTGTTAGGATTTTCCCATTCCTTTAACGCCATTTTAGAAAAGTGCGGCTGCTCCGGGAACACCTCCCTTTGCCTTACTGGCTTAAACAGATCATCCTTCCCTCTTTTTGCCTCAGGAGGGGTGACATTATTATTTTTCATTTATATAGCACCATCATCTTCCGTAGCGCTTTACAAAGTAGCAATTACAGACAGGGTAGAACATACAGTACATACACTATTTCAAACACAGTTTTACAGATTTGACAGTGGATATTCTGAGTACAAGATACAATATGGGAGAGAGTGATATTCAAAGTTTCAAAAACCGAAAAGAGCAGACACTGTGTTTCGCCTGCGAGGAGGGGGTCCTCATCAGAAGAGAAAAAAATAGAGTTACTATCTTCCTCACCAGAGCGTAACTCGCCTTCTGAGAGCTGCTCATCTATATACTCTTCTTCCTCCCACTCTCCAAAAGAGGCAAATAAATCTCTTTCCTCCGCAACAGGTTCCAATGCCTCCTCTTATAGGTGGTCTTCTTTGGAATAACCAAGGATAACTGTCTCTCCAGGTTATCCAACCTGTGCACCACATCTGACTGCGCCTCGCTGCCTTCCCCCTTCCAGGGGAAGGAAGGGATGGGTGAGCCATTGCGCTCACACCAGTAATAACTGGACTAAAGACCTGAGCCGCCGCTTTATTATGGTCTAACCAATTCTCATGGGGCAAGCGGAACAAACCGTGCTGAAACTACCCAGGGGATACTGCTTACATAAGGGGCAGAGCCCGCCCTGCTCAAATGGGATGCCCGAATCACTATCCCCTGATGCCTCCCTCATGGTGTTTTTTTTTTTTTTTTTTTTAATTTGGCAATCAGACCTAAAAGGCCCTAAGCCTAAAACCAATCCCAAAAGGGACAGGGAGGAACCACAACCCTTTTCTATCCTTCTTCCAAATTCTAAAAAACAAAACAGGAGAAAAAAAAGAGCATTAATCTCCCTCTTTTTTTTTTTTTTTTTTTTTTTAACTGCTAAAAACTGACAATCATAATAATAAAAAATATTCATACAGATAGTAAAATATA
The DNA here is from genome assembly GCA_027917425.1 of Gastrophryne carolinensis. Taxonomy (NCBI): domain Eukaryota; kingdom Metazoa; phylum Chordata; class Amphibia; order Anura; family Microhylidae; genus Gastrophryne; species Gastrophryne carolinensis. The sequence continues at coordinate 126,528,346 of CM051243.1, read as the reverse complement.
TATATATATATATATATATATATATATATATATATATATATTATAAACATATATAAAAAAATATATAATAACAATAACACTTAATGTTATAACAATAGCACTTAATGATACAACAAGGGGGCACAACCTGAAGCTAGTCAGGGGGGAAGATCAAGGGGGAATATTAGAAAATATTATTTCACAGAAAGAGTAGTAGATGCTTGGAACAAACTTCCAGCAGAGGTAGTTGAAAAATCAACAGTCACTGAATTTAAACATGCCTGGGATAAGCACACATCTATCCTAAGATAAAGAGTACATTAAGGGCAGACTAGATGGACCGTATGGTCTTCTTCTGCCGTCAACCTTCTATGTTTCTATGTTTCAATATAAATAATATACTAACTGAAATATGAAATTGATAATGCATTTAATCAAAAAAATTGCTATAAAAAGATAATGGCGATGTCCACTCACCACCACTCTTCTCTTTACCGCTATACAAGAGAAATGATCAAACACATAATATATATATCATAGCTTAGTGCAAACAACGGCAAAATCAGATTGCCCTGAGGCAGCAATATGAATAAACCAGCGGAACCCCCGAAGCCATCCTAATCACAAGGCATTTCTAGGCCAGCAACTTGGCCCAACTGGCCGCCGCCGCAATCGCACTGCTATCTGGCCGCAATATATAAATATATATATAAACACACACCTAGCAATATGCGATTTCCTCGCCCGGGGAGAGAGACAACTGAATACACGGCCTTGTGGTTCCGGGTTAAACTCTGCCCCTTGCCAGCCACGTCCCTTAAAGGCATACATAAAATTTCTTTCTTTTTTTGTAAAATTTTTATTTTTTTAATTTTTTTATGATAAAAAACCTACCTAACTGGAAGAAGGAAGGGTTGGGTAAAAAATAATAAACATTCCTCAGCAGGTACACCAGAGAAAAACCTGCGGCTGACTTACTTTTCAAAAAAGCCTGCAGCCCAGAGCATATACACTCTGTAAGCGCCCCAAGACCCCGGCGCTTCCACCTTACCTTCACAGCCAACGCTGTGGAGGCATAAACTTGGGTCTTGAGGGATCTGTGGGAATAAGGCTCTGCAGAAAGCAGACAGGGTTCAGTCCCTCGCTTGCTGCCAAAACCTTGAGAGCTACCTGAATCTTCAGTCAGTCATCTTGCCACTGCAAGAAAGAAAAACTGATCTGATTAGGGGCAGCTGCTACTTATGGGTCGGGAGGGCCACACCTGTTTTCTTTCTTGCAATCACGTGATCAGCAAGGAGGAGGAAACCCAGGAGTAAGGAGTGTATGGAATGGATTGGAAGAAAAAAGCCTCTCACCTCTCATTCTCGGCGCTCAAAAAACTCAAAACAGCCCTTAGGCTGGTCCAACTGGTAGACCCTTGGCGTATAAAAAAAAACAGCGAGGGAGAGATTATACTTTTTACTCATCTCTTCACGATTCTTACTCCAGGATCGACTATCTTTTCATAGAACATAGGTACCTCCAGCTCGTACAGAAGGCTGAGACTATCACGATCTTGGACCACGCCCTGATCTCGCTGTCGGTAAGAATACCTGAGTGGCCCTCATGAGAGTCGGACAGGAACTGGCGGAAGCGCAGGAAAATCTAAGAGACATAATGTTGGTCAAGGTCAAAGCTTCCCTCCTCAGAGTTAGACGCTCCTTTTACGAGTATGGAGATAAATGCAGCTGCTCCTTGACGAGAGTGATCCGCGAGCAGAGAGCAAACAATTTTGTCCCGCAGGTCCTAGGAGCGGGAGGACGGGTATGCTCCAGCCCAGACAACATCACTGAGGCATTCAGGGAATTCTACAGTAAGTTGATGAGGGGGGGGGAGCTGAGCTAACCTGCTGCAAGATGCACGGGGTTGCGTGGCAACCTCAGACCTCCCTGTGCTAAGCCCCGAGATTGTAGAGACCCTAGGAGCGGGAGGACGGCAACCTCAGACCTCCCTGTGCTAAGCCCCGAGATTGTAGAGGTCCTAGGAGTGGGAGGACGGGTATGCTCCAGCCCAGACAACATCACTGAGGCATTCAGGGAATTCTACAGTAAGTTGATGAGGGGGGGGGAGCTGAGCTAAACTGCTGCAAGATGCACGGGGTTGCGTGGCAACCTCAGACCTCCCTGTGCTAAGCCCCGAGATTGTAGAGACCCTAGAGGAGCCTATTTTCAAACTAGAGTGGGCTAAAGGAATCAAACTCTCACAGACAGGCAAGTCCCCGGGCCCGGACGGGTTTACCCTGTCCTACTACAAATGGCTGTGAGACATCCTGACCCCACAGGCAGTGGCCGCATTTAACTCCATTTTGACTGAGCAGAAAGTGCCCCCTGACATGCTAAGGGCCCAAGTTCAGGTCATACCGAAACAGGGAAAGGACCCCCTTCTCTGCTCCAACTATAGACTGATATCTCTACTAAACGTAGACTTGAAATTATTCACAAAAATACTGGCAAATAGGCTGGTATCAAACCTAAGTGAGCTGATAGACCTTGACCAGGCGGGTTTTACCCCAAAGACAGAAGCGAGAGATAACGTGACCTGAGTCCTCAATCTCATTCAACTGATCCATAAGAAGAAGATCCCAGTCATGCTGCTTTCCATGGATGCGGAGAAAGCATTCGATAGGGTCCACTGGGATTTTATCCGAGCCACATTGGAACACCTGGGGCTTCAGGAAAATATGAGGACCTGGATATTATATCTATATTCCTCCCCCTCGGCATGTGTTAAGGTCAATGGTATGCTTTTGGAGTCATTCAGGATAACAAATGGAATGAGACAGGGGTGCCCGCTTTCCCCGATTATATTCATTCTAATGCTGGAGTCCTTCCTCTGCCGGGTGAGGGCGAATCCGGATATAAAAGGGGTGATGGGCGGAGGATCCGAACACAAAGTAGCAGCCTTTGCTGATGATCTGCTTTTCTGTATTACCCAGCCGGTAACAACTATTCCCAACCTGTTAAGGGAGTTCAAAGAGTACGCTGTGCTCTCAAATTTCAAAATAAATTTACAAAAGTCAGAGGCACTAAATGTCTCTCCACCACCTCGCCACCGAGGAACTTGATGAACATAGAAACTAACTCTGCTTTTCGTTGGGCAGCTGAATCTATCTCTTACCTGGGAGTACAGATGACTCCTTCATTGAAAGATTTGTTGGTCAAAAACTTCCCACCACTGTTGACCGTAATCAAGAGGGACCTAGGCATTTGGAAATACAGGATACAGTCCTGGTTTGGCAGATACAACGTTCTCAAAATGAACGTCCTACCGCGACTATGGGTAGAAATACATGGAGGGAGAACCAAAAATAAAATACTGATAGGGGTTTGCTACAAACCTCCAGATATATCCGAATCCACAGAAAATATGATGCTAAGGCAAATAGATATAGCCGCTAAACTAAATGAGGAAGTGATTATGGGGGACTTTACCCAGATATAGACTGGGACACTGAAACATGTGGTTCGCATAAAAGTAATAGTTTTTTCTCCAAAACAAAAGATGGCTACCTTTCCCAACAAATACAAGCTCCAACAAGGGGGAAAGCCATAGTGGACCTAATACTAACCAATGTACCAGACAAAGTAATAAAGGTACAGGTTGGGGGACACCTTGGAAGCAGTAATCATAATATCATTAATTTCCACTAAGCAGTCACTAGGGTGCCTTATCAAGGAGCCACAAAAACGCAGAACTTCAAAAAGGCAAAGTTTGACCAACTTAGAGATGCCCTAAACTGCATTGACTGGGAAAATGTCCTTAAAAACAAAAGCATGGACACTAAATGGGATACTTTCAAAGGAATCCTTAATTTTCATTGTGACAGATATATACCTTACAGGAATAAAACTATTAGACACACATGTAAACCGATGTGGCTAAACAAAAAGGTTAAGGGGGCAATAAACAAAAAAAAAAAAGGCATTTAAACGTTTCAAGCAGGAAGGGACAGTGGAAGAAAGAAGAAAATAAACAATGTAAACAACAGCTCCAGCTAAGCTGGAGACAGAAAGAATGGTCATGAAAGAGTAAAACTAACCCCAAATTATTCTTTAGCTACATAAACCATAAAAGGTACAAACCTGAGGGTGTGGGCCCCCTGAAAAGCAAGGAGGGGACACCTATAGAGGGGAATGAGGAGAAAGCAAATTTACTAAACAACTTCTTTGCTTCTATATTCACAAAAGAATGTGACATTCAGAGTGAAATGCAGGGGAATAACCAAAACCCTCCATTAAATGTCACTGGTCTAAACAAGGAAGAAGTCCAGCACCGTCTCAAGCAGATAAAAATCGATAAATCACCGGGACCAGATGACATACATCCTCATGCTTTGTTTTTTTTCAAATTGTAATTTTTTATTAGAGAAGTACATGTTACAGACCATGTTCAAGATACAAGAACATACACACAATATTCGATGCAATAAAACACAACAGGCAGGTGAAATATCAATCAACATGAGACAGAGGCAGTCAAACAAATTGTAGCAATAAAGAGAACCAATAAATAACCTAAACTTCAAGATCGAGTCATATCTAGCTCCCTGCTGAGCCTAAAGGACGGTACAGCGCCCAGTTAATCCAGATTTGTGTGTAGAAGGTTGAACAAATGAAATAAAGATAAGTCTGGAGCCCGCATACCATGCCTCCTCTTTTCTTTTCTAATTAAGACAAGGCTATTGCTAGCCTAAGACAAACCGTAAAAAATGCTAACAAGAAGAAACTAGGGGGAAGACTAACATGACACACAAACACCACATGGGGGAGGGACACGACAGACGGAGGGGAGAAAAAGGGGGGGGGAAAGGGAATGGAGAGGGGGGAAGGAAGGGGGAAAAGCCGGGAGCCCCGGGGTGCTGGTGGGCACCCTACAGCCTGTATCCTCCTTACACCTTCAGGTATTCCGCCGAGAAAGTAAAGCGGTCCCACTCAAGCCATGTCTCTCTATGCTTCTCTAAATTACCCTTTAGGGAGGCCCGTGAGCTCCTCTATCCTGCCGATATCTCTGACTTGCCTCGTCTCCAGATAGAGGTAGGGGCAAAATTGAGAAGGTAACCTGCCGGGTCTTCGCCCAGGTCAATGTCCGTCAGGGCCTTTCCTCACGTTACCCCCAAACCTGGAGAGGCACTCCCAGAATATGTGTAACATTGTGCCCCTAGCCCGCGAACATCTCCAACACAAGGGGGCATCCTCATGTTTTAAGGGAGTTATGTACAGTAATAGACAAGCCGTTATTTCTAATATTTGTGGACTCAATTATTACAGGGTCTGTTCTGAGGGATTGGCGCTTGGCAAATGTGGTGCCAATATTCAAAATAGGATCTAGGGGGGAACCTGGGAACTACAGACCAGTAAGCTTAACATCTGTGGTGGGCAAGCTGTTTGAAGGTTTCTTAAGGGATACTATCCTGGAGCACCTTGGGGAAAATGACCTTATTAGTCCATATCAGCATGGATTTATGAGGAATCGCTCCTGCCAGACAAACCTAATCAGCTTTTATGAGGAGGTAAGTTCAAGATTGGATCAGGGGGAGTCATTGGATATCATTTATCTTGACTTTTCTAAAGCATTTGATACTGTACCACATAAAAGGCGGGTACAAAAGATGAGAATGCTTGGACTGGGGAAAAACGTGTGCAGATGGGTGGGAAATTGGCTTAATGATCGGAAACAGAGGGTGGTTATCAATGGTACACACTCAGATTGGGTCACTGTTACTAGTGGTGTACCACAAGGGTCAGTTCTGGGACCAATTCTCATATATATATATATATATATATATATATATATATATATATATATATGACATTAGGTTTGGATTAAACAGTAAAGTCTCAATCTTTGCAGATGATACTAAGCTGTGTAAAGTTATTAAAACAAAAGAGGACAGCAGGCAGCTACAAACAGATGTAGATAAATAGGAAGCATGGGCAGTTAAATGGCAAATTAAATTTAACACAGATAAATGTAAGGTTATGCACATGGGAAGGAGAAATCTGTGTCATGATTACACACTAAATAAAGAAACACTTGGTAAAACAACAATGGAAAAGGACCTAGGCGTTTTAGTTACCAATAAGCTCAACTGTAGTAATCAATGCCAGGCAGCTGCTGCCAAAGCAAATAGGATCATGGGGGGCATCAGGAGGGGCATAGGTGCTCATGACCAGAGCATAATTTTACCCCTGTACAAGTCACTGGTCAGACCCCATATGGAGTACTGTGTACGTTTCTGGGCACCTGTGCTTAAGGACATATTAGAACTGGAGCGCGTTCAAAGAAGGGCAACAAAGTTAATAAAAGGAGTGCGGGGGCTAGAGTACCCTGAAAGATTTTCAAAGTTAGGTTTATTTAGTTAAGAAAAAAAAGACGCTTGAGGGGTGATCTAATAACTATGTATAAATATATTCAGGGTCAATACAAAGATCTGTCCCACAATCTATGTATACCCCGAAGTGTAACCATAACCCGAGGGCATCCACTAAGGTTAGAGGAAAGGTGCTTTCTCCAACGACATAGGAGGGGATTCTTCTCTGTAAGAGCTGTGAGACTATGGAACTCGCTGCCAGAGGAGGTAGTAATGATGGATACAGTAAAAACCAGTAAAAACCAGTAAAGGCCAACGTGGCCTTGATGCCTTCCTGGCATGTAATAACATTTCCAGCTATGGCTACTAGACCACTGGAAGGAGTTAAACAGGCTGAACTGGATGGACTAAAGTCTTTATTCAGCCTTACATACTATGTTACTATGACTACTTTACCCCATTCAGGTGTTACCCATTCACCTGGCAGCCTCCTTCTTGAAAACCGTTTGAGCGGAATTTGTAAAGTTCGTGTGGGGAGGTAAGAGCCCGCGAGTTTCACAAAGACTGCTTACCTTACCGAAGACAAGGGGAGGAGTGGGACTATCGGACGTCAAAATGTACTACGCAGCGGCACACTTGGGCATAATTGTTGACTGAAACCTCCATGGATAACACAAGCGCTGGGTCCAACTAGAGCAGACGTGGTCTCCAGTTCCGTAGGGTGAAGGACATCAGGCGCATGGAGGACCTGACGGCATAAATACCGGTGGTTGCCATGGGACATGTTCACAGAGTCCACTGAAGGCAAGAAACTGCGGATTACGGCATGATCGCATGGAGTATTGGCTAAAGACAGACGGCAGAGCGAGGTGCCCGGTCTGGGCAGTGAAGCATGTGCTTGGGCGGGGTGGCCCTGGGGGGGTGGGCCAGGGGGATGCCTCCACCCCTCCCCTTGCTCCCTGTTTCCCCCCCTTTCTTTTTTCCTCCCCCCCTACTTCTTGACCCTAACGCCCTGACCCCTATTTCCGATTCTCCCTCTACCCTTTAAACGAAAAAAAAAACAGGTGGATGGGAACGGCGAGGCTCAATCTGGGTGATAGTCAGGAGAGTGAAGATCACAGAGGTCCAACAGGTTATGCATGTAATGACCATTCTTATGACTGTGTACTATGTATTCTGGACCTACCTGCTGTATGAAACAGTGTTTTCTTTTTGGATTGCCTTGCTGCCCTTTCTATTTCAATATTTATTTATTAAAAAAAAAAAAAAAAAAAAAAAAGGATAAAAATGTACAAAATAATACACCCCCAGCATAGTCTACAATTGCCGCAAGCCTGAGATCAGGGACCCCATTATTTAGCCCTTTCACGTTCCATCTGAGCAGGCCGTCAGCCCAGTTCTGTTTGGTTACTGGTTATTTTGCAAAACAGATGAAAGGTGAGAGATGACAGTACTCCCGAGAATCGTATTCTTACTGCAAGACTTGCCTATTTGGTCCCCCAACTCTTCGTTGCCAAAATCAACTCTTTTACCGTTCTTTTGAAAATGTATTTGGAGGGGAAGGCCCAGCAGGATCAAACTTGCCTTGCTGTTCAAGCTAAGGGCTCAGGGTGGAATGGCAGTCCCAAATATTAAAGCGTATTGGCAAGCAACCCACCTCCAGCGGTTGGTCGATTGTCATCGCAATGCCCTAAGAAAGAAGTGGGATAGCATGGAAAATCCTTCAAGACCCTCTTCAGTTCGAGACTTAGCCTAGAAGAAGGAAAACCCCACGGTAGAAATGGAGGAGCACCCACTGGTGGCCTCACCGCTTAAAATCATTTGTGCGCTGCGGAGGGGAGCAAGCATCTCTCCATGGCCCTCCCCTCTTTTCCCACTGATTACCAATCCAGACCTTCCAGGTACCTGCAGCGCTGAATCCTTGAGATTCTGTGAGGGTAAGGGATCTGTTGGAGGGAGGAGAGTGGCGGTCTCTGTCAAAGCTCAAGGAATGAAGCCCTAAAATTGAAGAACTAGACCTGTGGAATTGTCTTCTCTTTTTGGCATTTTTTGATGTGTATGGGTAGCAGGCAGAAGTGGGCCAGGGATCTGACATTCTGAGAAAACTATCATAGATAAGGACCCCCCAGGTGCTTAATCTTCTTACTTTATTAAGGCTTAATTGGCCAACATGCAAGTCAAAAAGCAAAAAGACATAGGAAAGAGCTTTATTGAGCAATGGAAAAAGTTAGTCACCCTGTAAATTATTTTTTCTAAACAACCGAACAGGCAGCATGCATATGAGACCTTGCGTCTCCGCCCCTAAGAATGGAACACCTGAACACCAGATTATCATAAAACTGGTGTCCTCCTCCCATTCCTCAGTTGTTGTAGAGATCTGGAAAAAGATAAAAAGACAGACCAAAAAAACAGAACTGGTAAATACAACATGAAACCTATATTCAACGCAATCTTAAGGGAAATCCCTGTATGTTTCCCGTACGGATGTTTAGAAAAGAAGTTAACGGGTAACTAAAGTTTTTCCAAAACATTCTCCAGGCAGAATACACATAAGAGATAGGTGAGATCTACCTCTATTGGGCAGGAAATACAGCTCGAAGACACTTTTGCCAAAGGACTTATCCTGTAAGGTCAGTAAATCCAAATGCTTCACTAAAGTCTTGGCTGAAGACCTAGGTGGCCTCTTTACAAACCTGTTCAGTAGAGGCCCCCACTTGTTCTGGTCAAGACGTAGAGACACTTCTCGTCGAGTGAACTGTAATCTTCCCTGAAACCCATGATAGACCATACTGATAGCACTCTACATCCATGCACCAAAGTTGACTTAGATACTTAATGGCCCTTTCTCAGACCTGAGAAAGAACCTGAATAAGCTTATCCGCCTTCCTCCAATAATCAGATTTGACGAAAGTATTCCAGAAACCCTGTTCTGACATTCAAAATATATATTCAACGGGGTGTGGCTTGACATGGCGGCGTGAGGAAGCTACCTGCGGGAACTCTGCACACTTTATACAGCAGATCGGGTCCCAGCCTATGGAAGTCAGCAGAAACCAGATGTCCAGGCGTGGGAAGAACAAAGGAGCGGCGCGGAAAGGGAAGGAGCTTACCATCCCCGGGTATTTCGCCACTGAGAGGAGAAGGAGGAGCCTGGCGTCCGGACCCAAGATGGTGGATGGGAAGAGGCAGCGGAGAGCAGAGAGTCCGGCGCTGCGGGAGCCGGAGACCTCTATGCCGGCGACGCCTGCTAGTGAAGAGGGAGCCTGACCTGGCGAGGAGGAGGTTGCAGCGGGAGGAGCGGGCGGCCTGCGGCAGGCAGACTGTGCGGGGAGCCCTGTGGCCGGATCCAAGATGGCGGCCAGGCAGAAGAGGCAGAGCAGGCGGGGAGCGCTGCACCGGCGTCGCAAGAAGCGGTGGAGAGAGCTCGGGCCAGTGAAGAAGAGGTAGCGATCGGGCAGGCGAGCGGGGGCGGGCGGCGGGACCTAGGCCGCACACATGTGGTGGCGGTACAGGTTCACAGGAACCCGGACCAGAGCGGAGGATCACCCGGCGGGCCCGAGGTTAGTGCTCCACCTCAGAGATCCCGGGAGACGGAGGCAGGGGTCAGTGCCAGTCCCCCCCCTCACATCCAGTCAGTCGGGCCTGAGATTTCATCGGAGGGGGGGGAGGAGCAGAACTGTGGACAGAAAAAGTTTTGGAGCAGCAGCACTACATAACCGCTCCTGCAGCCCTGATTCCCCTGAAGTCAGGCACAGCCCCATAAACCCTATGGGCTCCCCATACAGGGGTGTCAGCTCTTCGCCCGGGGGGCTGCTAGGCTCCCCAGGGCGCAGCACGTTCTCGGGCTCCCCTTCGCCCCCATTGAGCCCCAGCATAAATGGAGAGGTGTGGTCCGGCAGCTCTGTGCCAGATCCGGCATTCGTAGAAGATGGCGGCTCACCGCGGGGGATCTGGCGGTCTCCTGGCTCCCCAGCGGGGCCAGATGCTAAGATGGATATGAGCCCTCCCCGAAGACCCCCAGCAGCAGGAGAGACACGCGAGCGTGGGCATACCGCCCAGCAGCAGAACGCACAGCGGCGGGGTCGCGGGAGCTGGAGCCCTATGTCACAGCGAAGCCGGAGCCCTGTGGTCTCATTGAACCTCCTGTCACAGTCCATAGCTGAAGCGGTACAGATCAATATCAAGGAGGCCCTGAGGGGTCTACCCAGGCGAAGCGACTTCGACGGCGATGTATCTAGAATGGAAGGGACTATAAAAAGAGAGCTTGCTTCCCTACAGGGGTCCGTGGCCGAGGTCACCCAGAGAGTAGATGGCGTAGAATCCACCCAGAGAGTGTTAGAGGAGCGGGTGGCAATGCTGGAAAGACAGCAAGAGACGAACAGCCGGCGTTTCTCTGATCTTTACCTGGCGCATGATGATGCGGAGAACAGAAGCCGAAGGAACAATCTCCGACTCCGAGGGATCCCGGAGTCGGTTGAGGGGCGGGACCTACTGAAGGCGGTGACCTCAATCTTCAATACTCTCTTGGATCAACCTGACACAAACCACATTGAGCTGGACCGAGTTCACAGGGTGCTGGGCGCTCGCCCCCGGGAGGGGGACAGGCCCAGGGACATCATCTGTAGGGTCCATTTCTTTAAAATAAAGGAAGATCTAATCCGCCGGGCTTGGGACAAAGGCCCTGTCTTGTATCAGGGCGCGCAGGTGATCATCCTTCAAGATCTGTCTGTCTCGGCGGACCTTACAGATGCGCAGGTTGTTAAAGCCCCTACTGGAGACTGTAAAGCAAAGTGGAGCCGTATACCGATGGGGCTACCCGTTTCAACTGATTGTGCGACGGAGCGGGAATACATTTGTGCTCAGATCGCCCGGCCAGCTTCGGGATCTTTTGCATTTTCTAGAAGCGGCTGAAGTGGATATCCCTGATTGGACTGCCCCGGAGCTGTCTGTCTACGCGGGAGGGCTCCCGCAGAGGCCGGGGGGTGCACTCCGCGGGGCGCGAAGAGGAGGTCGCCGAGTATAGGGCCTGCCGCTCTACTATCCGTTGACTGAAAGCTTGATTTAGTTGCTGTGTTGGGCCGGGGTCGGGCTCGGGGCCCCCCTCCCCCGCTCTGCCGTCCTGTCCGTAAGGTGGAGGTGGGCTGGCGGCGGGCGGGGGTGGGATGGGCCCTGGGGTGGCTCGGGCCTGACGGTGTTCGATAGTTTATATGTTAAGCATGGTCGCGGCTGGCGTTGTTTCCCGTTCGGATACAGCGCAGCACGGGTGACGGGTTCCTGTGATGTGCGGGTCTGGTTGGGCGCCTCGACCTCTGTGCCCCCCGGGCTTTTCCGTCCCCTCCCCCCCCCTGCGGGGTTGCGGATTGGACTGTCCTCTCCGGCGCTCCCCGCGGCTGGGGGTGGGGGGGGTCGGTGGGCCGGTTGGCTTGTTGCTGCCCGCTGCGAGACAGCGCGAGTTCTGGTTAGCAGTTAAAACTAAAGTTATTGTTATGCATATTGGGCTAGTTCTAGAGCGACACAGGCTTTTAGTGATCCCACAGTTGGCAATTCCATTGGTGCATCTCCCGCGCACCGTACGTGAGTTCAGTCCTCCACTCCCCCTCAGTACTAAGTACTAGGTACTGGGTACTTCACGCACCCTTCTGGGACGTCCTGTGGCCCTCCCCCAGACGGGAGAACAAGGCTACTTTTGGCCGGAGGAGGTGTGGTAAAAGGCGCATTACCTGGTGCTCTCTGTCAAGAAGCGCCAGTTGACCTATTAGTTAACCTTTTAATTTCCTTTCCATCCCCCCCACCTGCTCACCCTCATCCCAGCCTCCCTTCTACCTCACCCTACCCCCTCTTTTGCCGCATCCCCCTTGTAGTGCTCATTCCTCTCCCCCCTCCTACAGAGGTACAGGCCCTTCGACAACTTAGGCCCTTGGCTCTCGACCCATTGGGATTTGGCCCCCCCCCGGGAGATCCCCTCAGGAGTGCAGTAATGGGCTCCGTGAGGGTGGTGTCATTGAACGCAAAGGGCCTCAACTCCCCTGAGAAAAGGACCATCTTGTGGCAGGAGCTCAGAAGGCAGAAAGCTATGATTGTATTTGTACAAGAACACATTTTAAAAAGAATTCCTGCCCTCGCCTAAGCAATAAGAGTTTTCCGCAGGTGTTCATTGGCTGCACCGCGGATGGGAAGAAAAAGAAAGGTGTGGCAATTATGCTCGCGAGAGCCCTCCCATTTGTAGCTCAGGAAGAATGGAGTGACGAAGCAGGGAGGGTAGTCATGGTTAAGGGTCTACTGGGACGCAGGAAATACACATTGGCCTCAATTTATGCACCTAACCAGGGGCAAGGCAAGTTCATTGCCCACGCCCTGGATCAGCTGATACACTTCGCTGAGGGGGAGGTAATACTGGGTGGAGATCTCAACCTAGCCATCGAGCCTCTAATAGATTCCTCATCAGGCAAGTCTGCGCTTTCGCAGTCAGCCCTTAGAATGATTAGGAAAAAATGACATGAGGCACAGCTCACAGACGCATGGCGGGTTGCCCACCCCACAGAGAAGGATTATTCTTTCTTCTCGAAGACGCATGGGACATACTCTAGGACTGACTATCTGCTGGTTACGCACAGTCTGCTGGGCAGCGTCACGGGAAGTGGTATACATCCTATTTCTTTTTCAGATCATGCCCCAATATACCTGGACCTGGCTGTTGTAGATAGGCCCCCCCACCCGCTGACATGGAGACTTAATGAGTCCCTTCTCCAAGACGCGGTTATAACCAAGGAAATTGGGGACAGCATTAAGACATACTTCAGGGAGAATGACAACGGGGAAGTGTCACCGTTAATGCTATGGGAAGCTCACAAGAGTGTGATTAGGGGCCTGTTGATCAAACATGCCACCAGGAAAAAACAAGAAGGGACTGCCCAACTGACTGACGGGTCAAAAAATTGGAGTTGTTTCATAAGAGGTCTGAGGCTGCGCAGGGGCTGGGAGAGCTGACCCAGGCAAGGGAAACCTTAAATGCACTCCTCCTGAGGAAAGCAAAGTACTCGATCAAAAAATGTAGGAGAACCTACTACGAGCATGGGAACAAAGGTGGCGCCATGCTCGCTAGGGCGCTGCGGCAGCAGCGCTCCCAAAATTTCATATCAGAGATTTTGGACAAATCCCAAAAAAAACAGTTCTCCCCCGAGGCTATAGCCGACACATTCAGATCCTACTACTCAAGCCTTTATAACCTCCCTTCGAGTTCCAAAGCCGGGGCCAAGCAGAGGGATTACTTAGCAAGCTCGGGTATGCCAGTGATCTCCAAGGAGGAAGCCAAGTCCTTGGAGGCTCCCATCACAGTGGAGGAGGCGGTGAAACAGACTCCGACTGGGAAGTCCCCTGGGCCGGATGGTTACACTGTCAGGTACTATAAGACCTACTTAGCGGTTCTGGGCCCGCGCATGGTGAGGGCGTGGAACACGATTGTGGCCCCCGAGGCTCAGGGTAAATTCTCTGAAAGGGACTTGGAGGCACATATTACAGTTCTCTACAAGCAGGGTAAAGATCCTTTAATCTGTCAGAGCTACCGACCTATCTCCTTGCTTAATGCAGATTTGAAACTGTTTGCCAAGGTCCTAGCTAACAGGCTGGCGCCTGTAGTGTCCCGTGTGGTGCACTTGGACCAGACGGGATTCGTCCTGGGAAGGGAGGCCAGGGACAATGTGGTTAGGGCCATCAACATGATACATGGGGCTAGGTCATCCGGGATCCCTGCAATGCTTCTCTCCACCGATGCGGAAAAGGCCTTCGACAGGCTTAATTGGTCTTTCATGTGTGAGACACTTCGGCACGTGGGCTTGGGGGAGGTAATGAGGGGATTCGTGGAGGCCTTGTAAACCTCCCCCTCAGCTAAGATCAAAGTGAACGGCCTCCTGTCGGACCCAGTGCACATCCGCAATGGGACACGACAGGGATGCCCGCTGTCCCCGCTCCTTTTCGCACTCTCCATGGAACCGTTTTTGTGTAGAGTCCGACAAAATGGGGACATCAGGGGACTGGAGGTGCGGGGCGGGACACACAAGGTCGCCGCCTACGCGGATGATCTTCTGTTTTTCGTCACGAGCCCGAGTCTCTCCCTCCCTGTGCTCATGAAGGAGATTGAAATCTATGGCCGACTCTCATTTTATAAAATAAACTTTGAAAAGTCGGAGGCCCTAAACGTGACCCTCGGGGGAGATGTTAGAAGTAACCTGCAGCAATCCTTCGCCTTTAAATGGGCTAAATCCGCGATTACCTACTTGGGAACGCGGCTGCCGGCCCAACTGTCAAACATATATGCCCTGAATTTCCTTCCGCTTGCGCAGAGGATACAGGCAGATCTAGAGAAGTGGGATTCGCCCACATTCTCCTGGATGGGGAGGGTGAACATCGTCAAGATGTCGGTGCTCCCCAGATTATTGTTCTTATTTCAGGCACTCCCAATCAAACTGCCAGCGCACTTCTTCAGAGATCTGAATAGAGCCTTCCGGAGGTTTGGCAGAAAAGGAAACCCAGGTCAAGGATGCAGTTACTTTGAGGACCAAAACAACAGGGGGGGATGGCCCTTCCGGACATCAAACGCTATTGGGTTGCGTCCCACCTTCAGAGAGTGAGCGAGTGGCACGTGTGCCAAGGGACAAAGAGATGGGTCCAGGTGGAGGAGGCGGTAGCGGGGACCCCCCTGGACATTGTCACGTGAAATAGGGAACACCCCAATGCCGTGATCAAAACGCACCCCACGATATCGGCCACACTCGACACATTCCGGGGACTTAGAGAGAGGAAGGAGCTGTCGCCCTGGCCCTCCCCCTTGGTGTCGCTCCTGGATAATCCCCTGTTGCCCATGAGTCGCTCCAGGTCCGGCCTCAGAGAGTGGGGGGAAATATGCTCCCTTAGGAGTGGGGACCTGCTTAACGCTAATGGGTGGACCCCTCTGGAAGAGTTGAAAACCAGGTACTCTGCTTACAACTTAGATCCGTGGACTCTCATGCACTTTCAGCTCTTCCTGACTCGCATGGGCTTCAGGAGGGACAGGTGCAGACCCCCTGCGACCTTTGAGAGGATGTGCCTGGGGGAGCGGGACCACTCGCACCTACTTTCTCAGATTTATTCACTCCTCTTGGGGGGAGCAGGGACCCTCTCCAGCATTTTGGGGAGAATGGGAAGCCGACCTGGGCAGGCATTTCACAGATAAGCAAAGGGAGAAAATGGCAACGCTGGCTCACAAGTCCTCTACAGCAACGAAAATACAAGAAGCCAATTATAAGCTGCTAACGCGATGGTATTATACCCCGGATAGGCTCAGTAAAATGTTCCCGAAAGTAGATCCACTTTGTTGGAGATGTGGCAGGGAGAGGGGCACGCTATTGCATATATTTTGGGACTGCAGGGGAGTCCGGGAGTTCTGGAGAAAAGTCATTTCAGTGATCACAAAGCTCACTGGAATGGAGGTCCCAGAGGATCCAGCATTGATCTTATTACATTTAGGGGACCACTCGATAGGCAAATACAAAAAATCCCTACAAGTACAATTATTGAATGCAGCCAAACAGGTGATACCCCGGCTTTGGAAACAGAAAAAAACCCTGACAGTGAAAGACGGGATCGGGGAAGTCCTACACATTAAAGAAATGGAGGATATGACTTTATCCCTACATGATAAGGACGAACAGTTTAGAAACACATGGTTACCGTGGCAAGTATTCCAAGAGTCAGACGAGTTTAGAGAACTTTTGGATGGATAGCCACCTGAGTCACATGATGGCGCTACTGGGGGTCCTGGGAACTTTGAACCAGGTGAGAAGGTTTAAGTATACGGTGCGACAAGGCTGAGGGCCCTGAGGAGGGGGGTCCCCCCTTCCTCTTCCCCTTCCTCCCCCCCCCACCTTACCTGTATGGGTCGCCCTTTTTCCTCTTAACCTACCCCCTCCTCTGTGTGAGATCCCATACTTGGGTCAGTGATCATGCCGAAGAATGGTAGGACAGAGCGTATATATGGTCCGAGTTATGTGACAATAGCAGAGACATGGCAGGGACGGCTATGCGCCGCACGGCACCTGGATGATATGCTGTCCTGGGATGACCAATGACCTAACATACTGGAACTCGCGAGAAGACAGGCAAGGTCAGACTAGGCATAGAGCATTGAGCGCGATATCCTAATACTCTGTTCGTTCCTGCCAAAAGTAACAATTTGAAACCTGTAAAACACTGACTAGTATACAGTATATGTATGGTATGTGTTTGTACCCTGTATTGTTTCTCATTTCTGGAAAAAATTTAAATAAAGAATATTAAAAAAATATATATATATATATATTCAACTATGAAAGTCAGATGATTTCTTTTGAAGGTAGCAGGGATCCACCCTTAATACTACCTAATCCTGAAAAAACTGAAGAAAGGGGTGATGACAGCCTGAATATCACTGACTCTGTGTGTCAAGGTAATAGCCCCCCAAAACAGACCCTTCCAAGTGAGGAATTCAATAGGACAGTGCTGAATTGGATCAAAAACATGAGCTGTCATTGCTGACAGGACCTTAGCTAGGTCCCATTGAGGAGCTATGTTTATGTGGACCGGCTTAGATCGCCCTACAGATATAAGCTACACTTGTCTACCAGCAACAAAGATGACAGTCTTTTATCCAAGAAAAACTGACAGAACTGCCAGCTGTACTTTTGAGAGTACTGGAACTGAGACCCAAATTAACTCCCCTCTGTAGGAAATTGAGGGCATCTGGAAGGTTAGATGCAGGCTTATTCTTCCATATCTCAAAGATCTTTCAGATCTTCAAATAATTTTTCCTTGTCACCTCTTTCCTACGAGAAGGGTCTTGAAAGTCCTATTTGAAAACCCCTTCTTAATAAGTAAAGTGACTTCAGGGTCCCAGGGTCGAACACCACTCCTGGGGATTCAAGCAAGCACTGGTCCCTGGGCAGCAGATCCGACCTTGCTGAAAGCCGTCAAGGCTCCTATATGGACAGAGTTACTGAGTTACTGTAGTTGAGAACCATGTAGAAGTAGACATGTGGCTGGCTAATATGTTTAATACTTGGGGAAGCATCTTAAATGGAAGAACAAAAAAGCAGCCTGAATGGCCACCCGTGTGCTAGAGCGCCAAATCCGGGAGCAGGGTCAGAGGGATTTAGAGAAAAAAAGTCTGAAACAAAGAGATTCACCTCCAGGGACACCCACTTGATCAAAACACTCCCTAATACAGAGACCATTCTGGCTCCGAATATGGAGAGTGACAAAGTCCAGCAATCGATTCTGGCACTCCTCATATGAAAGGCTGACAAAGAAAGCCAGTTCTGTTCAACCCAAAGCAAAATTTCTGTTGCCAGGAGTTGGGTCGTCTTGTTTGTTCTGATCTGAACATGTCGAGCCCTTGGATGGTGTGAGACGGTGAAAAAAACCTATTTATCTGCTATCAATGCCTTTAGGTTTGAGGAAGACTGACTCAACATTTTCAGACCATCTACCATGTAAAGTCAAAGCCCCACAATGGGCACACCAAATTCATCAGGAGGCGATGGTTGTGACAGTTTGGTCCATGGGATCTCCCCAGGAAAGGCCATCGACAAAATCTTTCCTCGCAGACCCAACATTTCAGTGATTTTATCACCAAGTCTGGGATTTTCACATTTACCAGGGATTTCAGAGATTTTTCCCAGATGCTTGAGATAAGAGGATGGAGAGACCCTGAGAATAGCTGACCCCACCTTACTGCTGGAAAGGCAGGACTGGGGACAAAAAATAATATAAAATTCTGTGAGTACTCACCAGTAGAATTGATTTCTCTTTCACTATTACTTCAGGACATCCGAGTAATTCAGTCACAATTGGGTCAACATCTCGGCCGAAGTGCGTGGACTGCAAGAATAAAGGCGTGGCTCCTCCTCCTGGGCCTATATCCTTTCAGCTGACTTCTTCCAATCCAGTTTAATTGAAAAGCAGTGGAACCAGCTGCCCGAGAGGCATACCTATATCTCTTGTTGGAGACAAAAGCATGGAGACAAAATATAAGACTCCTCTCGCCGTTTAAAAATGTTTTTAAATTCTTTCGATGCAGACCATTAGTTACAGCAACTATTTACATATTTACTACTCCACTTAGACTAGGCATCCAAGACATGGATATAACAAGCTAGCAGACAGGGAGGTTCAGATGTCCTAAAAGAATAGTGAAAGAGAAATCAATTCTACAGGTGAGTACTCACAAAATTAACTTTTTTGATTTATTTTACTTCAGGCCATCAGAGTAATTCAGTCACAATGGGACCTCCAAAAGCAGTACCCTTAATTCGTGTGGGATCCCCCAAAACCTTATTCCTTTCTATCAGAAATAAGTTATTCCAAAAACATTTAGTTTACTACTGTCTGTAATAACTTTTCACCAAAAGCAGCATCTGCCAAGGCTAGCCTCTAAAATTTGGTAAATGTATGAACTAAGCCCAAGTAGCGACTTTGCATACTTGTTTTAATGAAGCTTGATTCTGAAAAATCCAAGAAGCTCCAATAACTTGTGTCGAATGAGCAGTAATCCTAAAGTGAGGATCCTTCCCTTTGGAGACATAGGCTCTTACCACTGCCTGTCTAATCCATCGGCTGATAGTAGACTTAGCTGGTGGAAGACCTTTCCGTAGACTCTCAGGTATGACAAATAAGGAGTCCGACGTACGGAAAGATTGTGTAGCAGTGAGATAGTATCTTAGTGCTTTCACTACATCCAGCTAATGAATCCTTTCTTTATCAGACACTGGAGTAGGACATGAGGGGGGCAAATTCCTCTTCATTAAACCGGACCTTCAGCGTGATTTAATGAAAAGCCCAAACTCTTAAAAAACGGTTCCCCAGCATCTAAAATTAATATATTTTACGTTTTTAGTCACTAACTTATTATTCTTTCCCCCACTGCGCCACCATCTTGATTCAGAAGCATCACACTTACTGAGGAGAGGAGAGTGGGATAAGGTACAGGGGGGCGGGTTATAGCTGTGCTTTGCTCAGACAGAGCAGAGCTGGGGTCAGGTAACGGTCAGCAGTCCCAGAATGCAGAGCAGCACAGTCAGGAGGCACTTCCTGTTTGCAGGCTGCCTGATAAGATGGCGGCTTCCATAAGCCGCCATCTTGGATGTTTAAAGGCTCATAACATGCAGTAGATGCAGGTAGGATGATTTTTAATGTGGACAGGGTGTATGTACAGGGTGTGGGAAACATATAAGATAGACTCTTATTCAGAGTGAAGGTCCGCTTTAAGATGAAAAGGAGAAAACCACTTTAGGAAGAACATCCTGTTTAAACAGAAGACGGCATTGTCCTTATGTAACACTAAATAAGGAGACTTAACCAATAATACTGCTAATTCAGATACCCTCCTTACTGAGGTTATTGCCACTAAAATGATCACCTTAAGACAATAAACTTAATGACGCATCTGCCAATGGTTCAAATGGAGGACTCTGAAGAGCTGATAAAACTAAGTTCAGCCCCAAACTGGCAGCAGTGGCTTACGAGGAGGGTGCACATGAGGGACTCCCTATACAACTGTTTCGATAAATGTATTCTCAGCAACGGATTCCTCAAAAAAGATAGATAAAGCAGATATCTGTCCCTTTAACTGCCAGCCTACCTGGAGTTTTTGTTACGCTTTGTTGCCAGACCATTTTCCACTATTTTGTACTATGCATGTTCAACTGTGATTTTTGAAGGGATTTCCCAGGAAAATTATATATTGTTTTTTTTAGCAGAGTCTGGGTTTTAACATGAAATGTCTTGTTTGTCATTTCTCAAGTGTATTCTTAATATTTTGGGGTGAAATATGTGAAAATAAATAAAAAAAATAATTTTTTTTACAATTTGTAGTGGTTTCTTTTTGTAATAAAAAATGTAAGTTTGTCAATTAAATCTTATTGCGTGTGACATCCCAATTTCTCCCGGTTACAACGGTACCACATGTGTATTGGTAGACACCCTTTCCTGCCCAGGAGACCCCCCCAAACTGAAAAAGCACAATACAAGAGATTTTTAGATCAAATATAGCTATGTTAAGCGCTCCTTGCAGTTTTTTAATAAAAACAACCCTTTACATTTGAAATACCCCCCACAAACTATATATTCTATTCTATATATTTCTATGGAAATACACTCTTCAAGCTTTCTAGGCGTACCAGGCTTGTTGATGTTGCCACAGTTTTCTGGAAGTTCTCCTTCAATGTATTCTTTAGTTACACAAAGCTTCCCTAAAAAAGGATAAAAAAAAGCAGGATCAAAGCCACATTTTCCTAAAAAAAACTATATGATTACACACTAAATAAAGAAATACTTGGTAAAACAACAATGGAAAAGGACCTAGGGGTTTTAGTTGACAATAAGCTCAACTGTAGTAATCAATGCCAGGCAGCTGCTGCCAAGGCAAATAGGATCATGGGGTGCATCAGGAGGGGCATAGGTGCTCATGACCAGAACATCATTTTACCCCTGTACAAGTCACTGGTCAGACCCCATATGGAATACTGTGTACAGTTCTGGGGACCTGTGCTTAAAAAGGACATATCAGAACTGGAGCGCGTTCAAAGAAGGGCAACAAAGTTAATAAAAGGAGTGCGGGGGCTAGAGTACCCGGAAAGATTGTCCAAGTTAGGCTTATTTAGTCTAGAAAAAAGACGATTGAGGGGTGATCTAATAACTATGTATAAATATATTCGGGGCCAATACAAGGATCTGTCCCACAATCTATTTATACCCCGGAGTGTAACCATAACCCGGGGGCATCCACTAAGGTTAGAGGAAAGGTGCTTTCTCCACCGACATAGGAGGGGATTCTTCTCTGTAAGAGCAGTGAGACTATGGAACTCGCTGCCAGAGGAGGTAGTAATGATGGATACAGTAAAAACGTTCAAAAGTGGCCTTGATGCCTTCCTGGCATGTAATAACATTTCCAGCTATGGCTACTAGACCACTGGAGTTAAACAG
The DNA here is from genome assembly GCA_027917425.1 of Gastrophryne carolinensis. Classification (NCBI taxonomy): domain Eukaryota; kingdom Metazoa; phylum Chordata; class Amphibia; order Anura; family Microhylidae; genus Gastrophryne; species Gastrophryne carolinensis. Next base: position 126,507,027 of record CM051243.1, on the reverse strand, counting down.
GCTGAACTGGATGGACTAAAGTCTTTATTCAGCCTTACATACTATGTTACTATGCAAACAAGAAAAAACAAGTTAATCTGAAAAATAGAATTTTGTACTCACCTGTAAAATGGGTATTACAAAATGGTATTATTCCCAGTATGTCACACACCCCGCATCCAACTAGTCATAACACTTGTGACATCCAATAGCAGTGTCCATAAAGGGTGGGGACCCAAACCAAGGAAATAAAGCGCAAACTTAAACCACTGCGGCTTGCAGAACTTTGCGGCCAAAAACAGCATCCGCTGAGGCCGGCACATCACGTAGAGAAAGTATGAACGGAAGACCAAGTAGCAGCCTTGCATACTTGTTCAACAGAAGCTTGGTGCTGAAAAGCCCAAGATGCTCCAACAGCACGAGTAGAATGAGCAGTAACACGAAAAGGGGGAACCTTCCCCTTGGCAGAATAGGCCCCAACAATGGCCTGGCGTATCCATTTACTAATGGTAGACTTGGCGGGCGCCAAACCTTTCCTAGGCCCAGCGGGCACAACAAAAAAGGCGTCCGTCTTACGGAAAGCAGAAGTAGCCACCAAATAATATTTCACACATCTAACCACATCCAGAGAATGCAACATCCTCTCCTTGTCATTGCTGGGCTTAGGACACAAGGAGGGTAGAACAATGTCCTGATTAAGATGAAAGGCAGAGACCACCTTAGGCAGGAAATCCGACTTAAAGCGGAAAACAACCTTGTCCTGATGCCTCTAAAAATAAGGGGCCTGAATGGCTGCCAACTCCGAAACCCGCCGAACTGAAGTGATAGCAACCAAAAAGGCTACTTTCTGAGTAAGCATAGAAAGAGCAGTATCCTGCAAGGGCTCAAAAGGAGGCCCCTGAAGAGCAGATAGCATCAAATTCAGATCCCAGACAGGGAGCAAAGGTTTCCTAGGAGGCCGCACAGGCGTAACTCCCTGAAAAAAGGTTTAACCAGATGACGAAGAGCAAAAGATTTCTGAAAGAAAATCGCCAAAGCAGAGACCTGTCCCTTCAAGGTGCTAAGCTGGAACCCCAAGTCCAGACCGTGTTGTAGAAATTCCAGAATCCTAGGAATGGAAAAAACCCTACAAGGCAAGGCCCTAGCCTCACACCAGTCAATATGGGACCTCCAAGTCCTATAGTAAACAGTAGAGGAAGATTTCTTCCTTGCTCTAACAAGGGTTTGAATTACCGCATCAGAAAGACCCTCCTCCCTTAGGATGGAGGTTTCAGCAGCCACGCCGTCAAAGCCAGCGTACGTAAATTGGGATGGCGTAATTGACCTTGAGTGAGAAGGTCTGGAAGCTGGGGCAGATACAATTGATCTACCGCCAATCGCACTACGTCTGCGAACCACAGGCGTCTTGGCCACCAGAATTGCTGGTGCACCCTCTTGAGTTAGCTTTTGAATCACCTTGTTTAACATGCAGAAGGGGGGAAATAGGTACAGAAGACCCAGATTCTTCCAGTTCAGTGACATGGCATCCACTGCCAATGCCAGAGGATCCAGGGATAGGGACACAAAAAAACAGAAGCTTGTGGTTGTGCCTTGAGGCAAAGAGGTCCACCTCCGGAGTCCCCCACTTTTGACACAGGAACTGGAATACCCTGGAATTGAGAGACCATTCCCCTCTCCGAGCTGAGCTCCTGCTCAGGGAGTCTGCCTCCGAGTCTTCCACTCCCGGAATGTAAACCGCTGATATGCAAGGAACATTTTCCTCGGCCCAGGCTAGAATCAGAGAGGCTTCCCTGAAGGCACTCTTGCTGCGAGTCCCTCCTTGGTGATTGACGTAAGCGAAAGCCGTCCGATTGTCCGATCCGACCTGAATTGGCAGCCCCTGTAAATGAAGAGTTAAACGGGACAGAACCAACCAAATGGCCAGAACATTGATGGAGGTGTGAGCCTCCTGAGGCCCCCACAATCCCTGGAACTGAAGTTTCCTCCAGAAGCCCCTCCAGCCCATCAGGCTGGTATCCGTGTTGACAGTTTCCCAACAAGGGTTCAGAAAGGACCTGCCTTTCAACAGATTGCTCGACACTAGCCACCACTGAAGGGACCGCAGAACGTGGGTAGACAACAGACAAATCTGATCTAATGACCACGGACACTCGTCCCAAGTCGTCAGGAGATGGAGCTGAAGTGCCCTCATGTGAAACTGGGCAAACGGGACCGCCCCGAAGGAGGCCACCATCAATCCCACCAGTCTCATCCCTAACCGGATAGACTGGCGAGGGTTGGTTAACAAGAACCGAACCAGATCTTGAATCAGAAGAATTTTGGGCTGTGGAAGAAACACCTTGGCCCGAATCATGCCCAGAAATGGAATCTCCCTGGATGGAGAGAGAGAGGATTTGGGGTAGTTGATCACCAAACCAAACAGGACAATGCGAATACCCTGGATTCTGAAAAGGGCCATAACTCCCGACAGGACCTTGGTGAACACTCTTGGAGCCGAGGTAAGCCCGAACGGAAGGGCCACAAACTGGAAATGTTGATCCTCTACCGTAAACCTGAGGAATCTTTGGTGTGCCGGAAAGATAGGCACATGCACATAAGCATCCTTGATGTCTATGGACGTCATGAAGTCCCCCTGCCGAAGAGAATTGACGGCCGAGCATAGGGTTTCCATACGAAACCTCCTGAAGCGAATGAACTGATTGAGACGCTTTAAATCCAGAATGGGCCGAACGGAGCCGTCCTTTTTGGGCACCGTAAAAAGATTGGAATAGAATCCCAGGCCTCTTTCTGCAGGAGGCACGTGGCAAATGACAACCATGTCCAAAAGATTTTTTACTGCCGCCCGGAGTCCCTGGGTGGCCAACGGATCCGAAGGCATCCGGGACCTGAAGAATCTGTGAGGGGGCCGGGTATCGATGTCCAGTTTGTAACTGGAAGACACTACTTCCAGAATCCATCTGTCTGAAATATGCTGGACCCATATCTGGAAAAAGTACCTCAGCCGTCCCCCCACCCGCAAGGGTGAGGGCGTCCCCTCATTGTTGAGCCGGTTTGGCCGCGGGCTTAGGCTTGGGACCCCAGTTACGACCGGGAAGGGCATGACCTCTGCCCCTATTCCAGGAATCGCCACTGTGGGCAGAAAAAACTGATATTCTAGCAGTTCAGGTACCACAAAAGGAAAGGTTAAAGGAGGCGGCCCCCCGGACAGGGCGGCGCTGTTTTTTACGCTGAGGTAACCTACCTCCTTTTGTGACAGAATCTAACTTTTCCCCAAAAAGCCGTAAGCCTACAAAAGGAAGTGCTGTAAGTGATTTTTTAGCCACAAAATCAGCCGCCCACTGACGCAGCCAAACAGATCGTCTGATAGCCACGAGCAAGGCCGAAGTCCTACTACACATAACCATAGTGTCATCCAGAGCGGATAGTATAAAGGACAAGAATAATTCACATCGCTTAAGAGTGGAAAACTCATCACAATCCGAATCAAGACCAGAAGTGTTCAACAGGTCCCTGATAACAGACCTGGAAGCAACTGCCATAAGAGCTGAGGCACCTACAGGCCGTAAGGCTGAACCAACACTAGCAAAAGCGTGGCAAGCCATCTGATCAATACGCTTATCTTCACCATCCTTTAGAGTGGCGGAATCCGGAGAATGTAAAATGGAAGTATTAGTTAAACCAAGCACCGGAGCATCATCCTCGGGAGGGGATGACCAGCGCTTAACTGCGTCAATAGGGAAGGGATATTTTTTGTCCCAACCGGAAGGAATGCCTGGAAGCCGAGTAGGCTGCTCCCACTCCTTAAGAATGATATCTTCAAAATGTTTCTGATTTGGGAATTCTAAGCACGGCTTAGAGACCCCCAAAGAACTCCCCCTTTAAGGGAGGAACCTCTTCTGGAGAAGAAATCGCCAGAACCTCAAAAAGGTGAGCAAGGGCCTTTGGGGTGTCCACAACATCCCCCTGACCTTGCTCAGTACCAGCACCAACAAATTGCTGATCGTCAGAACCTTCAGAATCTTCAAACAATTCCCCCTCTTCTAAAGGGGAATAATCAGACCAGTCAAGCAACTCATATTCCTCACCTTCACCAACTGGAGTGACAGGGGTCAAGTGCTTTCTCTTAGCTGAGGCCTTCTTAGCCACAGAGCCACATATAAATTTCTCAATGTTCGCCAATCTGGCACACACATCAGGATGCGACTCACCGACTGTGCCCACATCACTAGGGGTACGGGTAAGAAAGGGTGGGGTAGGAGAAGGGGCCAGGACCTCTGACCCGGAGGCCTGAGCCCCAGATTGTTGTGCAATAGTCTGCTGAGCGCAAGGTACACAAATAAGCGTATTATCCCCAACAGGGGAAACCCCACAACTCAAACACAGCCTGGGTTGCCCCAAAGGGACACCCAGCCCAGTATCCCGAGACGCCTCCATATGGTGTTTTTATTCAACAGAAGGGTAGTCGCAATACCCAGAGGGATTTATGCACAAAGCTACCCGGGATGCCCTTTAAAGTCCCAGGTGGGAGGATTTAAATTATTTGATAATATATATAAATTAATATATACATTATATATATATTATTATTTTTTTTTTTTGTAATAAACATATACTATAATAAGGGGGCCCCAAAGGACTCCAAGGACCTAAGGACCGGGAGACAACCCCCTTTTTTATGGGAGATTCCACCCGAAAAACATGAGGAATAATATAAGACTCAAACGAAAAATTACATCTAGACAACATAAGAGGACATACCTCTATAAAAAATATAAATGCAAAAGGCCATAGTCCAAGAAGAAACGGCTGCTTTCTCTATAAACAGGCCTAATACTCAATTTTTTTTTTCTAAAAACAAGAAGAGCATAAACAGAGAAATTACCCCCCACAACCGCGCTGAACAAAGACAAAGGGTTACTCACGGACCACCGTCTGGAGCGAAAAAGGGCACCCGCCGCTCGCAGCAAGATAGCTCAAATATCAGAAGCCGTCAGGCAGCACGAGACGCACGCCGCGTCTAAGCCCCGCCCCCTACAACACGTAGCCAGAACAACAGCGCATGTTACACAGTGAGTCCTTCCTCATAAACATATATCCACAATATACGTATATAAAAATGTGTCTATTATATAAATAAATGTATACATGTATATTCCTTTTTTTTTTTTATAAGAAAATTCCCCCCCCCCCCAGATGCCCCAAAGGGCCTGAAGGGCAACGCAGGGGGGATAGCGGAGGAATAAATCCCAACCTCCAAGGGAAAGAGGGACAGGGCATCCCAAGCCGGGGGACACCAACCCGGACACCGCCTACCCCTTAGTATGGGGTCTCACGGGGGGAGCTAGCTCCCCTATGCACCCAGAGGTGCTGCTACCATTGCCCGAGCCTGCAGCCTAAGCTGGGAGGCAAATCATCAAGCAAAATTTTAAACAGAAGTCCGGGCAGAAATAGTACTTAAAAAATGCCGGGAGTTACCCCAGCTACCTGCAAGGAGGAGAGTGTCATCTTCTGACTTGCTTCGCCGATCTGCAGAGACGAAAGACTGGGGAATGGTGGGAGGTCCCAGGTATTTATGGACCAGGAAGTGCTCCTTTTTTTCAAGTCATCTCTGCAAAGATCGCCCTCTACAGGTCGGTATCCCAAGTGTTATGACTAGTTGGAAGCGGGGTGTGTGACATACTGGGAATAAGCAACATCCCCCGAACAGAATGATACTCAACATGCATAGCTACTGTCAAAAGAAGAGTTGCCAAACACCAAAAAGTAAAGCATGTGCACAATGGTAATTTTGCTTGAAGATTTCAGCTCTGCAGACAAAGTGCGCACCTTGCGCTTTTTCTACCAAAACAACCCTTTACATTTTGAATACCCCCCACAAACCATATATTCCCTGAAAGTACACATGATAAGCTTTCTAAGCATACCCAGCATGTTGTAGTGGGCCCATCTTTCTGAAAGTAATCTCTCAAAGAGTTCTTTGGTCGAACAGGGTTTCCTTAAAAAATGTATAGTAAAGCAGAGTAAAAAATGAGTTTTCCTAAAATATCAATATACAAACAAGAAAAGACAAGCTAAATCTGAAAGCGCAAGGTCCCCCGAGCAGAACGATACCCAACATGCATAGGTACTATTAACCCTTTTAACTGCCAGCCTACTTGAGGTTTTGTCACCCTCTCTTGACAGGTAATTTTTCACCATTTTGCGCTTAACTGTGATTTCCAGGAAAATTATATATTTCATTTTTGCGGCAGAGTTTAGGCTTTAACATGAAATGTCTTGTTTGTAATTCTTTTACTGTTTTTTTTAAATATTTTTGAGTAAATTAAACAAAACAAAAAAATATGTTTTAGAAAATTGTCTCAACAAGAAAAACAAGTAACATGTGAATAAATCATCAGGGAGGACAGTCAGGGCGGGAGGCGGCTCCACCCTGACTGTCCTCCCTGATGATTTATTCACATGTTACTTCACAGCTGAGTATCCCCCTTGTTTTTACAATTGTATCTTGTTTCACTTTTAGTAGCCACTTACTATATATTATAAGATTTTGTTGTAGATAATCTGTTTTTCTGAGTTGTTGTCATTTTGTATGATATTTTGTAAACACTTGTTTTTCTTGTTGGTTTGTCAGAACCTGGGTATGTTTTGCACAATGCACATGTCACTTTATAGATAGGTTTTGGATGAAGTTTTTGGATACTATCAATTATATTATTTATGGGATAAGTTAATTTTGTGCCGGCACAAATTAGTATAAGGGAGTATACTCTATTGAGGGATTAGGCTGTGGCAATCATTCCCTCAAGCCTATACATACTATATGGGTACTATTAGGACAGACTTATATACATTGTCAGGGCAGGTAGAGGCGTGTTTTTAATATGTCTATTGTTGTGTTGTTGTGGTTTTAAATGTTTTGTTGTTGATAGTGATCAAATAAACTGTAATTGAATTTAATGTGGTGGTGCTTCTTTATGTGACTCTCTGGTCTGCCTGACCACTGAGCCAATTGTGTGTACTGTTACATATATTAGTGAGCACGCCTATACTGCTTTGTTACTAGTGGTGCACCATTTGAAAGCATCTATCTGGAGTAACATCACTGTGGATCAAACTACTCCAATCTCTAAAAGGTGAGACATAGCAGATCTCATTGCTTTCTACGGAATTCAGGATACCCCCGACCAAGAGTATCTCCGGGGAGGTATGGCTCCTAACTCGATCTTGTACCCTGAGGATACAACTTCCTGTATCTAGAATTCTGTTACATGGAGCCTCCACATGTGAGACATGTCAGAAGCTGTCCCCCATCTGCAATAGCGGGGGCGTCCCTTCATGCCTGAGCAGGCTTTGAAGGGGGTTTGGCTTTATTCCGCCAGACACCTGTTGTCATGATTTGGGACTTTGTCTTATTTCAAAAATCTCTTTGGTATCCCGAAGAGGCCGAACTTCTACCCCCACAAAAAGCCGGGGATTAGAGGCCCTGTGGAAAGCAGTATTAGACTTCGGCTTCTGTGGTAGATTAGTAGATTTACCACCAGTAGCCTGCTTTACCATGACAACCACGCACTCCCCAGACAGACGCCCTGCCTTAAAGGGTAGTCCCATCATATTCTTTTTAGAGGCTGTATCAGCTGGCCATTGCTTAAGCCATAAAACACGCCTTAAGGCTACCACCACAGCTAGGCCTCTGGCACTTGATCAAATCCTCCATAGCCAAGATCAGATACCTGTTGTATCCAAACTGGTTTTGATGAACTGAGGAGCATGACTTCTGTGAACGACCTGAATGAGTCTTCGAGTCCAGTTGTTTTAACAACCTCCTGCTCGCCACAAATGCTATGGCTGTAGCACAGGCCGGCCACAAGGTCGACCCCATAATGCATATGCACCGCAACATCCTCCAGTCCCTACTGGATGAATCCTCCCCAACGGATAATTCTTCCTGGGAGACTAAAGCAGCCACAATATCCTCTTCAACTTAACTCTCTAAAGGTTTAGGACCACTTGAGGGCTGCCATTTTAAGACTCAGAGGGAGACTATGGCAGCCAGAATATCCTCTTCAAAACTCAGAGGAATTTTTTTTTAAAAACATTCTTAGTAGCCAATACGACTCGTTAAAGGTTTAGGACCGCTTAAAAGTTTCCAGGGGGGTTTTAAGGCTCAGAGGCCACCGGTGACACGGGTCAGAACCCTTTCAGGGGGGAGACTCCCTGCCCACAGTGCTATGCTTGCACAGTGCCTCCTGCATGCAAACTGGACATGGGGTAAATCTATCTACTAAGGATCAGATCCGTTTACCCCAGATGCCTCCGTCATGGTGAAATAATACTAGTCTATGTCCCTAGGGACCTGAGACCAAGTATATAACAGTTTTCTGCAGTCACAAGAGACTTCCCCCGAGACTTAGTGGGTGAACCCACATATATACATATATATTACCTGCCTTTTCCCACAAAATATAAAAATATAGACTAAAACAATATTATATATTACGTTATAGATTAAACAATATTATTTATTATATATTAAAACTATATTAATAAACAATCACACAATCATATAAAAATACAATCAAATGAACCAACCTAATGGTTTAGGTCCGCATGAGGGTGGGCATGTGGGCGGCTGGGAAGCAGCCCCCTGCCAGCCAGCAACCCCAGCGACTGGACGGAGGCGAGCGTCCCAGCTGGAGAACCGCAAGACGCCAAGGTAGCAGCGGCACGGTTGGAGGAGAACCGGGGGCGTCGGTGGTGCTAGCTACTTCGCTAAGCCGAAAATCTTCCAGCGTTGCCCCTGAGAAGAACTGGAGGTGTTGGCTGTACTCGGCACTTTGCTAGACCAAAAATCTTCCAGCTTCGCCGGCCTGAGAAACTGCGATGTGCACCTGAGAAAAACAAGGAGGCGTCGGCGGTACACGGCACTTTGCTAAGCCAAAAATGTTCCAGCACAGCTGAACTGAGAAACCGCGATGTGTCCCTGAGAAGAACCGGAGGAGTCGGCGGTGTTTGGCACTTCGCCTAGCCGAAAATGTTTCCAAGGGTGGCGGCTGAGAAAAGAGCGTCTGCTCTTTTCCTGTGGCGGAATATTCAGCACAGTAGTGTCAGCTCTTTTTACAAAATAAAAGGTGATACCCCAGAGCGCCCCAAGACCCTGGCGCGTATCCTACCATCCTGACCCGAATGCAGCATAGCTGAGGAGGCACTGCGGGTCCATCCAGATCAGAGGAGTATAAGGGGCCAAGAACAGACAGGGTTTACAATACCCCCAGTTTCCAAGGTATAATCCTTTAAAAACAAAAAAGTAAATGGGAGGGGATTTCAGATACACCCTCGCACTCCAGTTCCAATTGCAAGAAAGAAACTGGATTGGAAGAAGTCAGCCGGAAGGATATAGGCTGGGAGGAGGAGCCACGCCTTTGTTCTTGCAGTCCGAGATGTTAACCCAATTGTGACTGAATTACTCTGATGGCCTGAAGTAAAATGAGAGAGAAACCCCAAGCACTCTAACGGCCTGACCCACCGGGCCGTCCGATTAGTACAAAAAGACTAAACTGATTCATGGAGTGTATCTGGGAAGGCAAGACAATGTTCTGAAAAAACGAATAGATCACGAACCTTAAATAAGTCATGACCTGAGACATAACTAGTTAAAAGGTAGCAGTTTAGCCAGCTCACCAACCTCTTGTCTGCAGGGACAGGGGAGATCCTGAAAGTCCTCCTCCAAAGTTTGTAGATATAAAAGCAGAAAGTTTGTCCAGCGTATCCATAAAACTTTAACTTTATTGAAGACTCACTAAAAGCATCAATCAATCAAATAGGGTATCCATAGTCTGAACCATATGTATTGTGGAGCGTGAGACATAACTAAACTGGATTCTCGTAATTCAGGACCCACCCTAGACAGGGCAACACCCCCGCAAAGGATAATAATTTATCTCGGCTTAGAGCAAAGAGCAGCAGATCGTCCAAAATCAGCTATGAGCCTGATCTCTCTATTCCTAAAATACGCCAGAGGATCAGCCAGAACCTTGGCGAAGAGCCTGGGAGCTGATGCCAAGCCAATGGTATTCTTATCCTTCTCTTGCTGCCACAAATAACCAGAATAATGCCATTGCGATTATAGTGTCCACTCAAGAGGTACCAAGCCTTAAAGTGCATAAAAAGAACCCCAAATAACATATCCCATATATCGATGACTCTCGGAAGCTTGCCTGAGTATAAACACTCCTTAAAAAATGGTGGAAGCACCAAAAAAGGCAAAAGACAGAGAAATCCCAAGTTATGCTCCCTTATAAGGGTTAAGAATACAAGAAACAGAATTCTTCTTAAATCAGGTGCAGGCCAAATCAGATTGTCATCCTGACTGCATAACAAAAAGAGAATAAACTTCCAGCATTATCATAAGAACACCCTAAATCAGGGGTTCTTAACCAGTGGTAATTGTAACACTGGTGGTACATAAGGACTTCCAACAGGAGTGAAGCTCTAACTGTACCTCACCTGAACTGCTGCATAGCCAGACCTAACCTATATAAATAAAGATCAACACTCCCTTATTAGTGCCATTATTTAATTAATATGGTTCTGTACCAGGTAAAAACCACAACCAGCAATACACTATTGATATTGTATACAAGCCAGAAATGCTAGAAAAAAAGGGAAATACATATATAATACAGTATACATATATAATTATATATATATATATATATATATATATATATATATATATATATATATACAGCTATATAGTGTATTCTACAGAGAGTTGATTAACACACAAGGGCAAAGCTCTCTTACCTTTTGGGCCCACAACACTTGCTTTAAGCCTCGTACCCTTCAGCCTCTGTACAATGTGTTTTACCTTGTCTGTAAACATACCTGATAAAGTGCTACAGATGATGATGATAAATAATAGAAAGTGAAGAAGAGAAGAAGTTGGATAACACTAGTCAGCTTAAAAAAAAAAAAAAAAAAGAACGGCTATTAACACATATTTGCCATTTACACATCTTTCTGATCCTTAGAAGGATCCCAATAGGAAATGAAAAGTCAATCATGGCAGCCTGTTAGGGACAGGAAGTTGCTGCACCCCGGAATGAAGCATGTCTTCCATAGAATCAATGTAGGCTTTGTAAGTGTGTGCAAGAAATTGTACCAAATTAATCAGGACCCTTCCAAACAGAAAGAGACAAAGGCATGTGGGTCTGGTTCAATAAAGGAATTGAGTATTAGCAGACATTTAGCAGCAAATAGTGTATAGTATAGCAATATGGTGCGATGGCTCAAAAAAGATTTGCAACCATTGTAATCTCCCATAAAATAATGATTTACCATCCTTGTATTCAGCCAGGTTACAAAATTGCTTAGCGTGATGTAAAACTCACTACGTGTAACCTAACCAGGCTTTGCACAGGTGCAATCAGGCCTGTAAACAGTGCAGCTCTGTGTCAGATCACCTGCAGAACTTCCAATCAACGAGACCACAGAAGCCCAGACACAGTCTTCAAAAATACCATTTTGTGAGTACTCACCTGAAAAATGGATATTGTTGGTGTGCCACACACCCCGCTTCACTTCTTGAATATTCATCCATTATTGGGTTAATCCACCGCAGGTGACGTAGTGCAGAGAGGAAGTCTTGTAACGAGCCCCCTTCCGGCCTATATATACCTGGTACCTCCCCTCAATCACCAGTATATTTAAAAAGCAGAAAGACAAGGTACCAGTATTCCACCGATAACCTCCAAAATCAATTTTGATATAAATAAAAAAGGGCTTCACCATATAAATGCTTCGGTAATACCGAAAAGGGCGGGTGTGAAGCGGGGTGTGTGGCACACCAACAATATCCATTTTTCAGGTGAGTACTCACAAAATGGTATTATTCTTGGTGTGCCACACACCCCGCTTCACTTCTTGAATATTCATCCATTATTGGGACATCCAAAAGCAGTGTCCACAAGGGAAGGGCATCTCAAGGCCAGGTGAAGCATAACTTAAATGACTGCAGTCTGCAGAACTTTGCGGCCAAAAACAGCATCCGCTGAGGCCTGCACATCAACTTTGTAAAACTTAGAAAAAGTGTGAACAGAAGACCAGGTGGCGGCCTTACAAACCTGTTCAACAGAAGCTTGGTGCTGAAATGCCCAAGACACCCCAACAGCGCGAGTGGAATGAGCAGTAATACGAAAAGGGGGAACTCTTCCCTTAGCCGAATAGGCCGCAGTAACGGCCTGACGTATCCACTTGCTAATGGCAGATTTGGCTGGTGCCAAACCCTTCTTAGGCCCATGGGGCACAACAAAAAAGGAATCCGTCCTACGGAAAGGAGACGTGATAATCAAGTAGTACTTAACACAGCGTACTACATCCAAACAATGCAAAACCCTCTCTTTGTCATTCTTAGGATTAGGACACAAGGAGGGAAGAACAATATCTTGGTTCAAATGAAAAGCAGAAACAACCTTAGGAAGAAAGTCTGGCTTGAACCGAAAGACCACTTTATCCTGATGCCTCTCGAAGTAAGGCGCCTGGATAGTTAAGGCCGCCAATTCTGAGACACGCCGGACAGAAGTGATCGCTACCAAGAAGACAATCTTCTGAGTCAGGGTAGACAAAGCAATATCTTGCAAAGGCTCAAAAGGAGGAGCCTGAAGAGCCGAAAGAACCAAATTCAAATCCCAAACAGGGAGTAATGGTTTCCTGGGAGGCCGCACATGCGTAACCCCCTGGAAAAAAGTTTTAACTAAAGGTTTAAGCGCAACACGCTTCTGAAAAAAGATAGATAAGGCAGAGACCTGCCCTTTCAACATACTTAGCTGGAGACCAGAGTCCAGCCCTGATTGTAAAAACTCCAGAATCCTGGGGACCGAAAGGACCCTACAAGGAAAAGATCTTATCTTGCACCAAGTGATATAGGCTTTCCAAGTCCTATAGTAGGGCACTGATCAGAGTCTTAATGACTGAATCAGAAAGACCCTCCTCCTTCAGGATGGAGGTTTCAGCAGCCAGGCCATCAAACCCAGCGCTGGTAAATTGGGGTAACACAATTGACCCTGAGTGAGCAGATCGGGCCAAAGAGGCAGAACGAACTGGTCCACTGCCAGCCAAACGATGTCTGCGAACCTTATTCGTCTTGGCCACTTTGGGGCCATGAGAACGGCGTACACCCTTTCCAGAGCCAACTTCTGAAGAACTCTGCCCAGCAAGGGCAACGGAGGAAACAGGTATAGAAATCCCAGAGCTCCTCAGTTCAGGGACCTGACGTCCACTGTCAGAGCCAGGGGATCCCGGGAGAGTGACACGAAGCTCGGGAGCCTGTGATAGTGATGAGGGGCCAACAGGTCCACCTCCGGAGTCTCCCATTGGAGACACAATAAGTGAACCACCCGAGGATGGAGAGCTTATTCTTCCAGACGGGGAGAGCACTTGCTCAACCGGTCCGCTACCTGTTCCATCACCTCTGGAATGTAAACCGCCGAGAGACAGGGAACATGGAACACTGCCCATGTCCGGATCAGGGACATTTCTCTGAGAGTACTCAGACTGCGCGTCCTTCCCTGAAGACCGACGTAAGCAACCGCTGATCGATTGTCTGAACACATCTGGACCCGAAGGCCCAGAACGTACTGAGTCAGGAGAGCAAACACCTGACAAAGGGTTCTCGGATTCAGAATACTGATGGGTAAGTGGGGCCTCCACTGCCCCTGAAACCGCAGCTCCTTCCAGAATCTGTCCCATCCCGACAGACTGGTGTCCGTGGTGACACCTTTCCAAAGGGGGGTCAGGAAAGACCTGCCCTATACAAGATTGGTCGAGACCAATCACCACAGGAGGGACTGCCGTACACGGGAGGACAACTGGAAGGACTGATCCAACAACAGAGGTTGCTGGTCCCAACACGCTAGCAGAAATAGCTGAAGCGTTCTTGTGTGAATTTGGGCAAAAGAAAGACACATTCTATCTTGATGAGAGTTCAGGCCGGGATGAACCGACCCCTGAATGGACCGTGAGGGAGGGTGAGACTCGAATTCCAGGTTGTGACCTGGCGACACTACCTCCTGGATCCATCTGCCTAGAACCACATGGTTCCAATGGTAGAAGTGTCGCAATAGTCCCCCCACCCGCACGGGTGAGGGCAGCCCCTCATTGCTGAGTGAGCTTATCAGCAGGTTTGGGCTTGGTGCCCCAGGACTGAGTGGGCCGGCCACGGCCCCTCCCCCCAAGTCCAACCTACGCCACTGGTAGCGGGAAAGGACGTACCTTTGCCCGCTCTGAACCTTTGAAAGGAAGGCCTACCGGAACTTGTCCCCCTGAAGGGACCACAAGGCCTTTTGCGTTGTGGCATCTTACCACCTTTTGCGACTGAATCAATTTTCTCCCCAAACAGACGCAACCCCAAAAAGGGGAGAGCTGTGAGTACCTTTTTGGAAGCCGTGTCTGCTGACCACTGACGTAGCCATACTGACCTGCGAATAGCCACCAGCATAGCTGCCGCCTTGCTACTCATAGTCAGCGCATCGTCCTGAGCGGCCAGGACATAAGCCACAAAAGATTCACACTGCTTAAGTACAGTGAACTGTTTGCAAGCGGGATCAAGATCCTCATATAGCCCCTGAATTAGGGACTTAATTGCCAATAGAAGAAGGGCTGAAGCACATACCGGGCGCAATGCTGACCCGGAATAGATAAAACCATGTCGAGCATATTGGTCAATCCTACGATCTTCCCCATCTTTGGGGACAGTGGTCTCAGCAGATTGTACCATAGCCGAGCTGGAGAGTCCTAGTACAGGGGTATCGACGTCCGGAGGGACAGACCAAAGCTTCACCAATTCTGGTGGAAAAGGATAACGCTTTTCCCAACTGGAAGGAATTCCAGATAACCGTGTGGGATGTTCCCATTCCTTAAGAACCACCCTCTCAAAGTGGTGCTGTCTGGGAAAAACCAAACTCGGCTGAGGCTCTTTAAACAACTGACCCTTTGGCGGGGCGGCCGCCTCAGGCGTATCTAAACTCAAAATTTTAAACATTTGAGCCAGAATGGAGGGGGTGTCAAAAACAATCCCCTCTGACCAATCGCCGATCTCATCAGCCACGCGCTGACCTGTCGGCTCATCTGACTCCGACGGGAGTTCATCCTCGTCAGGGGATCCATCGGACCATTCCACAGGTTCACAAAACTGGTCCTGTGGAGCCGAAGGTACCGGAGTCAGGTGCCTTCGTTTTGCAGCGGTCTTCAACGCTGCTTTAACGGGCATCATTTTCTGGGGGCAGAGCTGTGCTGCCGCCTCGGAATGCGAATCCCCACTTTTGACAGTGTCATGCGGGGTCCGGAATAGGGAGGGAGAGGTAGGAGATGATGAAGGATGCGATGGCCCCGCAGCCGAAGCAACGGACTGGCGCGCAATAGTCTGTTTTGCACAAGGGATACAAATAAAGATATCATCAGCTGGGAGTGGAACCCCACAACCTACGCACCCCCCAAACGGCACAGCAGAACCGTTTTCGGAATCTACGGAAGCCTCCATATGGTGATTTATGGTATTCGCAATAATGGGACTTTTAAGGCATAAGCCTCCGGAAGGGAGGATTTTTATATAATTTTTTTTTTTTTTTTAAGTTTAGGTCCCCTTTAATAGAAACTATATATATATGTATATAAACATTCAAAGCAATCCCAATAATTAGCCAGGCACATAGAGCCGGAGGGCCACATAAGCAGGGATCCCAGGATCTGCAAGGCAAAGAAACAACCATCAGATCCTTCACATGTGTATAACATATAAGTATGGCACCAAGTGCCCTTAAATGATGCCCCCTTAATAACAGTGACTGCTCACTGTATTGTTTAAAAAGTATTCCCCATTTAACGGCCCCAACGGGAGGGGCCGCTTACCTGGACAGCAATCAGCCGGTAACCTGCAGCCAGCAGTCATGAGCAGACATGAAGACAAAGTGCGGCCGTGCGCCCACGTGACTTCCTGTGTTTTGAAGGAAGCAAGGATGCTGGGCCCGCCGTATGACGCCGTATGACGCCGCATGACGTCGGCGCCGCGTCAGCGGGACCCGCCCCCCCCTACGCCGATCAGCTGGAAACACATACAGCTGGGCCACAGCTCGTGCGCCCAGGCGGCGGAGGGGGGAGGGAAAAAAACGCATGGTGCTGTATAATGCTAAATGAATGCCAGGCGAGGGGAGAGGGGGGAGGGGGTAGGGGGCCACAAAGCAACAAACTGCCAGAGAAGTGGCCAGCCTTTACCCAGTGCAGCCTGCCCTTAAAGCAGACCCAAAATATACACATGCTACAGTGAATGTATAAACATGACATATATGTTAACATGCAGTGATATAAGTGAAACACACATACTAAAAGCACACCCTCACACCCCCCCCCCCCATAGTGAAGGGAGAAGGGACCATAACGGGAGAGTAAGGGGCTACGGGGACCCTCGGGACAGGGGCATCCCATTTCCGGATCACCATGCCGGTTAGCCGCATTGCTCCACGCATGAGGTCGAGCGGTAGGAGATAAGCTCCTAGGCACTTAAAGTGCCATCTACCATTTGCCCGGTGAGCAGCCAAGGCTGGGAGGCTTCCATTTCACCATAAAGGTATACAAACTCAAACCGGGCAGAAATAGACCAAAAGGGGGGTGGCGGGGTAAGAATACCCCGGCCTACCTGCAAGCAGGAGACTTCCATCTTCTGACTTGTCAGCAAGCAGAGAGAAAAAATACTGGTGATTGAGGGGAGGTACCAGGTATATATAGGCCGGAAGGGGGCTCGTTACAAGACTTCCTCTCTGCACTACGTCACCTGCGGTGGATTAACCCAATAATGGATGAATATTCAAGAAGTGAAGCGGGGTGTGTGGCACACCATGAATACATGAGCCATAAATATAATAAAATCAGGGACTTACCAGAGCACAGCCTGAAACTCTTTTTCCCAGATTCAGCGGCAGATACAGTGACCGATGGTTTGAGGTCCGCATTAAAGTGATCTGAAGATGAATTCCCCCTTGGTTCCAGTAGGGAATCCATATAACAGATTTTCTCCATCTGATCTGCCATTTCTGGACTGAGGTGAGGGAAAAAGACTCCGGGACCACTGTAAATAGGGTAGGAGAATTTCCCACAAAGCTTCTTTAACCCTCTGTGCTCTCATCAAAAGAGGGAGGCCAGTAGCTTGTAAACTAAAAAGCAATGTGCTGCTATCTTAACAAGCATCCACATGCTTTAGCACAGGAAGCCCGGCGACACATAGGATACGTCACCGACGCCGGGAGGAAAAGACTCAATCAACCACCTTCCTTTCACAATATCCAGGTAAAACAAGGATCGAAAAACCCCTGTCTTGGACAAAACTGCTCCTGCCTATCTAAAAAAAAAAGGAGCACTTATCTTACAGGGGAAAAAAAGAACCCCTGGCCTGGGTACTGCCATTTCTTCCCCCCCCCTCCACTAACATGATGCGAGGGAGAGAGAGAGAGAGGGAGAAATACATAGGGAGGGAAGCCCTAAGAAGGGGGGGGAAGAAAAAAATATGAAATGGGACTGGCCACCCCAGCCTTCTCCAATAACTCATCAAGGTCCGGGGATCAAAGAAAAAACACTGGCCGAGTTCCTGGGGGTATCTCCGGTCCCTGGTGGTTTTCTGCATCAAGGACCAAGAAATGGACCTGCCTGTCCAAGCCTATAGCGCCAGTTACTAACCTAAGCCCATGTAGTTCTGGAGCTAGTGGTCTGGCTCCTATATCAAGGAGGAGCACGAAAACAACTGAGGAATGGGAGGAGGAGTCAACATTTCATGCTAATCTGGTGGTCAGGTGTTCCATTCCTGGTGGCAGAGATGTGAGGTCTCATATGTATGCTGCTTGGAGGATGTTTTGAGAAATCTATTATGGCAAAGAAATCTTTCCTATCCTCTAGATTCAGGAATCAAATTACAAGTATCTCACAAGATTGTACCATACCTCTCAAAACTTAAAAGAATGTTTTCTGAAACATCCTCAGTGTTGGTGGTGCTGCAATGGGGAGGGTAACTTTCTTCACATTTCTGGAACTGCTACATGATAGTTACCTATAAGAAATCTCTGGAGAAGCAAACTACAATCACCATCCCTAAAATCTGGAAACAATTCTACTCCCTGACATTAACAATTGGCTCCAGGAGGTCAATATGGTGCAGTAAATGGATGACTTCACCTTCTCTGTGCATGACAAGATGGCTACCTTAATGCCGACTTGGATTCCCTGATTGGCAATTCCAAGGCACAGATAAATACAAAAATCATACAAAATAGTTCATGCATATCTCTGCCTATGCTAAAAAGACACAACACAAACTCACGTTGGTTAAATGCAAATATGGTAAAGACAATGTCCTTTTCAGGGCCCAAAAGCAAGACACCAAGGGTGATCAAGGAGTTTATTAACTGTTCCTCTAGATATGTGGTGTATTTACTCACCTGTCCTTGTAATAAAAATGTTGTAGGAAAAATGAAGAGGGAATTACGGGTCCGTATAGGCGAGCATGTGCGGGATATTCACAAGAGAAACGAAAAAGTCCCATAGCGGAACATTTTAGAACTTATCATAACAGTGATCCCGCTGGCCTTGTGGTATGTGGGATTTATAAACTGAAGACAGATGGTAGAGGGGGATTTAAAGATACTAAACTCCTTCAGCAGGAGTCTATACTTATTTTTGGACTGGGTACCATGATCCCTAACGGCCTTAACACAGATATTGGCTTAAAGGCCTTTCTGTGAATATAGTATAGGATGATATATTAATTTAGGTGATGTTGGGTAATCGCTTTACTTTGCTTTCCTCTCACCTGGCCCCAGCCTTTTACTTGTGTTTTTTTTCCTTGGTGACTCTCTCTATATATTTGGATTAGCATTGGGAGATACAGGCATTTGCTCTCTTCCTTTTCCCCAGTCTCCCTGATTCCCCTCCCCCCTCCTTGCCTTCTGCTCTATACACCTGGGGCAGCATCGGGCGACACCTACACATATTTGTGACATAGTGCCCAAGACCATATAATGGTGGCATAGTGTAGGGATGAGGCTGTCATGTTTAATGGCTGAGGCATCCCAAACTGGTCCCATGGTGTCAGCGTAGGTTGATATGCTAGATGGAGGTGTGGGGTAGAAATAAGAGGGAGCAAGATGAAGCAGGGATAGAATGGGTTAGTTATATACAGTTGTGGGAGGGGTAGACAAGATATGCCAAATGAGCGATTGAGGTATGCCTGAAGGATGCTTGTAAACTAAAAAGACATATGGAAGACAAAGGAAGGACTGATATGCAATCAGTGGCGCGTGAAACACTATGAGCTTACAGCTGGGTAGGTTGCCACATATGAACAGATGCCGAGCAGCATAAACGATGGTGGACTCATAGCCTTTGGGGATGATGTCCCATAGGTGTTGATACTGAGCGATGGCAGGCAATGTGATAAAGTAGGCGTGGCATCATATGTAAAAGCACGGCTTTGGACACTACCCCCCCACCCTGACGAAGCTCCAGAGGAGGAGCGAAACGTGCGTTGGTGATGGGTCATCCGACCACGCCCCCCCCACGCAACATTGCTAGCACTGGCCGCATGATGCACTGACGTATGGGAGATACACAGCGGTAAAGAGTACCGTCACCTGTTGCTACATGGTTGACTGCAGAGGCCCGCGGCGGTGAGAGTGTATTGTGGTGGTGGAGCGGCGGCCGGTGTCAGACGCGCTGGCTGGCAAGCTGTGTACAGCCTGCTGCTCCCGCCCTGTATTATTATCCGGTATAGCAGCAGGCGAACTGTGTCTGTGGCAGCCTCTCCCCTTGGCTATTGAGAATATGTTGCTTCGCAATACTAATAACGGGACATGTCAGATCTGAACCTGTTTGTTTCCATAGCTGGAGCACCGCAGTGGTGAAGCCCCGGAAATATGCTGTACAACAAGTGGAGGACTAACGCTGGCCAGCAAGTGCGCATGAGTTGTGTGTGGAGGGATGCGTGGAGTCCAGAAAGTACCTGGCGGTGGCCCCTGGTTTTTAGATATGGCAATCGCTTTTTATTGTCCTTTTCGATCAGTGTGTAAATATATGTCTTGTGCCATATCCATTTCATAATTATAGTGTTTGGCGAAATGGTGCCTTTTGAGTGTTTGTGCCAGCTTTGCATTTAACCAACATGAGTTTGTGTTGTGTCTTTTTAGCTTAGAATATCGGTTAGCAAGGCACTTCAAATGGTGCACTACACCATTATAAATGGGGACTCCCAAGGTCTTAACTTAGTATTCTTAGTATACAGTACGTCCTGCTCCAGATAGAATACTTACTATCGGGTATTACTCCGCCAGATGGCGCTGGACTGCAGAGACATCGAAAATAGGCTTCCCCCGGCCCCTCAAATACATTATACTTTGTGTCAGCCGCTGCACTGACTTGTTTTACTATTACTATACTTAAAATTGCCGACGCGCACCTTTTGTCACTATGCTCCGCGCTTGGCGGTGGCGTTACCTCAGGCGCCGGCGCACCGTCATTGGCTGCTTGTCACGTGTTGGCTTCATTGCTTGTGCGGGCCCGCCCCTCGAGGTATACCGACGCCATTTTGTCTGCTTGGTCGGCTTCTGCGTGGCGGACCTCTACCTACCGCGGTCCGTAAATGCCCTCGCGGGCGGCTATATTACCACCTTTTTATTATTGTCTGCTTACGGCTCATTTGATTGTGTCTTTCAGACGGGCGAATCCATTGGCTTCTCCCGGCCCTCTATAAGTTGGTTAACTTGTGAGGCCTAGTGTAATCACTCCCACTTCCCTAGCGGTTATTGGGGCATCCCGGGTTATAGCTGTATATATAGCTTATAGCCTATAGTGCCGCTATAATCACCATATGGAGGCATCTCAGGATAATGTGACCGGGGTTCCTTCGGGACAAGCCCAGCTGTGTGTAGCGTGTGGGGAGTCTCATGTTGACGCTGACAAGGCGCGGGTCTGTGTATCCTGTACCGAGCAGGTGCTTGCGCTGCAATTTGGCCTCCCAATGGCTGGGCCTGCACCTCGTTTCACTTCACCTACCCCCCAAGCTTAAATCTCACTCCTACTGAGTTGCATACGAGTGGGGATTCTCAGCCTGATGTGTCTTCTAGACTGGCTAGTGTTGAGAAGTTGATTGCTAATACTTTGGCGCGTAAGGCCTCTGCAAAAAAGCGGCACTTAACGCCTGATGTCACTCTTTTCCCTATGGAAACTGAGGAGTTTTTGCATATATGTGGTTATACCCCTTTGGACGAAGGAGAGCTATTCTCCGACTCAGGGTCATCTGATGAGAGGCCCAGGGGTCATGACGATTCTGGCTCTGACCCCTGGGCCCCGGATGATACTGATAGATTGCTGGCCCAGATTTTTGAGGTTCTGTCCATCTCTCCACCTGTTGCGGCTCCCAGGAAAAGGGGGGAACTTTTTCATACCGCTAAGTCACGCTTGGAATTTCCTGAGCAAGCACATTTCAATAACCTTGTGCTCAAGGAATGGGAACGTCCCAGTAGACTTCCCGGTGTACCTAAGAGTTGGGATAGGAGGTATCCCTTTCCTGCTGATGTGGTAAAGTGTCGGTCATACCCTCCCGAAGTGGATACCCGGGTCCTAGGGTTATCTTACACCTCTGTCATGCACTCCCCTGACTCTACTACCCTGCGGGATGCTGAGGACCGGCGCATTGACCAGCTGGCGTCCCATGCCTTTGCATGTGTGGAGCCATGGAATCCTCAGTCTAGGAGACCGTCCCCCCTTTTGTGGCATCCAGAATTCTCGGCACATCCATCATGTCAACAAGAAGATCAGATTAGGATTAACATTTGCTCCCATATATGGACTAATCACATGACCATCTTTATTTGACAGGCGATCCCGACCGGGACCCCCCTTTGTTTCCCAGGCCCCAATACCATCTATGATGGCATATTGTTGATCACTGAATACACTGGGAGTAGATCCCGAGTAACACATATTGCAGATGATTGTCTTAGTTTTTAAGAATTGGACCAATATAGATTTGGTTAGTTTTCATTCATGGGTATCCTCTGGAAGTAGCAGAGGACTTACCACAGTTCTTACACTGTCTGCCCTTTTTTTTGGTTTTAAGGTGGGGTTATAGTCTTCTCCGCTTTTCCCCCTTCCCCCTCCCCCCCCTCTAGTTTAATGCATTCATTACTCATTAGGCAAGATCTTATGTATGTCATCAGACCCATCTGGTAGTGAACATTCTTAGGCATATGGTGTATACACATAAAAATAACCAGTATATGGTGGTATTTCATTATTTTTTACAAATTGGTTTGAGGCCTTTTATATGTATATGCATTCATTCATATTTGGTTATATCAGACAATTATGATGTTATTGATATCTAAATTAGCACTATGGATCAAAGTAAATGTTTTGTGTTACTTATACCTGTGTTTGTGGACAAATTGATATGGATATACAATTTGCGCCCCTGTAGGCAGGGCGCCCTGTGCGCCCTCCCGCGCTCGCCCACACCCGGCTCGGGAGCTGTTTCAGCTCTTAGCGGCCACAGTGTGGGCGATCGCGGGATGGATTGACACGGGGTGGACCTGTGAAGGGCAGCACCGGCGTGACAGATTTAGGTCGGGCCCCGGTGTGAGGTTTAGATGCTGGTGTATAGTGCGGGATGATGTGGGTGGCAGGTGGGTTGGGCCTGGTGACGTACGCCGGCCTTGGACAACCCTGATCCGCCCCCCCTTCCAGATCGATAGCACTGATATGTATATGCGCTGGTTTCTACATCACATCCGGGTGCACATTACGTCATATCCGCCGCACGGGGTGGGTGCTGAGACGCAGATGCGTTTCATCAGCACCTGCCAGATGGCGCGAATCATAGCCACACATACCAGGTATTTAAGTAAACCTTTTTAGATGTATCCTACTCACCCAGCGAAGCGGCACGGGCGGCCGCGATCGAAGGTGTCCCCTCTGCCTTCCCCACTCCTCACCTTACGTGACTTATCTGCTGTTCGGCTAAGTATTTGCCTCCCCGTTTGCTCTATTTGTGCTGGTCTATTTGGATATGTCCTTCTTGTATTTGGTGTTTTGTGTCTATGACCGAGATTGATTTGAATATTTGTTAACACTTATTACACACTTTTTACATCATTACTCTTTATATATAAATTGCTCACTTATTGTATATATCTTACACTTATTGAACTTTTAGGATTTGTTATTGTTGATATGAATATGAATTGCGGTTTTGTGGTTTATGCATTGTCACTTTATTAATTTAGATTTAGTGGGGGGCCCCCTTCTCCTCTGTTTTTTTGGGGAGGGTTTTTTTCTGTGCCGGCACAAAAATAGTTGATACTTGTGGTTTTTTTACATGTATCGATATAATAGGAGTTTCCCAGGTAAAAATTTTGCTGCGTTGGCAGCACTTGATGTACTTTGGGGATAGGCAGTGTTTTTAATGTGTTTTGTATTGTATGTTATGTCTTTGTCTTTTTGATCTAATGAGATTTTGTACAATAAATAGTATTTTTTATCATCATTGATTGTATTGGTGCTCCTGTTGTTTGGGTTTCTGGACTAGGGTCCATGAGCCCAATATTTTGCATTATTTGCATGTGTGGGGACGGCACTGTGCCCGGTCTGTGATTCGGCCATTACGGCTGTGGCCATTAGGACCCTGCTTAGAAGTATACTTGATGGTGCCCCTGATGACTTGCCTTGTGAGGTGTTTAATGCACTCTCTAGTTATGATGTTTTTGTAAATTTTGTCCTCTCTGCCTTGGATGACACCATTAGGATGTGTGCCAGAAACTCTGCCCTTGTGGTGGCTATACGCAGCTTGGTTTGGCTACGCCAGTGGGCTGCTGACAACGCCGCCAAGAAGGCCCTCACTGGGTTTCCCTTCAAAGGACTACGCCTGTTTGGGGACCGCCTGGACCTTTTTGCTAAGGGAGGCAGGTTACCCCAGCGCAGGCGGCAGTCTCGGCCCTTTCGGGGTCAGGGCTCCTTTTCCTCCCCCTACCCTGGTGCTAGACAGGGGAGGGGGGTTTCCTTTACTGGGGCCCGGGGAGACTTCTGGGGTAGGGGCAGAGGACATGGACTTCCTGGCTCCTCCTGGGGCCCCAAGCTTAAGTTCTCTCCCAAGCCCCCTCAGGCATGATGGGGCGCCCTCACCCATCCGGGTGGGGGGACGGCTTCAGCACTTTGCTCACGTCTGGAGGCTTCATGTCTCAGACCGGTGGATTCAGGAGGTAGTGTCCTCCGGTTACAAGATAGAGTTTGCTGCCTGGCCGCCCCCAAGATTCATCAGATCCCGGATTCCTCAGGACCCTGTGTCAGCTCAGGATCTAATGCAGGCAGGGCAAAGCCTCCTGGAGCTGGGAGTCATCTGCAACGTCCCTTTAAGAGAAAAAGGGCTTCTATTACAACCTCTTCACGGTGCCCAAAAAAGATGGGTCACTCAGACCCATCCTGGACTTGAAGATCCTCAACAAATTTGTCAGGAGCAGGCGCTTAAGCATGGAAACTCTGCGTTCTGCCATCAGTTCCCTGTGCCCAGGGGGTTTCATGACATCTGTGGACATCAAAGATGCTTACCTTCATATTCCTGTATTTCCAGGTCATCAAAGGTTCCTGAGGTTCGCTCTGGGGGATCAACACTACCAGTTTGTGGCATTGCCCTTTGGTCTTACTTCAGCTCCCAAGGTGCTGGCTGGAGTAATGTCTCTGCTCAGGTTTCAGGGTATCCGCGTGCTGCCTTATCTGGACGACATTCTCATCACCTCCCAATCTCTACATCAGGCAGAATTGGATACTCAGCTGGTGGTGTCCACCCTGGAGTCATTTGGATGGGTGATCAACCACCCCAAGTCCTCGCTGTCCCCCTCCTTGGTAACTCCATTCCTAGGAATGAATCTGGATATAGTTCAGGCAAGGATTTTTCTTCCTCAACAGAAGGTGGACAGTCTGATTGCACAGGTCCATTCCTGCTATCTTGTCATCATCCCTCCATCAGGCAGGGAATGCAGCCGGTAGGCCTGATGGTGGCGTGCTTCGAGGCGGTCTCTTGTGCTCAGTTCCACTTGAGGCCTCTGCAACTCCACCTCTTGTCAGTGTGGGACAAGGATCCAGCGTCCCTGGACCAGGTCTGTGTGCTTTCCCCCCGGGTCAGGCGGTCCCTCTTGTGGTGGATGGACTCAAGTTGGGGGGGAAGATCCTTTCTGACCTGTGTGGTTCGCAGACGTGGTGCAGCTGGCAGTAGATCAGTACACTCTGCCCATGGTGTCAGATATGCCCACTCAGGGCTCCCTACGCCATCCCAATTTACAAACTCTTTGACGGCTTGGCTGCTGAAACCTCCATCTTGATGGAGAAGGGGCTGTCTACCTCGGCTGTTGATACCATGATAAAGGCTAGGAAGAAGTCTTCTTCTTCCATTTATTACAGGGTTTGGCGTGCCTACATTGACTGCTGTGAGTCTAAGTCTTATCCCTGTCGTGTGTTCTCTATTCCCAGGATTCTGGAGTTCCCACAGCATGGGTTGGAGATGGGGCTCCAACTTAGTACTCTGAAAGGTCAGGTTTCTGCCCTGGCTGTTTCCAGAAGTCCTTTGCTCAGCATTCTCTAATAAGGACTTTTTCCAGGGGGTGACTCATGTGCGTCCCCCACGTAAGACTATGGTGCCTGTTTGGGATTTGAACTTTGTTTTGTCAGCCTTGCAGGGTGCACCCTTTGAACCTGTGCAGGATGCTACCCTGGCCATTCTTACTTTCTGGCAGCTATCACCTCTGTTAGGCATGTGTCTGAGTTGGCGGCGCTTTCCATTCAGCCCCCCTACTATGAGAGACACCAGGACAAGGTGGTGTTTCGCTTCAAGACAGATTTTCTGCCTAAGGTAGTGTCTGCCTTTCATTTGAATCAGGACATTGTTATCCCTTCATTGTGCCCTAATCCTAGTAATGCTAAGGAGAGGGTTTTGCATTCTTTGGATGTGGTTAGGTGTCTGAAGTACTATCTGGTGGTTACTGCACCTTTCACCGCCATTATACATACAATGAATGAATGAAGCAATAAATTACATCACCAATACAGAGAGTCCCAGGGTCTCCTCACAGCAGTCCGCTACCGACGTGTTGCGTGGTCAATTGCCACTTCGCCAGGGTGAGAATTGTATTTTTTTGATTATATCTCTGCCTATCTATCGTCTTTAATTTCTATCCATCTATCGTCTTTATTTTCTATCTACCGTATTTTTCGCCCTATAAGACGAACCTAGGATTTGGGGAAAATAAGAAAAAAAAATGTGTAACCAAATGTTGTGCTAAAACACCCCATTACAGGCAGTGTGGCAATCCCCCATCCCATTCCTCATGGCCAGTGTGGCATTCCCGCATCCAATTCCCCATACCCAGTGTGGCATTCCCCCCATTCCATTCCCATAGGCAGTATGGCATCCCCCTCCATCCCATTCCCCATATAGGCAGTGTGGCATTCCCACCCATCCCCTTCCCTTTATAGGCAGTGTGGTATTCCCCCCTCCCATTCCCTGTATAGGCAGTGTAGTGTGGCATCCCCCCTCCCATTCCCATAGGCACTGTGGCATTCCCCCCTCTCATTCCCTATATAGGCAGTGTGGCATCCCCAACCCATCCTATTCCCCATATAGGCAGCGTGGCATCCCCCTTCCCATTCCCATATAGGCAGTGTGGTATCCCTCCTCCCATTCCCATAGGCAGTGTGGCATTCCCCCCTCCCACTTCCATAGGCAGTTTGGCATTCCCCCCTGCCAGCCCTTATATAGGCAGTGTGGCATCCCCTCCATCCCCATAATCAGTGTGACATTCCCCCCAACCCGCCAGAAAAAGAAAAAAAAAGTATACTTACATGAGCCCCGTCCACGCTCTTAATTTCTGAGCTGGTGCGTGCTGACAGCCAAGTGTCAATGCGCACTGAACGAGGTGCACTGTCTGTCCCCCGCCCCCTCCACCGCATCTCGTTCAGCACGCTGGCACAAACACTTGGCTGTCAGCGTGCACCCAAGAGGCAGCAAAGGGGGTGGGAGCCAGAGCGGGGAAAGACAGCGTCCCCAGTCTGGCTTCCGGCTCCGCCATTGAATCTCGTTCAGTGCGTGCTGACACAAACACTCGGTCATCGGCGAGCACTGAACGAGATTCAATGGAACCTGAATGAGATGTGGTGGAGGGGACGGGAGGCGACAGAGTATCCCCGCTCTGGCTCATGGCTCTGCCATTGCACCTCGTTCAGTGTGCACCGACCCTGCTGTTGCGCTGTGGAGCCAGAGCAGGACAGCAGGCTCGAGCCTCAGGTGAGCATATATTCTTTCACTTTTTTTTTTTTTTTTTTTTACATTCGCCCAATAAGACCCATTGAGATTCCCCCCCCCCCCCCCCCCACACACACACACACACACACACACACACACTTTTGGCGGTAAATAATGCATCTTATAATGGCAAAAAAAAACTGTATTTATCTATAGTCTTTATTTTCTATATATTTTTTATTCTATCTTAATTTTTTAAATCCATTTATTGATTCATAATTTCTATTTTTTATTTTCTATCATTCTTTATTTTTCATTATCTATCCATTAATTTATTTATAATTATTTTTCCTATCCACTTTATATATTTATTTTTCCTTATTTCTTCTAATCTATCCATCTATTTCTTTTCATTCATTCCTTTCTTTCTTTTTTTTATAATTAATAGTTTTTATTGAGGGAACATTGGATACAGCGCCTGGCAACGCAGTGCCAAGGAATAAAAGAAATGCATGGATTACAGCCATTACAAAACAGAATAATCTTCATAAACAAATGTCATCAATCACAGGCTTGTAAAAGGGTGATTATAGGAAAGGAGCGGCTACTTTGGGCCTTATTCCGGATGACCTAGACTGCCATTCTGTGTAGCCCCCTATTGCGGCAGCTGCAATCCTTGTCCCCAAACTTTTATATACGGGTAAGGGAGTAGGGATGAACACAGATTTAACTACTAGGTTACGAGTAACATAAGGGAAAGGGGGAAGGATAGGGAGAGACAGGACGGACACAACAGGGGAGAGTTATGAGGGGAAGGAAAAAGAAGAAAGAAAGATGAAGAGGAAGGGAGGGAAGGGGAAGGTGCAGTAAGATGAAGGATGGCCAGGGGGACGGTCAGATCCACCAGGGGTCAAAAGAACCTGTCTACGTGTAGTGGAGGAAGTCGGGGGAGAAAGTGAAACTATCCCAAATCTGCCAGGTTCTCCTGTGTTTTTCCAAAGTTCCTTTCAAAGAGGCAGTGAGCTCCTCCATCCTGCAGATGTCTCGGACAACGGCCAACCACTGTGCTACCGTGGGGGGCTCAGGGGATCTCCATCTCGCCGGAACGCAAGTTCTAGCAGCACTCAAGAGGGGAGCGAGGAGGGACCGGCGCCTGGAACTCAAAGAGGCCGGCGCTAGGTTAAGCAGATAGCATATGGGGTCATCACCCAGGTCAACGTCTGTCAGTTTCCTGACAATCTCTCTAACTCCTGCCCAGAAGCCCGAGAGTTTCTCGCACTCCCAAAAGATGTGGGTCATAGTCCCCCTGGCCCGCGAGCACCTCCAGCAGAGAGGGGAAGAGGAGGGGAACATCTTAGCTAACACCACCGGGACCCGGTACCAGCGTGTCAGAATCTTGAAGTTAGTTTCCTGATACTTGCAGGAAATGGAGCTCTTATGAGCCAGCTGGATCATAGCCAGTTGTTGCTCATCCGTGAAAGTCCTACCGAGTTCCCTCTCCCATCCCCTCACGTATGTGGGGACAAAATCCTCCGGAGGCTCCATCAGCAGCGAGTAGGAGTATGACAGGGCGCTCTTAAAGTGACCAGAGTCCAGGCAGGTATGTTCAAATTGCGTTAACTGCCTGGACGCCGTGTGTCCGACAGAACGCTGGTAGTGCTGGAGTTGAAGAGACTGCAGCAGCGTGAGAGGTCTGAGTGCGAGGTCTGCGACCAAGGTCTCCGGTCTTCTCCACTCATCCCCACTCTGCATATGGAGTCTCCTATAGCAGTTCTGCCTGATCCAGGCTCTGAAGGGGCCGCCCGCTATCTCAACCGGGAAATCAGGGTGCCCCAGGACGGGAGTCAGGGGGGATGGGGAAGGGGAGAGGCTCGTCCCAGTCACGAACCCGTCCACTGCTCTCCTGGTCGGGCCGACCGTAGGGTGCGTGTTCAGCTGTGGGAGTCTATTTAGAGGTATCCAGGGCAGGCCAGGGAGGGGGCACGGGGAGGCAGCCTGTTCCAATCCAACCCATTGCTTCTGGGCAGAGTGCCGGCACCAGTCGATAACTCGACTCATGTGGGCTGCGGCGTGGTAACGTCGCCAGTCTGGGAGACCCAATCCCCCTCTAAGTTTGGGGACCGTCAGTAGAGAGGCTGCCATACGATGGGAGCGTCCGGCCCAAACGAATCTGGTACATAGTCCTGTAAGCTGTTTAAAGAAGGTGTGGGGGATATCTATCGGGAGGGCCTGGAAAAGGTACAGTACCCTAGGGAGGACGTTCATTTTGATGACACTAACCCTTCCAAACCAAGAATAAACCCCCTTATTCCATTTAAGGAGGTCTTCTTCCAGTTTCTTCAATAGTGGGGGAAAGTTTAGGGCGTACGTTCCCGTGAGATTGGGAGGGATGCGTGTGCCCAGGTAGGTGATGGCCTCTGGCTCCCATTTGAAATGGAAATTCTCCGCGACGCGTCGCAAACGTTCCGCAGTAATATTGATGTTCAGGGCGGAGGACTTCTGATAATTGATTTTGTAATTGGAGACCTCCTGGAAGCTCCTGAGCTCGGCAAGGAGGTTGGGCAAGGTGATCTCCGGCTTTGACACAAAAAACATCAAATCGTCAGCGTACGCCGCCACCTTGTGCTCAATTCCGCCCACCCTCACTCCCGAGACATCTGTGT
The DNA here is from genome assembly GCA_027917425.1 of Gastrophryne carolinensis. Lineage (NCBI taxonomy): Eukaryota > Metazoa > Chordata > Amphibia > Anura > Microhylidae > Gastrophryne > Gastrophryne carolinensis. The sequence goes on along the minus strand of CM051243.1, from coordinate 126,477,066 downwards.
TCCGTCTAATTAAGCGTAAGAATGGCTCCAGCGAGAGGATGAAGATCAGGGGGGAGAGTGGGCATCCCTGTCGCGTCCCATTGAATAAGTTAAAGGCTTGGGAAGGCAGGCCATTCACCACCACGGACGCCGAGGGGCAGGTATATGAGGCCAAGACCCTGTTAAGCATCTTGTCACCCAGCCCTATGTGACGCAAGGTTTCCTCGAGGAAAATCCAGCTCACCCTGTCAAATGCCTTCTCGGCGTCCGTGGAGAGGAGCAACGCAGCCTCCCCCATCCGTCGGGCGTGGTGGACCACGTTCATGACTCTAGTGGTGTTATCCCTCCCCTCGCGATTCGGGACGAAGCCCACCTGGTCCCAATGAACGAGGTCCGGGAGAAGTGGGGCAATTCTGTCCGCCAAAATTTTATTATATATCTTGAGGTCGCAGTTCAGCAGGGAGATGGGCCTATAGCTACCACACTGGGCAGGGTCCTTGCCCGGCTTAGGGATAACAGCAATGTTAGCCCGCAGGGTATCCCGGGGGGGTGGATGGCCATCACTCAAAGAGCCGAAAGAGGAGACGAAATGCGGACCCAAGGTGTCCGCTAGTTCCTTATAATATTCCAAGCTGTATCCATCCGGACCAGGAGCCCTCCCGGGTTTCATGCTCCTGATGGCCCTCACAAACTCCCCCGCGTCAATCTCCTCCTCCATGGCCGCCACCACGCCCCGCCCAAGCCGGGGAAGGTCCGATCTCTGAATGTAGGCTCTCACCTTTTGCCGATGCGCCTGGGACTTATTTTGCGGTAGGTTATATAGGGCATCATAAAAATCCCTAAGAGTTTTAGCTATGTCCCCTATTTTATAATGTCTGGTGCCTTGGGGGTCAAGGATGCTGGGAATGTAATTCCTCGATCTCTGCCCCCTCAGGGCTCTAGCTAGGGCCTTACCGCTTTTGTTGCTGAGCTCGTAGAAGAACCTTCGGCTTCTCGCAATCTGGCCCCTGACCTGTACAAAGCTTATGTCTCGGAGGGTCTCGCGCAGTTTAATCAGTTTGGCAGATAGCGTGGGGTCTAGGGATTGTTTGTGTCTGGTCTCCAGGCTCCGGAGTTCCTGGAGCAGGAGGGCCGTTTGTTTTTCCCTTTCTTTCTTAAGGTGGGCGCCCCGTCTAATTAAGAGGCCCCGGATCACACATTTGTGAGCCTCCCACTGAGTCATACGTGTTACATCAGGAGTGTTGTTCACCGAGAAAAACTCGGTGATTGCCGACTGTATCTCTGCCTTGAACGCCGGGTCTTGTAGGAGGGAGCTATTGAGCCTCCAATGCCCCGAAGGGGGGGGGAGAGTCCGGAACCGACAGGGTGATTAAGATAGGAGCGTGGTCGGAGATCGAGATCGAGCCTATGCGCGGTCGCGAGAAAAGATGCACAAACCTATGAGGGACCAGGAGCCAGTCTATACGTGAATACGTGTTATGAGGGGGTGAAAAGTAAGTGTAATCCCTTTCTCGGGGGTTGGCAATCCTCCACACGTCTAGGAGCTGGTGGTCGAACAAGAGAGCCTTAATCCTCCTTATAGCCGAATAAGGAACGCTAGAAGTCCCCCTAGAGGTGTCAATTTGAGGGTCAAGAACACAATTGAAATCCCCTCCCAAGAGAAGAATACCAGCAGAAAATTCCGCTAGCTTCTCCAAGGTTGATCTCAGGAAGCTAACCTGATTCACACTGGGACAGTAGCAGGTCGCAAGCGTCACCCTCTGCGAGTAGAGGGTTCCCCTGACAAATAGGTACCTCCCCTCCCCATCGTGGGCCACCTCCTCCAGTGTCCAAGGTAAGTACCCCGCCAGGACGATGGATACCCCTCGGGACTTGGAGTCCGGGGAAAGGCCATGGTACTGGTGCCTAAAGTAGCGGCTCGACAAGTTATGCACCCGCCCCACCTTAAGATGGGTTTCTTGGAGAAAGGCGATCCCCGTTCCTAGGCGTTTCAGCTCCGCCAAAACTGAAGCACGCTTTACAGGGGAGTTCAAGCCCTTGACATTTAATGAAGTGAAGTGGACTTTGGACATGGTCGTGGGGAGGTTGACGGTTCTTGTCCTAAGAATAGAGGATACCGAGGAACGTGGGTTCTCCGGCTTAGGTCAGGGCAGAGGTAGGAAGCAGGGGAGGAATCAGTTGAGGGAGAAAGACGGGGGAAGTCGGAAAAACGCCTGGCGGCAGGGGAAGCAATCACAGGGGGGGGGGCAGCACAAGAGGAATAGGTTCACGAAACACTGAGGCCGACGGGATAGGAACTAACGTAGAAGGGGAACTAAAACTACAGGGAGTCTAAGTGGGAAGGAAGTTTTCCTGTCCCAAGAAGGAAACTCGGGCACCCGAGGCTAGCAAGAAAGGAAAACCAGCCCGGAGGGCCACGAGGTCCCGGCCTAGGGCGGGAGCGAGACGGGTCCGAGAGACAGAGGAGGACCCCCCGGCCGACCCCAGATCAGGTTGTCTGTAGGGCGGCCACCCAAAGTTTGTAATAACAGAAACAGTTTGTACATGACAGACCTCCATTTGTACAGTAAGGTAAGGCATATAACCATGTTCTGCAGCTCCTTAACCAACTGCAAGCCGAGGGGGCATAAACAGTGGGCACGGGTATATAAGTATACAACGGGGCTCGGAGCTCTTCGAAGGCCAATCCCATGTGGAGCGTCCCAGGCCGCACGAGCGGGGGCCCAGTGCGGGGGACCAGTCAGAGGAAGAGGCACAAATCGCCTCGGTAGGAGCCTCCGGGTCACAGACCCACGGGGCTCGTCAAGTATAGTGAGGGGGATCAGCCCGACGAGGTCCCCCGCAGCAGACCACCACCCATAGCACGGAGGGAAGCTAATAAAAAGGCGGCAAGGTTCGGAGCCCGTCGGAGGCCGACCCTAGATGATGGGCCCCGGCACGCCGGCATGAAAGCTCGGCGCGGGGGGCCAGTCAAGGAGGGAGGCGCAAAGCACCTCAGCGGAAGCCCCCGGGGCACAGACCCACGAGGCAAGCCGCGCCCGGAGAGGGGGATCAGCCCGACGAGTCCCGACCACCACAACCGGTCCAGTTTAAAGAGAAACAAGTAAATAAGTAAGTAAAGAGAAACGGGTAAATATATAACGGGGCTCGGAGGTCGCCGGGTACTGATCCCAAGCACAAAGTCCCACCTCGCATGGGCAGAGGCCCAGCGCAAGGGGCCAGCCAAGAGGGAGGCACATACATCTCAGCAAGAACCACCAAGGGGAGAACCCCAGACGGCCCGCCGAGTAAGGTGCGATGGATCAGCCCGGCGAGCCCCGACCGCAACAGTCAATCTAACATAGTTTAAAGAACATTTGGCAAACATCACAACCGATCCAGTTTAAAGAGAGACAAGTAAATAATGAGAAAGGTAAATACACAACGGGGCTCGGAGGTCGCCGGGTGCCGATCCCAAGCGAAAAGTCCCACCATACATGGGCAGAAGCCCAGAGCAGGGGGCCAGCCAAGAGGGAGGGACGGACATCTCAGTAAGAACCTCCAGGGGGGGAACCCCAGAAGGCCCGCCGAGTAAGGTGCGATGGATAAGCCCGGCGAGTCCTGCCCGCAACAGTCGATCTAACATTGTTTAAAGGACATTTAGCAAACAACACGACCGGTCCAGTTTAAGGAGAGACAAGTAAATAAGAAGAAACAGGCAAATATATAAATATATAGCGGGACTCGGAGGTCGCCGGGTGCCGATCCCAAGCAAAGGGTTCCACTACACATGGGCAGAAGCCCAGTGCAGGGGGCCAGTCAAGAGGGAGGCGCAAACCTCTCAGCAGGAACCCCCAGGGGGACAACCCCAGAAGGTATGCCGAGTAAGGAGCGATGGATCAGCCCGGCGAGTCCCTACCGCAACGGTCAATCTAACAGAGGTCAGAGAACAGTTAGCAAACAGCAATCAGCACACAGGATTAGTAAGTGGAAATACCGCTAGGGATCATGAAGCACGTCTAGTCCTCGTTGCTCGGGCGACGGGGATCTCTCACCGGACCGTCGCCACGCCCTCCGCGGGTCTCGGCAGCAGACCTCGACCGGCGGGTCCTTTGCGGCCGACCCCCGAGAGACCGCGGAGGACCAAAGGAGAGAGAGACATCTCGCCAGTCCGGGATCTCCACCGGGGGGGGAGTCCAGGAAGGTGAAGAGGTCCGGAAGGTCCGCTTGGGTTTTCACAGTATAGGTGCGCTGGTTCTTGCGGACCACTAGATGAAAAGGGTACCCCCAGCGATATGAGCCGCCACATTCCCGGATCCTGGACAGCAGGGGTCTCATGACTCGCCTCATCAAAAGTGACCTGCGCGAGACATCCGGGTACAACTGCAGGGGTGCTCCGTCGAAGTTGATCTGGCCGTGCGCCCAAGCTTTCGCCAGGATGTCCTCCTTCATGGTATAATGATGCAGACGGCACACGACGTCGCGCGGACGAGCAGGGTCGGGAGGTCTGGGGCCCAGGGCCCTGTGGACCCGATCGATCGCTATCTCAGTATCCGGAGGTCGATGAAGCAGTTCGTTGAAGATGCCGGTGATGGTCGGCCGGAGCTGGTCAGGACCCGTCGCCTCTGGCAGGCCCCTGATACGAATATTATTGCGACGACTCCTGTTTTCGAGATCGTCCAAGTGCAGGACCGTCATCTGGGTGACAGCCTTCTGCTGCGCCAGGTCGCGTTCAAGTGCCTCCAATCTCTGGGTGGTCGTGGCGCGGGACTGCTCCAGTGAGTCGACTCTGGCGTCAAGATCGCCCACTGACTGCTGCAGATCAGAAATGTCCTTCTTAAACGTGCTCTCGACCCTATGGATGAAGGATTCAAGATCGTCCCTGGTGGGCAGCATTTTTAGCTCTGCCTTTAAAGCTGTGAGGATGGGGTCAAGAGAAGGGTGCGTCAGCGTTGTAGGGTCGTGCAGGGATCGTGAAGGGATCTCTGAGGACGGCGTCACTCCCATAGCGGCCGAGGGGCCGAACGGCGCCCGGTCTCGGGGGCATCCCAAACCCGCGGGGGCGGAGGAGCGAGCCGAGCGAGCCTCACTCCCCTCCGTCGGGGCATCAGCACGAGGCCAGGTGGATGATGAGGAGTCGCCCCTCCCCCGCCACGTAGGGGATGAAGGCAGGCCAGGCGAGGCCCCTTTAATGAACCATGCACCGGACAGGGGGGGCGAGATAGGTTGCACATTTGCTCCCGGCGAAGTGCCAGCTCGGGCCGGCGTGTTCTGGAGTTGGGGGAGCTCCATCATGGGCCCCAGTGCAGGGCCAGGGCTGGATTCCCTCTCAGTGGGCCCCCTCCATGTTAACGGGGAGGGGGTGGCCATAGGGGAGATATCCGGGGAGATGACCACTCGCCCCTCATCAGCCAGGTCCCCCGAGCAACGAGGCGATGGCGGTGGATCAGGACTGGGGCAAGCGGACGTGGAGGGTGCCAGGCATGCATTTACTGGGTGCCTGAGATCTGCTGCATGGCCTGTGTTATATGGGCTCTTCTGCCCTCTCTCCTCTGTGGTGGTGTGTGGCACTGGGGTTGGTGGAGTGTTTCCCCTTCCCTGGGTATGAGTCAGAGAGAGGCTGTCAGGCGCCTCTTCTCTCGCAGCCGGCGGGGGAGCGCAGAGCTCGCGAAGGCTCACCTGGGCTGAGCAGCTGCTACTGCCTGGGGGACGCCACTCCGGTCGACGCCGCTCCCCGTCCTCCTCCTCATCTGCTGCTGCTGCGCGGTTGTCGCCGCCCGCTCTGTCTTCTTTCGGCAGCGCGCGCCATTGCTGCCCACAGGCGCCTCCTGCCTCGCCGACATTGGGGAAGTCGCGGGGACCGGGTCCCCCCATCAGAAGCCGGGCTCTCCCCTCCTCCCCCGGCACGCTCACCGGCGCTGGAACCGCCGAGTCTCCCGTCCACTCCCCGGAGTCGCCACGTGTGCCGCGGAGTGCGGCCTCTCCACTCGCCGCCGCCGCCATATTGGATGACCCCTCACCTCCTCCTCCCGAACGGCCCGGGGCCAGGTAAGTGCTAATCTTCCTGTGTGGGGGGGAAGCTTTGGTCCGCAGCTTCCGACCCTTGGCCATAGCACCTTGGGTCGAGTTTGGGTGGCTAATAGCCCTGGAAAGTGGGATTAGATAGGTCGGCCGGAGGGAGCTCACAGGGTGCACGTCCTCACACTCTCATCGCCGGCCACGCCCCCCATTCCTTTCTTTCTTATCTATTATATTTTCAATTTTTTTATTCTATTAAACCCTACCTGGGTTTAAATTTATTTATTCTCTTTTTTCCAGTCTATATATTTTTATTCAATCCATCTAATTTCTAGATTTCTTTTTATGCTTTTCATCTATCCACTGTAATCTTATCATTCTTTCTTTCTGACTGGATAATGCCATCCAGTTATTTTCATTTATTTACTCATTAACTTTTTCTATTTATCTACTGTATATATATTTTATTTCCTCCTATCTGTTTATCTTTTCTATGTACGTACGTATGTATGTATGTACCTATCATCTATCTATCTTATCAATTTATCTAGTTCTTTTCATTCATTCTGTCTAGATGAGGCCAGGGGTGGGATGATGATGCAGAAAGTTGGGTGGCCAGGTCTGGGACTAAAATCCTATTACCGGTAGTCCTCCAGGATCTTTCCGCCGAAAGCCTGTTTGACATCCAAAGACAAATCCACTCTGTAGTGTCTCAAAAATGTGTGGGGAAGCCCAAGTTGCTGCTTTGCAAATTTCTTCCAGGGATATATCTGCTTGATTAGCCCAAAAAGCAGAAACTGCCCTAGTAGAATGAGCTTTCAAATTCAGTTATCATAGGCTAACTGAATGGCTTCCCTAATCCATTTAGCTATAAAGGCCTTAGACACTTGCAACACTTCCTGAAAATTCTAACAATAAATGATCAGACTTCCTCTATCCTGCTGAAAAAAAAAAATCAGTAAAATTTTCTTGGCATCTAAGAACTGCATCTCCTGCTGACCCCCAATATCTTCCGGCCTAAGCCTCGGGAGATAGATCGTCTGGGACCTGTGAAAATCTGAAGCAATCTTAGGAAAGTAGAGGGGATCTGGTCTGATTGTGAGATGATCCGGAAAAACCCGGAAGTATGGTTCCTTAATGGACAAAGCCTGTAGGTCACTGATTCTTCTAGCTGACGTGATTGCTAGAATAAAGGCAACTTTAGGCGTTAAGAACTTAATTGCAGAGTGTGAAATAGGCTCAAACAGAGCCTTAGTCAGTCCACTTAGTACAATAGATAAATCCCAAAGCGGAAAGCCCTTGGGATTCACCGGTCTTCCTCTGAAAAGTAAGATGAAGAATCTGTCAATCAGATCATCTGCTCTGACAGAGCTGCCACCTGAACCTTTAGGGCGCTTATCGCCGATCTCATGTCCACCCCCTCCTGCAAAAATTCCAAAACTGCTGCCAAATCGGATCAACACAGATTATAGCTTCAGCAAAAGGTCCGTAGATTTTAAGGGTAACTCATTTTCTGCTATGAAGTAGAGTCCTAATAACTCAGCTAGACAGGCCCTTGCTTCTTAGCAAGCTCCATTCAGGATCCAGGCCGTCAGGCGGAGGTTCTGCATCTGGGGGTGGAATATGGGCTCTTGATGCAGCAGATTGAATGCTAGAGGAAGCGTAAGTGGTGGACTTAATGCCATCTGACTTACTAACATCAACTCCACTGACCTTGTGCAATTCAACATCTTTTTTTTTTGTGTGAAAAGAAAATGTATCTTGATGTTTTATAAATTTGCACAACTAAATATGGTGCTGAATTGCACTAGGAAAAAAATCAAGATACATTTCTTTTCACACAAAAACATGAGGAAAAAGGCTGCACTTTAGGGGTAATGCTAAATATTTGGTGACATCTTTGTGACTTCCAGTGTGCCTTGCAGTCTGGATTGCAACCTGCATCTTGGTGAGCTTTTTGGATTAAAAAAGTGCAAAAGAAATGTTATTTTTCTACATCCTCCCCCCAAAATGACCTGTATCTGTGATGCAGCATTTTTACAGGTTGGGTACATCATTCTTCCAATGAGGTAAGGTTATTTGTTTTTAAGTTTGGAAACATGGGTGAAGCAGAAAAAAATGATTAAATCATTAGCATAGCCCATAGGGTCTTGTTATTTCTTAACTTTCAATATATCCTTACTTCATTGGAAAAATAATGTACATAAACTGCAAAAATGTTTTAACACATGTACAAGTGTTTTTTTTTTTTTTTTGTGGAAAATGTAGGTAAACTATTTTTGCCCTTTGTGTGTTATCGCTTACAAAGCTTGCTGCATGCAGGTTGCAATGTACACTGGAAGTCACACTGGCTTCACCAAATATTTAGCATGACCCCCATTGCTGAGCTGTGTGTATTGTGGCTGAACGCATCATTGCTGGGGGGGTAGGGCTGCTCGGCCAGGAAGCAATATGGCTTACTTCATCCAGTTCCTGCTATGAATATTATGCAAAGGCTTCTGTAAAAAGAAAACATGGGCTATTTTGGGGCACTGGACTTGGGATGGAAGAGCATGACAAAGTATAGAGCATAGGGGCACTTGAAGTGTATTAAAGCATACATTGGGCATTTAAGTGCACAAGTTAGCTAGAGCAACTTTAGAGGGATCAACCTTTAGGTGTATAAAAGCATACAATAAGCAGTCAAGTGTCAAGGCCAACTGTAGGGCTCAACTTATAAGTGTAGTGAAGCATACAAAGAACATATGGGTGACCAGGCCAGCAAGTGTGACTATAAAAGGCTCAATTTATAGGTATATTTAAAGTATACAATAAAAATGTAGGTGACCAGGTTAGCCAGAACAATCAAGGGTCTCAACCTATTGGCCCAGTCTGCGTCTCTGTATTGTCTGCGGGGCCAGGTCAAGGAACAGTTGATATGTATGGCCATGGAATTGCAACTCTCCCTTTTTCCATGCCACCATCAGTAGTGCCTGTTGCTTTTGGTAGAATGTGGGTTTTAATATTATATCCCATGGGATGTGCTGGGCTGTATAGGGCTGTTATTGATGAAGAAGAAGAGTGAGCTCTCACTGTGAACGGATTGCTTATCCCCTGCAGTGCCATCCATGGCCTCTGGCTGCCTCACAATTTCACACTGTAACTCCATCTGTGACAGATTATGCTCATGCCCTCATTCATTTTGTTTTGTCTGTCCTCATCTGCGCCGCTGTTAGCAGCTGAGTTTGTCAGCTTTTGAACATAAGAAGTGTGGGAGGTTTGCGCCATCCTCCCACCCAGTCATCTTAGGTCCTCTGCTGTGCTGTGGTATCTGTTCCGAAAGGGGTCGCCAGGCAAGGTGACAGGCAGAGTCTAGAGTTCCCGGTCCGCCATCTTGGCGCCTCCACTGTGCTGCTGCAAGGCGGGCTGACGTTCAGACTCCGCTCGCCTCTTCTTCCCGGTCCCGCTCATCCCCATTAAGGTAAGGATTTTCTCCTGGGCTTGTTATAGGGATATATATATATATATATATATATATATATATATATATATATATTTGCCAGACTGCTGTGTCTCTATGCTCTGGGGTGCGAAGCTCACCCAACATTCATTTCTTTATTAAAGTGGACCAAAACCCATACCAGACGGTCGTGGAATCTATAAGATTCCAGGGCCGCTAGTTTCCTTCCCCCCCGGGGCATCCAGGATTAGGATGTCCCACTGTGAGAAACCCCCTCAGGCCACCCAAAAACACCCCTTCTTTCCCGGTCCATGGTGCATGCGTGAGTGCATCCCCGCTATACCTTTAGCAGCGCGTGTGCCCGCTCCAGGCATTTGTGAATAGCCGACGCAGGCACGCTCCCTGTTAGACCGCACTGATTGGACAAGAGGATGGGCATGCAACATAATACTCGTCAGATCGGGCGACCTGGAGGTTTCACGCATCCGCACCGATCGGAGATGCCCCGGGGGCAAGGACTAAAACCCAGGATAGTCAAAATCCTGGGTTTTGGTCCACTTTGAAGATATCCTACACAAGCCTGGGAGGGAGGTCATATCAACTGGAATGGGTCACAGATCCAGATTCTCCCAGACCTCTCTCTTCCCACCATACAGATGAGAAAAACTCTGTGGCCACTGCTTGACTGGATCTGTGATGCAGGAGTGTCCTTTTCACCTTCTAGTCCATAAAAAGATATTTCTGTGAGAACTCACTTGTAGAATTGTTTTCTCTTGAATTATTACTTCAGGACATCAGAGTAATTCGGTCATGATTGGGTTAACTCCTTGACCGTTGGGCGTGGACTGCAAGAAAAGGAGTGGTTCCTTCTGGCCTATATATACTTCCAGCTGACCTCTCACGAACCAGTTTAATTGAAAATCAGTAGATCCAGCGACCGTGAGGCATTCCTATATCTCTTGTTGAAGTCAAAAAGGGAGACAAGACACAAGGCTCCTCTCTACCTCTCTCTATTTAATTTTTTTTTGTTTGATGCTAAACAACTATTTACATTCATACATATATACAACCCTCCATTAAGACTTATAATATCCATTCCTTGGATGCCTAACAGGGATGTACTGAAGTAATAATGAAAGAGAAATCAATTCTACGGGTGAGTTCTGAATGAATTATATTTTCTCTTTCATTTTACTTCAGGCCATCAGAGTAATTCAGTCACTATGGAGATATTCAAAAATACCATTTTGTGAGTACTCACCTGAAAAATGGATATTGTTGGTGTGCCACACACCCCGCTTCACTTTTAAATATTCTTCACTTAATGGGTTAACTCACCGCCAGGTGACGCAGTGCAGAGAGGAAGTCTTGTAACGAGCCCCCTTCCGGCCTATATACACCTGGTACCTCCCTTCAATCACCAGTATATTAAAAAGCAGAAAGACAAGGTACCAGTATTCCACCGGCAACCTCAAAATCAATTTGATATAAATAAAAAGCTTCACCATATAAAGGCTTCGGAAATACCGAAAAGGGTGGGAGTGAAGCGGGGTGTGTGGCACACCAACAATATCCATTTTTCAGGTGAGTACTCACAAAATGGTATTATTCTTGGTGTGCCACACACCCCGCTTCACTTTTAAATATTCTTCACTTAATGGGACATCCAAAAGCAGTGTCCACAAGGGATGGGCATCTCAAGGCCAGGTGAAGCATAACTTAAATGACTGCAGTCTGCAGAACTTTGCGGCCAAAAACAGCATCCGCTGAGGCTCGCACATCAACTTTGTAAAACTTAGAAAAAGTATGAACAGAAGACCAAGTGGCGGCCTTACAAACTTGTTCAACAGAAGCTTGGTGCTGAAAAGCCCAAGACGCCCCAACGGCGCAAGTAGAATGAGCAGTGATACGAAAAGGGGGAACTCTTCCCTTAGCAGAATAGGCCCCAGTAACGGCCTGACGTATCCACTTGCTAATGGCAGATTTGGCTGGTGCCAAACCCTTCTTAGGCCCATGGGGCACAACAAAAAAGGAATCCGTCCTACGAAAAGGAGACGTGATAATCAAGTAGTACTTAACACAGCGTACTACATCCAAACAATGCAAAACCCTCTCTTTGTCATTCCTAGGATTAGGACACAAGGAGGGAAGAACAATATCTTGGTTCAAATGAAAAGCAGAAACAACCTTAGGAAGAAAGTCTGGCTTGAACCGAAAAACCACTTTATCCTGATGCCTCTCAAAGTAAGGCGCCTGGATAGACAAGGCCGCCAACTCCGAGACACGCCGGACCGAAGTGATCGTTACCAAGAAGACAATCTTCTGAGTCAGGGCAGACAAAGCAATATCTTGCAAAGGCTCAAAAGGGGGAGCCTGAAGAGCAGACAGAACCAAATTAAAATCCCAAACCGGGAGTAATAGTTTCCTGGGAGGCCGCACATGCGTAACCCCCTGGAAAAAAGTTTTAACTAAAGGCTTAAGCGCAACACGCTTCTGAAAAAAGATAGATAAGGCAGAGACCTGCCCTTTCAACGTACTTAGCTGGAGACCAGAATCCAGCCCTGATTGTAAAAACTCCAGAATCCTGGAGACCGAAAAGACCCTACAAGGAAAAGATCTTATCTCACACCAAGCGATATAGGCTTTCCAAGTCCTATAGTAGGTGATGGAAGAAGACCTCTTCCGGGCACTGATCAGAGTCTTAATGACTGAATCAGAAAGACCCTCCTCCTTCAGGATGGAGGTTTCAGCAGCCAGGCCATCAAACCCAGCGCTGGTAAATTGGGGTAACACAATTGACCCTGAGTGAGCAGATCGGGCCGAAGAGGCAGAACGAACTGGTCCACTGCCAGCCGAACGATATCTGCGAACCTCACTCACCTTGGGGCCACAAGAACGGCGGACACCTTTTCCAGAGCCAACTTCCGAAGCACCCTGCCCAGCATGGGCATCGGAGGAAACAGGTATAGAAATCCCAGAACTCCCCAGCTCAGGGACATGGCGTCCACTGCCAGAGCCAGAGGATCCTGGGAGAGCGACACGAAGTTCGGGAGCCTGCGAGAGGCAAACGGGTCCACCTCCGGGGTCCCCCATCGGAGACACAGTGAGCGAAACACCCGAGGATGGAGAGCCCATTCTCCCAGACGGGGAGAGCCCCTGCTCAACCGGTCCGCTACCTGGTTCTTCACCTCTGGAATGTAAACCGCTGAGAGACAAGGAACATGGGACACCGCCCAGGTCAGGATCAGGGACACTTCTCTGAGAGCACTCAGACTGCGAGTCCCTCCCTGATGACCGATGTAAGCAACCGCTGTTTGATTGTCTGAACGCACCTGGACCGGAAGGCCAAGAACGTGCTGAGTCAGGAGAGCAAGCACCCGACGGATGGTTCTCAGTTTCAGAATATTGGTGGGTAAGTGGGCCTCTTGAGGTCCCCACTGCCCCTGAAACTGCAGCTCCTTCCAGAATCCGCCCCGTCCCGACAGACTGGCGTCCGCGGTGACAATTTTCCAAAGGAGGGTCAGGAAAAACCTGCCCTACACCAGATTGGTCGAGACCAACCACCACAGGAGGGACTGCCGGGCCCGGGAGGACAACTGGAAGGACTGATCCAGCGACCGAGGCTGCTGGTCCCAAGACGCTAACAGAAAAAGCTGAAGCGTTCTCGTGTGAATTTGGGCAAAAGGAAGAAACACTCTGTGTTGATGAGAGTCCAGGCCGGGACGAACCGACCCATCTTTCTCGGGGACTCGAATTCCAGGTCGTAACCGGCCGACACTACCTCCTGGATCCATCTGCCTGGAACCACTTGGTTCCAAACCTGGGAGAAGTGTCGCAATAGTCCCCCCACCCGCACAGGTAAGGGCAGCCCCTCATTGCTGAGAGGGCTTATCAGCAGGTTTGGGCTTGGTGCCCCAGGACTGAGTGGGCCAGCCACGGCCCCTCCCCCGAGTCCAACCTGCACCTCTGGTAGCGGGAAAGGAAGCCCCCCTGCCCGCTCTGAATCCTCGAAAGGAAGGCCTACCGGAACCTGCCCCCCTAAAGGGGCCACGAGGCCTCTTGCGTTGTGGCATCTTACCACCCTTTGCGACTGAATCAATTTTCTCCCTAAACAGACGCAACCCCAAAAAGGGGAGACCTGTGAGCACCTTCTTAGAAACTGCGTCCGCCGACCACTGACGCAGCCATACTGACCAGCGAATAGCCTCCAGCATAGCCGCTGCCTTGCTACTCATAGCCAGCGCATCGTCCTGAGCGGATAGGACATAGGACACAAAAGATTCACACTGCTTAAGCGCAGTAAACTCTTTACAAGCGGGATTGAGATCCTCATATAGCCCCTGAATTAAAGACCTAATCGCCAATAGAAGAAGGGCTGAAGCACACACCGGGCGCAACGCTGACCCGGAATAAATAAAACCATGGCGCGCGTATTGGTCGACGATCTTCCCCATCTTTAGGGACAGTGGTCTCAGCAGACTGTACCATAGCCGTGCTGGAGAGCCCTAGCACAGGGGTATCGACGTCAGGAGGGACAGACCAAAGCTTTACCAACTCTGGCGGAAAAGGATAATGCTTTTCCCAACTGGAAGGGATTCCAGATAACCGCGTGGGATGTTCCCATTCCTTAAGGACCACCCTCTCAAAGTGGTGTTGTCTGGGAAAAACCCAACGCGGCTGAGGCTCCTTAAACAACTGACCCTTTGGCAGGGTGACAGCCTCAGGTGGATCTAAATTCAAAATTTTAAACATTTGAGCCAGAATGGAGGGGGTGTCAAAAACAACCCCCTCCGACCAATCGCCAATCGCATCAGCCTCAAGCTGATCTGCAGGCTCATCTGACTCCAACAGGAATTCTTCCTCGTTCGGGGATCCATCGGACCATTCCACAGGCTCACATAACTCGTCCTGTGGAGCCGAAGGTACCGGAGTCAGGTGCCTCCGTTTTGCAGCGGCCTTTAACCCTGCTTTAACGGGCACTACTTTCCGGGGGCTGGCCGACCGTGCCGCCACCTCGGACTGCGAATCCCCACTTTTGACAGTGTCATGCGGGGTCCGGAACAGGGAGGGCGAGGTAGGCGATGATGAAGGTTGCGATGGGCCAGCAGCCGAAGCAACAGACTGGCGCGCAATGCTCTGCTTTGCACAAGGGATGCAAATAAAGACATCATCAGCTGGGAGTAGAACCCCACAACTTACGCACCCCCCGAATGGCTCAGAAGAACCGTTTCCGGCAATAACGGAAGCCTCCATATGGTGATTTATGGTATTCGCAATTTTTGGGCTTTAAGGCATAAGCCAACCCGGAATGCCCCCTTTTTTTTTTTTTTTTTTTCAAAAAGGAAGGTCCCCCTTAATAATCTATATATAAATATAGATTGTATATATATATTTATTTATTTATTTTTTTTAAATATATATACGCAAGTATATATAAATAAATATGTCCCAATTTAGGAGAAAGAGAGACTAGCCAGGCAATAAAGAACTGGGAGGCTACTAATTGAAGGAATCCCAGGATCTGTGGGGAAAAAATAACCAACAGTAAAAACCCCCAGAAACCAATGGCAACATGCAATATAACATACATACACAGCACCAAGTGCTTTGAAGAGGCAATAAAACTGGCCTCTGATTTTTCCTCCTTATATATTTTTCCCCCTTTTTTTTTTTTTTTTCAAAACAAAAGTATATTTCCATTAAATATATTACTTTTTAATAAACAGTCAAACCCATAAAAATATAGATGGCCCCACCAGGTGAGGCCGCTTACCTGCCCCAGTAAGGCTTACAAAAGCCCAGCACCCAACCAAAGAGGTGGTGGAGACAGGCAGAAAATGTCAGCGAAGGCGGGAGTGGCCGATTAAAACAAGGGAGAAAAGCGGAGGGGGGAGGGGAGCTGGATAAGGTGAGAAAAGCGCAGGCAGCCAAAAGCAAGCCTGACACCATACAGCCTGCCCCGGTCACCCCTAAAGCTCTGGCTCTACAGGCCAGCAGCAGCAGCCCGCAAAATAGAGACTGCCATATAAGGAGGAATCAAAGTCAGGCCATATGCACACTCACTTGCAGTGCAGCCTGACAACGTTGAAATAAGCAAAACACATGAACATACAGTAAACCATACACACAATACACATCCCTCTACCCCCCCCCCATAGTGAAGGGAGAAGGGACCGAAACGGGAGAGAAAGGGGCCGAAACGGGAGAGAAAGAGGCTACGGGGACCCTCGGGACAGGGGCATCCCATTTCCGGATCACCATGCCGGATAGCCGCATTGCCCCACGCATGAGGTCGAGCGGAGGAGATAAGCTCCTAGGCACTTAAAGTGCCATCTACCATTTGCCCAGTGAGCAGCCTAGGCTGGGAGGCTTCCATTCCACCATCAAGGTATAAACACTCAAACCGGGCAGAAATAGACCAAAATGGGGGTGCCGGGGTAAGACCCCGGCTACCTGTAAGCAGGAGACTTCAATCTTCTGTCTTGTCGTCAAGCAGAGAGAAAAATACTGGTGATTGAAGGGAGGTACCAGGTATATATAGGCCGGAAGGGGGCTCGTTACAAGACTTCCTCTCTGCACTGCGTCACCTGGCGGTGAGTTAACCCATTAAGTGAAGAATATTTAAAAGTGAAGCGGGGTGTGTGGCACACCAAGAATAGCAGTACCCCTACTTTAGGGCGGGATCCCAGGTATTAACCTGGAACAAGTGAAAGGCTCTAATTTACACTAATTGATAATACTTGCCCCAAAACTAAGTAAATTATTGATCAAACTGCCCTTCCCCCCCATAGGCAAGGACGTTGCCTCATACCTGAGAGGGCTATGAAGAGGATTTTTTCATCCTGGCACTCTGGACTCTACCCTGGACAAAAAGGGCGAGGATTAGATGACCTGTGAGAATAAAGGAAAAAACCTTTCCCTGTGGAAGTTTGAAAGTTTAGTGGACTTACCTCCCTTCCCTTTACCATGTCATCCAAGTGCTCCCTTAACAGATGTCTCCCCTGAAAAGGGAGTCCCATCAGATTCTTCCTCGAGGCAGCATCAGCCGACCATTTCTTTAAGCATAAAGCACACCTTAAAACTACTAACACAGCTAAACCTCTGGAGCTTAAGCTAATGAAATCATCCATAGCCAAAATAACATACCTGTTAATAACTAACAGATCTCAATCAACTCGGAGAACAGCTTCCGTGAGCGACCCGAATGAGTCTTGGAAAAGATACTATGGATGTGGCACAGGCTGGCTGTAAGGTCAATCCTACAAGAGAAAAAACATGATGTGCCACCTGATCTATATGCTTATGTACTGGATCACTTGGGGATGCACTATCCAAGGATGGCATAGAAAGACCAAAACCTGAAGTGTCTACCACAGGAGAGCCGCCCTTTTTTAAAATATTTTTTGTAAACACAAACCCACCAGCAAACAGTGTACACAGGTCCAGAGCAGTGGGCTGCCACAAGTGCAGCATCCAGGAACTAGTTAGAGTGATTAGGTACCTTGCTCAAAAAGCACATCAGTCATGTCCCAGACTGGTATTCAAACTGCCACCCTCCAGTCACAAGACTGCTTTCTTAACAACTAGGCCATGCTGGAAGTCGAGCCATACATCAGTTTGATCTGAGAAAAAAAAGATACTTAGTATCAAACACCTTAGGGATGGTCGGAAGACTATCTGGCTCCTGTCATTCCTTTCGGATAACATTGGAAATATATATATATATATATATATATATATATATATATATATATATCCTCTTCCACATCAGTGGAAATTAAATGCTTCCTTTACCTTGAAGTTGCTGGATTAGTACAACTCTCAAGCCAATCCAACCCTAAGCTACCGAAGAAGCCCTAGGGTCTGAGGGTTGGAACCCTTGATGGAAGAGACATCTGTCTCCCATATATAGCAACTACTAATAGTGCTGTCCTCGTCCAGTGCCACCTGCATGCATACTGGACCTGGGGTGAGCCTGTCTATTAAAAGACAAAATCTGCTTACCCCAGATGCCTCCATCATGGCGAATATCATACAGTCTAAGAACAAAGTATAAACCGGGTCCTCGAAAGTCACAAGTGACTACTCCGAGGCCGTAGGGTGAACCACACCAATCATTACTTTCCCAATTCCACAATCTACAAGACAAAATTAATAAGTAAGCATTGATAAAAAAATCAATATCAATAATAATTTCAATAATAATTTCAATAATAATAACAATATCAATAACAATAATAAGTCAATAATAATAATATCAACACTAATAATATCCATATTAGTAATAGCATTAATAATGCTTATAAATAAAAACAAAAATGTTAAAAAATACGATTCAAATATAACCGCTTCAGATCCGCTTAAAGACGGCAGCAGCCGCAGCTCGGGAAGCGCTAGAAGAAGCTGGCCGGGACACAACTGTAAGCCGGAGGAGAACCGGCAGCATCGCGGTGGTAGGCACTTAGCCTAGCTGAAATTCTTCCAGAGGCGGCGGCCGAAGAAATTGACCCTGCTCGCGGGAAGACGAGCGCCGCTAGCCAGAAAAAGAACCCACGCGACAGGTGTGGCGGTGCTAGGAATCCAGCTAGATGGAAAAGAACCAGAGGCGGCGGACAAGGCAGCAAACTTCCCCCGCTGCACCGGCGGAAAAATACCACTATCCCTAGCTGCCAGCTTAGCTCCGCCACCTCTCAAAGAAAGCAAAATTCAAAATGTGAAAGTAAAATACACCAATACACATAGTTAATACGATTGAAATAAGACATATGTCCATCAAGTTCAACCAAGGGTGTTGGAGTAGGGGAAGTCTGGAAGTTTTTTTTTTTTTACTGATAACCGCTAATAGTAACTGTTAATGTTATTTTCTTCTAAATAAGCATCTAATCCTTTTTTGAAGCTGTCAGTGGTTGATGCTGTAACAAGCTTCTGTGGGAGTCTATTACACAGATTTATAGTTCTTATGATAAAAAATGATTATCGCCTCTGGAGACTGAATTTCTTTTTTTCCGGTCAGAGAGGATTTTACCTGAAATATCGTTACCCCATAATTTTTGTATTTATACAAGTTAATCATGTCCCCCTCAGTCATCTCCTATCAAGACTAAACAGATTTAATTCTCGTAATCTTTCCTCATAACTAAGATCTTTCATTCCCCTTATGAGTTTGGTGGCTCTCCTCTGCACTCTTTCCATCGTCAGAGCCTCCTTTCTATTTACGGGCACCCAGAACTGGACTTTGCACCAGTGCCTTGTAAAGAGGCAAAATTTCATCCTTATCCCGTGATTTCATGCCTCTTTTAATGCAAGATAATATTTTGGTAGCCTCGGATGCAGCTGCTTCACATTGAATTCAGTTATTTAGCCTGTGATCTACCAGTACCCCCGTATCCTTCTCAACTAGTGATTAGACCCCAAGTGCATGACTTTACATTGCTTTACATTGAACTTCATTTGCCAAGTTAATGCCCAGACACTCAATGTGCCCAAGTCAGCTTGCAGCTTGTGAATATCTACAATAGACTGCACTGCGCTACATTTCTGTGTGTCATATGCAAAAGTAGAGACAGTGCTTTTTATTATTCTATGTTGTGTCTAAACAAGTTGAATAATAGTGGCCCCAGCCCTGAACCCTGGGGTACACCGCTTACAATCAGTAACCATTCAGAGTAGGTATCATTAACCACAACGCTCTGCCACAATCCTTCAATCCAGCTACAAACTGTATTTTCTAATCATAAAGATCGAAATTTCCCCAAAAAGTCTACGGGGGACAGTGCCAAATGCTTTTGCAAAATCCAGAAAAACTATAACAACAGCCAACCCCACTGTCCAGGTTTCTACTCACCTCCTCATAGAATCTGATCAGGTTAGTCTGGCAGCTTCTGCCCTTAGTAAAACCGTGCTAGTTGTCACTGATGTCTAACCTGAGCTTCCAAGGTTGCAATATGCTCACATTTACCACAGTGGTATTTACCTTGGAACTGCTGCTCTTGACGTGTATACATATGACAAACTGTGCACTGAAGTAGACCTCAATATTGCTAGCCATTATCCCGGTTACAAAAAAAGGCAGTAAAACACAATTTTTGTGCTCACAGTTGCATCAATTTTGGCTTAACCTCTTATTTTAGCACATAGGCAATAAGAATACTTGAACACTTGAAGTCCCCCAATCAAAAGTCCCTTATGAAAAGTCCCATTACTTATAATACAGCCTCACTTGAAAATACAACCAGAACTCACAAAAGCTCATGAACTCACTTTAAACAATCTTATTTATAGCAAAGTAATACTTCCCTTCACCAGTGTCAGTCTGGTTTGGCAATGAGTGATGGTGGTAAAAGTGCATGTGTATGGAAGGGTGGTTGCAAGGGGGCATCTAATTGGTGCTAATGGGTATCAAGTGGCATGTATTGAGGGGAGAGGGTTACAGAAGTAGGAGCAGCATGCCACATGGGTGAAGGGGGGGTTATTGAAGGGTGCATGATAAGTGGGGGCATAAAATGACACCACCAGATGCTCCCACTATGATGGAAGGGTTACAAATAGGGGCTGCAAGCTACATTGGTAGAGGGGAGTTACAGGGGGGCAGTTAGTGGTGTGTATGAAGGGCAGGGGTATGGGGGCAGCGAGATACATGTCTGGAGGTGGGTTACAAGGCACAGGGGGTTGTGAAGACAACCCAGGGTCCCTTGGGGGTACACAGGTAGGGGGAGACAAGATGGAGCAAAGTTGAGGCAGGCCAAACCGAGAGGAGGTAGTTAAGTGGAGTAGGGGGCTTAGTACAAGTTACTGCTACGCACCTACTGTTGGCCCCTGCCCGGGGTCTGAATGCTACTGCCACTACCCTCTTGACTCTGATCTCTCTGCATACCTGGAGCTCCCAAGTTGGGTTGCTGCCTCAAGTCTTGAAGCCCTTCTCAGCTATTCCACCAACAGTAATCCTGGCCATGATCGTAGACCTGCTGGCATCAGTCGGCCCATCCAATGCTGATCCTGGACATACTAGCGCCAATCAGGGGCAACCCATGCTGATCCTGGCTGTTGCCAGCCAGCCATCAGAGGATCCTCTGGTGGGCCAGCCCAAGCCTGCACCGTATATCCATATAGTTTGAAGTTTAGGTTCTATTTTCATTCCTACTGTACACAAAAACCATAGGGATCTAAGGAAGCTTGTAAGAGCTGTATTCAACTTTAGCTGTTTAGCTGTTTCCCTGATATTATAGTATGCATTCCATGATGGAGTAAGCGATTGTAAAATTAATTTGCTGACCCCTCATTGGTGGATTTCTTTCTTTGTATTCTCTCCTTTTTTTTCTCATTCAAACGTCAATCAAAAAAAAAAAAAAATCCTTGAACTACAAATCAAAAACAATGCTTTGATTTCCAGTTAATTAACATTTATAACTACTTTTGTCAGTTTCAAGTTAAATCAGCATTCCCAACCCCTGGGCAATGGGACTCTAGAGCTGGCCCACTGCAATCCCCACACAAGTGGCCACACACAGCATAATCAATCCAATCAAATTTATTTAGAAAATTATGCATACACAGCAAATTAACATATACAGAAACATGTAAGACAATATTAAACATGTAAGACAATAAGACAATATTAAAAACCAATATTAAAAGCTTAGTGGGAAGGTGTCAGGACAACGGGTGTGAACCCTGATTGCGGAGACTGCAACTCTGCTCACCTCTAGACCGGGAAGCCTGGAGTCTAAGGGACAACCTGGTATTCACTAGAGCCTCTGATGGTGAGGATAGGCTGGGCTGCAGGAAGGCCCCAGGTCAGGCAACCTAGGAGTGGGTTTTGCTGAATTCCGGGTAGGAGACAGACCAGAGCTGATCTGGGAGTGTGAAGCAAGCTGAAGTCGTGGGCTGGCAGATCTGAATCAAAGTCGAGAAACAAGCTGAGGTCGTGGGCAGGCAGAACAGGATCGTGGTCACAAAACAAAGCCAAAGTCGTCAGGAAAGCAAGCCGTAGTCAGAAGCAAGCTGGGTAGGTACACAGGAAGGAATCACAGGAACTCAGGAGCATGCAGGAAAAAGACCAACTGGTAATTGAGGACAGGCCTTGTCTGTTTTTATAGGCCCCTGCACATGCTAAGTAAAGAGGACTCACGAGCGGCCTCTGCTGGTCAACAGGAAAAACAGTCCTGGTTCTCTGACATTAGCGAACAGGCGCCCTCTGCTGGACTACAGGGGGAACAGTCCTGGTTCTCCGACATAAGCGAACAGGCGCCCTCTGCTGGACTACAGGGGGAACAGTCCTGGTTCTCCGACATAAGCGAACAGGCGCCCTCTGCTGGACTAACAGGCGGAACAGTCCTGGTTCTCCGACATAAG
This sequence comes from Gastrophryne carolinensis, assembly GCA_027917425.1. Taxonomy (NCBI): domain Eukaryota; kingdom Metazoa; phylum Chordata; class Amphibia; order Anura; family Microhylidae; genus Gastrophryne; species Gastrophryne carolinensis. The sequence continues at coordinate 126,455,300 of CM051243.1, read as the reverse complement.
TGAACAGGCGCCCTCTGCTGGACTACAGTCCTGGTTCTCTGACAGGAGGAACTCCGGGGCTAATCAATATTCAAATTATAAAATTAATTATTGCACCATAATTAATGGTCTCCGATATACCTTGTATAGACAGCCAAAGAGAAAGTGCTAGTGCATATAGTACTTGAATTAATATATCAATATAAAAGTGGACACCAGATTTGTGTCAGAGCGAGAGCAACAGTTCTAAGAGAGCTGTAGTGTATACTATTAGCGTTGTGCATTAATAAAGTGCAAGGTGCCACGTGAAAAATACCATTTTGTGATTACTCACCTGTAAAGTGGTTATTACAAGTATGTCACACACCCCGCTTCCGAATATTCATGACACTTGGGTAACTGTCCTGTAGAGGGCGATCTTGCAGAGATGACATGAAAAATAGGAGCCCCTCCTGGCCCATAAATACCTGGGACCTCCCACCATTCCCCAGTATTAGACAGCAATAAAGGGACCAGGAAGAGCCAAATGTAAACAGCAAAGAAAAAGGTTCACCATATAAAGGATCCCAGAAAAACCAAAAAAGGGCGGGATGAAGCGGGGTGTGTGACATACTTGTAATAACCATTTTACAGGTGAGTAATCACAAAATGGTATTATTCCCAGTATGTCACACACCCCGCTTCCAAATATTCATGACACTTGGGACATCCAATAGCAGTGCCCATAATGGGTGGGGATCCCAAAAAGGCAATAATGCAAACTTAAACTACTGCAGCTTGCAGAACTTTGCGGCCAAAAACAGCATCCGCTGAGGCCCGCACATCAACCTTATAAAACTTGGAAAAAGTATGAACAGAAGACCAAGTAACAGCCTTGCAAACTTGTTCAACAGAAGCCTGATGCTGAAAAGCCCAAGATGCTCCAACAGCACGAGGAGAATGAGCAGTAACACGAAAAAGGGGGAACCTTCCCCTTGGCAGAATAGGCCCCAACAATGGCCTGTGGAATCCATTTACTAATGGAGGACTTAGCGGGCGCCAGACCTTTCCTGGCCCGGAGGGCACCACGAAAAAGGCGTCCGTCTCAAGGAGAAGTAGCCACCAAATAATATTTCACACATCGAACCACATCCAAAGAATGTAAGGTCCTCTCCTTGTCATTACTAGGCTTAGGACACAAGGAAGGGATAACTACATCCTGATTGAGGTGGAAGGCCGAAACAATCTTAGGAAGGAAATCCGGCTTAAAGCGGAAAACTACCTTGTCCAGGTGCCTCTCAAAGTAAGGTTCCTGAATAGACAAGGCCGCCAACTCAGAGACACGCCGAACAGAGGTAATAGCCACCAAAAAGGCAACTTTCTGAGTGAGCAGAGAAAGAGCAATATCATGCACCGGCTCAAAAGGAGGCCCCTGGAGAGCCGACAGAACCAAGTTTAAATCCCAAACCGTCAGCAAGGGCTTTCTAGGAGGCCGAACATGAGTAACCCCCTGGAAAAATGTCTTAACCAGGGGATGAAGGGCAAAAGACCTTTGAAAGAAAACAGCCAGGGCAGAAACCTGCCCTTTCAAAGTACTAAGCTGGAACCCCGAGTCCAGACCATGTTGAAGAAACGCCAGAATTCTGGGAATAGAAAACACCCTACAAGGCAAGGCCCTAGCCTCGCACCAGTTAATATAAGACCTCCAAGTCCTATAGTAGACGTTAGAGGAAGATCTCTTCCTAGCTCTAACAAGAGTCTGAACCACCGCATCAGAAAGACCTTCCTCCTTTAAGATGGAGGTTTCAGCAGCCACGCCGTCAAAGCCAGCGTTGGTAAATTGAGGTAGCGTAGCTGACCCTGGGTGATAAGATCCGGAAGAAGAGGCAGATAAAACTGATCTACTGCCAGCCGCACGACGTCTGCGAACCACACTCGTCTTGGCCACCTTGGAGCCACCAGAATTGCTGGTGCCCCTTCTAGAGTTAGCTTGCGCACCACCTTGCCCACCATGGAGGAGGGGGGGGGGGGGGGAACAGGTACAGAAACCCCAGTTCCCTCCAAGCCAGGGACATGGCATCCACTGCCAGGGCCAGAGGATCCTGAGACAGAGACACAAAGGCAGGAAGCTTGTGATTGTGACGTGAGGCAAAGAGATCCACCTCCGGAGTCACCCACTTGTGACAAAGGGACTGGAATGCCTTGGAATTGAGAGACCATTCTCCTCGGCGAGAGGATCTCCTGCTCAGGGAGTCTGCCTTCGTGTTCTCCACTCCCGGGATGTAAATGGCTGAGATGCATGGTACATTGCTCTCTGCCCAAACAAGAATCAGAGATACCGCCCTGAGGGCACTCCTGCTGCGAGTCCCTCCTTGGTGATTGATGTAAGCGACCGCCGTCCGATTGGACTTGAACTGGCAATCCCTGCAATAGAAGAGTCAAGTGAGACAGAACCAACCAAATGGTCCGTAGCTCCAAAATGTTGATAGGGGTACGAGCCTCCCGAGGCCCCCATAACCCCTGGAACTGATGTTCCCTCCAGAAGCCCCCCCAGCCCGACAGGCTGGCGTCCGTGGTGACCGTTTCCCAACAAGGGGTCAGAAAGGATCTGCCCTTCAACAGATTGCTTGACACTAGCCACCACTGAAGGGACTGCTGAGCCCGGGGAGACAGCAGACAAGACTGATCCAATGACAGCGGACACTTGTCCCAAGTCGCTAGAAGATGGAGCTGAAGCGTCCTCATGTGAAACTGGGCAAAAGGGACTGCCTCGAAGGAAGCCATCATCAGACCTACCAATCTCATTCCTAGCTGGATAGACGGGTGAGGATTGGAAAGCAGAAGCCGAATAAAATCTTGGATCAGAAGAATCTTGGGCTGAGGAAGGAACACCCTGGCCTGAAAGGCATCCAGAGTCATGCCCAGAAACGAAACCTCCCCGGACGGGGAGAGGGAGGACTTGGGATAGTTGATCACACAGCCGAACCTCTCCAGTGTGGATACCACCACTCTGGTGTCTAGCTCTGCTTGGCTGAGAGAGGAAGCCAAAATGAGAAGGTCGTCCAGGTATGGTACAATGCGAATGCCCTGGACCCTGAGGAGGGCCATCACCCCCGCCAATACCTTGGTGAACACCCTCGGAGCCGAGGTAAGCCCGAATGGAAGGGCCACAAACTGAAAATGCTGATCTTCCACCACGAACCTGAGGAATCTCTGGTGTGCCAGGAAGATAGGTACATGCAGATACGCATCCTTGACGCCTATGGATGTCATGAAGTCCCCCTGACGAAGAGAATCGACGGCTGAACGCAAGGTTTCCATGCGAAACTTCCTGAAGAGGATAAACCGATTGAGGAGCTTCAGATCCAAAATGGGTCGAACGGAGCCGCCCTTCTTTGGCACCGTGAATAGATTGGAATAGAATCCCAAGCCCCTTTCCGCGAAAGGCAATGGGCAAATGACAGCCATGTCCAGCAGATAACTTACTGCCGCCCGGAGCCCCTGTGCGGCCAGTGGATCCGAAGGCACTCGAGACCTGAAGAATCTGGGAGGAGGCCGGATCTTGAATTCCAGCTTGTAACCGGAAGACACCACTTCCAGAATCCATTTGTCTGAGACCTCCTGGTCCCAGACCTGGAAGAAGTGCCGCAGCCGCCCCCTCATTGCTGAGCTGGCTTATCAGCGGGCTTGGGTTTGGAACTCCAATTGTGACCTGGATGGGCACGACCTCTGCCTCTACTCCAGGAATCACCTCTGATGGTAGAGAAGGCCAAAACTCTGCCAGTTCTGGCACCACGAAAGGAAGGGTTAAAGGAGGCCGCCCCCCCAAAGGGACGACGTTGCCTCTTACGCTGAGGTAACTTCCCTCCTTTAGTGACAGAATCTAATCTTTCTCCAAAGAGCTACAATCCCACAAAGGGAAGTGCTGTAAGCGACTTTTTGGCCACAAAATCAGCCGCCCATTGGCGCAACCATACTGACCGCCGAATAGCTACAAGCAAGGCCGAGGTTCTACCACACATGACCATGGTGTCATCCAAGGCGGCAAGCACAAAGGACATGAACAATTCACACCGCTTAAGGTCGGCGAACTCATCACTAGCCGGGTCAAGCCTGGAAGTACTCAACAGGTCTCTAACCACAGACCTGGCAGCCACTGCCAAAAGTGCCGAAGCACAAACAGGCCGCAAGGCTGAACTGACACTAGCAAACGCGTGGCAAGCCATCTTATCAATGCGTTTATCCTCACCATCTTTGAGAGTGTCAACCCTCACAGCAGAGCAGCAAAGCAGACATAGAGGCCGGAAAGACTGCTTGAGAGAAGCCGGCCTCGAGGGGGGGTGGGGGGGGTGGATGGGCCACAACGAGCACCTGTTGAAAGTGAAACCGGCCCAGCAACACGGCCGCAAAAACACATACAAACACACACAATCCACACACCTTTTTCCCCAAATAAAAAAAAACAATCCACAGGAGAAAAGGCCTCCCCCCCCCCCCCCCCAAGAGGCACAGAGGGACATGGTAGGGGGGAGAACCCACACCAATAGGTGAAAGGGTAAGAGGGATGGGGCATCCCAAGCCGGGATCACCAACCCGGACACCGCCTACCCCTTTGTATGGGGTCTCACAGGGGAGCTAGCTCCCATATACACCACAAGGTGCAGCCTACCATTGCCTGGACCTTCAGCCTAGGCTGGGAGGCATACTGCTATAGTTTAAATTAAAAAAAAGGTTCAGGCAGCAATAGAAGCAAAAGGCCGGAGGGTTACCCCGGCTACCAGCAAGGAGGAGACAACCATCTTCTGACTTGCTCGCCGACTGCAGAGACGAAAGACTGGGGAATGGCGGGAGGTCCCAGGTATTTATGGGCCAGGAGGGGCTCCTTTTTTTCATGTCATCTCTGCGGCTCCTTTTTTTCATGTCATCTCTGCAAGATCGCCCTCTACAGGGCAGTTACCCAAGTGCCATGAATATTCGGAAGCGGGGTGTGTGACATACTGGGAATAAAGTGCATATTAAAAGAAAAAGTCTATGAAGTGCCTCTATTCAGAATAGCTTCAGTGAGAGTGTGCCCATACAATCTGCATCAAATGGGACCAACAGTATAAATATTAGTCAGAATGAGCCCCCTTCCCCACTTACCTCACCAACGCGTTGCGTGGTCCTCTCACCACTTCGCCAAGGTGTGGAGTCGCTGCGGCATCCATTCCTTAAATATGCACCTCGGGGCTGCTGTTCGTCGGGGCGGAAGTGACGCGGACAGCATGATTCTGCGTCACTTCCGCCCAAAGGAACGCCAATCCTGGAAGCGCGGACACACTAAATGTGTGCGCGTCCTTGCCCCTCCTACCTGCTCTGTGTGGCGGCAATACCATCGCCGTCCTCACAGTCAAGCCATGGATCGCGAGAGTAAGTATACCTACAATATAGCCGCAGCATCCAGCATTCATTCAATTAAAATGATAGTAACCAAACATAGGAATTTACATTGCATTGCGCTGAATACATTCTTCATAAACATCTCTCACTATCTATACATATGAGTAGATCCTGGAGAAGCCAGCCCATTTAACCTTATCTATTCAAATTACCATTATATTCCCCATGTTCACTTCAAGAATGGGGACTTTACTAAGAGGGACAAAAAGCAAAGACACAGTTTCCTCTTCAGTATATTCTGTTGCAAAATGACCATGCGGTTAATCATAATGATGCCCTGCAATTACAGCACAATGGGATCAAGCACACAAAGGGCACCCTACCTAAAATAATTACAGTAATATAATTAGAATCATGTACTGTAATCCCCCTTTGACCCCAACGGAGGAGGGACAAAACACTGAGATACTGAAGTTTCTTCCCCAATATAATGCGGTATGCAAAAGACTTCTCCCGGTGCTTTAACTTTTTTGACTGTAGTGCATGGGTTATTAGCATCATGTACGTAGGTGGTTCAGGACGGTCAGCGGACCCTCCCACAGCGCCTTAGATCATGATGGAATTCTTTCACTGAAACTGAACCCAAGCCAGATAGCACTCCAAAACCTCTCAAACATCACGGTCTAGGACCCAGGGTAGAGAGTGATCAATAATGCACAATAATAAAGTGAATCAAATTAATAAAAAAAAGGAAAAAAAAAGGGCTCATTAAAGCTCATATCTATATATAATATGTGTGAATATGCCCAACACGTGCATATATTATATTATAACTCCCATCCCTAACCCAGTTAATCCAGACCTAAGAAGGAGGTAAAAGTAAAGTCCTCATTGATGCCCCATGGTGCTTTACTATTGAGTCTGTATATCCATGCCACCTCACGTTCTTGCAATTTACGTTTGAGGTTTCCTCCTCTGGCTCCTAGGGTAACCTGATCTAAGAATATATCTTGCATATCCTGGTACTGCCCACCATGATGTTTTAAAAAATGAGCCGCCACCGGAGTAAGCATCTTGTCATTCTTTTGCATCTCTTGCCGCCAATCTTATATTTGAGAGATGTCTCTGAATTCGGGTTTTGCCCATGTTCTTGGTTTCTCCTATGTAGTGCTTGGGGCAAGAGCACTGGATTGCATGAATTATACCCTCTGACCTACAAGTGAGCTGTTTCTTGATACAATATATATCCTAAGTTTGTAGGTTGATGATGGTATCTGTCCTAATTACCAATGCACAGATGTTACATTTGCCGCATGGTTTACAACCTCCCTTCCCTTGTTTGTTGAGCCAGGTTTTCGGACGGCTATAATAGCTCTTACAAAGATGGTCCCTTAATTTGGGTCCCATCTTGCTGTCATCAATGGTCCCATCTGGGTCCATTTAGCTAGGCGTGGGTCTGCTTGTAATATCTTCCAATGTGACCCCAGTATATCCCTAACTCTATTCCATTCACTGTGATAAGTTGAGATGAACCTTACCTCTCTGTCCTGTGCTTTTTCACTATAGTTGAGGAGCTTTATCTAAAACTCTTCTAGGATATCCTCATTCATGAATCGTTTTCGCATGTTGGTCAATTCTGTTCTGAAATCCTCTTATTTTTAACAGTTTCGTCTTGTCCTTAACATCTGGCCAATTGGGATGCCCTCTTTCAAGTTCTTGGGGTGTTAGCTAGAGAAATGTAATACATTGTTAGTCGCTGTGGGCTTTCGATAAGGACGTGTTGAGATGGATCCATCATCCTGTAATGATAAAGTAACATCCAAAAATTCTACTGTCCGCATTGAAGCCATATAAGTCAGATGGCTATCATACAGGTTGGCTCCCCGTATCTGCTTGTAATGTACCCCATCAAAGATGAATGCATTATAACACAAAATTGAGCAGTTCAATCACAAATCCATGTAATGGCCGTTTTCCAATGGATTCCATAGATTTGTGATTGAACGGCTCAATTTTGTGTTAACCCATAATGCATTCATCTTTGATGGGGTACACTACAAGCAGATACCGGGAGTGGCCATGGGAGTGAGATGTGCACCCACTGTGGCCAACCTGTTTTTGGGTTGGTGGGAGTACGAAGTAGTATGGGGGGAGTTGTACGACCTGTACCATGCCCATATTTTGGGCTGGTACAGGTAGATTGGCGACGTCCTCCTGCTGTGGCAGGGTCCCATGAATATGTGTGAGGAATTCATACAGAAGCTCAATGAGAATCAGTATAATATCCATCTGACTTATTCGGCTTCAATGTGGACAGTAGAATTTTTGTATGTTACTTTAGCATTACATCCATCTCAACAGAATTTTTGGATGTTACTTTATCATGGATCCATCTCAACACATCTTTATCGAAAGCCCACAGCGACTAACAACATATTACATTTCTCTAGCTTCCACCCCAAGACCTTGAAAGATCCCAATTGGCCAGATGATGAGGACAAGACGAAACTGTTCAAAAGAAGAGGATTTCAGAACAGAATTGACCAACATGCGAAAACGATTCACGAAATGAGGATATCCTAGAAAAGTTTTGGATAAAGATGTTGCTAGAGCTCAGAATACCACTAGGGATGAACTCCTCAACTATCGTGAAAGAGCACAGGACGTAGAGGTAAGGTTAATCTCAAATTATCACAGTGAAAGGAATAGAGTTAGGGATATACTGGTGTCACATTGGAAGATATTACAAGCAGACCCACACCTAGCTAAATGGACCCTGAGGGGACCATTGATGACGGCAAGAAGGGCCCCAAATTTAAGGGACCATCTTTTTAACAGCTTTTATAGCCTTCCGAAAACCTGGTTCAACAAACAAGGGAAGGGAGGTTGTAAACCATGTAGCAAATGTAACATCTGTGCATTGGTAATTAGGACAGATACCATCATCAACCTACAAACTCAGGATATATATCGTATCAAGAAACAGCTCACTTATAGGTCAGAGGGTATAATTTATGCAATCCAGTGCTCTTGCCCCAAGCACTACATAGGAGAAACCAAGAACATGGCCAATACCTGAATTCAGAGAAATCTCTCAAATATAAGATTTGCGGCTAGATGACCAGATGCTTACTCCGGTGGCGGCTCATTTTTTAAATCATCATGGTGGCCAGTACCAGGATATGCAAGTTATATTCTTAGATCAGGTTACCCTAGGAGCCAGAGGAGGAAACCTCAAATGTAAATTGCAACATGAGGTGGAATGAATATACAGACTCAATAGTAAAGCACCATGGGGCATCAATGGTGAATTTTACCTACTTCTTAGGTCGGGATTAACAGGGTTCCATTCACAAGGCACACTTGAACTTGGGTAAGTACTACTTTAGTCATAAAGGTCATTGTATGATATTTTATGATAAATGTAGGTTAATTAGTTATTGCTAGTTAAGTAGTTAGTGTAGAGCAATTATGGTTAAATTATCACAAGTTATAATATAATATATGCATGTGTTGGGCCTATTCACACTTATTATATATAGATATGAGCTTTAATAAGCCCTTTTTTTCTTTTTCTTTTTTTTATTAAATCGATTCACTTTATTATTGTGCATTATTGATCACTCTCTACCCTGGGTCTTAGGCCGTGATGTTTGAGAGGTTTTGGAGTGCTATCTGGCTCTTTGGGTTCGGTGAAGGAATTCCATCATGATCTAAGGCGCCGCGGGAGGGTTCGCTGACCGTCCTGAACCACCTACGTACATGAGTCGAATAACCCATGCTCTACAGTCAAAAAAGTTAAAGGCACCGGGAGAAGTCCTTTGCATACCGCATTATATTGGGGAAGAAACATGTTGCAACAGATAGTGACAGATGATGTTGTTTATGAAGAATGTATTCAGCGCAAAGCAATGTAAATTCCTATGTTTGGTTACTGTCATTTTAATTGAATGAAAGCTGGATGCTGCGGCTATGTTGTAGGTATATTTACCCTTACGATCCATGGCTTGACTGTGTAGATGACGCCACACAGAGCAGGAAAGAGGGGCAAGGACGCGCACACATTTAGTGTGTCCGCGCTTCCGGGATTTGCGTTCCTTTGGGCGGAAGTGACGCAGAGCCATGCTGTCCGCGTCACTTCCGCCCGACGAACAGCAGTCCGAAGGTGCATATTTAAGGAATGGATGCTGCAGCGACACCACACCCTGGCGAAGTGGTGAGAGGACCACGCAACGTGTCGGTCAGGTAAGTGGGGAGGAAGGAGGCTCATTCTGACTAATATTTATACCGTTGGTCCCATTTGATGCAAATTGTATGGGCACACTCTCACTGAAGCTATTCTGAATAGAGGCACTTCATAGACTTTTTTTTTATATGCACTTTTTGCACGTGGCACCTTGCACTTTATTAATGCACACCGCTAATAGTATACACTACTGCTCTCTTAGAACTGTTGCTCTCGCTCTGACACAAATCTGGTGTCCACTTTTATATTGATATATTAATTCAAGTACTATATGCACTAGCACTTTCTCTTCAGTAGCTGTCCATAAAAGGTGTATCAGAGACCATTAATTATGGTGCAATAATTAATTTAATAATAATTTTAATATTGATTAGCCCCGGAGTTCCTCCCCACTAAGATTTTAGGTTTTTAATATTGTCTTACATGTTTGTTTGTGTATATATTCATTTGCATTGTATGCATAATTTAAATAAATTGGATTGGATTGATTATGCTGTGTGCGGCCACTTGTGTGGGGATTGCAGTGGGCCAGCTCTAGAGCCCCATTGCCCAGGGGTTGGGAATAGAGTTACAATTCCCCCCTAGGCCTGCACCAATCATTAATTAGGCTGTGCATATTCGGTTATGTTGGTCAAGTTATGTCAGCAACCATTTTCTATATAACAGAAGGGTACCAAATATGTTGTCTATGTGTGGAAATGACAGGTTAAAAAGCATACAGCAAAGTATAAAATCAAAGTAAAAATCCATATATACACATTAGCTAATGGGAGGAGCCGTCACTAATACACTCAGACTGAACAAATGTCCGGAAAGAGTAAATTCCAGGGGTGCCAAGCCCCCCAATTTCCTCTTCCTTCTATTAAAGAAGAGGAGCCTGGCTGGATATTTATTAATGCTGGGCGTGTAAGCGACCTCTCCTCCCTCCATCCAGCATATTTATAAGGAATTTTATCATCGGGCCATTATTTCATGATAGTACTCTAACATGTACATCATTGATAAAAATTCAGATAAACACATGGACTTTATGTATCCAGTAAAATAAATGTATAATTACCTTTCCTATCCAGGTTCCCAGCAAGCTTACACACACTTTTCCATTGTCATAAAGATTTGGATTTAGCCTTCCATTGCACTGTGAAAGGTAGCGGAAAAGAGGAGGCACGGCTGGGTAAATGTTGGGTAACTGAATATCAAACAGAAACATAGCATCTTCATATGGTGTACGCGTTGGGCCCTTTATAAGGGCAGAGAAGAGATCCTAAAGTAGAAAGAAAAACATGGCTTTTGGCATTTATCACATATTTTAAAATCAGCACTCTATTTACCGTATTTTTCGCCCTATAAGACGCACCTGCCCATAAGACGCACCTAGGATTTGGGGGAAGAAAATAAGAAAAAAAAATTTTCAATCAAAAACGCACCATTACAGACAGTGTGGCATTCCCCTATCCAATTCCCATAGGCCGTGTGGGATGCCCCCATTCCATAGACAGTGTAGCATGCCCCCATCCCATTCCCCGTATATCCAGTGTGGCATCCCCCCCTCCCATTCCCCATATACCCATTGGCTGTGTGGCATCCCCCTCTCCCCCCATTAGTATAGGCTGTGTGGCATCCCTCTCCCCACATTCCCATAGGCTGTGTGGCATCCACCTCTCCCCCCATTCCCATTGGCTGTGTGGCTTTCCCCCTCCCCCCATTAGTATAGGCTGTGTGGCATCCCTCTCTCCCCATTCCCATAGGCAGTGTGGCATCCCCCTCTCCCCATTAGCATGGGCTGTGTGGCATCCCCCTCCCCCCATTAGCATGGGCTGTGTGGCATCCCCCTCTCCCCATTAGCATGGGCTGTGTGGCATCCCCCTCTCCCCATTCCCATAGGCTGTGTGGCATCCCCCTCCCCCCATTCCCATAGGCTGTGTGGCATCCCCATCCCCCCATTCCCAAAGGCTGTGTGGCATCCCCATCCCCCCATTCCCATAGGCTGTGTGGCATCCCCATCCCCACCCCCCATTAGTATAGGCAGGCGCCATAGTAAAAAAAAAAGTTGAACTCACCTGTCCGCTGACACCACTGCGCTGAGCGGCCGGCTCCGTGAATGGGGTGGGCGTGGCCTGCGCCGCAGCGTCGACGCAGGCCACGCCCACCCCATTCACGAGCTGGCTCTGTCCCGGCCCCGCCGCTGCGATCGCTGTCTTTTCAGGCAGCGATGACAGCGGCGGGGCCAGAGACAGAGCCCCTGCCGCTCCTCCATCTGCCCCCCCACATGCGATCACGAAGGTCCGGGCAGCGGGTGGGCGTGGCCTGCGCCGGTGCAGGCCACGCCCACCCACAGCCGGGACCTTCGTGCCCCCGCCGCTCCTCTGGCCTCTCGCAGTGTGCCAACGCGGGAGCGCCGGGGACGGGTGAGTTTTTTTTTTTTTTTTTAAATTTTTTTTTACATTTTTTTTTTTTTTTTTACATTCGCCCGATAAGGCGCACTGACATTTTTCCCCCACTTTTGGGGAAAAATAAGTGCGTCTTATAGGGCGAAAAATACGGTAGTCAAACGAAAGGAAATGACCGTTTAAGCTTATCAATTTATAGACAATGATGTTGCAGCCATTGTCAGAGCCAAAAGACAGCTGGTAGAAATAATTCATACCAAGCCATACTTTTGAAATGGAAAACAGGCCAAGCAGCTCAACTATGTATGTTGAGCTCAACTATGTATGAAAACACAGGACCTGTAGCAGGCACTTATGACTACCAGAAAGTAGCTTTTCACTGTACAACTAGAAAGTGGTAAAATTGTATGAATTAGTCTACATACAATTTTGAAGCATGGTGGAGGTTCCTTGCAATTTTGGGGCTGCATTTTAGCAAAAGACAATTGGGATTTGGTCAGGAAAATGATATATTGTTTGTCTGGGCTTTTTAGTGCATTCTCAATACTTTTGGGTGAAATATGTGCAAAAAAATGTTTACAAAATCTATTTTTTACAATGTGTAGTGTTTTGTATTAAATAATGTAAGTTTGTCTCCCGGTCACAACGGTACCACATTGTATTGTATTGGTAGACACCCTTTCCTTCCCTAAAAAAGAATAAAAAACAATATGCAAACAAAAGAAAAAACAAGTTAAATATGAAACAGTAAGATCTGTCGAACAGAACAATATCCAACATGCATAGGTACTGTCAAGGGAAGAGTTTGCCAAATGCCCCATGCATGCGCGTAAGGATAATTTTACTTGAAAATTTCAGCTCTGCAGACAAAGTGAGCACCTTGTGCTTTTTCAACAAAACAACCCTTTACATTTTGAATACCCCCCCATAAACCATATATTCCCTGAAAGTGCACACATTTTACACACAGTTTTCCTAACATATCAGTATGCAAACAAGAAAAAACAAGATAAAAAAATCTGAAAGTGCAAGGTCCCCGTAACAGATACCCAACATGCATAGCTACTTTTAACCCTTTTAATTGCCAGCCTACTTGAAATGTTGTCACCCTCTGCTGACAGGAAATTTGTCACCATTTTAGGCTATGTTTAAAAGTGATTTTTGTAGGAATTTCCAGGAAAATTATATATTTATATATTTATTTGCGGCAGAGTTTAGGCTCCAACATGAAATGTCTTGTTTGTAAAAAAAAATTTAGTAAAAAAACAAAAATATATTTTTTAAAAAATTGACTTTTGCCGCCCAGGAAGCTTTAAGGTCAGCTAGGAGAGGCATGATATGGGGTTCCCAAATAATGAGAAATACATTAAAATGCTTACCATCACACAATACCATTAATTATGTATCTAATTGGCTCCACATTTACTCTGCAGCAGAGCAATTACCTCATGCATCCAGCCATTGTTATTTGCGGGGCAGACTAGCCTTATAGAGACCTAGGGGAACTCCCAGCGATCTGCACTGGTTTGGCATCAGTTGTGTTGCTGCTTATTACAAGTCCCAGCTCTTTCTCAGTACCCCTGTTAATGAACCCACTGTTCCCTTGCTAAGAAACCCCAGCCCACAGTTTGCCCCATTGCTATAACCTCAGAATCATGGCCGTCACACAACACACCCAACAACTGTCACACAACATATCAATTTGAGAATGTTCTTCTGTTCACTCTTTTGTAACACATTTTGTAACAGCTGTTGCATGCATTTAACCCTTTTGCTGCCAGCCTACCTAGAGATGTTGTCACACACCCGTTTTAATATTTTGTGCAATATAAATGTGATTTTTGCAGGCATTTCCAGGAAAATTATCTATATTTTTTTCTTCCAGCACAGTTCGGGCTTTAACATGAAATGTTTTATTTGTTTTTGTGAATTTTTTTAGTGGATAAAAAAATGTTAAAAAAAAACATATTGTATGTAAAATCTCATTTCTCCTGAATACCACATATGTATTTTTAGACCGCCTAGGAGAACCCCCCCCCCCCCCCCAAAAAAAAAAAAAAAACTCATTATGACATTTTCAAATGAAATACTAATACTATGTGCACTCAAGAGTCCCCTCATGGGCCACGGTCTTTTCTGAACCCCCCTGGCCTGGGGGATGCAGGTAATGGGTTGAGGAGTAATGGGAAGTTGCCCACTTGCTGGCAGGTGACTTCCCAGCCCCTTAACAGTTCAAGCACAGTGACCCACAGAAAAAGGCTTTTATTATTTATATATTTTCTACCTACCTCCATTTGTCACTATCCTGGTGTCCCACACGATCACCTCTGCTGCACTGACAGCCAGAGTTGATCAGAGGAAGCTGGTTGCGGGGGCAGAAGCTCAGAGGCCCCTTCTCCCACACGTTCTCGGCTCCACTGCCGGGAACCGTCTTTTATACCGGCATTATGAGATTAAGAGAAAGCTCTTTCTTTGCTTCAATTTCTGAGCTCAGCTGGGAAGGGTGAGTCGCAGCTTTAGTTGTCATGAGCACGCATTACATGTGGTCAGAATGCGCTGAGGACTACTGTGGCTTGCCAAGCTCACTTGCTCTAAGGACAGAGCAGCATTTTTGTATGGTTCCTTAGAAAAAGGAATTGAAAGGAGGCCAAACTTTGGAGCCCTGCTAACCGCTTCTCACGTTTGCTGTAAGAAAATGAGGAGAGACATATGGGACAGGCATCAGGTGAGCCGCAGCAGAATACGATTAGAAAATGTAATTCAGGTCAAGGAGTTTTTATTCATATTTTTGACTCCTTGCCGGAATAACTGATAAACGTATTTAAGTCCCCTGGCTGCCTTTATAGGGGCTTCATTTACATGAAAAAAACACAATTCTGTGATTACTCACCTGTAGAATTGGTATTACATGTATACAGCACGTCCTGTTCCAGAATATTCCTTACTCCTGGGTAATATATCCACAAGATGGCGCGGGACTGCAGAAAATACCATTTTGTGAATACTCACCTGTAAAATGGGTATTATAAGTCTGTCACACACCCCGCTTCAAACATTAATAATTACACTTGGGTTAACCCACCTCTAGGTGGCGACAGAAGTCTAGAAAAAAAACGAGCCCCTCCCGGTCTATACATACCTGGGACCTCCCACTTATCTCCCAGTTTTCAAACAGCAGTAAAGACAAGGTACCAGAAAAAACCATTGGTAACCCTCAAACTGTAAACAAAGCTTCACCATATAAAGATCCAGGATACCAAAAAGGCCGGGTGAAGCGGGGTGTGTGACATACTTATTATACCCATTTTACAGGTGAGTATTCACAAAATGGTATTATTCTAAGTATGTCACACACCCCGCTTCAAACATTAATAATTACACTTGGGACATCCAAAAGCAGTGTCCAGAAAGGGCGGGTATCCAACAAGGCAATAATGCAAAACTCAAACCACTGCAGCCTGCAGAACCTTGCAACCTAACACAGCATCCGCTGAAGCCCGCACGTCAACCTTATAAAACTTGGAAAAAGTGTGAACAGAAGACCAAGTAGCAGCCTTACAAACTTGTTCAACAGAAGCCTGGTGCTGAAAAGCCCAAGACGCTCCAACAGCACGAGTAGAATGAGCAGTGATACGAAAAGGGGGAGCCTTTCCCTTGGCAGAATAGGCCCCAACAACAGCCTGACGAATCCACTTGCTAATGGAAGACTTAGCTGGAGCCAAACCCTTCCTAGGCCCACAGGGCACCACGAAAAAAGCATCAGTCTTACGAAAAGGAGATGTAGTAAGCAAATAGTACTTCACACAGTTTACCACATCCAAACAATGCAAAACTCTCTCCTTGTCATTCCTAGGCTTAGGACACAAGGAAGGAAGAACAATGTCCTGGTTAAGATGAAAAGCAGAGACCACCTTAGGAAGAAAGTCTGGTTTGAAGCGGAAAACCACTTTGTCCTGATGTTTCTCAAAATAAGGAGCCTGAATCGACCAGGCTGCCAACTCTGAAACGCGCCGAACCGAAGTGATGGCCACGAAAAAGGCAACCTTCTGAGTCAAAGTAGAAAGAGCAATATCCTGCAAAGGCTCAAAAGGAGGAGCCTGAAGAGCAGAGAGAACTAAATTCAAATCCCAAACAGGGAGCAAAGGCCTCCTAGGAGGCCGCAAATGCGAGACCCCCTGGAAAAAAGTCTTGACCAAAGGATGAAGCGCAAAAGACATTTGAAAAAAGACAGACAAGGCAGAAACCTGCCCCTTCAAAGTACTCAGCTGAAGACCAGATTGAAGAAATTCCAAAATCCTGGAAACAGAAAAGACCCGACAGGGCAAAGATCTAGCCTCACACCAATCAATATAAGATCTCCAAGTCCTATAGCAGATGGTAGAAGAGGACCTCTTCCTGGCGCTAATAAGAGTCTGAATAACCGAATCCGAAAGACCCTCCTCCCTTAAGATGGAGGTTTCAGCAGCCAGGCCGTCAAAGCCAGCGTTGGTAAATTGGGGTAACGCAGTTGACCCTGTGTGAGAAGATCCGGCCGAAGAGGCAGCTCGAACTGATCCACCGCCAGATGAACAATGTCTGCGAACCACACCCGCCTTGGCCACCTTGGAGCCACGAGAATGGCGGGAGCCCCTTCCAGGGCCAGCTTTCGCAACACCTTGCCTAGCATGGGGATCGGAGGAAACAGATAAAGGAACCCCAGGTCCCCCCAGCTCAGAGACATGGCATCCACCCCCAGAGCCAGAGGATCCTGAGAGAGCGACACGAATGTCGGAAGCTTGTAATTGTGACGAGAGGCAAACAGATCCACCTCCGGCGTCCCCCACCGGAGACAAAGCGACCGAAACACCTGGGGGTGGAGAGACCATTCCCCCCGGCGGGAAGAGCACCTGCTCAGAAAGTCCGCCTCCGTGTTTTCCACTCCTGGAATGTACACTGCCGAGATGCAAGGGACATGAGTCTCCGCCCAGGCTAGAATCAGAGACACCTCTCTGAGGGCACTCAGACTGCGAGTCCCTCCCTGGTGATTGATGTAATCAACCGCCGTCCAATTGTCTGACCGAACCTGAACCGGCAAGCCAAATGCTGTGTCAAGTGAGACAGAACCAACCTGATGGCTCTCAGCTCCAGAACGTTGATGGGCAAGTGGGCCTCCTGAGGACCCCACCGCCCCCGGAACTGAAGATCCTTCCAGAAACCTCCCCATCCCGACAAACTGGCGTCCGTGGTGACAGTTTCCCAAAGAGGCGTCAGAAAAGACCTTCCCCTCAAGAGATTGTCCGAGACCATCCACCACTGAAGAGACTGCCAAACCCGGGAGGACATCCGGAAGGGCCGATCCAACGACCTCAGTCGCCGGTCCCAAGACGCCAACAGATGAAGCTGAAGCGTCCTTGTGTGAAACTGAGCAAAGGGAACTGCCTCGAAGGAAGCTACCATCAACCCCACCAGTCTCATCCCTAGCCGGATGGACGGACAAGGATTGGAAAGAAGAAGCTGCGCCAATTCCTGAATCAAGAGAACCTTGGGCTGAGGCAGAAACACTCTGTGTTGGCAAGATTCCAAGGACATCCCCAGGAAGGACACCACCCTGGCCGGAGCGAGAGAGGACTTGGGATAGTTGATCACCCAGCCGAAACTCTCCAGAGTGGATACCACCGTCCTGGTGTCCATCTCCGCTTGACTGAAGGAAGGAGCCATGATGAGAAGATCGTCCAGATAAGGCACAATGCGAATCCCCTGAGCTCTGAGAAGGGCCATCACGCCCGCCAACACCTTGGTGAACACTCTTTGAGCCGAGGTAAGGCCGAACGGAAGAGCCACAAATTGAAAATGCCGATCTTCCACCACGAAGCGAAGAAACCTTTGGTGAGCCGGAAAGATGGAATATGAAGGTAGGCATCCTTGATGTCTATGGACGTCATGAAGTCCCCCTGCCGAAGAGAATTGATGGCAGAATGCAGAGTTTCCATGCGAAACTTCCGGGGACGAATAAACACGTTGAGGAACTTCAGATCCAGAATGGGACGAACCGACCCGTCCTTCTTGGGCACTGTGAAGAGATTGGAATAATACCCGCGGCCAACCTCCGAGGGAGGGACCGGGCAGATGACTGCCATTTCCAGAAGATTCCTCACCGCCGCCAGGAGCCCCTGCGCGGCCAAAGGATCTGAGGGAACATGAGACCTGAAAAATCGAGGTCGGGACTCGAACTCCAGCTTGTAACCGGCCGACACCACCTCCCGGATCCACCTGTCCGAGACCGCCTGGTCCCACACCCGGGAGAAGTGTCGCAACCGTCCCCCCACCCGCAAGGGTGAGGGCGCCCCCTCATTGCTGAGCGGCCTTGGCAGTGGGCTTGGGTTTGGCACCCCAGGAGTGACCGGGACGGCCACGGCCTCTACCCCTGTTCCAACTTGCCCCCCTGGAGGCCGAAAAGCCTGCACCTCTGCCAGCTCTGGCTCCCCGAAAGGAGGGATTAAAAGAGGCAGACAAAGTTTCTTGCGCTGAGGTAACTTACCTCCCTTGGCAACCGAATCCAATTTCTCACCAAACAGGCACAAACCCAAAAAGGGAAGAGCCGTAAGCGACTTCTTAGAATTAAAGTCAGCAGTCCATTGCCGCAACCACACCGACCATCGGATAGCCACCAACAGAGCCGTGGTCCTGCCACACATCACCATGGCGTCATCCTGAGCGGCTAGGACAAATGAAACAAAGGACTCACAAAGTTTGAGAGCAACAAACTCATCACAAGTAGGATCAAGGTCTGCAAATAAATCCCTGACAATGGACCTAACCGCCAACAACAAAAATGCCGATGCACAAACAGGCCTCAAAGCCGAACCCGCACAGGTAAAACCGTGGCAAGCCAGCTGGTCAATCCGGCGATCTTCGCCATCTTTAAGGATAGTAGTGTCAGGAGAATGCAACACAGCCATGTTAGATAGCCCCAAAACCGGGGCATCAACCTCGGGAGGAAAAGACCAACGCTTCACCAAGTCCGCCGGAAAAGGATACTTCTTATCCCAACTAGGCAGAACAGCAACGAGACGCGTAGGCTGCTCCCATTCTTTAAGGACGACATTCTCAAAATGTCGTTGACTGGGAAACTCCAAACGTGGCTTGGCCACATCAAACAACTCACCCTTAGGCAGAGGAACCGCCTCAGGAGGGTCTAAATCCAAAACTTCAAACATTTGAGCCAATATGGAAGGGGTGTCAAATACCATCCCCGACGCCTGGTCACCCTCAGCACCAAACAACTGCTGGACCTCAGGGTCGTCCAATTCCTCGAGAATCTCCCCCTCTTCAGCCGGGGGGCAATCTGACCAATCCAATGCCTCAATAACATCCACATCTGGGTCCGGCGGAGTCGGGGACAAGTGTTTCCGCTTAGCTGGAGCCTTCTGAGCAACCACAGCAGAAAACATTTTCTCAAGGCTGGCCAACCAGGCGCATATCTCGGATTGCGAATCCCCACCCATGACAACGTCACACGGGGTACGGAACAGGCGGGGAGGAGTAGGAGATGACACGGGCGGCGAGGGGCCAGAAACCGAGGTGCCGGACTGGCACTCAATGTTCCGCTGCGCACATGGAATGCATATAATGACATCATCCACCGGGAGCAGAGCCCCACAACCCCCACACAGCCTATATTGCCCTGAAGGGCCGTTTCCGGTATCCTTGGAAGCCTCCATATGGTGAAATTGTGGTATTCGCAATTACCCAGGGATTTACGCCGTATGTGACCCGGGATGCCCCTTTAATGTCCCAGTAGTGGGAGGATTTGCAATTTAATATATATATATATTTGTAATGGACAAACCCCACTAGCCAGGTATCTAAGACCGGGAGACCCCTTCAGCACAGGATCCCAGGATCTGCAACTGAAAAGACAACAGTCACTCCAAGCAAATAACAAACAAGCATGCATCAGTACGTGAATAAAATGCAAAAACAAGCATAAGCCAGTACACAGAAAAATATAAAGAAATATATATACATATATCTATGGATGCACACAAGGGCAAGGGACCCAGCTGCAGTACAGCTGATAAGTAAAGATCACGCCGACGGCACCCAGACAAACCCCAATCCTTGAGGGGTTACTGGCAGCCGCGCCCTGACATAAGAAGCCAGCTCTAATGTCCCCAGTAAAAAGCAGAATTACCACAATAACCATACCACCTTAAATAGACCACACAGACTACCTTAAAAAGCCGATCTTATAAAATGGCGGCGCAGAGGACAGCCGCAGCATTCAGACGACCATCCTGAAACGAGGAGGAAGGGAGAAGAAGAAGGGCGGGCCCACGCAAGCGCGCCAGGCGCTCCGGCCCCGCCCCCCCTCCAATCATCAGCACAGCCCGGGCCGCGCGAGACACGGCCCCGCCCCCCTCCTCCTCCGGAGTACAAGCCATACTCAGCGGGCGCCAAAAGACATGGCGCCCGCTCCTCAGCCAGAAGGGCTCACCAGAGCCCCACACACACCAGGGGACCGGTCAGACAGGCGGGCCGGCGACACGCACGCCGCCCGGCCCCGCCCCCCACCGGCCGCGCCAGCCCCATAACAAGAGTCAGACAAACACATGAAGACAAACAACATGTACCAAGCACACAGACACAGCCCCCTCAATCTAGCGTAGGGAGAAGGGAACCAAGCGGGACACAGGGCAATCACCCATAGGGGGCAACGGGACAGGGCATCCCAAATCCGGATCACCAGGCCGGATAACCGCGTTGCCCCATGGTATGGGGTCTAGCGGAGGAGCAAGCTCCTAGGCACCTTAGGGTGCCGTCTACCCTTGCCCGGCCGGCAGCCTAAGCTGGGAGGCTACACAATGAATCAAGGGGCAAATAAATAAACAAGCCGGGCAGAAATAGACCAGAAGGGGGGCCGGGGTTTCACCCCGGCTACCTGCAAGCAGGAGACTTCATTCTTCTGTCTTGTCGCCATCTTGCAGAGAAGAACACTGGGAGATATATGGGAGGTCCCAGGTATGTATAGACCGGGAGGGGCTCGTTTTTTTCTAGACTTCTCTGCAACGTCGCCACCTAGAGGTGGGTTAACCCAAGTGTAATTATTAATGTTTGAAGCGGGGTGTGTGACATACTTAGAATATAGCTTGTGGCTCCTCCCGGCCCTGTATAAGCCAGGGGCCTCCCACAAATTCCCCAGTATTGACAAGCAGTTAACATGAAGCCAGGAGAACTATAATAACCATAATTCAAAAATGAACATATGAACAATCACCATACAGAGGTAACTAAGAATAATGATAACAAGGGTGGGATGGAACAGGACGTGCTGTATACATATAATACCAATTCTACAGGTGAGTAATCACAGAATTGTATTATTCTAAGTATACAGCACGTCCTGTTCCAGAATATTCCTTACTCCTGGGACATCCAATAGCAGTATCTGTAAGGTAGGGTGAGATCCCCAAAAGGTAAGAGCGGGCACTTTAAACCACTGCCGCCTGCAGAACTTTGCGACCAAAAGCAGCATCAGCTGAGGCCCTAACATCAACCTTGTAAAACTTAGAAAAAGTGTGAACAGAAGATCAAGTAGCTGCCTTGCAAACTTGTTCAACAGAAGCTTGGTGCTGAAAAGCCCAAGAAGCACCAATAGCAAGAGTAGAATGAGCAGTAAGGTGGAAGGGAGGTTCCTTCCCCTTAGCATAATAGGCTTGTATCACAGCCTGACGGATCCACTTGCTGATAGTGGACTTAGCTGGAGCCAGACCCTTCTTAGGTCCAGACGGGAGCATGAAAAGAGCATCAGTCTTCCTGAAGGATTCAGTAGCCACCAAATAGAACTTCAGGGTCCTAACCACATCCAAAGAGTGTAAAACCCGCTCCTTAGGGTTACTAGAATTAGGGCGAAGAGAAGGCAGAACAATATCGATGAAAGGCAGACACAACCTTAGGCAGAAAGTCTGGCTTAAACCGAAACACCACCTTGTCCTGGTGTCTCTCTAAGTAAGGGGGTGTAATAGAAAGCGCCGCCAACTCAGAAAACACGCCTAACAGAAGTGATAGCCACCAAAAAGACTACCTTAAGCGTCAAAATGGACAAAGGGTCCTAACACAAAGGCTCAAAAGGAGACCCCTGCAATGCAGATAAGACCAAATTCAAATCCCAGACTGGTAACATAGGCTTACGAGGGGGGCGCACGTGAGTAACCCCCTGGAAGAAGATCTTAACCAGACGATGGTGAGCAAAGGATCTCTGGAAGAAAATGGGCAAAGCAGAAACATGTCCTTTGAGGGTACTAAGTTGAAGACCCAAATCCAAACCATGTTGCAGAAATTCCAGAATCCTAGGAACAGAAAACACCCGACAGGGAAGCGACTTAGACTCACAACAGTAAATGTAAGCATGCCATACCCAATAGTAGATGGAGGAAGAGGACTTCTTCCTACCCCGAATCATGGTATTAACAGCAGAGGCAGGCAGCCCCTTCTCTATCAAGATGGAGGTTTCAGCAGCCAGGCCGTTAACGCCAGCGTTTGTAAATTGGGATGGCGTAGCCGCCCCTGAGTGAGCAGATCTGGCACCTTGGGCAGGGCGTACTGATCTACTGCCAACTGTACGATGTCTGCGAACCACACTCTTCTTGGCCAACAGGGGGCCACCAGAATGGTTGGTACCCCTTCCTGGGCTATCTTGCGCAGCAAGAGGTACACCATATGACACAACTACGATGCACTGTCATAGAGGTTGTCAACCACTCTATTCGAGGTGGCAACTACAACCAAAAGCTACTACAGCGAGAACTATATTGGATACACCAACTTCAAACAAAGAGCCTGCTTGGTCTCAATGGAGAAATTGATTATTCCCCTTTCTTCTGATACATGACTCACACTGAATCAGATCCCGGTTCAATTTATGCCATCATTGGGATACCCCCACTTCCAGCGTCCACTTATACTGTTCCCACGTTGGTCCAGAGGGACTGCCCATGCCAACACAGCTTTCTCCCCTATCCCCCACACATGAGTTGTGTTATCACCCTAACGGTTATCCCTATGACTAATAATAGGGACTACCGGGTTTTGCCTACTCATTATACTGGGTTGTTGCTTATTTTCATTCTCTCATTTTCTTCCACCTCCTATGGAGCACACTGTGGTCAGCTTCCCTGTGATTGACACATTGTCCCTATGATTACAAATAGGGACTGCGTCTGACGGTTCCTTTTGAGTATTGTGCTATTATGTGTTGGGCTGACTCCACCCTCAATGTGGTGGACTCGGCCTTTTAACCAGTTTTAATCCACAACTAATCACTTTTTTTATATATCTTCTAGATAGATTTAATTTCACTGCTTGCTACAAACGATCGCCATTTTCTGCCACAACTGGTCTCCAAAGGTCAATGACTCCATCGTGCACCCCCATAAGGTCCTTCTTTAAACCATTCTTTGTCCCGTGCAACCCGCCCTGTCATCTGCAGAAGACGCTGGCTTCCCCGCTTGTATCCTGATGAGACACCGCTCGTGACCACGCCCTAGGGGGCGTCACCCAGGGACATCGTCACACCGGAGGATACACCGCTTGCTATGCTTCTTGATACACCCCTCCCTCTATATCGGCCCACGCTGCCGCCCACAGCACGTAAGCTGTGCATCAGGATTTCCGCGGCCATCTTGGAATCTCTTCTTGCCCTCCTATGACTCCACACTCCGCCGCCATCTTTTTGGCTTTTTTAAGCTTATTGGCCTAGCAGCACCAAGGCCCGCCCCCTGAACCCAGTTCCTGATTGGTGCTTCTTGCAAACCACTCAGCCACTGGTCGGGACGGACCTCTGGCGCCGCCGATGACGCGGATATTGTGCGCCGTCGCGTGCGCCCCTCTCTGCAGCATCCTGCACTTTGGAGACTATTTAAACTTGTGGTTTTCATCAAACTGGTACCGCTCCCTCTTGATAAAGGCCATAGCAGCCGAAACGTCGAGGGTTCACTTCCACCTGCGCTACCTATAAGACTCTCTTTTTCTGGTTTACTTATTACTACTGCCATAACGGTTTGTTTTGCCTATGTAAGGAGCTATGGGATACTGGGGAGCCCTGGTTCTCCTTTTATAACTTTGGACTTTGTACTACTTTCTTATGTTCACCATAAGGTGTAAACTTATCCCTCTACTTACATTGCTCATATTGTTGTGTACAAGAACGTTATTTGCTGATATCTCTGCACAGAAGCGCCACCTAGCGGTCATACTACAGGGCTGCGGACCAATTTTTTGCATTGTAAAACCTGAATTGTGAAATTACACTGTATATATGTACACCAGCAATGTTCTTTTTGCACAATTAAAATCCCTACACTCTTTTTTGCAATCCAAACCCCGGTTGTTCGCCTTTCTTTAAATTATATATTGTTGCATTTTTCCCCTGTGTGGTAGTACACAGGTTAGGAAGACTGAACACCATCTGTTTGTCCTCTTCCCTCTTCCTTCTTATTACTCATAGGTGTGCTTCAACCTATATTGTTTTAACTATCTTGCGCAGCACCCTGCCCAGCAGAGGAAACGGAGGGAACACATAGAGGAGCTGAAAGCTCTTCCAAGACATTGCTATTGCATCCATGGCCAAGGCAGAGGGTCCTGGGACAGAGAGACAAAGACTGGAAGCTTGTGATTGTGATGGGACGCAAACAGATCCACATCCGGCCGACCCCAACGGTGGAACAGGGAGCGAAACACCCTGCTGCTGAGGGACCACTCCCACAGCAGAGACATCCCCCTGCTGAGGGAGTCTGACTCCAGATTTTCCACCCCCGGGATGTACACAGCTGAGATGCAGGGAACATTCTCCTCTGCCCAGGACAGAATCAGGGACACTTCCTTGAGGGCCCTCTTGCTCCGGGTCCCTCCCTGATGATTGATGTAGGCAACCGCCATCTGGTTGTCCGAGCGGACCTGAACAGCCCGACCCCGAAGGTGTGGAGTCAATTAGTTCCACAATGTTGATAGGAGTATGGGTCTCCTGAGGGCCCCACTGACCCTGGAATTGCAGGGACTTCCAGAAGCCCCCCTAACTGGTCAGACTGGCATCTGTGGTGACTGTCTCCCAGCACGGGGCCAGAAAGGATCTGCCCACCAAGAGGTTCCTTGGATCCAGCCACCACGAGAGACCCCATCTGGCCAGAGGGAACAGAACGAACACCTGATCCAGGGACACAGGGTCCCGATCCCATACTGACAAGAGGTGAAGTTGAAGAGGTCTCATATGAAACTGAGCGTATGGAACCGCCTCGAAGCAAGATACCATCAGGCCCACCAACTGCATCCCCTGCCGGATGAAGGGATGAGGGCAAGACAGAAGAAGCTGGGCTTGAGCCTGAAGACTTTCCACCTTCTGCTGAGGGAGAAGGATCTTGACCTGAGATGTATCCAGAATCATGCCCAGAAAGGACCTCACCAATGACGGAGACAGGGAAGACTTGGGGTGGTTGATCACCCAGCCGAAGGACTCCAGTGTGGACACCACCATCTGGGTATCCAGCTCTGCCTGCTGGAAGGACTGAGACATGATGAGAATGTCATCCAAGTAAGGAAGGATGCGAATGCCCTGAGATCTCAGCAGAGCCATTACTCCCGCCAGTACCTTGGTGAAAAACCTGGGAGCCGAGGTGAGACCGAAAGGCAAGGCTACAAACTGGTAGTGCTGATCTTCCAGAGCGAACCTGAGAAATTTCTGATGACCTGGAAAGATTGGTACATGAGTCTCCATGCGAAAATGCTTGAATCTGACAAACTTGTTGAGGCGTTTTAGATCCAGGATGGGTCTGATGGACCTGTCCTTTTTGGGGACAGTGAAAAGATTGGAATAGAATCCTCTGCCCTTTCCCTCAAGGGGACTGGGCAAATGACCCCCAACTCCAGAAGATTTTGGACAGCAAGACACAGACCCTGAGCTGACAAGGGGCTTTGAGCCATTCGGGATTTGACGAATCTTGGGGGTGGCCAGGCTGCAAACTCTATCTTGTAACCGGAGGACACTACCTCCTGAATCCACCAGTCTGAGACATGAAGCCTCCAGACGTGAGCAAAGAGCCGAAGCCGTCCCCCCACTCGGATGGGTAAGGGCGCCCCTTCATGCCTGAGGGGGCTTGGGGGAGGACTTAGGCTTGGGACCCCAGGAGGGGCCAGGACGGCCACGTCCTCTGCCCCGCCCCAAAAATCTCCGTGAGCCCCAGCAAAGAAGGCTCCTCGACCAATTCTGGAACCACGGAAGGAAGGGAGAAAGGCACCTGTACCCCGAAAGGACCGGGATGGCCTCCTACGTTGAGGTAACCTGCCGCCCTTAGCAAACAAGTCCAAGCATTCACCAAAGAGGCACAGCCCCTTAAAGGGAAAGCCAGTGAGAGCCTTCTTAGCAGCATTATCAGCTACCCACTGACGCAGCCAGAAAGAGTGGTGTATAGCCACCAAAAGTGCAGATGTCCTCCCACACATTCTAATGGCATCATCCATGGCAGACAGAACACATGCGACAAATTCATAGCAAAGCAGGAGAGAACTGTACTCTTCTCCCCCCGCATCATCAGAGGCCCCATCTAAGAGACTCTTAAGCAGCCCTTTAATAGCAATAGCTGTAATGGCAGAGGCACAAACCGGGCGCAGCGCAGTCCCCACACAGGCAAAAGCATGGCAAGCCAGCTGGTCCATGCACCGGTCCTCACCATCCCTCAGGGTAGTAGTGTCAGGGGAATGCATGACGGCGGAGCCACAGCAGGAGGGGAGATACAGAGCACTTCAAAAATATGAGCCAAAAGCCTGTCAGTATCATCTGAGGACCAGAAGAGGAGACCCGATACCACCATAAACCTTAGGCCGTTCCTCAGATGATTCTGAATCAGAGAATAATTCCCCCTCCTTCAGGGGAGTATAAACGATAATGTCAAAAAATTCCTCAGCCTCCATAGGAAAGAGAGAAACAGCGAGTGATAAATGCCGCTTCTTAGCAGAGGCCCTACGCGGAGCAGACCCAGCAATATGTTTTTCAATGCTGGCCACCCGTGCAGCCAAATCAGGTTGAGACTACCCACTGGCATGCACTCACTGGGGGTCAGATGTAAGCGTCGGGGGGGGGGTAGGCGAAGCCAGAGGGGGCGCAGGCCCAGGAACAGGTAACCCAGACTGCAGCGCCAGTACCTGCTGTGCGCAGGATACACATACCCTGACATCATCACCGATTGGGGATACCCCACACGCAACACATAGTTGGGCTTGTCCCGAAGGAACCCCAGGCCCATTATCCCCAGAAGCCTCCATATGGTGATTTGAGCGGCACAACAGGCCAGTAAGGGTTAACGCTAATAATAGCTACCCAGGATGCCCCAATGACCCGCTAAGGAAGTGGGAGGTAATGAGGGGGGATGGCCGTAAGAAACCACAGTGCCGGAGTTTTAACCCGCCGGAAAGACATAATAAACATTCCCATGAAATACAGCAGAAGGAATCTAGAAAAAAATCACCCCACCGGGGTTACTCACGGACCGCAGGGAGCCAGCAGCACACGCAGCCAGGAAGACAAAATGGCGTCCGCAGACCTCGAGGGGCAGGCCGTGTGATGTAAAAATCATCATCCACAGAGCCCGCCCCCCGAAGAGCGTGAAACGCTCCCACGTGATCCGGCCGGCCAATCGCGGCCCAGCAGCTTCTGAGGCAAATGCCGCCGCCGTCCGCGGAGCGCAGTACAAGCGCGCGGCGTTTTACCACGTAAAAGCAGCATAACCCGTTCAAAAATTAAAAATACAGTTTTAACCACTGTGACCCCCCCCCCCCGGGGATCTCCAGAGGGAGAGCAAGGGGTATAACAGAAGGATTCCCAGGGTGACGACGGTGCCCAGGGGAGTGAGGGAGAAGGGAAACACCTATGGGAATAGGGGTTAACTGCACAGGATAAGCCTGGCAAAACCCATGAAGCAGTGGGGGCATCCCAAAAGGCTCACCATCAGCCTAAACCGCCTACCCTGTCAGAGCAGGGACTGCGGTAGGACCATAGCTCCTCAGCACCTTCTTAACTGGTGCTTACTAACCTACCTTCACCCGAACCTTGTCAGCCGAAGCTGGGAGGCAGTATATGGTACGGAACGGGTGGGAATAGTCCTGCAGGCATAATAGCTCCGCTCACCTGCGCCACAGGTGGGAGGTCCCTGGCTAATAAAGGCCAGGAAGAGCCACAAGCCGTTTTCTGCAGTCCAGCGCCATCTTGTGGATGTATTTCACAGAAGTAAGGAATATTCTGGAACAGGACGTGCTGTATACTTAGAATAAATCTTATACTATATACTTATTATTACTTGAGAAGATTCAGCCTCGTTTTCCCCACTATCCTAAGTACCTTCCAGAATACTACTAATGTAGAGGCAATTATCTCCTTTCCCACCGTATTGGCTGTGCCAACCCTATATATAGCATTACATTACAGTGGCCCAAAAGAAAAGGCAAAAGCAATCATTATTGCAGTGCACGTATTATCAACTTTTGGGATTAGCCATTCATGAATAAATGTCAATCGCCAGGCTAAGTAGAAAATATACATATCAGGCAATTCTAAACCACCTTGTGATATAGCCAGGGTAAAAGTTGAAAGAAGAATTCCTCTATTCCACAAAAAACTTACCAAATAACCTTTTTGTTTAACCAAACATGCTTTTAGGTATCAAAAAGGCTTATTTACCAGGACATGGCATTAAACAGGACATAGCCCCAGAAGTGTACATATATTTATGTTTAGAAGGCTAGCTACAAACCAATCAGTTGCAAAGGCCTGGAAGAAACAATTTGTGTGTATCTGGGAACCCTAGTATGTGTACATCATGCCCAATTTGCCATGCTTCTCCCTAAATTAGTAGGTGTCTGAGTCATAACCCCCGAGACAGTTGGACACCTAGCCCCTTCCCTCTTCTCCCCATCCTACCTTTTCGACTTTTTTCTCTTCTCCTTACTTTTTTCATTAACATCCTTAGCATAAGCACTATTACTTGAAGATGTTTGAAGAACTCAAACAAAATACTGTACTAATGGCACATTGCCAATGATCTCACCATGTAAACCCCTGCTGCCACCCACTTGTAAAGGTCCACAGTGAGAATGAACAGAACATCTTAAAGCAGACTAAAACTCTCTAAGCCCCCATGCCTTCATTTTAGACTCCAGAGCCAGCTCATAGTTTTGATTTGCTTTTAATTCTTTGTCCTGAATAGGTAGAACTGGAGGGCCCTAAATACATGCAAGAGATGCAGGCACTCATGATGTGAATTGGCTGGACAGAAAGAGGGAATGACTATGTCCTAATTAACATGGGAGGCTGAAATCTGGGCAAAAACCAATTTGAATTTAATTTGAAATATATTAAAATGGATACAAAGGTGACAGCACAAATCCCTGCACCAGCTGACGCAAGTTCAAAACCGCACACTGTGTCCAACGTTGCATTACCCTATGACTAGAACATGAGAACATCTTCATCCTGACAAAGTTAACAAAATACTGGGGAAGGCTATGTTAACACCTATTTATTGCGATAAGGGCCTGAATTTTGTGGACATATAAAAGGTGCACTATATCAAATGATGTGCTGATTTTTTGGAATTAAGTTTTCAAACTCAAAATAGGAACATAGAAACGGAGATAATCAGGTATCAAAGAAACACAGCCATACAAGGTATCAAGGATCATACACTAAAATAAATTGAACTATTTGTTGTTTTCTGAAGCTGTGCAAGCGTCAGTGATAAACTGAGATGAAAAAGAAAATTCTGTTAGTACTCACCTGTAGAATTAATTTCTCTTTCATTATTTCTTCAGGACATCAGACCTAATTCAGAGACGAATGGGTTAACCTCTCGACCGAAGGGCGTGAACTGCAAGACAAAGGTGTGGCTCCACCTCCCAGATCTATATCCTCCTGGTTGACTTCCTCCACTTCAGTTTAATTAAAAAGCAGTAGAACAGCCGCCTGGGAGACGTTCCCCTATCTCCTGTTGGAGATAAAAGGATGGAGACCAGATGACAAGACTATGGTGAGGCTATTTACAGCCTCACCAAGACTAGGCATCCAAGGCATGGACATAGCAACCTAGCAGATAGGGAGGGTCTGATGTCCTGAAGTAATAATGGAAGAGAAGTTAATTCTACAGGTGAGTACTCACAGAATTTCCTTTTCTCTTTCATTTCACTTCAGGCCATCAGACTAAATTCAGAGACGAATGGGAACTCCAAAACCAGTACCTTACTTCAGGGTGAGATCCCAAAAAACCTTATTCCTTACTCTCAGGAATAAGACCTTACAAGACATTTAACTTACTACAGTCTGTAAGACTTTTCTACCAAAAGCGGCATCCGCCAAGGCTCTAACATCCACCTTATAGAATTTGGTAAATGTATGAACTGAAGACCAAGTAGCGGCTTTGCATACTTGGGGTTGATGCTCAAAAGCCCAAGATGCTCCAATAGCTCGTGTTGAATGAGCAGTAATCCTAAAAGGAGGATCCTTCACTTGGGAAACATAGGCTCTTATCACTGCTTATCTAATCTATGGACTGATGGTAGACTTAGCTGGCGGAAGACCTTTCCGTGGACCCTCAGGTATGACAAATAAGGAGTCCGACCTAAGGAGAGATTGTGTAGCAGTGAGAGGATATCTTAGCACTCTAACTACATCCAGCGAGTGAAGAACCCTTTCCTTATCGGACACTGGAGCAGGACATAAGGAAGGCAAAACCACCTCTTCATTAAGATGGAAAGGGGAAAAGAAGAAAATCCTGTTTAAAACAGATCGAGAGCAATTGCATCTGAAGCGCTCTTGTGTGAAACTGTGCAAAGGGCACTGTCTCGAAGCAAGATACCATCAGGCCCAACAAACTCATTCCCTGACGAATTGTCGCGTGAGGACAGGTCAAGAGACCATGTAGATAAGATAGTCTGTGTATCCTTCTGGGCCTCCTAGCATGATGGGGCCCATATCAACAGGCTGTCTAAATAAGGGATTATACGTATCCCCTGACTTCTCGGATAAGCCATGAGACTTTCCAACACCTTGGTAAACACCCTTGGAGCTGACAGGCCAAAAAGGCAGAGCCACAATCTGAAAATGTAGGCCATCTACTGCAAATCGCAGAACTTCTGATGACCTGGAAAAATCGCATCCCTTATATCCAGTGTGGTCATAAAATCTCCCGGCTCGCATGCCATTACTGTGTACTTCAATGTTTCCATGCGAAATCTCCTCAGAAGGACGAACTTGTTGAGGCCCTTGAGATCTAATATCGGGCATACCAATTTGTCCTTCTTGGGAATTATGAATAGATTGCAGTAAAACCCCTGACCTTTTTCTAAAGGAGGGACAGGACAGACTACTCCAATCTCTAAAAGGCAAGATACTGCAGATCTCATTGCTTCTGCTTTCTGCGGATTTTGGGATACTCCTGTCCAAAAGAATCTTCGAGGAGGTTTGGCTCCTAACTATCTTGTAACCTGAGATCACGACCTCCTGTATCCAAAGATATGTTACATGGCGCTTTCAAATGTGCGCAAACTGTAGAAGCCGACCCTGCAAGGGTGGGGGCGTCCCTTCATGCCTGAGCAGGCTTTGAAGGAGATTTGGCCTTGTTTCGCCAAACTCTTCTTGCCTTATTTTGGGATTTTGATCTATTCCAGAAATTTCTACGGTATGCTGGAAAGGCAGCACCTCTACCTCCCGGAAAAAGGCGGAGGGTTAAAAGGCTTGCGGAAAGTAGTAATAGACTTCTGTGGCAGAATAGTACTTACCACCAGTAGCCTCCTTAACCATGTCATCCAAGCACTCCCCTAACAGATGCTGCCCCTTATAGGGGAGTCCTATTAGATGTTTTTTAGAGACTATGTCAGCTGACCACTGTTTTAGCCATAAGATACGCTTTAGAATAATGCGTATGCACCGGAAAAACCATCCTCTGTTTTTCCAGTTTAAACCAGTGCCCCTTTATTTTTTTGGGGACTTCTGGGCCCGAAAAACCCATATTCTCCAAAATGGATGTAATCAACTTATCCACCGTCTCCTTAAAAGAAGAGCCCCCTTGTGTAGAGGGCTCTGAATCCGAGTCCCTATTGGATGAAGCCAGATTCCTTCTGGGCGACTATGGCAGCAATAAAATCCTCTTCAGATTCAGAGGAATTCAAACGATTCTTTTTTCCTGAAGCTTTTCTAGGAGCCGGTGGTTCTGAGCGAATCTCTAGGCGGACCAATCTATCTGCCAACTCTTTAAGGACATCCTTGTCCTGAGGTTGGGCTGCCAAGGTAGACTTAGAATCTAATTGCATGGAGACAGGGAAGAAGACCCTGCAGGAGGAGACAACTGTCTTCCATACACCACCACTGTTGCACATTGCCGGCACACCGTGCGATCCTCATTCAGTGCCTGTTTGTATACTAGACATGGGGTGGATCTATCTGCTACACGACCAGATCCGATTACCCCAGATGCCCCTGTCATGGTGATTAATACTAGATTACCTCCCAGGGGGACTAAGACCTAGTATGTGAACAGTTCCCGATAGTCACAAGACTATTCTAAGACCTCAGAGGGTGAACCACACCAATATATTGCCGGTCTTTTCCCACAATCTAAAAGACAAAAAAACAATATATATGAAGAAAAACATAATAATACACATAATCATTAAAAAAAGAAAATGACCTTCCCAAAGGTTTAGGTCCACTTGAGGGTGGCTGTGCAGCAGCTCAGAAGCAGCCCTTTTGCCGGCCTACAACCACAGTAATCATGCGCTGCCGGAGGAGAACCGCGATGTCAGCGGTACTAGGAACCTTGCCTAGCTGAAAATCTTCCAGAGGCAGCAGATAGTAAAATTAGCGTACACCGTGGGAAGAACAGCGAGATGTCGTCGGCACTCGGCACTTCGCCCACCCGAAAATCTTCCAGTGAAGACGGCTGGAGAAGAACCGCAATGTCAGCGGTACTCAGCACTTCGCCTGGCCGAAAATCTTTCAGTGAAGGCGGTCGGAGAAGAACCGCGATGTCAGCGGTACTCGGCACTTCGTCTGGCTGAAAATGTTCCAATGAAGGCGGCTGAAGAACCGCAATGTCAGCGGTACTCTGTGCCCGGCCAAAAATGTTCCAGCAACAGCGGGGTAAAGGAAGAGCCACACACCGATGCTCGCCACTATGCTAAGCCGAAAATGTTTCCATAAAAATGTTTCTATAGGCGGTGGGTAGATTTATTGCTTTGAGGTGAAGGATAAATCATCAGAAAGAACCCTCTGCACCCTTCCTGCCGATTGACTCCGCCCCTTAACCCTTTGAGTGCCGGCCTACCGAGATTTTTTGTCACAATCTGTTGCCAGACGACTTTTCACGTTTTTGCGCTACACGTGTGCAACCTTGATTTTTGAAGGGATTTCCAGGGATTTTCAATGAAAATTATATATTGTTTTTTTCAGCAGAGTCTGGGCTTCAACAGGAAATGTCTTGTTTGGCCTTTTTTTAGTTTATTCTCAATACTTTTGGGTGAAATGTGCAAAAAAATGAAAAAAAACCTATTGTTTACAATTTGTAGTGTTTTTTTTGTAATAAAAAATGTAAGTTTGTTAATAAAATATTATTGCGTGTGAAAGCCCTATTTCTCCCGGTTACAATGGTACCACATATGTATAGGTATACCCCCTTTCCTGAAACAGCAGTTTAGGAGATTCCAGATAGGATACAACTATGCAATATGATTGCATAGTTGTAAGGGGTTAATAAAAAAAAAAAAAAAAATGACATGGGGTTCCCCCTCCCAGGGGGGGGGGGGGGGGACCTCATTTCTTTTTTGGAATTCTAAGGGTTAAAAACCCTTAAAATCCCCCCCAAAAAATGACATAGGGTCCCCCTTACCCAGCATTACTGACCCGGACCAGCTATGGGGGCTTGTAGAACAGGGCGCAGGGGCCAGCGTTGGTGGCCCCTGGCCCTGCAGGCTACTAGCCCATATAGCCACGTGGCCAGGGCCCTTCTGCCCCCCCCTGGCCGTTGGGGAGGCAGGTAATGGGAAGCTGGGGGTTATGGCAAGTCACCCGCTTGCCGCAGGTGACCTGCCATACCCAAAGCCTTGTGAACTGGTATAAGGGGTCTCATGGACTCCTTACCAGTTCACAAAGGGTTAAGTTAAAAAAAAAGACACCAGACAAGTTCTTTATTATTCTATTTTCACTTATACTTACCTCCCATCCAGTGTCCCACGCTGCTGCAGATGACAGTTGTCGGTAGTGATCAGAGCAGGGAGGGTGGCAGGCAGGGAGATCAGAGCCACCCTGCCTGCCACCCTCCCTGCTCCGATCGCTGCTGACAACTGACAGATCGGAGCCCGGGTGCCAGTAACCCGAGGAGCGGGATGACGTCATCAAGTGGGCTAGGGGCGGGGCTAGGGAGGCGGGGCCAGCGCCAGCCGAAGAGGATGGTGATGGCCCGTTTCTGGGCCCTCAGAAGCAGCGTGGAAAGCCCAGGGGGGGGATCGGAGCCCCCCCTGGTGAAGAGAAGACCCGGGGAGAGCCATCGCGCTGCCAGGTGAGTAAATATCATTTACTGTTTTTTTTTTTTTTTCAGATGTCGGCGCCGGCGGGGGGGGGGGGGGGGGGCTATTCCGGGCCCCCTCCTGAAGATCAGAGGCCTGGGGGCGGAATTCTAACATTCTTGTACAGAATCACTGGCCCTTTCAAATGAGGGGTAAGGTAAGTCTGTATGTTTTTTACTTTTTGTTTTATGGGCCTCTAAAGTCAGCTACGTGACTCTCACGTAGCTGTCACTTAACGGTTGGAGAGGCAGCTACGTGAGAGTCACGTAGCTGGCACTAGAAGGGTTAAAGGAGCGCAAATTTTGAATCAGTAGAAACACGTGGGAAAGAACATTAAAGAGGAAATTAATTCCCCTGGTTCCCCCTCAATCAGGCTCACCAGACAAAAACCTGTGGCGGAACACACAGCCAGGAGTGTCACTCTTTTTTAAAAAACAAAAAAGGTGACACCCCACAGCTCCCCAAAACTCTGGCGCTTACCCTACGATCCTGACCTGAATGCAGCTTAGCTGCAGAGGCAAAGTAGGTCCATTCAGATCAGAGGAGTCAGGTTTCCAATACCCCCACTTCCAAGGCAAAAAGTAAATGGAAAGGAGTCAATAACACACTTGCAGTCCAATTCCAACTGCAAGAAAGAAACTGAAGAGGAGGAAGTCAGCCAGGAGGATATAGGCCTGGGAGGTGGTGCAATCCATGGCCTTCGTTCAAGTGGCTAACCCATTAACCTCTGAATTAAGTCTGATAGCCTGAATTAAAATAGAAAAAAGAGGGTGGCAATGAAGGAGAAAAATAGGGACACGGAGGGATTGGGTAGGAAGGAAGGGAGGTGGGCAGGATCATTAAAGAGAGCACTCCCTCAATTTCCTAAGGCTCTTATTCCCAGGACTGCTTAAAGAGTGAGCCCACTTTTGAATGAATTTTTGAATGTGTATATTTTTGTGTGGGTGCTGAGGGAATCTAGTATTTTTTATTTTCCAAGTCATCCTTCAGCATGACCACACAGAGAGAGGCTCCACCCCCTGGGAGGAAAAACTGAAACAGAGGTTAAAAGCCCCACCCCCTTCCTCCCCACCTCAGTTCTTTGGGTTTCCTCCCTGGGAAACCACTGGACAGAGTGTGCTAAGATGTGTTAGATTACTGGACCCTGTCTTAAATTATGTATATTTATATCTTGGGCAGTTGCATACTGCATCTATAATATTAATCTTTAGTATGTCTGCCTAAAGTCACCCCAATATACTCTGGTTTCTCTTCAGAATGTACAAATCTTTCACCTTTTACTAAAGATTTCCATGGAGAGGAACAATACTGAGTTTTGTGTCAATTTTTGCACCCCCCAACTGTGGATATATCAGCTTATATAATCTTTTGTGCCATTACAGATATAGTATTTTAATTACCTATGTATATTCACTCCTATTACCGACACTTAGCCCCTGGTGTTCAATGGATAGAAACTGTGCTAATTTCATAATGTACCCAGGTGGGCCCTAGCCAGTGTGCCCTGGGAGGGGGGGTCCTACTCCCACTTTTTTCTGGTTCAGAAGCCATCAGGGAAGTATCGAATAATTTTGAATTTATGGAGATTGAACAGGTTCATTTGATACAAAAAGTTCAGAATGGAGTCAATATTCTGTTACAGAATGCCCAGATGGCGAACCTAGATTTATAGAACTTCTGCCTTCATATACCCATTCTGAATTTAGACCGCAAATATCTGTGGTTTACGGTTTAGTTAGATCAGGAAATCTTTGGCTACCAGTATAGGGCATTCGGCCTGTCCTCATCTCTGAGGATTTTCACAGAAATCCTGGCAGAACGGATTGCTTACCTCAGACAACATGGAATCATGAAGATCCCCTATTTAAATGACCACATCCTATTAAATAAATCAAGACCAGTGCTCCTGTTAGATCTAGAAAAGACCCCGTCCTTACCAAAAAGCCTGGGGTGGGTGATAAATCTAGAATAAAACACCCTAATGCCCAGTCAGCACTGCAGATGGCTGGGGTTCAACATAGACAGCACTTCCACAAGAAAGGGTGGACAGGATCAAAACAGAAGTTCAAAGATTAATAGCAGTCCCTCAGGTCTCCTTAAGGGAGATCATGAAAAACTTGGGTCTCATGACCTTGGCAATTCCCGCAGTACCATGGGATCAACTTGACATAAGAACACTGCAGAAATTTCTTCTACAGCAGGGGGACAAGCAACAAAGCACACTGGACTGACTAATCCAGTTACTTCTGAGTATCCTAGAGGATCTCAGGCGGTGGCTAGATCCAGGGTTACTAGGAAAAAGATAGAGACAGACAAACCCAGTAGTGATCATGACAGATGCAAGCAATTAGGGTTGGGAAGTCACCTAGTGCAGGTAAAGTGGCCAAAGCCTTGGCAGCCAGGTCCTCGAATTCAGAGAACTCCTGGCGGTCAAGTTGGCACTAGATCAAGTTCAACCAATCATAGCAGGCAGAGACCTATAGATAAGGTACTAGACCACACATCCACAGCAGCTTATCTAAACCACCAAGGGGGGGGGGGGGACCAGATTCTCAGCTCTAACAAATGTGTTTCCTATGCTTACTGTCGCAGGTCTGGTCAGTATCGGCAGTTAATCAGAAGGGCACCCTAAATACTCTAGCAAGACTATTTAAGTCGAGTCAGGATTCAGCGGACAGAATGGTGTTTGAACCAAGAGTTTTTCATTCAAATCGTAAATAGTTGGGGTCTCCTGCAGATAGACCTTTTTGCCAATGCCAGCAAACCAAAATGGGACTATCCTAAGAAGTTAGGCTTTTTTCGATCAGAGTGACTGAAACTCTTCTGGCCAGTCAAAAATTGACTACTAGGCTAATCTACGAAAAGGTATGGAAATATTTTTTCTTCTTTTTGTTAACAAGTTGAAGAAAAAAAAAAGACAGTACACAAATTCCTGCAGGAATATTTGGGGAAGGGACTAGCTGTAAGTACATTAAAGATTTAAACTTCCGCATTATCAGTTTTCCGCGAACAAAATTGAGAAAGAATGAACTAATCAATGCTGTTTTCAAGTCAACTGTATTAAAAGGACTAATGGAACCTCCTTTAAAACCTCTAGATGAGGTTCAGAGATTTGGTTATCACTAAAATATTGCTTCCTGCGAGCCATTACACCTACTAAGCGAGTAAGTAAACTACCTATGAAAAAGCCCTATTAGGCAGTGCTGCCAAACAAAGTTATACTTAGACCTAATGCTTGTGTGTGACAAAAACAGTGATTTCTTCTAAAAGGAGATAATCCTTTCAACACTACCTATGGTGCAGACAAGGAAGAAGATCTCTCACTGCTAGTTGTTAGAAGATCCCTGATCATTTACTTGTAAAGATCTTGAAAATGGAGTATAGCGGAACAACTTTTAAGTAACTTTCGTGGAAAAAAATAAGAAAGGCTTAGTAGCCTTGAAGTCAACTATAGCCAGATGGATATAAAAGGCTATTGCACAAGCATATTCTACTAGAAAAATTTCGCCCTCAGAGGTGTCTGCCCATAATACAAGAGCCATGTCAGCATCTTGGGCAGAGATGACTGGCGCTTCTTTGGATGAGATATGCAAAGCAGCAATGTGGTCATCACCCCACACCTTCCTCAAACGTAGACTTGATCTATTATCTGCACAACATCAGGCCTTGGGTAGAAGGGTACTACTTGCAGCTTCCCACCCCTAGGGTTCAATCCTTGCCTAATCCTCTCCGTGTGGTTATGCCTAAGGATGACTTGGAAAAAACACTGGTAACATATTTTATAAGAATCCTTCAGCATGACCACCTAGTACCTGCCCAGTGTCCAAGGTTTATTTAGGTTACTTTACAAAGGCTGAGGTGGGGAGCAAGGGGTGTGGCTTTTAGCCAATGTTTCAGCTTGAGTTTCCTCCCTGGGGGTGGAGCTTCTCTCCCGGTGTGGTCATTCTGAAGGATTCCAAAAAAATCTATTACCGGTAAGTCTAATGGTGTTTTTTTTCTAATGTTAGAAAATCTGTTTTATAGAAGCAGTTTCATCTGTTGCTATTAGTAATATAGACCAAATGCAGACTTGGTGTACATTGCCAATCTGACAGACCGTAGATAGTCGCAAAGAACACAGCAGTGGCCATAGCAGCAATATTATGTGTGTGTCCCTTCTATCTTTTGGTGTAGAGAATGGGTGTAAGTTGCCAATAGCAAACAGTTGTAAGTAGTGAAAACTGCTTCCATATAACACATTTGCAAACATAGAAAAAAAGTACTACATCTTCAGCACAGCAACTTGAGAACATCATTTTGGCACAAGAAAAAGATAATTCTGTGAGTACTCAACTGTAGAATTGGTTTACCTTCCATTATTACTTCAGGACATCAGAATTCAGTAATGATAGGGTTAACCTCTCGGCTGAAGGGGGCGTGGACAGCAAGACAGACGTGGATCCTCCTCCCGCTCTATATCCTTCTGGCTGACTTCCTCCAATCCAGTTTAATTGAAAAGCAGTAGAACCAGCCGCCCGGGGGGGGCATACCTATATCTCCTGTTGGAGACAAAAGGCTGGAGACAAAATACAAGACTCTTCTCTCCGATTAAATATATATCTCCTCCTCAGTACCCTGAACTTGGGTGGGATCCCCAAAAAGTTTAATATAACAAAAAAAGAAAAAAATTGGGGTGTGTTGGCCCCAAGGTTGGACCACTAAGGGACAACACACTTCACTGCTGTGACCCAGAACCCAAAAATAAGTCTAAAGTCTGTGAGGGCGACCCCGCCTTATTCAATAAAGTTCAAGTAATTGTTAAAGTTTTCTTTACATGTGTACTAGACCCTCTGAGTCCAGAAATATTGTTAAATCCAAGAAATTTAGCCGAGTATTGCTATACTATAAGTATATATATTATAAGAGCGGGAATTATAAAGCACAGTGTGGCACTAAGTGTAGAGCTCGCTATACATACATCCAGATTGTAGGGAAGCGTCATTGTTAGGCTTATGGTCAGCTTGCCTCCTCTGTCCAGGTGAGGTAAGTACAAAGTGTCTAACATAGGCACTTATATACTGGACTTCCACCCATTTCCTGGGCGGTATCCCTCTCCTCACCTGCTTCCCATTAAACAATCCCAGTCGGCAGTGTCTGTAGTCACCATTTTTGCGGAACCCTCCATATCACCATAGGTGTGTTGTAGGGCTTCCCCTGGTGGTATTGTATATCTACAGCAGCCTAGTGGGCGATATTGTTTGGGGAGACTGAGTCTTAGATTCATTCCTATGTGTTGCTGAGCTTATACCAGCTTAAGAGGGAGCTTAAGGAAAAAAGAAAAAAAAAGGAGCTTAAAGAAAAAAAAAAAAAAAAGTAACGCACTGCTGATAGTCCCTTATCATGAGGGATGCTGGAGTACAGTGACTCCACATCCAGGCCAACTAGGAAGGTCCCCGGGGTCGCACTCATCCCATCTGAAATATGTAGGAGGTGACCTGTGTCCTTCAGGTAGGATGGCAGTTGATGGACCAGTGGTTGCAGGTGGTGATTGACAAAGCGACTGGCCCTGTCCGTGAGAGACCCCATGCCTGACACTATGGGATGCCCGGTGGGGAAACTATAGATTTGTGCACCTTAAGAAGGGCATAGAAAGTTGGTATAGTCGGGCATGGGGCCTCAACAAGGCACCAGTCTGCTCGTCAATCACTTTCTCCGCAACTGCCTCCCAGATGAGTTGTATTCCCCGGAGGCCTCCCCAAGCCTGGACATGGAGGCACGGACATACCAATTTTTATTGTCCAATATTTTTCTGCACATATGCACATATTGTTCATTACTACCACATTCCCCCCTTGTCTGCTGTTTTTTTAGTCAGAATCTGCTTCTAGTTAAGATAATGCTAGCTGTAAATTACGAGGCAGGTTTGACTCTCTTTTGCTTGTTAATTTCTTTGACGACTTCGAAGGTATTGTTTCTTTTTGGTGGGAAAAAAGTTGAGTTCCAGCAGGAACTTCTTCATGTGTGGGAGTCCGTATTACATCGGATAGGTTAACTATATTAGCTTCTTTGTGAGATATTGATTTATGATTATCTACATTACGGTTAATGGAGCCTTTAGGGGGTGACTTATCAGCCGTTAGAGCTTGAAGTCTAAGGGCTTTTAGCCGTCTCCTAAAGTTTCTCCTCTTGTTGTAGTATTGTTTAAAAAATGAAGATCAGGGTTATATTTCGGCTGGTCTTGGGTGCCCTCATATCTAGCGGCATCCCCTTGAATTTTTTGTACCCTTGACCTGGTCAGTACCTCCCCCTGTTTTAAAGAGTTTTAAATTTCATGTCTTGGGGGGCCCTTTCTTGTGAGGATATATCTCCCCAATTCCTTGGGGCTTGTGTTTATCTGTTCTCCATGCCCGGCCAGAGGTATGCTCTACTCTATTTGTAGGCTATGGTATCCCTTTGTAATTTATGTTCTTTTTTGTCTATAATGTCCCTATTAGCTTTTTCAATAGACACTTTAATGTGATCGTCCCTTTTTATAAAGTACTCATCTTTCTTATAGCTACTGAGGTCCTCAGCTAACTTTTTTATTTGGACCTCCAAGGAAGCCAGTTGTTTATTATGTTGTTCAATCAGGAGGTTTATCAAATCGCTAGAGCACTCCTGGAGTATTCCCTCCC
The DNA here is from genome assembly GCA_027917425.1 of Gastrophryne carolinensis. Classification (NCBI taxonomy): domain Eukaryota; kingdom Metazoa; phylum Chordata; class Amphibia; order Anura; family Microhylidae; genus Gastrophryne; species Gastrophryne carolinensis. Next base: position 126,414,099 of record CM051243.1, on the reverse strand, counting down.
ATTTCCGTTTGAAAACATAATCAATTGTCCCTATTTGGGGAAACAATTTAAGTCTAAGTCCCTTAGGTACTATTTGTTTTTAGAGGCATTCTTTAATGTACTGGATATCCCACCAAATCTTAGATTTTTTTTAAGGAGGGTTGTGTGTAGGAAATTGAAAATAGATTGTATTGTCCATCCTATCTGAGGGACGTAGGTCACCTCCTACATATTTTAAATGGGATGAGTGTGACCCTGGGGACCTTCCTATCTGGCCTGGACGTGGACTATCCCTCATGATAAGGGACTATCAGCAGTGCGTTACTTTTTAAATGAACTTGACATTGAGCAGCACAATCTTAATCTATTTTTGTTAAGATTACTAAAATTCATCCTCATCCTCCCCCACAATCTCTCTCTCTTCGACAGACAAATTTACCATCAGATACAAGGCACAGCAATGGGAACAACATGTTGCCCATCCTATGCAAACCTGTATCTTGCCCGTTGGAAGAGGAGATTGTGGGCTGAAGATGAGTTAATCAAGTACTTGTGCCACAGGTACATTAACATCCTATTTTTATGGACAGGACCAGAACCTTTACTAAAGGATTTTGTGCAAACCCTAAATCAAAATGACCTTAACCTGAAATGTACTTTGTAGTATAGCAATACTCAGCTAAATTTCTTGGATTTAACAATATTTCTGGACTCAGAGGGTCTAGTACACACCAACTACTAACGCAAATCAACGGCAGCTAACACCATCTTACGAGTGTCTACTTCACACCCTAAACACCTGTTACACAGTATACCTTTTGGTGAATACATCCGTGCCCCTAGAAATTGCACCATGGATCAGGATTTTCAAGTATCAGCAGATGGCATTAAAAAGAGACTGTCTGGAAGGGGTTACAGCAATAAAGTATTGAATTAAGCATACAAGAAAGCCAAATTAAAAACAAGGCCCAAACTCCTGTATAAACCAAAACTTCAAAAACTGACTGCCCACTGGCCATCACCATAACATACTCTGAACAGCAACATAAAATCAAAAGCATAATCAGACAAAATTGGCATATAATTAAGGACGACCACCAACTGGGGAATTTTCTACCCAACAAACCTAAGATTATATATAGATGTGCCAACAACATCAGAGAGGATGCCATTTTCATCACAGGTATAATCAAAACCCCAAAGGGTTAACGGTCCAGGGGCTAGATCGTATTCACTTACCCCCTAAGGGGGGAAATATTGAAAAATTGACACTCCAGAGGGAAACAAGATGAATCAATAGATTGAAAGCTCACATCCCTCCGGGATTATTTATAACAGCGCTATACATAAACCCCCCCTCTCCCCCCTTTTTTTTTCTCTTTAAGCTCCTTTTTTTCTTTAAGCTCCCTCTTAAGCTGGTATAAGCACAGCAACACATAGGAATTAATCTAAGACTCAGTCTCCTCAAACAATATCACCCACTAGGCTATGTTATATCACATACACTATCTGAGTAATCAAACTTTTCATAGTGAATTTATTCACATTTAATTATATATTTTATGTTTTTCATACTGCTGTAGATATACAATACCACCAGGGGGAGCCCCACAACACACCTATGGTGATATGGAGGGCTCCGCAAAAATGGTGACTACAGACACTGCCGACTGGGATTATTTACTGGGGAGAGGGATACCGCCCAGGAAATGGGCGGAAGTGCAGAATATAAGTGCCTATGTTAGATACTTTATACTTACCTCACCCGGACAGAGGAGGCAGGCTGACCATAAGCCTAACAATGAAACTTCCCTACAATCTGGATGTATCTATCGGCCCATAGCGAGCTCTATTCTGAGACAGAAAGGCATTACAGGATCGACTTGCTTCCAATCTCTGTCACTGAGTCTATACATGTGAGTACACTTAGTGCTACGCTGTGCTTTATAATTCCCGCTCTTATAATATATATACTTGAGTACCATATATGATCATATTCTGGTTTATTATTCATTCCAGATCTTTGTGGACATTTGATAGCATTGGTGTCTTCATGTTACCCCCATATTCTATCTGGGTGAATTATTGCCAAAGCACACCTAAACCTTTTATCAGGTAATTATGTAAAAACTTAGTAATAAGGGTTTAAAGGATATAAAAACTCATATATGGTAGCCTCAATCCAACTTAATAACTTATAGAAACATGAAATTTAAAATTAAGATATTGAAAACCTAAATATAAAATGAAAAAATACCATTTTGTGAGATACTCACCTGTAAAATGGTTATTACGAGTAAGTCACACACCCCACTTCACGATATTCATGACACTTGGGAACCCGGCCTGTAGAGGGCGGTCTTGCAGAGATGACATGGAAAAAATGAGCCCCCTCTTGGTCCATAAGTACTGGGTGCCTCCCACTATTCCTCAGTCTTTTTAAACAGCAGTGAAGAACCAGGAAGAGCCAATTATATTCAATAATTTTAAAATTATATGAGAATAATAATAACAAATAAAGGATCCCTTAGAACAAAAAGAGCCAATTATATTCAAAAATTGTAAAATTATTTGAAATAATAATACCAAATAAAGGATCCCTTAGAGCAAAAAGAGCCAATTATATTCAATAATTGTACAATTATTTGAAATAATAATCACCATATAAAGGATCCCTCGAACAAAAAAGGGCGGGGGAAGTGGGGGGTGTGACATACTCGTAATAACCATTTTACAGGTGAGTCTCTCACAAAATGGTATTATTCCTAGTATGGCACACCCCCCACTTCCCGATATTCATGACACTTGGGACATCCAATAGCAGTGTCTATAATGGGTGGGGACCCCAAAGGAATAATGCATAACTTAAATTACTGCAGCTTGCAGAACTTTGCGGCCAAAAACAGCATCCGCTGAGGCCCGCACATCAACCTTCTAAAACTTAAAAAAAGTATGCACAGAAGACCAAGTCACAGCCTTGCAGACTTGTTCAACAGAAGCTTGGTGCTGAAAAGCCCAAGAGGCTCCAATAGCACGAGTAGAATGAGCGGTGACACGAAAAAGGGGGAACCTTCCCCTTCGCCATATAGGCCCCAATGATAGCCTGATGTATCCACTTACTAAGGGAAGATTTGGCAGGAGCAAAACCCTTCTTGGGCCCAGAAGGCACAACAAAAAAGGCATCTGTCTTGCGGAAGGCCGAGGTAGTAACTAAATAATACTTAACACAACGAACTACATCCAAAGAATGTAAGACCCTTTCCTTGTCGTTACTAGGTTTAGGACACAAGGAAGGAAGAACTATATCCTGATTTAGGTGGAAATCAGACACCACCTTAGGAAGGAAATCCGGTTTAAAACGGAAAGCAACCTTATCTTGATGCCTCTCAAAATAAGGGGCTTGAATAGACAAAGATGCCAGTTCAGAAACTCGGCGGACAGGACTAATAGCAACCAAAAAGGCAACCTTCTGAGTAAGAATAGGAAGAGGAATATCCTGCAATGGCTCAAACGGAGCAGCTTGCATAGCCGAAAGCACCAAATTAAGATCCCAAACAGGAAGTAAAGGCATTCTGGGAGGCCGTACATGCGCGACTCCTTGGAAAAAGGTCTTAACCAAAGGATGAAGAGCAAACGATCTTTGAAAGAAAATTGCCAAGGCAGAGACTTGCCCTTTCAAAGTACTAATCTGTAATCCCATATCCAGACCTCGTTGCAGCTATTCCAGAATTCTAGGAATAGAAAATACTCTACAGGGCAAAGCCCTGGATTCACACCAATCAATATAGGACCTCCAAGTCCTGTAATAAATGACAGAGGAAGACTTCTTCCTAGCGCTAATAAGAGTTTGAATAACCACATCAGAAAGACCTTCTTCTTTCAAGATGGAGACTTCAGTAGCCATGCCGTCAAAGCCAGCGTTTGTAAATTGGGGTAACAAAGTTGACCCTGAGTGATGAGATCTGGAAGAAGAGGCAGATGGACACGATCCACTGCCAGCCTTACGACGGAATTGCTGGCACCTCCTCCAGTGCTAGCTTGCGCACCACCTTGCGGATCATAGAGAATGGGGGAAACAGATATAGGAACCCCAGATCCTTCCAGGCTAGTGACATGGCATCCGCTGCCACTGCCAGAGGATCCTGGGATAGAGACACAAAAGCTGGCAGCTTGTGATTGTGACGAGAATCAAACAGGTCCAACCATGGAGTCTCCCACTTGTGACAGAGGAACTGAAAGACCCTTGGATTGAGAGACCATTCTCCCTGGTGAGAACATCCCCTGCTCAGGGAGTCTGCCTCCACATTCTCTATCCCCGGAATGTAAACTGCTGATATGCAGGGAACATTGATCTCTGCCCACTGAAGGATCAGAGACACTTCCCGGAGGGCACCCCAACTGCGAGTCCCTCCCTGGTGATTGATGTAAGCAACAGCTGTTCGGTCTGACCGAATCTGAACTGGCAGACCCTGTAAGAAATGGGTCAGTCGAAGTAGAACAAGATGTATGGCCCAAAGCTCTAATACATTTATTGGAGAATGAGCCTCCTGAGGCCCCCACAATCCTTGGAACTGATGCTTCTTCCAGAAGCCCCCCCAGCCCACCAGGCTGGCATCCGTGGTAACCAGTTCCCAACGCGGAGTCAGAAATGACTTGCCCTTCTGGAGGTTGTGCGATATTAACCACCACTGAAGGGACTGCAAAACCTGGGGAGACAATAGACAAGTCTGATTCAATGATAGTGGGCACCTGTCCCACTTTGCCAAGAGGAAGAGCTGAAGCGTCCTTATGTGAAACTGGGCAAACGGGACTGCCTCGAATGCAGCTACCATCAATCCCACTAGTCTCATCCCTAGACGGATAGACTGACGAGGGTTGGACAAGAATAGACGAATCAAGTCCTGAATCAGAACCATTTTGGACTGAGGAAGAAAAACCTTGGCCTGAAATGTATCCAGAATCAGGCCCCGGAAGGGAATTTCCCTGGACGGACAGAGAGAGGATTTGGGGTAACTTATTACCCATCCGAACCTTTCTAGCGTAGAAACCACCGTCCTGGTGTCCAACTCTGATTGTTCGAGGGAGGAGGCCGCGATAAGAAGATCGTCCAGGAAAGGCACAATGCGGATGCCCTGGACCCTGAATATAGCCATCACTCCTGCCAGCATCTTGGTAAAGACTCTTGGGGCCGAGGTAAGGCCGAATGGCAGGGCCACAAATTGATAATGCTGGTCTTCTATTGAGAACCTGAGAAATCTCTGGTAACCCGGAAAAATAGGAATGTGTAAATAAGCATCCTTGATGTCTATGGATGTCATGAAGTCCCCCTGACGGAGAACATCGATCGTTGATCGCAGAGACTCCATGCGGAATTTTCTGAAATGGATAAATTGATTGAGTCTCCTTAGGTCTAGGATAGGCCGAACAGAGCAGTTCTTTTTGGGTACCGTGAATAGGTTGGAATAAAACCCCAAACCCCTTTCCGCTGGAGGCACTAGGCAGATGACAGCCATGTTTAACAGATACGCTACTGCTGCCCGCAGTCCCTGCGCAATTGCCGGATCTGACGGCATCCGGGACATGAAAAATCTGGGAGGAGGCCGGGACTCGAATTCCAGTTTGTAACCGGAAGAGACTACTTCCAGAAACCAATTGTCTGATACCTCCTGAACCCAGACCTGGAAGAAGAACCGCAACCGTCCCCCCACCCATAAGGGTGAGGGCGTCCCCTCATTGTTGAGCAGGCTTAGTGGCAGATTTGGTTTTGGACCCCCAATTCTGACTTGGACGGCCACGTCCCTTTCCTCTATTCCATGCATTCCCTCTAGGGGCTGAAAAGGCCGATCCTCTACTGGTTCTAGACCCCCGAAAGGAAGGGTTAAAAGAGGCCATTCCACGAAAGGAACGACGTTGTTACCTACGCTGAAGTAATTTACCTCCCTTAGTGACAGAATCCAATCTTTCTCCAAAGAGGCGCAATCCCACAAAAGGGAGCGCTATAAGTGATTTCTTGGCTACAATATCAGCTGCCCACTGCCGCAACCACACCGACCGCCGAATGGCGACTAACAAGGCAGAGGTTCTGCTGCACATGACCAGAGTGTCATATAAGGCAGAAAGTACAAAGGATGAAAACATCTCACATCGCTTAAGAGCGGCATACTCATCAGAGGCTGGATCAAGCCCTGAGTAATTCATTAGGTCTCTCACAACAGGTATAAGGTAATACGGCCAGGGTATAATGGACCACCCCCCTGCGCCAGAGGAAAGGTAAGCGGGGCTCAACTTTATCACACTCGCCAATATGACTATAATCAAATATACAGATTAAAACATACTTTTTTATTTACAAGCCAATTAAAAATATATTCCTCTAACAAAATTAGTGCATATAATCTACATTTAACCCTATAAGGGAAGCATCTGCAAATAATCTACTGATGAAATACACAGTGGTACAATATAAAGTTGTGATACCAAGTGACCATCATTCCGCTAGACAGACTAGTTTCGCCCTTCCAATTGGCTTCCTCAGTGTCTGCCGGACAGGTTCACTGGATATGAAAGACAGCTGCTGATTGATTGTTGAGGCATCCCGTCCGTCCTGCGTATCCCCTTCCTGCACGGGCGGCGGGAGAGGAAGGGGATACGCAGGACGGACGGCCGCGCTTACAATCCACCTATGCACCGGGTCCTGCATCCGGAGTCTCCTCTCTGGTGGATTTGCCCGCGGCTGAGGGCACTCGGCAGACGGACCACTAGTGCTGACTGCATCTAGATGCTATCTTTCAAGTAAGAAAGGCCATACTCTCTGATATATACCGCCTGAGACTGCAATTTATCTCACTCTAATGCGTATGGGATGCCTCAACAATCAATCAGCAGCTGTCTTTCATATCCAGTGAACCTGTCCGGCAGACACTGAGGAAGCCAATTGGAAGGGCGAAACTAGTCTAGCGGAATGATGGTCACTTGGTATCACAACTTTATATTGTACCACTGTGTATTTCACCAGTAGATAATTTGCAGATGCTTCCCTTATAGGGTTAAATGTAGATTATATGCACTAATTTTGTTAGAGGAATATATTTTTAATTGGCTTGCAAATAAAAAAGTATGTTTTAATCTGTATATTTGATTATAGTCATATTGGCGAGTGTGATAAAGTTGAGCCCCGCTTACCTTTCCTCTGGCGCAGGGGGGTGGTCCATTATACCCTGGCCGTATTACCTTATACCTACTATAGGGGCCAATGACTCAACCAGCCTATCCAAAATGTTTTCTCAGTTCCATGAGGAAACATAGATACATTTATCATTCTTAATCCGCAATCTTGATTTCCAGTGGTGGGTCAAACTCAATTCTGATTCTACCCCTCCTCTTTGGCTGAGGGGTGGAACCAGGACCAACGCAAAGCAATAGTCTCTCACAACAGACCTAATAGCCACTGTCATGAGCACTGAAGCACCAACAGGCAGCAAGGCCGAGCCCACACTGGAAAAATCGTGGCACGCCATTTGACGCTTATCCTCTCCATCTTTAAGTGTAGTGGAGTAAGGAGAATGCAACACAGAAGAATTGGATAAATTAAGCACAGGGGCATCCACCATAGGTGGTGATGACCAACATTTAACAGTATCAGCTGGGAAGGGATACTTCTTGTCCCAGCCCAAGGGAATGCCAGGAAGCCGCGCAGGCTTCTCCCATTCTTTAAGAATAATATCAAAAAATTGCTTTTGATCTGGGATTTCTAAATGAGGTTTAGAGGCTCCAAAGAATGACCCCCTTTTTGAGGAGGGACTACTTCAGGAGGAGTAATAACCAAAACCTCAAATAACTGAGCAAGAGCTTTTGGGGTATCCACAACACTTGCTTCACCCTGCTCAATCTCAGTACCAACGAATTGCTGTTCATAAGAAACATCTGATTCCTCATATAATTCTCCTTCTTCTAACTGAGAAGGATCAGACCAATCAAGCAATTCACAATTGTCTGACTCCCTTGCCGGAGCGGCATGAGTCAAGTGCTTTCTTTTAGCTGAGGCCTTCTTAGGCACAGAGGTAGACATTAATCTTTCAAGATGAGCCAATCTGGCACATAAATCAGCATGCGACTCACCACCCATGACAATATCATTGGGGGTACGGAAAAGACATGGCGGAGTAGGAGATGAGGCATTAGCTGCAGGCCCTGAAGCCTGGGCCTCAGTTTGCTGCATAATAGTTAATTGTGCACAAGGGACGCAAAGAATTGCGTTATCCCCAACAAGGGATGCCCCACATCCAAAACATTGCTGAGTCTGTGCAGAGGGAATTGCATGTCTGTTATCCTGGGATGCCTCCATATGGTGTTTAGTATTATACTATAATTGATTATAGTCGCCAAGTATATATGGGATTTACGCAATTGCTACCCGGGATGCCCCTTTAAATAGTCCCAAGTGGGAGGATTGAAACACAAATGGACCCCCAAATAAGGCTTAAGGGCTTTTTTTTTTTATATATATAAGGACCAGGAGAACCCCCCTTTTAAATAAGGAGTTTCCACCTACAGAGAAAACAAAAAAATACCATTTTGTGAGTACTCACCTGAAAAATGGATATTGTTGGTGTGCCACACACCCCGCTTCACTTCTTAAATATTCATCCATTATTGGGTTAATCCACCGCAGGTGACGTAGTGCAGAGAGGAAGTCTTGTAACGAGCCCCCTTCCGGCCTATATATACCTGGTACCACCCTTCAATCACCAGTATATTTAAAAAGCAGAAAGACAAGGTACCAGTATTCCACCGGTAACCTCCAAAATCAATTTTGATATAAATAAAAAAGGGCTTCACCATATAAATGCTTCGGTAATACCGAAGAGGGTGGGGGTGAAGCGGGGTGTGTGGCACACCAACAATATCCATTTTTCAGGTGAGTACTCACAAAATGGTATTATTCTTGGTGTGCCACACACCCCGCTTCACTTCTTAAATATTCATCCATTATTGGGACATCCAAAAGCAGTGTCCACAAGGGAAGGGCATCTCAAGGCCAGGTGAAGCATAACTTAAATGACTGCAGTCTGCAGAACTTTGCGGCCAAAAACAGCATCCGCTGAGGCCCGCACATCAACTTTGTAAAACTTAGAAAAAGTGTGAACAGAAGACCAGGTGGCGGCCTTACAAACCTGTTCAACAGAAGCTTGGTGCTGAAATGCCCAAGACGCCCCAACAGCGCGAGTGGAATGAGCAGTGATACGAGAAGGGGGAACTCTTCCCTTAGCCGAATAGGCCGCAGTAACGGCCTGACGTATCCACTTGCTAATGGCAGATTTGGCTGGTGCCAAACCCTTCTTAGGCCCATGGGGCACAACAAAAAAGGAATCCGTCCTACGGAAAGGAGACGTGATAATCAAGTAGTACTTAACACAGCGTACTACATCCAAACAATGCAAAACCCTCTCTTTGTCATTCTTAGGATTAGGACACAAGGAGGGAAGAACAATATCTTGGTTCAAAATGAAAAGCAGAAACAACCTTAGGAAGAAAGTCTGGCTTGAACCGAAAGACCACTTTATCCTGATGCCTCTCGAAGTAAGGCGCCTGGATAGTTAAGGCCGCCAATTCTGAGACACGCCAGACAGAAGTGATCGCTACCAAGAAGACAATCTTCTGAGTCAGGGTAGACAAAGCAATATCTTGCAAAGGCTCAAAAGGAGGAGCCTGAAGAGCCGAAAGAACCAAATTCAAATCCCAAACAGGGAGTAATGGTTTCCTGGGAGGCCGCACATGCGTAACCCCCTGGAAAAAAGTTTTAACTAAAGGTTTAAGCGCAACACGCTTCTGAAAAAAGACAGATAAGGCAGAGAGCTGCCCTTTCAACGTACTTAGCTGGAGACCAGAGTCCAGCCCTGACTGTAAAAACTCCAGAATCCTGGGGACCGAAAAGACCCTACAAGGAAAATATCTTATCTCACACCAAGTGATATAGGCTTTCCAAGTCCTATAGTAGGTGATGGAAGAAGACTTCTTCCGGGCACTGATCAAAGTCTTAATGACCGAATCAGAAAGACCCTCCTCCATCAGGATGGAGGTTTCAGCAGCCAGGCCATCAAACCCAGCGCTGGTAAATTGGGGCAACCCAACTGACCCTGAGTGCGCAGACCGGGCCGAAGAGGCAGAACGAACTGGTCCACTGCCAGCCGAACGATGTCTGCGAACCTTACTCGTCTTGGCCACCTTGGGGCCACGAGAACGGCGTACACCTTTTCCAGAGCCAACTTCTGAAGCACCCTGCCCAGCAAGGGCATCGGAGGAAACAGGTATAGAAATCCCAGAGCTCCCCAGTTCAGGGACATGGCGTCCACTGCCAGAGCCAGAGGATCCCGGGAGAGTGACACGAAGTTCGGGAGCCTGTGATAGTGATGAGGGGCCAACAGGTCCACCTCCGGGGTCTCCCATTGGAGACACAATAAGTGAACCACCCGAGGATGGAGAGCTTATTCTTCCAGACGGGGAGAGCACTTGCTCAACCGGTCCACTACCTGTTCCATCACCTCTGGAATGTAAACCGCCGAGAGACAGGGAACATGGAACACGGCCCATGTCCGGATCAGGGACATTTCTCTGAGAGTACTCAGACTGCGCGTCCTTCCCTGAAGACCGACGTAAGCAACTGCTGATCGATTGTCTGAACACATCTGGACCCGAAGGCCCAGAACGTACTGAGTCAGGAGAGCAAACACCTGACAAATGGTTCTCGGATTCAGAATACTGATGGGTAAGTGGGGCCTCCATTGCCCCTGAAACCGCAGCTCCTTCCAGAATCTGTCCCATCCCGACAGACTGGTGTCCGTGGTGACACCTTTCCAAAGGGGGGTCAGGAAAGACCTGCCCTATACAAGATTGGTCGAGACCAATCACCACAGGAGGGACTGCCGTACACGGGAGGACAACTGGAAGGACTGATCCAACAACTGAGGTTGCTGGTCCCAACACGCTAAAAGAAATAGCTGAAGCGTTCTTGTGTGAATTTGGGCAAAAGAAAGACACACTCCGTCTTGATAAGAGTTCAGGCCGGGATGAACCGACCCATGAATGGACCGTGAGGGAGGGTGAGACTCGAATTCCAGGTTGTAACCGGGCGACACTACCTCCTGGATCCATCTGCCTGGAACCACATGGTTCCAATGGTAGAAGTGTCGCAATAGTCCCCCCACCCGCACGGGTGAGGGCAGCCCCTCATTGCTGAGTGAGCTTATCAGCAGGTTTGGGCTTGGTGCCCCAGGACTGAGTGGGCCGGCCACGGCCCCTCCCCCGAGTCCAACCTGCGCCACTGGTAGCGGGAAAGGACGCACCTTTGCCCGCTCTGAACCCTTGAAAGGAAGGCCTACCGGAACTTGTCCCCCTGAAGGGACCACGAGGCCTTTTGCGTTGTGGCATCTTACCACCCTTTGCGACTGAATCAATTTTCTCCCCAAACAGACGCAACCCCAAAAAGGGGAGAGCTGTGAGCACCTTTTTGGAAGCCGTGTCTGCTGACCACTGACGTAGCCATACTGACCTGCGAATAGCCACCAGCATAGCTGCCGCCTTGCTACTCACAGTCAGCGCATCGTCCTGAGCGGCCAGGACATAAGCCACAAAAGATTCACACTGCTTAAGTGCAGTGAACTGTTTGCAAGCGGGATCAAGATCCTCATATAGCCCCTGAATTAGGGACTTAATTGCCAATAGAAGAAGGGCTGAAGCACATACCGGGCGCAACGCTGACCCGGAATAGATAAAACCATGTCGAGCGTATTGGTCAATCCGACGATCTTCCCCATCTTTGGGGACAGTGGTCTCAGCAGATTGTACCATAGCCGAGCTGGAGAGCCCTAGTACAGGGGTATCGACGTCCGGAGGGACAGACCAAAGCTTCACCAATTCTGGCGGAAAAGGATAACGCTTTTCCCAACTGGAAGGAATTCCAGATAACCGTGTGGGATGTTCCCATTCCTTAAGAACCACCCTCTCAAAGTGGTGTTGTCTGGGAAAAAACAAACGCGGCTGAGGCTCTTTAAACAACTGACCCTTTGGCGGGGCGGCCGCCTCAGGCGTATCTAAACTCAAAATTTTAAACATTTGAGCCAGAATGGAGGGGGTGTCAAAAACAACCCCCTCTGACCAATCGCCGATCTCATCAGCCACAAGCTGACCTGTCGGCTCATCTGACTCCGACGGGAGTTCATCCTCGTCCGGGGATCCATCGGACCATTCCACAGGTTCACAAAACTGGTCCTGTGGAGCCGAAGGTACCGGAGTCAGGTGCCTTCGTTTTGCAGCGGCCTTCAACGCTGCTTTAACGGGCATCATTTTCCGGGGGCTGGGCTGTGCTGCCGCCTCGGAATGCGAATCCCCACTTTTGACAGTGTCATGCGGGGTCCGGAATAGGGAGGGAGAGGTAGGAGATGATGAAGGATGCGATGGCCCCGCAGCCGAAGCAACGGACTGGCGCGCAATAGTCTGTTTTGCACAAGGGATGCAAATAAAGATATCATCAGCTGGGAGTGGAACCCCACAACCTACGCACCCCCCAAACGGCTCAGCAGAACCGTTTCCGGAATTTACGGAAGCCTCCATATGGTGATTTATGGTATTCGCAATAATGGGACTTTTAAGGCATAAGCCGACCCGGGATGCCCCCTTTATTAGTAATGTCCCGGAAGGGAGGATTTTTATTTTTATTTTTATTTTTTTTTAAGTTAAGGTCCCCTTTAATAGAAACTATATATATATATATATATATATATATTTATATATAGTCTATGTATATAAACATTCAAAGCAATCCCAATAATTAGCCAGGCACATAGAGCCGGAGGGCCAGCATAAGCAGGGATCCCAGGATCTGCAAGGCAAACAAACAACCATCAGATCCTCACATGTGTATAAACATATAAGCATGGCACCAAGTGCCCTTAAATGACGCCCCCTTAATAAACAGTGACTTCTCACTATATTGTTAAAAGTATTCCCCACTTAACGGCCCCAACGGGAGGGGCCGCTTACCTGGACAGCAAAGGCATCAGCCGGCAAGCCTGCAGCCAGCAGCCATGAGCCAGCATGAAGACAAAGTGCGGCCGTGCGCCCACGCGACTTCCTGTGTTTTGGAGGAAGCAAGGACGCTGGGCCCGCCGCAGACGCCGCATGACGTCGGCGCCGCGTCAGCGGGACCCGCCCCCCCCTACGCCGATCAGCTGGAATCACTTACAGCTGGGCCACAGCACGTGCGCCCAGGCGGCGGAGGGGGGAGGGTAAAAACCGCATGGTGCTGTACAATGCAAACATGAATGCCAGGCGAGGAGAGGGGGGAGGGGGGGAGGGGGGAGGGGGTAGGGGGCCACAAAGCAACAAACTGCAAGAGAAGTGGCCAGCCTTTACCCAGCGCAGCCTGCCCTTAAAGCAGACCCAAAAATATACACATGCTACAGTGAATGCATAAACATGACACATATGTTAACATGCAGTGATACAAGTGAAACACACATACTTAAAGCACACCCTCACACCCCCCCCCCCCAATAGTGAAGGGACCGTAACGGGAGAGTAAGGGGCTACGGGGACCCTCGGGACAGGGGCATCCCATTTCCGGATCACCATGCCGGTTAGCCGCATTGCCCCACGCATGAGGTCGAGCGGTAGGAGATAAGCTCCTAGGCACTTAAAGTGCCATCTACCATTTGCCCGGTGAGCAGCCTAGGCTGGGAGGCTTCCATTTCACCATAAAGGTATACAAACTCAAACTGGGCAGAAATAGACCAAAAGGGGGGTGGCGGGGTAAGAATACCCCGGCCTACCTGTAAGCAGGAGACTTCCATCTTCTGACTTGTCAGCAAGCAGAGAGAAAAAATACTGGTGATTGAAGGGAGGTACCAGGTATATATAGGCCGGAAGGGGGCTCGTTACAAGACTTCCTCTCTGCACTACGTCACCTGCGGTGGATTAACCCAATAATGGATGAATATTTAAGAAGTGAAGCGGGGTGTGTGGCACACCAAGAATAACAGTCACCAAATGCACACAATATAAATAAATGACAGAAAAAAACTCCCTTCAGCTTGCTCACAGCCCATGCAATAAGCTCACATCATGAGGTAAGGCCACAGGGAAGCAGGAAACAGGAAGTCAAACAGAGCATACCAGGTGCTCTCTGAATAAAAGCATGCCTAAGCCCCGCCCACTTCCAGGATCACATGGCCAAAAATGGAGGGAAAATTCAAATCTGAACACAGCCAGGAACAAAGAGCTTTAATAGGTAAGAAAAAAATGCTGCCTAGACAGAGATAGGAAAATCTAAATAAAACATTTCCTATTAAATAGTATAGTAAAACATACATAATAAAAATAAGAAATAAAGACTTATTTTATATATCTCTTTTTTTTTGTGTGTGTGCATGGTGACAAATAAGCCCAGATAACGCACCCGCTTCCCCCCTCCTTTCTACCCAGCAGGGTTAAAGGAGAACTAAGGGGAGAGGATAGAAATGCACCCATAAGGCACAAGGGGATTATAAAGGGACAGGGGCATCCCATGCCGGGAACCCACATTTGGGTCTCACGGAGGAGTAATACTCCTGTATACACCAGAAGGTGTATGTATCTACCTTTGCCTGAACCACACAGCCAGGGCTGGGAGGCATACAATATAACCAAACAGGTTTAAAGAGTTTCAGACAGAAATAGAGAAAAAAAGGGCCGGGGCAAACCCGGCTACCTGCAGCTTGAAGGAGAGTCACCTTCTGAATGCTTCGCCGACTGCAGAGATGAAAAGACTGAGGTATAGTGGGAGGAACCCAGTACTTATGGACCAGGAGGGGCTTCTTTTTTCCATGTCATCTCTGCAACATCGCCCTCTACAGGCCGGGTTTCCCAAGTGTCATGAATATCGGGAAATGGGGGGTGTGACATACTAGGAATAAATCTAGGTAGGCTGTCACTTAAAGGGTTAATAAAGTTTGGAAGGATATCTATAGTGTGTGGTGACTCGGCCTGGCCCAATCCAAACATCCCTCAGGATTCCAAGAACACGTGACAGCTCGCCCCGCGCGTTAAACAGCCCTGGTGTGGCGTGTGGGTTAGAGTTTTTGGGAAAAATTTTGAGGTGCGCATAGTAGTTGTATTTTATTTGAAAATCTCCTTATGTCCTGGGCAGGAAAGAGTGTTCAGTGATACATACGTGGTACTGTTGAAACCATGAGGAATGGAGCTTTTACATGTAATATGATTTTATTGCAAAACTTAAATGCTTTGGTGAAACGATGAAAACCCCCATTGGCTTACCAGTAATGGATTTTCCAGTAGTCCTCCAAGATGGCCCAGCCAAGTAGCTCCTCCCACTTAAACAGGAAATACAAACTGGACTGGTCCTCCAGGACCTCAGTGTTTTAAACCGAGTAATCCCAAAGGAACAAGCAAGAAATAATTAATGCTATATAATATACTTATCCTGGGCGGTAAGCTAATGGGAGGTTTCCCAAAACGTCCACCAGGACGGCCCATCCGATGATAATCGAGGAACCACACTTGCGTCCTACCTCAGGGAGGGAAATCATCTTTAGAATGTTCCCGTCGAAGGCCCGTTTAGTGTCTCAAGAAAGATCCACTCTGTGCTGCTTCAAACGTGTGCGGGGAAGCCCAATTTGCCGCACTGCCATTCTGTTCCAGAGATATTCCTGACTGATTAGTGCAAGGAGCAGAAAAAAACTGGTAGCATGTGTTTTCACCAACCCAGGGACTTGCTTTCCTGAAATCTAGTAGGCTAACTGGATGGCTTCAGAAATCCACTTAGCAAGATAAGCTTTAGAGGTCTGAAGATCCATATTCTTCCTTGTAAAAACCAATAACAAATGATCAGGCTTCCTTCACCCCGAATAACGATCTAAATGAGTGCTTACATTTTTATAGCAACTGACAGCTTTTCTAGCAACTGACTGCAACACCTGCTGATCCCCAATATTCTCAAGACTGAGACCTGGTAGATATATCTCCTGGGACCTGTGAAAATTCGAAGCAATCTTTGGAGGGTAAAGCGGATCAAGACTGATCATAAGATGATCAGAAATGCGGTTCTTTTAGTAGATAAGGCCAGTTGAATACTGACCATTCAGGTGGGAATGCCCTGGGGTTCATCAGACCTTCACTAGAGAGGGAAATAAAGAACCTGTCTTTCAGATCCTCTTAAATCGGACCAACAGTCTGGCACAGTTGGAAAAGAAAGGTAGTGGCCATTTTGGAGCTCTCTCTCCCAACTGACTTAACTGACAGGGCACAGAAGCCCCGCAGTACTTCCTGTTTGCAGGCAGCCTGCAAATGCATGAACCGCCATCTTGTTTTTAAAATTGACCCCAGCAGGAGTTAGAAAAAGGTAAATAAATGTGTATGTGCAGCAATCAAAATTGCCCTGGGGAGGGACGCATATGAGCACTGATTGTGTTGGTCTGGTTTAAGTCATTTTTGACTGTTGGTCCGCTTTAACCCTTTGTCTGGATACAGACAGGGCCGCCACCTGCCCTTTTAAAGGTGCCGATAGCCAGACTATTTCTGCTCCTTCCTGCAAAGATTCCAAAAACTGTCGCCCGGCCTGAACATCTCAGGTTAGGGCCCCTGCAAAAAAAGAGGAGAATCCTTGCATACTTTCCCACAGAAACTACAGGAGACAATCCTCCTACTCTTCAGCAGGGTCCCAATAACTCTACTAGAAGACCCCTGTCTTTAGCAGGCCCAATTCAGGATTCAGCTCGACAGAGGTTCTGAATCTAAGGAAGGAACATCGGCCCCTGTTGGAGCCGATCAGCTGTCAGAGGGAGGGTGACAGGTGGCCCAATCGCCCTCTGATCTTAGCAAGGAGAACCAAGGTCTCCTGGACCATCAGGGAGCAACTAGGATCATGCTCGCTCGCTCCTTCTCTATATCTCTTGTGATTTAAGCAAGCTTCTGAAACAGAGGAAGGCATGACCCAGATAGAACTTCAATCCGATGAGAGCACATCCCCTGTTAGAGCTCTCTGGCCCTGGTACGGAGAGAAGTTTTGGCATTTAGAAATCATTCTAGTGGCAAAAAGATCCACCCTGCTAGTCTACTAGTACTTCGTAGACTCTCTGGTTTAGCTGCCATTCCAACTGTCTTCTCTGCACACAGCCGAGTAGATCTACCCACCGAGATTATATATATATATATATATATATATATATATATATATATATATATACATATACACACTTTTTTTGTGAATAGCTCTTAGGGCTCTCACCACCTATTCTATCCTGCCGCAAAACACCCTTGTACGCATTCCCTAGTACTACTAGCTGGTAGTGGAATGCTTGGCTTTCTCTTCAATCTCAGAGAGTAGTAAAGAATCCAAAGTCCCTGGATCCCTGTGTGCAAAAAGAAGCTTTGGAGG
This sequence comes from Gastrophryne carolinensis, assembly GCA_027917425.1. NCBI lineage: Eukaryota > Metazoa > Chordata > Amphibia > Anura > Microhylidae > Gastrophryne > Gastrophryne carolinensis. Next base: position 126,396,692 of record CM051243.1, on the reverse strand, counting down.
ATTCTTGAGTAAATTTGGGCCCAGCTGACTGGGATGGCACAAAACCGAGGTCCAGCAAGTTAAGGAAAATTCTGAACAAAATAGGACAAGGAGATATCCTTTAAACGTTTGGAAAATGAATACATGTTCTCTCTTAACTGCTGATCTTATAACTCACATCAGCTCCAATGGGGGGGGGGGCAATGTTCTCATCACATCGTTCTCCAGTAGCTTCCTGTATGAAGCAAAAATAAGACCAACATTATATGCCACAACGCCTATCCGATTAAATCTCTGATTAAACCCTACCACTAAAGATTATTCATTTTACTCCGCGGTCCATGCCACATATTCCAGAATCGATTATGTCCTAATATCCCATGGATTATTGCCCCAAGTGGTAGACTCTAAAATAGAACCTACGGTCATATCATATCTATCACTATCAACTTGTCCGGGGGGTCGAGGGGGGAGTGGACGTGGAGGCTGAACGAATCCCTTCTGCAGAATGAGCTGTTGGTCCAGGACCTGCAAAAAACTATTAAAGGCTACTTTGAGCTTAACAAAAGCGCGGATACTTCTCCGTTCAACAACTGGCAGGCTCATAAAGCAGTCATCAGGGGCTCGCTCATCAGGCACGCCACCGCGATGAAGAGCGAACGGGAGCAGGAGCTGCAAAGGCGTCTCGAGAAGGTCCAAGAGCTGGAAAGAACGCATAAAGCCTTATTGGCTAAAAGTCATCTCTTGCCACTCACTGAGGTCTTCAAGGGTGGCATACATTATAAAGCGATGTAAAAGATTATACTTTGAATGGGGGAATAAGAGTAATGCACTCTTGGCGAGGGCCCTTAGGAAGCAGCAAACGTTAAAATTTGTAGAAACAATTGTTGACTGGCAACAAAAAAAGCTGTATAGCATGCCGGATATAGCAAGAACCTTCCAGTCCTTTTATCAGAAACTCTACAACTTTTGCCCTGATGGGGCAGACTCTGACAAGGAGCGCCTAGGACTGATTAAGTGGTATATAGAAGAGTCAGGAATGCCTGTGCTCTGGGAGGGAGAGAGGGAAGCCCTGGAGAGCACAATCTCCCTAGAGGAGTTGAGTGCCACGGTTAAGGGGTCCCCCAATGGGAAGTCACCGGGGCCAGATGGATTATCCGTAGCTTATTATAAGCAATTCCTCCCCCTTCTCGCCCGCATTCTCTTTCACCCAGGAATGCCTGTGCTCTGGGAGGGAGAGAGGGAAGCCCTGGAGAGCCCAATCTCCCTAGAGGAGTTGAGTGCCATGGTTAAGGGGTCCCCCAACGGGAAGTCACCGGGGCCAGATGGATTATCCATAGCTTATTATAAGCAATTCCTCCCCCTTCTCGCCCGCACTCTCTTTCACCCTTTAACTCATTAACTGCATCCCCCGACCCGGCCGCCATTCCGAGTGAAGCGCTATCCGCCTACATTACGATCATCCAGAAACCCGGGAAGGACCCACTTTCCTGCTGAAGTTATAGGCCCATCTCTTTATTAAATGTGGACCTCAAGCTGTTCTCAAAAATTCTGCCAAACAGGCTATCGGGGCTGCTACCAGCCTTAGTGGATGGTGACCAGTCGGGCTTTGTTCCGGGCAGGGAAGCCCGGAACAACACGACCAGGGTGCTGAACCTGCTGCATAGGGTTGGACAGACTGGAGAACCGGCTATCTTGCTGTCCACTGATGGCGAGAAGGCCTTTGACCGGGTAAATTGACAATATATAAGAGCAGTCTTGGAACATATTGGTCTGGGCCCTAAAGCCTTGCAGATGATCATGGCCCTATACTCGAACCCATTGGCAAGGATCAAGGTCAATGGCGCTCTCTCGGGGCGGGTGGACATTAGAAACGGCACCAGGCAGGGATGCCCACTCTCCCCACTGATTTTTGCCTTTTATCCATGGAACCTATTTTGTGCAGAATCAGGGGACATTCGAGGGACCGCGGTGGGCTCGGATACGCATAAGATCTCAGCATATGAGGATGATATTTTGTTTTTCCTTACAAATCCAGCAGAGGGCCTGCCGGTATTGCTGAAGGAATTTGAGCAGTTCGGTAGACTATCCTTGAAGATAAACTATGATAAATCGGAGGCGAATTGGGACCTCCCCACCGTTTCGTGGTTGGGTAGAAACAGTATACTTAAAAGGACGGTCTTGCCAAAGATATTATACTTGCTCCAGACCCTCAGGGTTCAAATCCCCAGAGCTTTAAATCCCTAAACTCGATTTTCATTAAATTCATTTGGCAGGGGCGTAAATCAAGGTTGAAGTTGCAGCTCCTCTTTAGGCCAAAACAGTTGGGTTGTCTAGCTTGTCTGGACCTACTGCAATTTTGGCGCACAGTCCACTTACAACGTATATTAGACTGGCGCCTCTAGGGCACAAGGAAGAAATGGGTGAATCTGGAAGCAACCTGGCTTCATACCCCACTGAAGGACACGATCTGGGCCGTCAGGTCGAGGAAGGCCCTCTGCAGAGATCATCCACTCATTTCCACTACCCTCTGAGTCTCTGTTAAACTTAGGGACAGGCAGGAGATATCCCCGTGGCCGACCCCCCTGGTGCCACTGGTGCACAACCCATCCCTTCCCTTAGGCATTCTCCCTTGCCTTTGCGAGAGCTTTGAGGAAAGGGGTGTCCTGAGAGGGTTAGATCTCATCCTACCTAATGGGTGGGTGCGATTGGAAGACCTAAGGGAAAAGTGGAACACGCACCTGCTTGATCACTGGCTCTTTTTTACACTCCAAAGCTTCCTCCTGAGCTTGGGGCCCTCACCCCCTTCGAGCAATTAGCAAGGGAAAGGAGACCCCTACGACAAAACTGTATGATCTTTTGGGGAGTGGCAGGGATGGCGCGGTGCCCCGCTTCTGCGTGGACTGGGAGAGGGACCTGGACAGACGAGCAATGGAAATACATTTTCCTGGCAACACACAAAACTTCCATCTCCTCTAAGATCCAGGAAGTCAACTATAAGTGTCTCACGAGGTGGTACTACACCCTGGAGAAGCTGCATGGTTTTTCCCCGGCCCATTCTGCCGAGTGCTGGAGGTGCCGGGGAGCGGTTGGTAGCTTTTCACATTTTCTGGGAATGCCCTAAGATTGTACCCTTTTGCCGATCGGTGGCCAGAATCTCAAAAGAAATTGTGGGTCACTCGGTGGCCTGGGAGCCCTCTCTACTCCTAAGTCGCTCTTGAGGCATCTCATAAATGCAGCAAGAACAATGATCCCCAGGTTATGGAGATCCGAGGCGGTTCCCTCGGTGGCAGACTGGGTCGGGGAGATCAATCATATAAAGGAACTGGAGGAGCTCACCGCCTACATGACAGCACAACACAGTTTTTGTAGACATGGACGCTGTGGTTTCTATTCAGAGAGACAGACAGGTTTAAGCAGCTGGTGGCTCTTGGCCCTCCCCCTCCTCGCCCCTGAGACCATCGGGTGCAGCTAGCAATTGGGTTTACGGTGGTCTGGAGACAGAATCACTGGAAAATGATGAGGAAAGCTGAAGACGATGTACGGAGAAGCGTACTGATGGACTGACCCCCCCCCCCGGTTCAGCCCTCCCCCTCTCTCCCCGACTTTTCCTTCCCTACTCTTCCTTTCCCCTATCTTCTTTCCTCTTTTTTCTCTCTTTCTCATTCTTTTCACATACAAGGCTCTCATAGACTGAGCCATTCTACATTGGAGCAAGAGGTTCTATGCGGAGTATGGTGGACTTCGGAGTCGTTTCCCCTCCCCGGGCGGGGACCCCCAGTGGGGGCGTTTGCTGGGCCCTCGCTTATATATATATATATATATATATATATATATATATATATATATATATATATATATATGTGGTCCTGAGGGAAAGCAGCCTGTCATTGGCTGCATTCAACACCTACGTATGCGCTTACGCAACGCTTCCCCCTCAGCATGCACTGAGTCCATTCTTGATAAAAAGCAGCATTAGCCGCCGCGCGGCCAGCCTGGAAGAAGTTGCCAACGGCAACAAAACGCGTTACGGCGGGCGGCTACACTATTTTCACCACGTTTTGGACGCATCTGAGAGCAGACCATCTCCCCTTCCCCTTCACCATCAGCCGAGGTGAATCAGAGGTTGGGTGAGAAACGGTCATGTCATTAACCGCTTATGTACAGTTGCTTTTAATGTGAGTGCATTATTGGCACCTTTTTATATACAGTTTTTATTAAAAACGTATTACGCTAGATCTTTTTTCCTTTCTTTTTTGTCTTTTTTTACATGATGAGTCCGCATTTGAGCTGCTTCTAAGGCACAGGCTCTATATGCTACTTATGCTTGGAAGGAGACTTATAATTTAAATGGATGAGAAACCCAATAGGGATTTAATTAAGGCTGATATTTAAATCTTCTCTGGTAAGCGTGCAATCTAAAAGGTGAAGGGCACATGGTTGTTGATTGAAGCGGATTAACCGTAGCCATCACTTTGGGACCTGCTATTTTGGAACAACGGTGGACTTACTCATTTGTTTGGACATTTTTAAAGATATAGCTATCTTTTTGCTCTGTGCCTTATTATAAAATGTTACTATTGAACCTGTTGGGATATTAAGTCTACAGCATGTTGAGCAGTTGTACTTTGTAAACTGTAGTAGTTATTATTTTTTGGAAATTCTAAAACAAAGTCTAGCGCAGTAATTTCACCCTATATCCATATATGGAAGCGGACTGCCAAGGGATTTTGTACGAGAATGCATTTGACATACCAATGGTTTGCATTTATATGCCCTGTCCACTTGTTTATGTGAGATGGCTCTGTAAATTTGCAAGTGTTATACTTTTTACTTGTCTCTTTATTGAAAATAAAAATCAAAATAAAGAATTTCCAAAAAAAAAAAAAAAGGTTACGCCACCTATCATACTGCCAATCTCAGATCTCGTCTGTGATTTGGCAAAATCAGAGCCTGAAACTAAGTATCGTGGAGGTCCCATTCAAGTACTGACCAAGCTCGAGCCTGCTTAGCTGCCAAGATCAGGCAAGACCGTGCGCATTCAGGCTGATGTGGCCATAGGCTCTATAGAGGCCTGAAGATAAGAAATTCTTCTGACAGGCTGGGATAAAAGCCAGAAGTCTCCCCCTTAATGGGCCTACATCAGGACTGAAGTCTGGTTGTTGAGGGGATCTGAAAACCAGACTTCCCTCCTGTGAAAAAAAGTCTCTGAGCTACAGGTCCTTCTGAAATTCATTACTGGAACTCTAGTTGGGTAAACCTAGGCCTTTAGGCTACCACACAAGGAGGGTGGAGGTGATTACTATTAGCTGGAAACATTCTACCTGCTTCCGCTGAGTGGGCTAAAACCTTTTTCAGCGTAGTTCTGACTAAAGGTCCTCCCTCCAAGGGGATACCACACCAATGCGAATTAAAGGATTGGTCACCCCGCCAAGACCTGAACCAAAAGAGCTTTATCCAGAGACATATTCTTGGCTTATGGGTATGATTGGTTATGAGCCTCCGATATAAATTCCTTATATCAGTGTATCCACCTCCGTAAGGACATAATCCCATTCTGACCTTAAAAATTCATTGCTCTAATCTACTACTAACACAAATGATAGTAGGTGTCTGCGCAAAAAAGACTTCGTATTCCAGTCTTAAAGAAGAATATTTGATCCTTTATCAAACGGATCTGTAAATGAGCCCATGTCATTGACCCTGAGGTAAAGGGGCATCCACATTGGGACCCCCTTTTAAAGCACCTGGTATACCTAGGAAGTCTATCTTCCAAGTACTGACCGGGCCAGGCCTGCTTAGCTGCCGATCAGACGGGACCAGGCGCATTCAGGCTGGTGTGGCTATAGGCCTATAAAAAGAACCTGGGCCTGACTAAAAAGAAACGGGCTTCCGGAGTTCTCCATGCTCCAGTTATAATGCCCCATAGCTGAATCGGAGACCCAAGGATCCCCAGTAAAGGGAATCCTAAACTGAGAGGGGTCTATCTTCTACCCCACATTTATGGGAGAATAGGACCCCCCTAAGATTTGGGATGTCTCTTGGGGAACCCTGGATTCCCTAGACACACTGGAAACCTTCCGGAGTCCTTCGTGGCTATAGCCTTTTTCACCCTGGTGTCCATAGCCTATGCAGAAAGGGATAAAAACAGGAGTGGGAGGGGGTCTGGGGTGGTGGGGGTGCTTGCCTAGAACCTAGGCGACTTACCCCCTCCACGACACACTTTCCATAGACTGTCCTGGGTGATCCTGGCCCAGTCCGAGCCATGCCTGCAGCAGGTGAGGAGGAGGAGAGCGTCCTTTGCCCCCAGATTCTAAGGGCGACCCATCGTCCATTACACACAGCCGGGTTTGGAGCGTTACTTCCTGATCCTGTGCGCGCGCTGACGCGCGTGTCCTAGTAGTATGGTCGACATTAGCCAACATGTGGTTGCCATCCAGCCACCAGGTAAATCCCCTACTTGCCTTTCCCCAGCCACTCACCCAGGAAGGAGGGGGAGAGCGCGGGAGGGGGAGATCCCTTGCATGCATTCCCTAGTACTACTAGCCGGTAGTGGAATGGTTGGCTTTCTCTTCAGGTTCGGCATTCCCATACCTCACTGTACGCCCCCGAAAAAAAAAAAAAAACGGAACCAGCATGGCCGAGCCTGTTTAGCTGCTGCCAACACATGGTGACGTGTTATAGGAACTACTGCATCCATCTGGAGCAGTGTTCCCAAGATCATCTGACGCTGGAGCCTACCTGCAAAAGGTAAGTCCTTACCTACCTGGTCGCCCCCCCATCCCCTGAGTGAATCATCCCATGTCCATTGGGGGGGAGGGGGGAGTCGGGTGTTCTCCTCGCCATTACCCCGCATTCCCAAATAGTCTGTAAGTAAATGGTTGGGATCCCAGCCCCTGATGTGGTCCCAACGTGGAGACTGCCGTCCAGACTAGCTCAAGGATGGGGTATTTCCTCGGGGTGAGGCATCCAGGGGAATCTCCGGCTGTAGCAGAGGGAGGCAACCCGCCATTCTCCCTGGGACAGCATAATAAATGGGACAACAAAGTCCAGCATGTTTCCAGGGAGGAAACACAAAATCACTGAGGTCCTGGAGGGGGGGTGAGGTATTTAATCATGTCCAGTTTGTGGAGGGAGGAGCTACTCGGCTGGGCCGTCTTGGAGGACATCTTGGGAAAAATGGTCTGGCAACAGAGCATGACATAAAATACAGGTAGGCTGGCAGTTAATGGGTTAATGCAAATTAGCCTTTTTAAATATTCCTTTGTATGTTTTTGTAGTTTTGTTGTTCAGTATAAGAAATGTTAAAACTTTAAAAATGTACATAAAAAGGTTTCTTACCATCCGGTCCTCAAATGTTTTCACCATGATACCATCAGGAAGGGATGTGGCAAGCAGAGCCATTTCTTTACGTACAGTACTAAAGAACTTCTTAGCTTCTGGGGCTAGGAACTCAAGTTTTTTAAAAGCATGGCTCTCTGGAAAAATAAAAAAAAAACATACTTCTTTTAATGAATTTTATTTTTGCATTTTAGTAAAATACAATAAAAAATTAAAACATTACATCACTATCACACCACCGACCAGGTAATTGCATGTTGCACATCATTGAAAGCAGACTAAATCCCTGGATTTTCACTATCCCGGGTTTTGGTCCACCCCCTGGGGCATCTCAATACGTGATGACATGCCACCATTCACCTGTCTTTCCTACCTTTCCACGAGCCCACGGCACAGAGGTGACACTCAACCAATCAGCTTTTCAGACATGTATATTAATGTGCAGCTGGAGAAGCTGAATGGCATGCCAGCCGCACACGATCAGCGCACGGCATCACTCACATTCTCCAGGTCAGACATCTACTAAACTTACCCGCACTTTGTCAAATTTATTTGGACAAGATCTTGAAAGACACACAAGTTTATACTTAGGCAGGATATTATTTATCATGGTAATGACCATAGAGACTGCCAGTGATTCTACTTCTTATCGCACAGCTATAGCTTTACAAGCATAAAACAATATCAATCGATATATTGCTCTCCACACCAACCCATTCACAAATGGATTGATTATGGAGAGAAGGAATAGAAACATAGAAGGTTGACGGCAGAAGGAGACCATACAGTCCATCTAGTCTGCCCTTATGTGTATACTGTATGTACTCTTTATCTTAGGATAGATGTGTGGTTATACCTCTGCTGGAAGTTTGTTCCAAGCATCTACTACTCTTTCTGTAAAATAATATTTTCTAACATTGCTCCTGATCTCCCCCCGACTAGCTTCAGGTTGTGCCCCCTTTAAAATGTTCACCATCGGGGGCGTGTCCCGAGTGCAATGGCGGGTGGACGTGTGTAGGGGAGCTCCTGATCCCTGAGCCGGGAGATCCTGTTATTATCACCAGAGCCACAAAGCTTTTAGGATGGGCAAGAAGCGCTGTGGAAGGGGAGGCGGCGGCGGTGGCCAGCGGAGCCCGGGGAGGTGGCAGACAGCCGGTAAATGGCTGAGACGCGAGGAAGTGGAGGCGGGCAAGATGGCGCTTATGCCTGAGAGCGCGGAGGAGAGCGGGGCTGAGGAGAGACTCACCGGAGCGGAAGACGCGGCTACAGGAGCGGAGCTGACAGGTGGGTGCAGCCCCCAGCCGACACTGACCCAGGCGGAGACCGAGGAGCCGCTACAGCGAGCGCGGAGCTCCGCAGGGAGGTGTGTACACCCTCCGGAGAATGAGAGGAGCAAGATGGCGGCGGCCGGGTCCCTGCCAGCCGTGACGTCACCGCGCAGGCTGCCGACGGCGGGAGAGGGGGGGAGCGGTCTAAGCGGCGGGCTGCGCAGCCAGGCAGCAGCTGCTACTGTGGGGGGGTCCCCTGCTCGCAATCCCCAGCCAGATGTCTGTGCAGCGGAGCCAGAAGCTGCCACAGTAAAGAAACGTTACACACAATCAGTCACCCACACACCTGATCCTGGGGCCTGCCCCTCCCCTGAGAGCCATGAGATGAAGGGCGCTATTACTGCTGGCTATATGCATGGTCCAGAGAGGGGAGGTCTGGGGACCCTGGCCCAATATGTGTATGTGCCCCGGCACACGACGGACCCCCTCCACTCTACCACCTTGGGCACCCCGGGAGAAGCCATGCCACAGAGACAGAAAAGATCCGGGAGAGGGAGTGACCCAACGGACCGTCTGGATGGTGCAGCGTGTGTGCGGCCGGGCTCCCCCCTATACTCTCTAGCGCCCTCCCCCGAGAGAGATACAGGAGAGCAGCTGATTAGCCCTCTATCGATGTCACCGGTGGAGCCCCTTGGCTCACCCCTTCCGGTCGGGCCAACTGAAGTTCCTGAGGAATTGAGGCTGTCTGTCCCTTCTACGCCGCCGGGGACGGGTCTGAGCTGCGCACCAGAAATTCATCTCGCCACCATATCCCTTCTCAAGGGCCTCCCTACCAAAGCAGATATTGAAGGGCTGATCGCTAAATACGAAGCGGTTCATAGACGGGAGATCGCTGCGGTGCGACAGCAAGTTTCAACCGTCGAGTCAAGAGTCACTTCAATAGAAACCGAGAGATCTCTGGTCTCGAGCCGTTTACTAGCTCTGGAAGCCAGGTGTGAGCGGCAGGATACCCTGATACAAGAATGTAACTTACACATCGACGACCTGGAAAATAGGAGTCGACGGAACAATCTGCGGCTGCGGGGCATCCCAGAAGCGGAAGCGCCCGAGGATCTGAATCTGATTGTTACGACCATTTTTAACTCGATATTGGACCGGGACCCCTCTGACGTTATAGAGCTTGACAGAGTCCACAGAGCTCTAGGACCCAAAAATTCAGACCCTAGGTTCCCGAGAGATGTTATCTGCCGAGTTCACCGGTACACACTTAAGGAGGAAATTGCCCGGAAGGCTTGGAGAAAGGGTGAAGTGAAATTTAAGGGTTCCGCCGTCAAGATATTCCCGGATTTGTCAAGGAGGACTTTGCAAATGCGGAGAGTTCTGAAGCCCCTCTTGGAAGTTATCTTAGAAAGAGGCGCCTCCTACAGGTGGGGCTTTCCGTTCCATCTGATAATCCGCAGGGGACAGAGCTCATTCGTGCTTAAGACTCCTCAGGACCTGGGAGGTCTTTTCGCTTACTTAGGTTGTGAGCCTATTCAGATTCCCAATTGGCTCGGAAACGACCTCCCCCCGATATCGCGGCCTGCGCTTGGAGAAAAACGACGGGGCCTGGGGAGCTTCCGGGATCTCCGGCGACTCAAGAGAACATCGAGACGTCCGGAAGATGGGATGTGACCGGTTCATCGCGGAAGTTCTTCCTTCCTTGGCTCCTCTTCTTTTTCCACCTGCTCGTTCCTAAACAGGACTTTATAACTACTTTATGCGGGTTCCCTCCCACTGGCCTCCCCTGTCCTCCCCTGCGGTGCCGCGGGGTTGGGGGGCGGGGAGGGCACTGGGAGGGATCTGTCTTTTTTGATGGTTTACTAAGTCTTGCTCCATGGTCGACCTCCGGGAATCCGTTCACGGAGGGCGACGCTGGTCACTCACTACATGCCGTTTCTACTAACCTCTTCACTATGTCTCAGGTACAGCCTGGACCGCGGGGTGGGCTTTATTGTTCAACTTCGGTTGGGCAGTCGGGCCCCCGCCTTGCCGTCTCATTTTGTTAACGAGAATTTGCCCCAAAAGTTTGTTGGCTGTTAACACGGTTTATTGACCCCCGGCCGGGGAGGGTGGGCAGTGACTCCTGTGCGCTCCCCCCTTGGTTCGGACGCGTTCCCCCAGTAGGCCGGCCCTATTGACTCCTATAGTCGATAGGGCCTACTTGTTTCTCTGATTCTTTCCGTTTAGTAGGTACGACTTACTCGTCCTTACCTGTTTGGTACTTTCTGTAGTTGCTCTTTTACGTTTTGCCTGACTGTCTGTCATCACTCCCACCCTTGAGCCCTATTCCCGGGCGTCCTACCCCTCTTTTCACCCCATTGTGTGTCCCCCCCCTCCGCCCCCAGTGGTGACTCCCCCGCCCCGTGTGTGGCCCGCTACACGGTGCCTCTCCCCAGATACTGTGTGAACTTTCACTCTACCGCTTACTATGGCTGCGGTCAGGTGCACATCCCTCAACGCCAAGGGCTTGAACTCCCCAGTTAAGAGAACCTCCATCCTCAGGGATCTGAAGCGCCTGAACTCTCATGTTGCCTTCTTGCAGGAGACCCACCTGAGGAAGGGGCGCTCTCACACCCTCACCAATCAGACCTTTAGGACCCAGTATCACAGTCTCTCCCCAGATTCAAAATCGCGGGGGGTGGCGATCCTTGTGGCAGGTTCATTACCCTGGTCACACCTTGACTCTTTGCAGGACACCGAAGGGAGGTTCCTCTGTGTAAAGGGGACACTTTTCTCCCAGAAAGTGACCCTGGCAACCTGCTACTGCCCTAATGACAACCAGTACAAATTCCTACAGTCGACCTTAGACAAATTGGCCAACTTCACGGAGGGGATCCTGGTGTTGGGAGGGGATTTCAATCTGACCCTGGACCCTTCCCTGGACACGTCCAAGGGGTCTTCCCATGTCCCTTTCTCATCTCTCAAAAAAGTTAAGCAGCTGTTACTCCATAATCAATTGATGGATGTGTGGCGGACCCTTAACCCGAGAGGTAGAGACTACACATTTTTCTCCAGCCCACACAACTCTTATTCCCGCATAGACTGGTTTCTGGTCCCCCACCAGTTCTTGCACCTCGTTGTGACCGCCGAGATCGGACACATTACTCTTTCGGACCATGCTCCGATCACTCTTGCCCTATCCATCCCGGACGCTCCCCTCTTTCGGGGTCAGTGGCGGCTGAACGATTCGCTGCTGCAGGATACCATGGTTAGGGAGGACGTCCAGAGGGCCCTGGGAGAGTATTTTGAGCTGAATGGCAATGGAGAGGTCTCGCGGATGTCCGTGTGGGAGGCCCACAAATGCGTAATCAGAGGTGTGCTAATTAAGCACGGTGCCCGCCTGAAAAAGGAGAAAAATGAACAAATTGTCAAGGTAACCCAAGAAATTGTCAGACTGGAAACCCTCCACAAACAAACCCAGTCGGGTGAGGTGGGAGCCAGGCTGATAAGCCTACGGGACTCCCTCAGGGACATCTGCTTTGGGGAGGCAAGGGGTATGGCGGTTAGATGCCGCCGATTCTTCTACGAATTTGGCAACAAATGCGGTAGGGCGTTGGCCAGATCCCTCAGAGCGCAGCGAGGCAAGAACTTCATCCCACTCATCCACGATGCGGGGGGGAACAGGAAATGCTTGACTGCAGACATAGCCAATTCCTTTAGGGACTACTATGAGGCCCTATACAACCTCCCCCAGACCCGGACGGCTGACCATCGGGATAAAATAGCCACATACATCCAGGGGTCGGGCCTCCCCAGACTGAACCGGGAGATGATAGACTCGCTCGACAGGGAGATCGAGCCCGACGAGTTCCTGAAAGCCATTAAAAACACAAAGCCAGGAAGGGCCCCAGGCCCCGATGGCTTCGGCCTGAGCTACTACAAAGGATTTGCGGAGCCTCTGGGTCCCCACTTTGTTGCCGCCTTCAATTCCCTTAAGGATGGGCTGGCTCCACCTAAAGACACTCTCAGGGCTAACATAACTGTAATACCCAAGGAGGGCAAAGACCCGACGCAATGCGGCAGTTATCGACCCATATCCCTATTAAATTGCGACCTCAAAATCTTTAACAAAATAATCGCGGACAGACTGGCCCCTTTTATCCCTTCTATAATCCACTGGGATCAGGTTGGCTTCGTCCCGTCAAGGGAAGGCCGGGACAATACCACAAGGGTAATCGACCTAATACATTGGGCCCACTCAAACAAAATAGCCTCAATCCTCCTTTCGACAGATGCCGAAAAGGCATTCGATAGGGTCAGCTGGGACTTCATATTTGCCGTTCTCAGACACATTGGCTTGGGGGATAATATGTTTCGGTGGATATCGGCCTCCTATACTGTCCCCTCTGCTGCGGTCAGAGTAAACGGCCTTCTCTCCGGTTCCTTTGCTCTGGCCAACGGTACGAGGCAGGGCTGCCCCCTCTCCCCTTTGATCTTTATTCTGTCCCTGGAACCGTTCCTCCGCTCTGTCAGAAACAACCCTGATATTGCGGGTATCCGCGCTGGGCGGGTGGAGCACAAGGTCGCAGCTTATGCGGACGACCTAATCTTTTTCCTAACAAAACCTGAGACGACCCTCCCAGTCCTTCTGGCCGAATTTAAAACATATCAAACAGTATCAAATTACAAAATAAACCAACACAAATCCTCGGCCCTTAATATCAATGTCCCACCCAGACGATTAGAGCGTATTATGGAGAACTTCCCCTTTTCGTGGGAAAGAGAGGCATTAACTTACTTGGGCACACAAATCCCACCACATACCCAGAAAATCTACAGCGCTAACTTTCCCCCGCTGTTGAAGAGGGTGGAGAGCGATTTGCAGAGGTGGTCCCGGGGAACCCTCACTTGGTTCGGCAGAGTGAACGTAATAAAAATGAATATCCTGCCCAGAGTACTGTATTTGTTCCAGGCCCTTCCGGTGGAGGTCCCGCGGACATTCTTTAAGAAGCTCTCGGGCTTGTGTACCAGGTTCGTTTGGGCGGGGAAACCACACCGTCTGGCGGCCTCCCTGCTGACTCTGCCTAAGGGCGCGGGGGGCATCGGTCTCCCGGACTGGAAACTTTATCATGCGGCGGCCCACCTGGTCCGTATCGTTGACTGGTGTAGACACTCGGGCTATAAGCAGTGGACCTTGATTGAGCAGGACGAGTCCCCTACGGTCCTTGCGGGTCTCCCGTGGATCCCTACCAATTACTTTCCTGCGCTGAACAAGCACCCGACGATGGGCCCTACCAGGGGGGTAGCGGCGAGGTTCTTCCCGAGGTCGGATATTTCCCCGCCCCTCTCGCCCCTGACTCCGGTGATTGGTCACCCTGACTTCCCGGTGGGTACCTCTGACGCCCCCTTCCAGGCCTGGGCACAACGAGACTGCTTCAGAATCCATCATTTGAGTGCGGGGGGGGAATGGCACGGGTTGGGGGAGCTTGCTGAGAGGCTTTCTTTGCGGCCCCTCAATGAGTGGCAGGCTATCCAACTTTCCCACTACCAAAAATCAGTTTTCCGTTCATCCCCTGTAGTCAGAGCTCTAACCCCATTCGAGAAAGTCTGCACGGGGCTGGGTCATATTAAGGGTGCCCTGTCCTGCACTTATGCGTTGCTGGTGAATCCCCCTGACTCCTTTGTCCCGTCCTTCGTGGTGGGGTGGGAGAGGGAACTCGGACGGAACTTTTCGCCCGAAGAGAGGCTAGCGATGTGTAAGCTTACCCACAAATCCTCCATTTCTAATCGATACCAGGAAGCCTCCTACAAGATCCTCTCCAGGTGGTATCTGACTCCGTCTAAATTGGAGAGGATGTTCCCCTCTACCTCCCCCCTGTGCTGGAGGTGCTCACAGGATAGGGGTACTATGACCCATATATTCTGGGAATGCCCTAAGCTATCGAGATACTGGACAAACGTGAGGGTGATTGTGGAGCACCTAACTGGTATTGACCTGGGGGTGGACCCGGCTAGTTATCTCTTGAACCTGGCGCCCGCCTCCATGCGGGCTAGGGGGAAATCTCTCCTGGCCCCCCTTCTGCTCGCTGCAAAGACTTGTATCCCCACGTGCTGGAAATCATCGGATCCACCCTCTACAGCCATGTGGCTGTCGCGGGTTGGAGACATCTGCAGGATGGAGGAGCTCACAGCCTCTCTTAGGGACGGTGGTGCGAGGCACTGGGAGACCTGGCGTTCTTGGGCCCAGTTCACACTGTCTGCGGATTACCTCAAATTCCTCCAGGAGTGACCCTGGGGGCGGACGTGGGGGAACCCCCCCCCCCTTCTCACCTTTTTGCCCCCTTCCCCTTCCTGCCTCCCCTACCTCCTCCCACTCTTCCTTGTCTTCTCTGGCGCACCACTGGTGCACCCGTTATTGTCTTTTGTTCGGACATGTGTTATTATTCCCTAAAAAGGGTATAAGGGGAGACGGGACACAGCCTATGTCCAGAAAAGCTTTATTACATAGCATGTGACGTTGTCCTGGGCTATCAATAGTTATTACCTATGTTGTCGTATATTTTTTATGCTTACATCTGATGGCCCTTTGTATGTTTCTGTTGATGTTGGCTTGTGATTCGTGTCATCCTTAATAAAACTTTCAATTCAAAAAAAAAAAAAAAATGTTCACCATCATATTGTGTAAGGCTTCCCAGTAACCACTGATTACTGGGTAATCCTAGAACATATGTACTATGTCTGCCATGTCTCCTCTACATTGCAGGGATTCTGAGTTGGTAGGTAACCCATTCTGCAGAGACTTGCTGGGTTATAATACAGCCAATGCAAAAATTTTAACTGGATAAAATAATCTGCTGTACTATGTCCCGCAAGAAAAATACTCCACTTCTTTCCAATCATACTCAGCTCAGACCGTTTCCCCTGCCATTTCCCTCATTATATACCGACCAGATCACACTACTTCCAAAGAAACAAACACTATGAAACTCCCATTGACACATACCAAAGGAGGCATCATGATTATCACACAACCAGACAACGGGGCCCAGAACCAACCCACGGACCATTGACACCAAAACTCCAAAGAATTAAAAGCCTTATGACCCACCAACATTTTTTAGAATTAGGAAAACATCCACACACGAAAAGAAAAAAAATCAGAGGTAGAAGAGCTGGAAGCAGAGGAAAAGATACAAAAAAGAAAAGAACACTGGAATATTAACATCTACAGAAACCACAGCAACAAGTGGCATCTTCAACCTAACCGCCACCACCTTTTCCAACAAAGAACTAGATCTTCTCAGCAAAGGAATCAAATATGCCCCCCCAGCAGATCTGAACAAATTTGAAGCTTACATCAACTTGCTCAAGTTCACCAGAAAGCTCAACATCAAGAAATTCTTTGCAGGTAAATCTATAGAGGTAACCCACAACCCTACAGATACCACACTACCAAGCAAACAAGTTTGCCGGTCCAACACAGCAGCCTCAAGATCAACTCCACCCCCACCCCCACCAGATGCAACAGGTGTAATCAAAGTTTTCAAAGAATTGGTAACCAAAGACCTGAGAGAATGGACGATCAAAAAGAAAGAAGAAAAGAATTGACGATCAAAAAGAAATAAGAAAAGAAGAAAAAGGAACTCAGAACCATCAAAGAACTCAAACAAAACCCTGACATCATCATCAAATCAGCAGACAAGGGAAAGGGGCCTTGTGATGCTGGATAAAACCAAATACTTACAAGAAACCCACAGACTACTTGCAGATACCGACACATACGAGAAATTGAAACAAAATCCCACTAGTACCTATCAACTTAAACTAAAGGACCTCATCAACAGAGGCAAACAGGGGTTCTGAAAAACAGGAATTCAACTATCTCAACCTGAGCACCCCAAGGATCCCTACCCTCTACCATCTACCAAAGATACATAAGCGGTGAATAAAAATACAATTCTGTGATTACTCACCTTGTAGAATTGGTATTATAAGTATGCAGCACATCCTGCTCCAGATAATAATTCATAACAGATGGGATTACCTCCGCCAGAGGGCGCTTGACTGCAAAGATGGCAAAAAGAGGCCCCTCCCGGTCCATATATACCCGGGACCTTCCACAAATTCCCCAGTATAGAAAAGCAGTAAGGAGAACCAGGAGAAGCCAATGATAATAAACAACGTTAACAAGGATAACAATCACTATACAGAGGATCCAAGATAATGCAACAGGGTGGGGTGGAGCAGGACGTGCTGCATACTTATAATACCAATTCTACAAGGTGAGTAATCACAGAATTGTATTATTCTAAGTATGCAGCACGTCCTGCTTCAGATAATGATTCATAACAGATGGGACATCCAATAGCAGTGTCCTTAAACAGGGTGGGATCCCAAAAGCAACAACGCGCAGTTCACACCACTGCCGCCTGCAGCACCTTGCGGCCAAAAACAGCATCCGCTGAGGCCCGAACATCAACTTTGTAAAACTTGGAAAAGGTATGAACAGAAGTCTGGTGCTGGAAGGCCCAGGAGGCCCCAACAGCACGTGTAGAATTAGCAGTAACATGGAAAGGAGGATCCTTTCCCCTAGCAGAATAGGCCCTAAAAATAGCCCAACGAATCCATTTGCTAATAGTAGACTTAGCAGGGGCCAGACCCTTCTTGGGACCGGAAGGGACCACAAACAAGGCATCAGTCTTTCTAAAAGGTGCAGTAGCCACCAAGTAGAACTTCAAATTCCTGACCACATCCAGGGAATGCAAGGCCCTCTCCTTGGAATTACCAGGATTAGGGCACAAGGAAGGGGGCACAAGGAAGGAAGCACAATGTCCTGATTGAGAGGAAGGCAGAGACAACCTTAGGCAAGAAATCAGGTTTAAATCTGAAAACCACCTTGTCTTGGTGTCTCTCAAAGTAGGGGGCCTGAATAGAAAGGGCCGCCAACTCCGAAACACGCCTGACCGAGGTGATGGCCACCAGAAAGGCAACTTTAAGAGTAAGAATAGACAGAGCAGCCTCATGCACAGGCTCAAAAGGAGGGCCCTGAAGGGCAGACAAAACCAAATTCAAGTCCCAAACTGGCAACAGAGGTTTGCGAGGGGGACGCACATAAGCAACCCCCTGGAAGAAAGTCTTGACCAGAGGATGTTGAGCGAAAGATCTCTGGAAGAAAACAGCCAAGGCAGAAACGTGACCCTTAAGCGTGCTGAGCTGAAGTCCCAGATCCAAACCATGCTGGAGGAACTCCAGAATCCTAGGAATGGAAAACACCCGACAAGGAAGGACCCTAGACTCACACCAGTCAATTAGGCCCGCCAGATCCTATAGTAGATGGTAGAAGAGGACTAACTTTTTGCTTGCAGATCCTGCACTGTACAAGGTCTTGTTCCCCTGGGAAGGTACAAAAGAATTGCCACATGGCAGAGTACAGAAAATAAGTAGCATTGTTGCCTGCTCCTGAGCAGACTATACCGGCAGGCCTAGCCATGTGAAGTTTAACAGGTGATCTGGCCCTACCTTGGCTCGGCTCTTTTTTGATGCCAGTGCCACAACTACCCTTCTGCTCTGACGATGCAATGTCGCTTCAGTGTTGCCTGGTTCCCAGGTCCGGTCCAAAGTTACACCACTTGATGTCTCATGATCAATTTTTCCCCCGTACACCATAACCACCTTCATTACTGCCAGTATGTCCATGGCTACCACCACCACCACTACCACAGCAATGTGTCTCAGACACCGCTTCCACCTCCACCACCTCCCCAACACACTTCAAAGGCTGATTGTACTCAAACTAGAAGAGAAGGACAATGCTGGATTGCTGCTGCTACTCCCACTTACATTGCTGCTATTACCACGTACATCGCTGCTGCTATTACTAGCACTGGGCCTGGGCACATGAATGGTGCAATTACTATGGCTGGACCTGGGCAAATGGTTGGTGCTACTTTTACCAGGCCTGGGTCCATAGTGTTGGTACTGCCTAAATTGTCCCACCAAATGCAGAATGCTGGATGTCTGGGTGGCTTACAACTGCTATAAATTTGGTTGAATGGTAGTAGTGGAATGCAGGAGATGTACCCCCAAAAATCGTTAGCTGATGAAAAAGATTTTATGTGAGCACAGCGCATTTCAATTGACGGAATGACCTGGCTCAGAATGACACCCACAGCATTGACATTAAGGTGTGTTTATTTGGTGATCATTTGGTATAGGCAATAATTGTGTATATTGTATGAGTATGTTATTGTAGGATTACAATGCATCCTATATACCCTAGTGCCCATATTTCATGAGTGATGAAGCCAACAGCGGGAACACAACATGTTCACCTCTAATGTGGAATTAACAAGCATGCCATTGCATAATATGTCTGGTGACCGCATTATGATATTGAACAAAGGGGGTCTCCAGTAGCATTCTGATTTGGGATGGGATTCCTTCGTAAGGCAAAATGGGGAATGGTGTTCTTAATCATGGGGGGGGGGGCAGGAGAAGAGTGCACACACTGTTGAAGCATGCATTTTATCGCAGGAAGTGTGGCTGCTGCAAAAGTGTGAAACGGTTTCCTGTCCCCCATCGGATGGTGTTCTATGAGGAAAATGCGACTCACCAATTGCATGAGGGGGGAGGCAAGCTTAGTTATCACTGATGGTGTGAGGGAGTAGGTTAGGTTAGTTTGTGCCAGTGAAGAGTCTTGATTCCCAGTGCACTAATGTTGAACGAGAAATTGAAGGCCCATTTTAATAACATCTGGTATTAATGCAAGTTAAATTCCTGAAGCATGCAATTTAATGAATTCAAAATGTGTGAAAAACTTCAGTGAGATCCTAATGGTTAAACGGGACCAGAGCTCCTAATGGTGGATATATTGATGCCCTCTAGGCTCTAGGGATTTACAGCTGCATTGCAAAAGCAAAGAATTAATGATGAAAACAAAGCATGAATAAATTACAGAAAAAAGAAAGGTAAGTGTATGGGAGAAAAAAAGAAGAGATGGAATGAAAGATTAGAAGGAAGGAAAAAAAAGAAGGGATGGTCAAAAGCATAGAAGGAATGACGGAAAAAAAGAAAAATTGTATCTTTTATTTCTGTTTTTCATTATTTTCTTTGTCATTCCTTCTTCTCTTTGTGTCTTTCTTTCCATTCTGAAATTACTTTTCTTGATTCCCTCTCTTTTCTGACATTTTGTTACGCCTTATCTTCCTTTTCATTTTTTTATTCTTGGTGACCAATGCCCCTAAAAAAATTATTTAGCTACCATTGAACAGCAAAAAATAAAGATGTCGTTAATGCTGTGTTTTGAAAATCTTGTCTCTGACAGGTGTGCCATGTATTTTTGGAATCCAAAATATTTAAGTTTTTGAAAAAATACTACCATAAAAATGAATGGCGTCATTTTTCCAATTGTCTAACGACCATCCTGTCTCACAGAGCACACAAACACAGCCCATGTGTGTCATAATTAAACTGCTATTGTGGGCCAAACCTCGAAACATACATACTTTGAAGACCTTATCTCTGACAGGTGTTCCATATACTTTGGAGCCATCCGATTTGTTGTTTTCAAACATTTAAGTTTTAAAAGATCCAGTTCAGGTAAAAGCCCGGGGGCGGATGGCTACACCCCCAAATTTTATAAGCAGTTGGCTCCCGAGCTACTTCCCTTCCTGGTCAGAGTGTTTAATTCCATAGGCCCTAAATGCGGCTTCCCGGGGCAGTCTCTAGAGGCCATTATTACGGTCCTAACCAAACCAGGGAAGGACCCCTCTTTGTGTAGCAGTTACAGGCCAATATCACTAATTAATGTAGATATTAAACTATACGCTAAAATTATATCTTCTAGGCTTCAGCCGTTACTCCCGGGAGTGATAAACCTGGACCAGGGGTTTGTGCCGGGGCGGGAGGCACGGGACAACACCAATAAGGTGTTGAACCTGATTGCATATGCAAACTCCAACAAGTTACCTGCGTGCCTGTTATCATGCGATGCAGAGAAGGCATTCGATAGAGTAGATTGGATGTTTCTTAAGGCCTCTCTCCAGCAGGTTGGTGTTGGTCCGTCCCTCCTGTCCAGGATATTGGCGCTATACTCCGGGCCTACGGCAAGGGTAAGGGTGAATGGTCTCCTCTCATCGGCCTTTAAGGTTAATAATGGTACACGGCAAGGTTGCCCGCTCTCCCCATTGCTATATGTTATTACAATGGAGCACCTAGCGGTGGCAAAACGGCAGAATCCTGATATTAGGGGCGTGGTAGTGGGGGACCGTGAATACAAGGCCTCCTTGTACGCCGACGACCTACTGCTGCATTTGGGAACCCCTTTGACAACCTTTCCAGTGGCCCTCAAGGAATTTGAGACCTTCGGGCGTGTGAGTAATTTTAAAATTAATTACTCGAAGTCGGAGGCTCTAAATGTCTCCCTCTCGCAGCAGATGGTAAGACAGTTGGAATCCGACTTTTCATTTAAATGGCAGCCCCACTCCATAAAATACCTCGGCGTCCAGGTGCCTGCTGACCTGTCCCGTCTATACGAACTTAACTACTCCCCCCAGCTCCTGAAGACGTTGAGTGAGCTGACTGCGTATAATAATAGGCAATTCTCATGGTTCGGGAGGATTAGGTGTTAAAAATGGATATTCTCCCCAAATTCCTCTATTTTTTTTCGAACGATCCCCATATATTTACCCAGCTGCTTTTTCAGGAGGCTGAAGACGGCATTTTTGAGATTTGTGTGGGGCACGGGGAAACCCCGGATAAGATTTAGTACGCTGACTAGGCTTAAACCAAACGGTGGGGCGGGGCTTCCCGATCTGAAAACATACCATGCAGCAGCCATGACTCTCCGCATCCTGGACTGGGCCGAAAGGGGGGAGAAAAAACAGTGGGTAGAGCTAGAGAAGGCGCTGTCTCCCGTTAACCCAGTCTGGGTGGCTCTCTCCCCAAACAACGGAGAGATACCCTCCCATTTTTGGCGGGGCAATTCCTGAGGGTATGGGATAACCTGACTAGGCGGGGAGAGGTGATTCATAGGCCCGGCCCTTTGACCCCACTTTTTGATAATTACTCCTTCACTCCGGGCGTTCGGGCCAGGGGTTTCCTGGCGTGGGAGGCGTCATCTAATGTTACTATAGGAGACATTATGGCCTCGGGCAGGTTCCCCACGTTGGAAGAGATGAGGCAGAGCGCACCGGGTCAGCGTATCTCGTGGCTCCTGTATAATCAGTTGAGTGCCTTTATAAAATCCCAGAACCTAGCGGATTGGGGCGTTAGGCCTTTAACGCAGTTAGAGCATACGCTGACTCGAGCCCCCCCGGATAAACATGCGGTCGCTGTCCTGTATCGTACGATGCTGGGGATTAGGCATTGCTCACCGCCGGGATTTATTAGAAAATGGGAAAAGGAAGTGGGCGTACAGTTAGATGACGAGGACTTAGATAAGATTTATTTACTCACCCATAAACTCTCGACCCCATGTGCAGCGCAGGAACGGAATTATAAGGTTTTGACCCGGTGGTATAGATGCCCGGCGGATATTCATAAATACAATAAGTCCAGCTCTGATAGGTGTTGGCGGTGCTCGAAAGAGCTTGGCACCATGTTACATATCTGGTGGGGTTGCCCTACTGTTGGGAACCTCTGGGAGAGGGTCGTGTCAACCTATAACTCCATTATGGGGGAGTCGGTGCAGAACACCCCGCAGTTGGCGTTGTTGTCTCTGCTTCCTGGGTCCATTTCTAGGAACAAAAAGGGGATCTTGCGACACTTCATCACAGCAATGAGGTCATTCCAAGACATTGGAGGTCTGCGGCCTTGCCGACGTTTGTGGAGTGGGCCCAGGAGGTTGAGAGCATACGCAGAAAGGAGGAGATGATTATGGAGGCCAGGGGCATGCGGGAGGCGCACACACGGACATGGGCGGCGTGGATTGACTACAGAGATAATCGCCTACCCTCTGAAGCACCATAGACGGTGATTGGCCACGCGCTCCTGCTTCCCTTACCCTAATCCCTCCTTCCCCCTTGTTCCTCCCTCCCCTTCCTAGAGTCTCTTTAGTTCTTTATCTAATCTCTTCTTTATCTCTATTTCCTTCTTCGTTATCGCTGAAGGTCTGCAGGGGACATGGTAAGCTTTACCCGCTCCCGCCCGCATCATTCCTGCTCTGATGTGATCGGACGGTCTGCAGCTGAGCGGCCCACTGGACCCTCAGACTGGCCCCATGGGAGGATCGGAGCTTTCAGCTAAAGGCTGACGAGATTATTAGTACCTATGGGATTAGAGTACGGCTTGAAACACCGCGGTGTGGAGCTGAGGGTCGGGTGGGGGGCCGCGATGGGCGGGAGGGGGCGGTGGTTGATTTCGTTTTGAACGATTACTGTTCTTGATGTGTAATAGTTGAACCTGCAGTCCGACATGCCTATGTTAGATTATCATTCTTGTCATTGTTATCTTGCTATGTCTTAATGTACACTGTTAACCCTGAAAACTTGAATAAACTTATATTATACAAAAAATCCAGTTCAGAATGGTGGAATTTTGAAGTCAGCCATAATTTTACTGCCATCAATGATTTCAGAGTCTATCAACCACCCAGTCACAGACATAGTACACAAGCACAGTCCCCTTATAAATTCACTCAAAGCCACTTCAGTTCCACTTTAAAGTGCATCGTATTCTCTTTTTTTCAACGAATATTCATCATATTATTGTACTGCCTGACGTAACTACCACCCAGTCTTATAGTCACAGCACTCACAAGCAACATCATGCCCACTTTAGGCCCACGTTGGCTTCACTTTAAAATGGACTATAAGCTTTTTCCAATAATTATATATCATAATTCAACTGCCATTAATGATATTAAAGTCTAATTACCTTTCAGCCTCACAGACACAGCACACACCCTCTCCTAATTTCACACCTGGCCATTTTACATTCACTTTAAGGTAAACTGTAAGCCTTTTTTCAATGACTATGTACCATAATTGAACTACCATGGATGACTGCTTCACAGTTTACTTCGAGTCTACTTCATGTTTTTACATCCACTTTGTGTTGATTGTGTGAATTGTAAGATTTGTTATCGATTACTATGTATCATCATTTCTGTCTTTGATATCAGAATCCATCCCACAGACAGAAATTACAAGCACAGACCCTCTCATAATTTTAATCACAACCCCAACCATAGTCTTCCGCCCCCCCCCCCCCCCCCAACTTTACTACCAACGGAACCTCAACCTTAATCCCAATCCTAATGCAAACCTTAACCCTAATCTCAAAGCCAACTCTATTCCCATTCCCAATCCTAATACTATACTAAACTGGTATGGCAAAAGATTAGTTATATAGAAAGCATCTGTTAAGGAGATTTATTGATAAAGCAAATGGGGCTTCGAATTATCAGTAGCATTAATGTGAAAAATACTTCACCTGGTGCAGTTTCAAGCACAGAGAAAACCTCTCCTTGTGCACTTGTGAATGTAACTCCAGGTTTGCCCCCACACTGCTGGCACAGGACAGGTGTGTCACTTGGCCATTCAGAACAAACAAGTGGATGCGCCTCAGCCTTCTCCTCCCTCTCAACATCTGGAGCACTCTCCAATTTTTCTTCCTCTACAATAGCCACATTATCAAGAGTCTTTTTGAGATTTACTTGCAGTTTCTTGATATCATCCAAGAATTTTTTTTCTCTAGTAAATTTTTCAGGCTCAGCAATAGGTGATGTGGGAGAACCAGTCAGCAACTGCTCTACAGTCATATTTTTCAGGCTCTCGAGAATTTTGATAGCCTCCTTAAGCTCTTTAAAGCTCTTTACCATCCCTTCTTTACCATTTGATTTGGTCATAAGTCCAGCACCCTCCAACTCCGATGCCGACAAGCCTGGATTTGTCTCTTCCACTTCTGCATGTGCAATACCATCTGCTTCTTCAGACTGGTTCAAGGCTGCCTCCGTTACCTCTACCCCAAGACGAAGGTTTTCATCCGCTGTTAAGCCGTTGTCAGTTTCCCAGCTGTCGCTGTCATCTTCCCATTCTTCTGAAGAGGTAGCACTAGAGCTGCTATCCACTGAGTCATAAAGAGACTCCTCTATTTCGGATTCAATGTTGTACAAGTGCTGAAAAGCAAAAGAAACACAAGATAAGGTATTTTAAACCCCAAAATCCATATTTGTACAAACATAACAGGCCAGAAAGCGACACTTTAAAAATAAAAAAAACCCTGTGACAGGGAGAAGCTAGGGGGGCATTTGCCTCGAGTGCAGCAGGCCAGGGTGGCACCAAAGGGGGCATGAGCACAGGTGGGAGAGCCATTTTGAATCTTGGTCCCAGGTGCCAGAAATCCTAGCTACATCTACGTCATTATGTCTAAAACTGCTTTTATGATAGCATCAGTCAACCTGAGTCTTCCTAAGATTAAGGTTAACACTTGGCTATATTTCCTCTTGAAAGTTGTTGAGATGGACTTTGCGTTCTTAAGAAATTACTACTTTTATCAATCAGGACTACAGTACCTTGCAACATTTACTTAAAGCTGAACTGACACCCAAAACCAGCATATTTTCCCACCTCTCAAATGCTTATCATAATTTGGCAATTAAAATAAAAACACTCCCCTACTCATTGCCAGCCACCCGATCCCCCGCCACAAGCAGCGTTGTACACAGGGCAGTGGAGTTGGTAAGCCAAAGCCCGACTCCTCAATTTTATCAGGTCCTGACTCCAGCTCCGACTCATAAATGGCCAATAATTAGTAATACATTTTGTGTGGTAAAATCGTCAAAGAGGTTTTTTCTCACCATTGCATGAATAGGATTCCTTGTATAGAAGATAATGCATATTTACTGGAACTATTCTAAAATGTGGAGTTACCCTATGTGAGTTTCTCCATATTGTGCGACCCTTTTCTAAGTTAGACCCCCTATGTAAGATTACCTCTCAAGTGGGTACATAATCAAGACTAGACAGAACTCTTCATAAAGATTTTCAGGGTTAGGTACCCCCGATTTGCTATATTCTCTGATTATGACCACACTATTCTATTTAAAAAATTCACTTTCAGACGATCCCATAACATTAGAGATTCCTTGGTCCACAGCCATTGTAACACCAATATCAAAGAAAATTGCTGTAAGCAAAAGGGTACATACCAATGTGGGGGGTGTAGTACATGCCGTTATATGCAAGTAGGCCCATCAGTAGTAATTACTAATAAAGGGGAATATAGAGCTAAACATTATGTCAACTGTCAAACAACCAATGTAAAACAAAACAATATATAAACACCGCGCTAATAAACAGTAGTATTGCAAGCTCAACGTGCTAAGAAAAAGTCCTTCTTTATCCAAATAGTTACATAGTTACATAGTTAATACGGTTGAAAAAAGACATATGTCCATCAAGTTCAACCAAGGGTGTTGGGGTAGGGGGAAGTTATTTTTTATTTCATAGGGGAAGCTATTTATTTTATTTTTTTTTTGTCTTTATTTTTTTTTTTTTATTGATAACCACTAGTAGTAACTGTTAATGTTATTTTCTTCAAAATAAGCATCTAATCCTTTTTTGAAGCTGTCAGCGGTTGATGCTGTAACAAGCTTCTGTGGGAGGCTATTCCATAGATTTATAGTTCTTATGGTAAAAAACGATTGTCGCCTCCGGAGACTAAATTTCTTTTTTTCCAATCGAAGGCCGTGCCCCCTTGTCCTTAGAGAGGATTTTACGTGAAATAGTTTTCCCCCATATTTTTTGTATGGTCCATTTATATATTTATACAAGTTAATCATGTCCCCCCGCAATCGCCTCCTCTCAAGACTAAACAGATTTAATTCTCGTAATCTTTCCTCATAACTAAGATCTTTCATTCCCTTTATTAGTTTGGTGGCTCTCCTTTGCACCCTTTCCAGAGTCAGGGCGTCCTTTCTATGAACGGGTGCCCAGAACTGGACGGCATATTCCAGGTGAGGGCGCACCAGTGCCTTGTAAAGAGGCAAAATTACATCTCTATCCCGTGATTCCATGCCTCTTTTAATGCACGATAGTATCTTGGTCGCCTTGGAAGCAGCTGCTTGGCATTGCATGCTGTTATTTAGTCTGTGATCTACTAGTACCCCCAGATCCTTCTCAACAAGTGACTCTCCCAGTTTTACTCCCCCGAGGACATATGTTGCCTTAGGGTTATTAGACCCCAAGTGCATGACTTTACATTTTTCCACATTGAACTTCATTTGCCAAGTGGATGCCCAGACACTCAATGTGTCCAAGTCAGCCTGAAGCTTGTGAACATCTTCAATAGACTGCACTGTGCTACATATCTTTGTGTCATCTGCAAAAATAGAGACAGTGCTTTTAATTCCATCTTCTATGTCGTTTATAAACAAGTTGAATAATAGTGGGCCCAGCACTGAACCCTGGGGTACACCGCTTACAACTGGTAACCATTCAGAGTAGGTGTCATTAACCACAACTCTCTGCACACGATCCTTCAGCCAGTTTTCAATCCAGTTACAAACTGCGTTTTCTAATCCTGAAGATCTCAATTTCCCCAATAAGCGTCTATGGGGGACAGTGTCAAATGCTTTTGCAAAATCCAGAAAAACTATATCCACAGCCGCCCTTCTGTCCAGGCTTCTACTCACCTCCTCATAGAAGCCAATCAGGTTAGTTTGGCAGCTTCTGTCCTTAGTAAAACCGTGTTGGTTGTCACTTATAATATTATGGATAGTTACATATTCATGTATGTTGTCCCTTAATAGTCCCTCAAACAATTTCCCCACAATGGATGTTAAGCTAACAGGTCTGTAATTGCCCGGAGAAGACCTAGAGCCCTTTTTAAAAATGGGCACCACATTTGCCCTGCGCCAGTCCCTTGGCACCATACCAGTTGCTAGTGAGTCTTTAAAGATCAACAACAGAGGTGACGAGATAACGGAACTGAGTTCTTTGAGAACTCTTGGGTGAAGTCCATCTGGTCCTCCAGTCTTATTCACATTTAAATTATTGAGTTTTTCTTGGATGATATCCACGTTTAGCTTGTTAATTATTATACTTGGGCTATTACTATCAGTGGCATCTCCTGTGTTGGCTCCTTGCGCTTCTCTTGTGTACACAGAGCTAAAGAATCCATTTAACAGCTCTGCCTTATCCTCATCCCCAGTGACCATTTCCCCATTATCATTAATTAGGGCACCTACCTGTTCTGATTTAGTTTTCTTCGAATTAATATATTTGAAAAATCGTTTAGGGTTTGTTTTGCTTTCTTTGGCCACATCTCGTTCATTTTGTGCTTTTGCCAACCTTATTTCTTTCTTACACACTTTATTTACTAGTTTATACTGTTCAAGTGTTACAGCTGAGAGTTCAGCCTTGTAATGTTTAAATGCCCTTTTTTTGTTCTTTATTGCCCTTTTAACCGCAGGTGTCAGCCATGAGGGGTTTAACTTTAGCCGCTTATATTTGTTACCCGTAGGAATACATTTTGCAACGTTGCTACTCACAATTGATTTAAAGCACTCCCATTTGGCATCTGTATCCTTATCCCTGAACAGATGCTCCCAGTCTATGTCCTTGAGTGCAGCTCTGAGCCTGGGGAAGTTGGCCTTTCTAAAATTTAATGTTTTTGCCTTCCCAGGAAGAAAATCTTTCTTACAGTTTATGTTAAATACAATTATATTGTGGTCACTGTTACCAAGATTTTCACGGACTGTTACTGCCCCCATCAGGTCATCATTATTTGATATTACAAGATCTAGAATAGCATCACCCCTAGTTGGTGCCTCCACAAACTGATTCATATAATTATCTTGTAGCAAGCTGAGGAATGCTCTCCCCCTTGTAGTGGAAGCAGAACCATGTCTCCAGTCGATTCCTGGATAGTTGAAGTCCCCCATCACCACCACTGTACCAGCCTGTGATGCCCGCTCTATCTGTTTATGCAGTTGACCCTCTATTTCCTCAGTTATATTTGGGGGCCTATAGATTACACCAAACTGTATTTTAGCATTGTTTATATCGCCCCCTACTTCTACCCACAAGGATTCTACATCCTCACAATCTTCTGCTAGTATCCCCTCATTAATATATGCTTTGAGTTCTTGCTTTACATAAAGACACACGCCACCCCCTTTCCTTTTTGCTCTGTCTTTCCGAAAAAGAGCAAAACCTTGTAGATTGACAGTCCAGTCATGTGTGGAATCCAGCCATGTCTCAGCCACACCAACAACATCAATATTCTCTGCCAGCACCAGAGCCTCAAGCTCCCCCACTTTACTTGCCAGACTTCTGGCATTTGTGAACATACACTTTATGTTCCTATCTAGTTTGACACATTGGGGTATAGTATTAGTTCCTGCAGTAATGCATCCGTCTAATTTTTTACTGCTGGTTTGCAACTCATGGATCTCCTTATCCATCATAGCAGTCCTCCCCCCTTCTAATTCTCCACCCACCATCATATGCTGTCCCCTAACTAACCTGTCTTCACTTTTATTTTCACTCTTGCCCTCCCCCCTCATCACTAGTTTAAATAACTCTCCACCCCCTCTAGTATCCTCTTACCCAGCACAGCAGCCCCCCTTCCATTCAGGTGCAAATTATCTTTAGAATACAGTTTGTACCCCAATGAAAAGTCAGCCCAGTGCTCTAGGAACCCAAATCCCTCTGCCCTGCACCAGGACTTGAGCCATGCGTTTAACTCTCTAAGCTCCCGCTGTCTTTCATGTGTAGCGCATGGCACTGGCAGTATTCCAGAGAATACAACCTTGGAGGTCCTTCCCTTCAACTTGGTGCCTAATTCCTTAAATGTATTCTTAAGGATCCTCCATTTCCCATTAATTCTGTCATTGGTCCCCACATGGACCACGACCGCTGGGTCATCCCCAGCCCCTCCCAGTAATTTGTCCACCCTTTCCACCACATGCCGAACCCTGGCACCAGGGAGACAGCAAACCATTCGGTTGAGGCGGTCTTGGTGACAAATTATTCTATCAGTCCGCCTGATAATAGAATCCCCTATGACCACTAACTGTCTAGTCCTACCTGCAGTCCCAACCACCCGCTCACTAGCTGGGCTGTTCTCCCGGCTGTTAGGGAGAACAGTATCTGCTAGGGCTGCCATTTCTGAGACTGACACTCTTGCATCATTACCCAACTTGGCAATTTTGCTAGGGTGCGCAGACACAGGAATGGCCTTCCTTTTCTGTGCACCCTTTCTACTCCCTCTATCTACATTTACCCAGCTACTTATCTGCTCCTCCTGACCCATTTCTCCACCCTCTGTATCTACCCCATTTACTACCTGCTCAGTGAGCAGAAAACTCTTTTCCATATTGTCAATCCTCCTCAGTCTTGCATTTTGCTCCTCCAGATCTCTAACCCGAGCTTCCAGGTTTGCAATTTGCTCACATTTACCACAGAGGTATTCACCCGGGAACTGCAGCTCCTGAAGTGTATACATATGACAAACTGTGCACTGAAGTAGACCTCCAATATTGCTAGCCATTATCCTAGTTACAATACAGCAGTAAAAACAATTTTAGTACTCACAGATACAGCAACTTTGGCTTTTACCTTCTTATTTTAGCACATAGGCAATAGGAACACTTGAAGTCCCAATATAAAGTCCCTTAATAAAAAGTCCCCTCACTTATAATACAACCTCACTTGAAAATACAACTGGAACTCGCAAAAGCTCCTGAACTCGCTTTAAACAATCTTATTTATATAAAGCAATACTTCCCTTCCAAATGGCAGTCTCTGTCTGGCAAACAGTCAGAAGGCTGGGCTCAGCTGAAATAAATAGGCTGCTAATTAGGCAGGACCACCCCCACTCAGGTAACTGATTTCTATCAGATGGGAGCAACCAATGTAATCAAATGCAAGGCTAAAGCCTGCAATACAAGAAAGAAAGAGAGAAAAAAAAAAAAAAAAAAACAACAATTCTCTTTTTTTTTTTCCCTCTACCTTCCCTTAATAAAAAGTCCCCTCACTTATAATACAACCTCACTTGAAAATACAACTGGAACTCGCAAAAGCTCCTGAACTCGCTTTAAACAATCTTATTTATATAAAGCAATACTTCCCTTCCAAATGGCAGTCTCTGTCTGGCAAACAGTCAGAAGGCTGGGCTCAGCTGAAATAAATAGGCTGCTAATTAGGCAGGACCACCCCCACTCAGGTAACTGATTTCTATCAGATGGGAGCAACCAATGTAATCAAATGCAAGGCTAAAGCCTGCAATACAAGAAAGAAAGAGAGAAAAAAAAAAAAAAAAAAACAACAATTCTCTTTTTTTTTTTCCCTCTACCTTCCCTTAATAAAAAGTCCCCTCACTTATAATACAACCTCACTTGAAAATACAACTGGAACTCGCAAAAGCTCCTGAACTCGCTTTAAACAATCTTATTTATATAAAGCAATACTTCCCTTCCAAATGGCAGTCTCTGTCTGGCAAACAGTCAGAAGGCTGGGCTCAGCTGAAATAAATAGGCTGCTAATTAGGCAGGACCACCCCCACTCAGGTAACTGATTTCTATCAGATGGGAGCAACCAATGTAATCAAATGCAAGGCTAAAGCCTGCAATACAAGAAAGAAAGAGAGAAAAAAAAAAAAAAAAAAAACAACAATTCTCTTTTTTTTTTTCCCTCTACCTTCCCTTAATAAAAAGTCCCCTCACTTATAATACAACCTCACTTGAAAATACAACTGGAACTCGCAAAAGCTCCTGAACTCGCTTTAAACAATCTTATTTATATAAAGCAATACTTCCCTTCCAAATGGCAGTCTCTGTCTGGCAAAAAGTAAAATATGCAAAAGCACAGAGCTTTAAGGGTTAAATCTAAATGCAAAGGATTTTCAAATTCCAAAGCGTAAAGACCCGCCACCAGGTATGGTAATCACACTCTTACCCTGATGGTCTAATGATATAAAATAACTTTTAAGGAGAGTTCATAAGTCCTCAAAACATCAAAACTTGCAAGGTCCGCAGTGACAGCTGATCTTAACTTCCAATCAATCCTGCAGCGATCTCTCCACGCAGCCCATGGAAGGGAATAAGAATAATAGTGCAATACGTCTCAAATCAACACACAAAGTATTTAACAGAAATGCACTCACAAGGTAAAAGATATAAAACAGCGTTGTATATACAAGGGATTGTCAGCAATTCTCACCGCCGTGTCCCCGATTTAGTAATCCATAGCCATAGATCCAAATGATGGTAACATGGAAAAACATCCAATCCAGGAAAGAGATAATGAAACACCAAGCGATCCTACGCGTTTCGTCGCCTAGGCGACTTCTGCTGGAATGCTTGGTAACAAAATAGCCAGCTCTTTTAAACCGAAAGTAACATGATGTCATAGACATGTGATATAATCACGTGACCGGGCGCCAGCGTCGTCTCCGACGCCAGACGCACGTCCGTCATAGGCCCCTGCTGCGCATGCGCAGAGCTCCGTATTATTCCAGTACCAGGGGAGTGTTATAACACTTCCGCCCTACCTCTGGTCCATGCGGCGCGTGCGCGGAATTCCACAATAAACCAACATCTAGGGCAAGCTATGACACTTCCGCCCTTGCTTATCTAACACAGCAGCGCATGCGCAGTGCCAAGCCTTACACTAAAACAAAGACTCAACTAATACCCTTCATGGTAAGGGCTCAACTACTAACCACTGACATTACTCAGCGCTGACAGAGCATAACAATCTATTATTCTAAACGCATATCAAAGACTCCACAATAATTAAAAGAACTCCACAATATTTAAAAAAAAGGGGACATAATAAAATAATGCCGCCCTCGCTCCTCAGAGAGAACGGCGCATGCGCAAAGCACCAATCTCTGAGGCTTAGCAAAGAGCTCCAATGCTGCTTTTTAGGGTGACGTAACTGGCGGTGCACGTGCACTGTTAAATATATGCAGGACTTTATATATTTTAACTTAAGTCCTGCAGAAATTAATTGCGCAAGCGCTGTTATTTTTCTTTGCTGTGAAAGCGCCGCCTTTAATGATTTACTGATAAGCTGCGCAAGCGCTGTATAATCGATTGGAGCTCTTTGCTAAGCCTCAGAGATTGGTGCTTTGCGCATGCGCCGTTCTCTCTGAGGAGCGAGGGCGGCATTATTTTATTATGTCCCCTTTTTTTTAAATATTGTGGAGTTCTTTTAATTATTGTGGAGTCTTTGATATGCGTTTAGAATAATAGATTGTTATGCTCTGTCAGCGCTGAGTAATGTCAGTGGTTAGTAGTTGAGCCCTTACCATGAAGGGTATTAGTTGAGTCTTTGTTTTAGTGTAAGGCTTGGCACTGCGCATGCGCTGCTGTGTTAGATAAGCAAGGGCGGAAGTGTCATAGCTTGCCCTAGATGTTGGTTTATTGTGGAATTCCGCGCACGCGCCGCATGGACCAGAGGTAGGGCGGAAGTGTTATAACACTCCCCTGGTACTGGAATAATACGGAGCTCTGCGCATGCGCAGCAGGGGCCTATGACGGACGTGCGTCTGGCGTCGGAGACGACGCTGGCGCCCGGTCACGTGATTATATCACATGTCTATGACATCATGTTACTTTCGGTTTAAAAGACCTGGCTATTTTGTTACCAAGCATTCCAGCAGAAGTCGCCTAGGCGACGAAACGCGTAGGATCGCTTGGTGTTTCATTATCTCTTTCCTGGATTGGATGTTTTTCCATGTTACCATCATTTGGATCTATGGCTATGGATTACTAAATCGGGGACACGGCGGTGAGAATTGCTGACAGTCCCTTGTATATACAACGCTGTTTTATATCTTTTACCTTGTGAGTGCATTTCTATTAAATACTTTGTGTGTTGATTTGAGACGTATTGCACTATTATTCTTATTCCCTTCCATGGGCTGCGTGGAGAGATCGCTGCAGGATTGATTGGAAGTTAAGATCAGCTGTCACTGCGGACCTTGCAAGTTTTGATGTTTTGAGGACTTATGAATGCTCCTTAAAAGTTATTTTATATCATTAGACCATCAGGGTAAGAGTGTGATTACCATACCTGGTGGCGGGTCTTTACGCTTTGGAATTTGAAAATCCTTTGCATTTAGATTTAACCCTTAAAGCTCTGTGCTTTTGCATATTAAACAACCAATGTAGTCTACCTTTTAACATGCGCGTGTGGGTGTTATTATGTAGGAAAAACGAACCGCCAATTAAAACGGCGGATCTACGAACATCAATATAACACAAAAAGCGGCAACCAAAAACTACCAGTGGGCCGCCATTTTGCCCTACACCACAATAATGATCCCAGCTCATTAAGAGTTTTTGGTCTAGATCGCATACACACATCTCGACGTGGGGGGAATATAGAAAAAACAACGTTACAGACAGAGACAAAATGGATATACAGATTGGGGGCAACAACATATCCAGGATTGAATGATACATTAAGTTTTGCCCCATTCTTGTAGAAGGGAAATATATGGGAATGGATGATGGGAGTCAGGGGGGGTGTTTTCACAGGGGGTGGGAAGAAAATCATGTAATAATGAAGTATATTGCAATGCAACGTAATAGAACATAGCATGAATGTGTGTGAATAACGATATACATGTGAACTGAGAACAGTCTGGTCGGATGCCCTCGGGTTTAAAAGAATTAATAAGACTCATATATAGAAATGAACAAACAGAAGTGAACAAACACTAGAATTCCTATTATACAGGTGATAAATTCTCTCCCATCCATCGGCGTTATATATAGGGATTCTTAGGTGGACGTTGAATGCAGTGAGACGGTTCCTTAGGACCTCACACAATACCTACCTCTTACTGCAGTATAGAATGAGAAAAAAGCAGCTCCAGTTAGTTAAGCTTATAGCTATCCTTTAGATTTACATTTAATACCCAATAAAATAAATGGAGATATATATTCAGCACCCCCATAAAAAATAAAAAATTAAACATAATATACTGTAGAATAAGATGCTCTGTTCCAAATGATGGAGGGGAGATTTGTCCATGGACCAAGTAATAGATGTAAACACTCATTGCCTCAATCAGGTGGAGTTGGAAAGGCACTCATATCTATCATTTCCTGAACATATATACTGTAGTACACATACTATAATGTTCTAATTAGGCTGAGGTGGAAAGGCATGTATATTCTGCATGTCCCGAACACATAGACTATATACTGTAAAAAGTTTACAAAATGAGGAGTGTTTTATTAGTATTAATGGTTGGGGAGCATGGGTAGGGACATGTTATACTGTAATGGAGTCCCAGTAAAAGATACACTAAAATCTAAACAATCGGATTAGCTTACAAGGTGAGGTCTCCAACAAAATGGAGCCTCACAGCACGCAGAACTAACTGGCCGGTGACGCGTCGCGACATTTCCGCCGGAAACTCCGGTATGGCGCGACTGGTGCATCGGCCCCTGGAACGCATTACATCACTTCCGGCTTTACAACCGGAGGTGCTGTACGGCGCATCCGGGGCCTGATGCACAAAACCTACGTCACCGGGGGAGCGTGGATCAGCTGTGAGCGGAGTGCGAGCGGGACACTGCGAAGCAGACGGGACGCCAGGTTTATCTATAACGGGGGGTAGGATTCTTCCCCACATGCTCCAGCTGCTCTCTACAGGTAATTTGTTCTTGGACATCTTCTTTCATTCATCCACCATATATATAATGCCCATGGTAATGTATGGGACTTTGGAAAACGTGCGTAAGTCACAGTATAACCTGCATTCCTCTTGGTGCAGGTGGTGGGCACAGCCGGCTGGCGAAAGTGCAGTATACATACAATGATATAAATTCAGTGACGTTCTTGAGGAAATAGAGTGCTCCAAAAAAGAGGTATGAATTGCCATATAAAAACCAAAAACACATATACTGAAAGCGCTTCAAAATTAAGATTAAACATGAGCCTTATTCCTATTTAGGATAAGCTGCTGAATATCACTTAAAGGGACAGCATACCCACAAATATAAAGCTATATATTGCCTCTAAGAGGTCATCTTGACCAGACTTTTCTCGGGGAAAACATTGAATGGACAACATTTAAAGAGACAAACACACAAAAATTGCTGATAAGGTACTTCATTGTTTTATTTTTGAGAATATTGTTAAATTAATCGATAAAACATTTATGTCAGTTATCTGTGAGTATAGGATATAATTGATAGACACGGAGCAACCAGGGCACTGTATGATGTGACCACAGGAAACAGTCTTTAAAATATGGAATAAGAGGTTGTCCCACGGTGCATGCACTTCACAAAAACTGGTAATATCACACGTGCCCGTCACCTCCACACATGTGCGCTTACCAGATAGATAAAATTTAACAAGCCTTAAATCAATTAATGCTTCTTGGAAGATTCCAGATGCTTGAATGCTTCAGTGCACAATTTATACACTCCTCCCGGACATGGTAGAATCCGCTCATGTATTATGAAAAAGCATAAAAGAAATCTAGTGCAACCCCGTGGGAACTTTTCTTAAAATAACTATTTAATAACAAAGATGCACTCACATATTCTTTGAAGTAAAACACGCCAATATGAATACACTGGTTGGGAGGGAGTCCTTTTCTTTCCCTTTTTCCCTTGTGACCGTTAAATTGGGCGTCAAAGCTTAAAATGAGTGGAGTAAAAAGGTAGCCGCCGTCTCCTATTTCCTCTCCTAACGCGTTTCGTTGCGTGCGCAATCTGTGAGTATACATGTGCTTTGTATAACTTACCATGTGTCCATATATTCTCTCAGGTGAAAGGGCATTGAGAAAGCCTATTTTGTAAGGCGAAACATGTCTGCCCACCTGAAAGGTATTTTTTAAAGGGCAATGATCATCCAATACGCTCCGGTATTACCTTGACACATGTTATCAAATATGAGATGTAAAAAATTATATATTCATATATTTACTGGAATACACATTCTGAACAAATAACCTGTGCAGGGTTGCAACAGACTAGCAATGTTGAGGGCTGACATGAAAAAAAAAATGCCCAGACCACTCCAGACACAAGTGGACTACCTTCACTACTTCAGGCTGCTGGAACAAGATCATGGTTGAGCATGGCTATCAGCTAACAGGAGGAGAGAGGACGGACAGGGCTGAGCAGAGCCAGCCAGTCAGAGCAAATGTCCTGGTCCTGTGCAGTTTAGTTATGGTCAGTCTGCCAGGAAACAGACGTGAACACCCCAGCATCCAACATCACCCCCTCCCTCCATCTGTGTGCAGGAGGCTCTTTGGTCACTGGCACCATGCAACCTTTCAAGTCCCTGGATGACAGCTGCAGGACAGGTAGTCTGTGTGAGTCTGTGCAGATATATATAAATGGGATTGTTTTTATCTTTAACATTACGAAAATAAAAGTTGTACTTTGGCTGTAGGAGTTTGAAAACATTTTACATTTGTCTACACTAATGGGCGTCAGCAGGATCCAACCATGCATGGGTGAGTGCTGTGGAACTGGTGGGGTAATTTGGATTGTGTGTCTATCTGCCTGTATTAGTGTACTGTATGTGTACAAAGTTAGTGCTCTGTGTGACTATGCAGCCTACATCACTGACCCCTTAAAGTGGACCTATGACTAGGATATTCAATGTCTTGGAATACTCATGCCCAGCATAAAGTGCTGTTTTGAGTGTCAGCATTAGGAGTGGTGCAGCCCAGGTTTCTCTATCTGAATGCATGTCTCACATGCAGGGTTTCCAGGGATGCAGCCCTTAATCATGGTTCAGGACAGCTGGAAGAATGATTGCAGGCCTTTCGGGCATCCCCAGAAGCAGGCTCGGAAATCTTTTAGACACCCGACGAGGCTCTAACATCCACCTTATAAAATTTGGTCCAAACCAAGTAGCGGCCTTGCATACTTCTACTGAACTCAAACAAACATATTAGAGCACAGAGCTTAATTGAAAATAAAGTCCTTAGAACATAAAAATAAATGTCCTGTGAAGTGGCTGTAAACACACCAAGTGAAGATATCCAGGTATACGTCTCACACATTAAAAGTGATCCACCACCGTCTGAATAAAACCCTTACCAGAGCACCTTCAGAATAGAGCCATAAGAGTTGATCTTTTATACTTCATAGCCATCAAGCGCCTTATACATGGACCGGCCAATCAGCAATGGAACAAACAGGGAAACTTAATCCAGCAATATATATGCTTCTTAAACAGTATTCCAAATGGCTCTCATGCAAGACAAAAGGTTAAGAAAAGATCTTGTGCAATACCCCAAAGATTAATCAAGGCAAATTTATTAAAGCTGTTGCACTCACAATCATAAAAAGATTAAAAGCTAAACTGAACAATCCAGATGATCAGTACAGAAGCTCTCACCGCCAGATCACTTCCCATCCACAAACCCGTAAGTCAATATGAAAACGGGTAATATCCTCTGCAAACCTCCTACGCGTTTCGTCCCTCGGAGGGACTTTAGCCAGGATGGCAGCAGTTAGAAAGGACAGGATTTAAATAACTCACTCACCGGAGCCGGGGCGTCCGTGCGCCACGCCAAGAATAATTACTTACGTCTCCTCAGCTGTAAGGGAAGCGCTATTGGTCATACTGAGCAGTTCCGGGTCAACAGACACAGGAACGCGTGCAGGCGCACAACCATACACCGTCTTTCCCATCAGGGCAACGAAACCAAAAACAGCGAAACCGAGGCTTGGCGGGCAGCCCAATCAGGCTTCTACGCATACGCAGTGCAATGCGCTTCATTTATAATATAATCAACGGTATTAAAACCGAGGCTTGGCGAGCAACCCAGTCAAGCTTCAGCGCATGCGCAGTGCACTGCGCTTCATACATAATGTGATCAGCGGTGTTACAATACAAGCTACTACATTTAAAAGCAGGCAAAAATACTCTTAAGAAGGACTCCGCCTCCCCAGAGATAAATGTCACTATAACCTGCATAATGAGGGTACATTATAAAAATAAGGATGTTTTCAAGATTCTTAATCAAAGATAATATTACAGTGTTATTTATAAAGAATATAGAAATATAAAAAATTATAAAAAATACAGTTTGGCCATACTGCAATAAACCAATCTATTATATATAGACCTAGCTTAAAAAGGCTCCTAATGATAACACTAAGAACAAATAATAGCCAATTAACGAGGACACATAAGGGCGGAATAGGGGATCTGGCAATGAGAGCTAATGTTTACACAAAACTAGAGATGAGCGAACTTTTGAAAAATTCAATTCGACTGATTCGCCGAATTTTCCGACAAAAATCTTTTCGACCCGAATTTATTCGCGACGAATCGCTATTAAAAACGGCTATTTCTGAGCCTCCTAGAGCCTCAATAGGGTTGTAAACCATTTTGCCTTGCTGTAACACGCATAGGATGCGTGCTGGGTTAGTTAAATAATACTGTAAATAAATATCACATGCAGATCAGAGGCATCGCTAATAGAATCGCAGAGCGGCACAATTGCAGAGAATTGAAGTGGCATCACTATGAGGGGCAGGAGCGCAAACATTGCTTTAAAGAGACACTGGAGTTGGCAGCAGCAGGAGCCCAAAAATTGGATGAATCACACCCTGGAGTTGCAAGCAGCAGCAGGAGCCCAAACATTGGCTGAAAGAGACACTGGAGTTGGCAGCAGCATGGAGCCCAAAAATTGACTGACACACCCTGGAGTTTCAAGCAGCAGCAGGAGCCCAAACATAGCTTGAAAGAGACACTGGAGTTGGCTTCAGGAGCCCAAAGATTGGATGAATCACACCCTGCAGTTGCAAGCAGCAGCAGCAGCAGGAGCCCAAGTATTACTTTAAAGAGACACTGGATTTGGCAGCAGGAGCCCAAAATTGGATGAATCACACCCTGGAGTTGGCAGCAGCAGCAGCAGGAGCCCAAACATTACTTTAAAGAGACACTGGGGTTGGCTTCAGGAGCCCAAAAATTGGATGAATCACACCCTGGAGTTGGCAGCAGCAGAAGCCCAAACATTACTTTAAAGAGACACTGAAGTTGGCTTCAGGAGCCCAAAAATTGGATGAATCACACCCTGGAGTTGGCAGCAGCAGCAGGAGCCCAAACATTACTTTAAAGAGACACTGGAGTTGGCAGCAGGAGCCCAAAGATTGGATGAATCACACCCTGGAGTTGGCAGCAGCAGGAGCCCAAATATTACTTTAAAAAGACACTGGAGTTGGCTTCAGGAGCCCAAAAATTGGATGAATCACACCCTGGAGTTGGCAGCAGCAGCAGCAGGAGCCCAAACATTACTTTAAAGAGACACTGGGGTTGGCTTCAGGAGCCCAAAAATTGGATGAATCACACCCTGGAGTTGGCAGCAGCAGCAGGAGCCCAAACATTACTTTAAAGAGACACTGGGGTTGGCTTCAGGAGCCCAAAAATTGGATGAATCACACCCTGGAGTTGGCAGCAGCAGCAGGAGCCCAAACATTACTTTAAAGAGACACTGGAGTTGGCTTCAGGAGCCCAAAAATTGGATGATTCACACCCTGGAGTTGGCAGCAGCAGCAGGAGCCCAAACATTACTTTAAAGAGACACTGGGGTTGGCTTCAGGAGCCCAAAAATTGGATGAATCACACCCTGGAGTTGGCAGCAGCAGCAGCAGGAGCCCAAACATTACTTTAAAGAGACTCTGGAGTTGGCTTCAGGAGACCAAAAATTGGATGATTCACACCCTGGAGTTGGCAGCAGCAGCAGCAGCAGGAGCCCAAACATTACTTTAAAGAGACACTGGGGTTGGCTTCAGGAGCCCAAAAATTGGATGAATCACACCCTGGAGTTGGCAGCAGCAGCAGCAGGAGCCCAAATATTACTTTAAAGAGACACTGGGGTTGGCTTCAGGAGCCCAAAAATTGGATGAATCACACCCTGGAGTTGGCAGCAGCAGCAGGAGCTCAAACATTACTTTAAAGAGACACTGGGGTTGGCTTCAGGAGCCCAAAGATTGGATGAATCACACCCTGGAGTTGGCAGCAGCAGGAGCCCAAACATTACTTTAAAGAGACACTGGGGTTGGCTTCAGGAGCCCAAAAATTGGATGAATCACACCCTGGAGTTGGCAGCAGCAGCAGGAGCCCAAACATTACTTTAAAGAGACACTGGGGTTGGAAGCAGGAGCCCAAAAATTGGATGAATCACACCCTGGAGTTGGCAGCAGCAGCAGGAGCCCAAACATTACTTTAAAGAGACACTGAAGTTGGCTTCAGGAGCCCAAAAATTGGATGAATCACACCCTGGAGTTGGCAGCAGCAGCAACAAGAGCCCAAACATTACTTTAAAGAGACACTGGGGTTGGCAGCAGGAGCCCAAAAATTGGATGAATCACACCCTGGAGTTGGCAGCAGCAGCAGGAGCCCAAACATTACTTTAAAGAGACACTGGGGTTGGCTTCAGGAGCCCAAAAATTGGATTAATCACACCCTGGAGTTGGCATCAGCAGGAGCCCAAAAATTGGCCTAAAGACATAAATATGTTTTGCACCATTTGGAAAGTGTAAAACGTGGCACCGTGCTGAATCTAGTCGCATGCATCAGGCATTGGTGGGTGGAAATCCTGGCTGATCCATCCCTGATTCATTTTGACAAAGGTGAGTCTCTCCACATTTTTAGTTGACAGACGAGTTCTCCTCGCCGTAACTATGCCCCCCTCTGCATTAAACACCCACTCAGATGGCACGCTACTTGCCGGGCAGGACAGCTTTTCCAGGGCAAACTCTGCTAGTTGCGGCCACAAATCAAGTTTGGCTACCCAGAAGTCCAGCGGATCCTCAAGGTGTGTTGGCATGGTCATGTCAAAGTATGACATGACCTGCTGGTTCAGGTCCTGTTCCAGGTCTTCCTGCTGCTCATGAGCAGCCTCACTATGCGGGTGTAGAAAGCTACTCATTAGCGACTGAAGACTGAGGCTGCTGCTGATGGAGCTGCTGCTGCTGCCGACCCCCCCAGCAGCCATGACAGTGGAAGGTGAGCGCAGAGGTCCCCTCGAGTCAGACCTGCGAGAGTATGGACCATGGCGCAGATAGGCATCGGCCAACTGCCTACGTAGAATGTCTTTGTAGTAGTTCAGTTTGTCCTCCCTCTCGGTGGGTTTAAAAAATGCCCCCATTTTGTGCCGGAAGTGAGGGTCCAATAAGGTGGACAGCCAGAAGTCATCCCGCCGACAGATGGAAACAATTCTGGGGTCACTACGCAAGCACGTGAGCATGCTTCCTGCCATTTGCGCAAGTGACTCGGATGGACTACCTGTCTCCATCTCCACTGCATACTGCCACGGTGTGCCCGGGTCCTCTGTCTCGCCTTCCTCAAAAACCTCTAGCTCCTCTGGCTGCTCCTGCTCCTCCTCTCCTGTCCGCTGACTAGATAAACCAGCCATTTCGCCAAGCCTAAACTGTGTTTCGCTGGGCAAGTCCTCCTCCTCCAGTTCAGCTCCAACGGGGTTCATGTGGCCGTAAGATGTAAACGCCATGTCTCCAGTGCCCTGACCAGCCATGGTTTCCAACATGTGCTGTAGTACATGAAGCAGTGGAATCACGTCGTTCATCCCGTAATCCTGCCGACTGACAAAGTGGCTTCCTCAAAGGGCCTGAGCAAACGGCAGGTGTCACGTATGAGCTGCCACTGGTTGACATTGAAGTTACACAGGGGAGTCCCCCTATCTGCTTGGATCATCAGGAAATCCGTGATGGCTTTTCTCTGTTCATATAATCGGTCCAACATGTGAAGGGTGGAATTCCAACGGGTGGAAACATCGCAAATCAGACTATGTTGGGGGATACCGTTCTGACGCTGTAGCTCAAGAAGGGTGTGTTTGGCGGTGTATGAGTGGCTGAAGTGCATGCAAAGTTTCCTTGAAGTTGTTAG
The DNA here is from genome assembly GCA_027917425.1 of Gastrophryne carolinensis. NCBI lineage: Eukaryota > Metazoa > Chordata > Amphibia > Anura > Microhylidae > Gastrophryne > Gastrophryne carolinensis. The sequence continues at coordinate 126,354,274 of CM051243.1, read as the reverse complement.
GATGTCTTGCAGATGGGGGGGAACACTTCAGAAACCGCTTGACAACCAGATTGAAGACGTGAGCCATGCAGGGGGCATGGGTCAGGCTTCCTTGGCGCAGCGCAGACAAAATGTTCTTCCCATTGTCGGTAACCATGATTCCCATTTTAAGTTTTCTTGGAGTAAGCCATGTTTGGATTTCCTGATGAATACATTTAAGCAGTTCCTCCCCTGTGTGACTCCGTTCGCCAAGACAAACCATGTGAAGCACTGCGTGACACCTCCGTGCCCTGCACACATGGTAGACTGGAGGGGCACTGAGACTTGAGCTTACAGTGGAGGGTGAGGAGATGGCGGAGGATGAGGAGGCCGAGTCGCACAGTGTCACAGGCCCAACGGGCAGGGAACGCGGAGGCCGAAGCGGCGTGACCTGTCCAAGTTGCTGCTGCAAAGGGACCACATTCACCCAGTGGGCCGTAAACGACATGTACAGTCCCTGACCGTAGTTACAGCTCCAGACGTCGGCGCTGCCATGCACTTTGCTACACACCGACAGGCTCAAGGACTGGCCCACCTTCTGTTCAACAAAAGTGTGCAGCGCTGGTACTGCCTTCTTGGCAAAGAAATGACGGCTTGGGACTCTCCACCTCGGCTCAAGCCATCAGTTCTCTGAAAGGTGCAGAGTCCACCACCTGAAAAGGGAGCGATTGCAGCACCAGCAACTTGGACAGGAGCACATTCAGCTTCTGCGCCGTAGGATGAGTGGGCGCATACTGCTGTCTCTTGGACATGGCTTCGCTGATGGATTGCTGGCAGGATGCATGACTTGGAGGAGCAGGAGTGACAGAGGATGGGTATGACGCACAGCTGCCTTCGGCTGAGGTGCTGGAGCCTTGGCTGGCAGAAATTGGGAGCGGCGTGCCACTCGGTGAGGAAGCAGTCTGGCCCACCTCTCCGGAGCCTAGGTTCTCCCAGGCCGCTTTATGGTGACGCAGGGCCATGGTGCCAACATTTGGACCCTGGCCACGCTTCACCTTCTGCCTACATATCTTGCATGTGGCCATGTTACCCTCCTGCGGATGCTTCAGGAAAAACTGCCACACTGCAGAGTAGCTACTTTTCCCACCCCCTGGCCTCACTGATTCACTGCTATTGTCGCCAACTCCAGGAACCCCTGCCCCACTACCTCCCGATAAGGTAGCCTGCCGCACAGCAGGTGTTCTACCCCGGCCCCGTTTGGCTCCAGGCTTTACAATTGTGCCCCCATGCTGACTGCTACCACCTTGCTGCCTGAGCTGCTGACTCCGGGGCAACCTGCGCCCCTCCTTGAGGACGATGAAGCCCCTTCATCACCCGGCTCCCAAGTGCGATCGGCTTTATCGTCATCATCATTATCACCGAGTTGTGGCTGTACGTCACTGATGTTCGTGGATTCGTCAACAGTGTCTGGCGCAGGAGCTGGAACGCTCGCAGCACCCACGACACTGTCCACATCACTATTTGTCTGCCTAGCTAAAGAAGCCACCTCCATTTCTTGGCTGGGCAGTAGCTGCTGACTGTCCTCTATCTGATCGTCCTCCTCACTAAAGAGTGGAGCTGAACCCAAAGCATAGGATACGTCGCTGGGGGAGGGAACGGCGTAGGACAGAGGCAATGGGAGGACAGGGACTGCTCTCAGGGCATGCCAACTCAGGGTTGTGTCAGAGGAACCTACCGACCCTAGACTGGGGGTCTCAGACGTAAGTTGTAATGATGTTGATGAGTGCGTTAACCAATCTACCACGGCAGATGCGTTACTGGTGGAGACCCGACCGCTAGCAGATACTGGCAGATTAGGTCTCTCAGCGTGACTCCTGCTGCTACTGGCCCCCAGTCTGCTGCGACCTCTGGCTGCGGAATCTTGGCCTCTGCCACTCCTCTTTTAACTTCCAGGCACTTGTCTGCCCGACAGTCTGACTGGCGTGGTAGTAGGTGATATTTTAAGAACCCCCAGGCAGCGGTGGGTCTATATGAAACAGAATATAATGCACACCAAAAGTGAGCAGTAACACTCAGCCTCCAACAGGCCTGCTTAGTGTAAATAAGAGAGCTGCTTAGTGTAAATAAAGAGGGGTATGGTATGTTACAGAATGGGATGCCCCAACCGCAGTGCACCTGGGAGCAGTAGTACTATGCAAAGCAAAAGTGTCTTTATCAGGCCAAATTACTTTTAGAATAAGTGCAAAGGGTTATAGTAAATAGAGGCTGGTGTAGTCACAGAATGGGATGCCACAACAGCAGTGCACCTGGGAGCAGTAGCACTATGCAAAGCAAAAGTGTCTTTATCAGGCCAAATTACTTTTAGAATAAGTGCAAAGGGTTATAGTAAATAGAGGCTGGTGTAGTCACAGAATGGGATGCCACAACAGCAGTGCACCTGGGAGCAGTAGTACTATGCAAAGCAAAAGTGGTTAACCAGGGTGAAACAGCTAACAAAGCCAGTGACCCAGGCAGTAACACTCAGGCTGCATGAAAACAAAAAAAAAATCCCTGTCACTGCATCCGTTTTTTTCCTACCTTTCCCTGCTTCTCTCCCGCCTGTCTCCCGCCTGTCTCCCTGGCTGTCCCCAACTCTTTACCTATCTCTCCCTGAATACAGTCTGCAGTGTCCTCCTGAGTCCTGGCTCTCACGAATGCAATAGACAAATGCGCAAAAGCAAGATGGCCGCCGCCTTATATAGCGCTGTGACGTCACCGGGCTTGCTGGCTGCTGATAGGCTGCATGTGACTGTCCCAGCATACACTGCCCCAGCTTACATGTCTGGACATGTCACGTAGACCATCCTAGAATGCCTGTCATTGAAATAAATGGATTTTAGAAAAAAACTTCGCTCGATCGAATCGCAGGGAAATTCGGATTCGATCCGAATCGAATTTATCATGAAATTCGGATCGAATCTGGGTTCGTCTGGATCGATTCGCTCATCCCTACACAAAACTTTAAATATACACAATATACACTAAATAAAATAAATTAAAATAAAATATGTAAAAATAAAAATCACAAAAATGACAAAAATGAAACTATGCAAAATCTAAAAAACTATGCTGAATCCAAAAAACTATTTAAATCATATTCTACATTAAGGCCACGTGGGGTCAGGGTATCCAGTTCATAAATCCATCGGCCTTCACATTGTGAGAGTTCCCTTAACATATTAGTGCCACGCCAATGTGGTAAAATCCTATCTATCCCAGCAAATGACATAAGGCCGGGGTCTGAGGCGTGCACCTTTTTGAAGTGTGCCGATAGATTATGCGCCTCATATCCCCGTCTGATGTTATATATGTGTTCCCTAATGCGGGTCTTTAGATGCCGGGTAGTTCGCCCTATATAGAGCAAACTGCATGGGCACCAAATCACGTACACTACATACTTGGTGCAACAGGTAATGCATTTAGTGATTTTAATAGGTCGGGTCATGTCACCAATGTTAAGGGATTTCACTGGTTTACCGATGTTTCTCCCAATTTTGCAACCACAGCACGAGCCACATCGGTAAAAAACCATGAGTGGGTCCTTAACCAGTGAAATGGGTTTCGGTGGATCAATGTAGCTGTGGACCAAACAGTCTCTTAAACTAGGGGCCCGATTGTAAATACAAACAGGTTTGTCAGGTAAAACAGGGCCCAGGACAGGATCATCCTTTAAAAGGTGCCAATGTTTACCTAGTATACCTTTTACTTTTCGATGTTGCAAACTAAACCCTGACAAAAAGGAAAATTCATTCCTATTATTCATACTGGATCGGCTAGCAGATGGTTGTAGAAGTGTGGCTCTATCCATCCCTCTAACCACATCATTCTGCAGCTTAATAGTTTCTTGTGGGTAACCTTTTTCTAAAAACTTTTTTGTGAGCTCCTTCGATTGAATATCGAAGTCATCAATTCCTGTGCAGTCCCTCCTCAATCTCATGAATTGACCCCTGGGTATGGCCCGTAGCCAGGTAGGATGACGACAACTGTCCATCGGGACATACCCATTACGGTCTGTAGGTTTAAAGTAGGTAACTGTTGTGAGCTTCGATGCCTCACGTCTAATTGTCAAATCTAGAAAATTAACCTTATATGGATCACATTCCACCGTGAACTCTAGATTATAACTATTCCCATTAACTTTATTCATGAAATCTTCCAAAGTGGACGCTGAACCCTCCCACAAAATCAGGACATCATCGATGTACCGACGCCATAATTTTAAGGAGGACCAAGATCTTTCAAAAATAAACGTAGCCTCCCAGTACCCAACATAAAGGTTAGCCATACTGGGAGCGAATTTAGCTCCCATCGCGACCCCCTTAGTCTGAAGGTAAAATTTACCCTCAAACCAGAAGTAATTGTGGTCAAGAGCAAAAATTAGGCAGGTTATTAGGAAATCGACCTTTATTTGCGGTAAGTTGGATTTACATTCTAAGAAATGTCGTAACGCCGCAATTCCCAAGTCGTGCGGTATTGCAGTGTACAGTGCAGTAACATCGGCCGTAGCCAATATACATCCATCCGAAACAGTTAAAGTTTCAACCAGATTCAGAACCTGCCCCGAATCCTTCAAATAAGCTGGTAACGATGTAACAAGCGGCTGTAGATATTTGTCCACATATTCCCCCAGGCGGCAGGTAATGGAGTTAACCCCGCTCACTATAGGTCGCCCTGGGGGCTTGGTCTGATTTTTGTGTATTTTTGGGAGCTGGTAAATAGTAGGGATTCAGGGACTTTTGATATTTAAATACTCAAATTCCTTATTGTCCAGAATCCCCAACGTTCTTCCCTGTTGTAACAATTCCAGCAGACCCCTTTGATACTCTCTAGTTGGATCTGCCTCCAACAAAATATACGTGTCGGTATCTGATAAAAGCCGTGAAAGTTCTTCCAAGTAATCCTGCTTATTGAGGATTACCAGGCCACCCCCTTTGTCGGCAGGTTTAATGACTACATTGGAGTTTGTCTCCAGATTTTTAATAATCTTAGATTGAAGAAAAGCAAACTTATTTTTCCTCTGTTTTATCAGAATTTTTTTTAAATCCTTAACTACCGCTTTCTTAAAAACCTCCAAATGTAATTTTGATGCTAACAGGGGGTTAAATACTGACCTATTCTTAAGCCCACTGTGTTCCACATTAGCAGAAGTAGAAACACTTTCCTGTACATCAATTACAGCGGCACTGGTAGTTGGGGGCACACTAGTGGACTGATTGAGAAAAAACTTTTTGACATTTAATTTGCGCATAAACTTAAGAAAATCAATATGCAGGTGAAATTTGTTATGGTCTTTTGGAGGGGCATACTTAAGGCCATGATCCAAAACCCTAAGTTCCTCAACACTTAGTTCTACAGAGCTAAGATTGTAAATGCCCTGTCCTAAAATTGACGAAATTTTCTTGTGCTTGGCACCCCCTCTCCTTCCTCGTCCTCCCACCATTTTCTTTTTGTGGACAATTTCATTCCTTCTGAGGGGCCCTGCAGTTTCCATCTGTCCCTTGGGGGTGACATTTGTTGAGGGGTACGAGACCTCAATGGGTCTCTCTGAAAAAGGGATGGTTCAGATTCTGTTTGATTCATTGAGAGTTCTCTTCCTCTTTTATAATAGGGATCTTCTCTCATTCTATTATTAGAACGATTCCTATTTCGCCAGAAAAGAGACCTCTTACGCCAACTCACACCTTTTTCCCCCCGATTTTCATAGACCCTATCATTTTGCCGCCTCCCAACAGCTGGAGGGTCATAAGGGCAAGTATAATTGGGCAACTTTTTCTGTTGTGTGCCACCCTGAGTAGGTAAACCTAATCTGTTCTTATTAGGGCCATTTATCTGAGAGACCTGATCTTCACCACTCTCTTCTCCAATAGCCGGAGAAGCCACTTCACAGGACCTTTATTTTTATGTTCTAAGGACTTTATTTTCAATTAAGCTCTGTGCTCTAATATGTTTGTTTGATTGTTGTTAAAAGGTTTGGGACTTTTTTAGCACGTTGTAGCTTACTGTTTTAGGCAGCGCAGTGTTCACTTATAAAATATTGTTTTCACTTTGTACATTCCCTATAGAATACCTGCAGCGCCTTGTATAGTGTCATTATGGACATCTTTTGTTTTAGCTCCCAGAGGAATGTAGATTTTGGTGAGATTTCCACCGATGGTGCTACGTCCTCCCGGGAACTAGACTTGGACAAAGAATTTAAAGAATTGTACAAATTATTGAATAAGGAGAAATATTTAAGCCAAAAGATGGTACCACAGCAGTTACATTGGGCCTTATATATACAGGATGGAGATGACAGTGTGGAAGCCAAAAATGAATGGTTTTATTTTTTCAATGAGTGTGGGTTATCACTTATAGAAAAGTTGCTGGCCAAAAAAAGGATTCAGCTTAAGGGGCTTGAGGCAATTAAGGAAGAGGCTAAGCAGCGGCTTAGTCCTTACAGTACTACAGAATTTTTTTTGACTAGATCAGGTGAAATAAAAGGGAAACTCGAGAAAGATGAGTTGGCTATTTGCAACAGAAAGGTGCGAAAGTTGCAACGGGACAGGAATGATTATATTAACAACAGGGTCTTTAAGTGGCAATTTACAGAGTACCCGGCTATTGGAGAAGAGAGTGGTGAAGATCAGGTCTCTCAGATAAATGGCCCTAATAAGAACAGATTAGGTTTACCTACTCAGGGTGGCACACAACAGAAAAAGTTGCCCAATTATACTCGCCCTTATGACCCTCCAGCTGTTGGGAGGCGGCAAAATGATAGGGTCTATGAAAATCGGGGGGAAAAAGGTGTGAGTTGGCGTAAGAGGTCTCTTTCCTGGCGAAATAGGAATCGTTCTAATAATAGAATGAGAGAAGATCCCTATTATAAAAGAGGAAGAGAACTCTCAATGAATCAAACAGAATCTGAACCATCCCTTTTTCAGAGAGACCCATTGAGGTCTCATACCCCTCAACAAATGTCACCCTCAAGGGACAGATGGAAACTGCAGGGCCCCTCGGAAGGAATGAAATCGTCCACAAAAAGAAAATGGTGGGAGGACGAGGAAGGAGAGGGGGTGCCAAGCACAAGAAAATTTCGTCAATTTTAGGACAGGGCATTTACAATCTTAACATAAGTATATGCCAGCCTGAATTCAGTCCCACCACTCCCCACGACAGGGCAGCACGGTGAAGAGAGCTCACCTCCAAGAGCAGCACACGTGTATACAAAGTCCAGCCAGCCTTCGTGGTTCCAATAAAACGTCCAGTTTAATGGATAATGTTAAAATACTTCCATGGGCAACATCACATGCATAAAAGGCAAAACCTTCCCTAGATGCGTCGACGCGTTTCGGGCTTCCTGCCCTTAATCATGACAAAAAATCAACTGGCGAGGGCGCACATTTATACATATATGGGGCTTAAATCATTACAGACACCTGTCAAACATTTCATTGAATAAGTACTTACGTTTCCATAACGGCGCAACATCGGCGGCGTCTGTCCACTGCGCCCCATTCCCGCCACTCCCCCGGAAGCACCGAGAGCCGGTCAGCCAATCACCATGCCCGGTGACGTACTTCACCCTGATTGGCCAAAACAGTTGCCCCGTCAGAGTGAGGGCAGATCCGGTCTCCATGTACTCCGGACGGAGGGCGGAAGTGCCGCACAGCAGGCAGAGGCCGCCGACATGCAGCCGTACAGGGACATTGTCATCAGCAATATTAATTCAATTCTACTCAGCAGCAACACCAATGTATATAAAGCTAAACACGGCGGATAGTACATCAGAGATATTATAAGTTTCATGCATTCCAAAAGAGGTTAACCACAGTGCATATGATAACCTATGTTAATAAACGCCTTGAATATCAATTACATATATATACATATCCTCATTTCCTGCATGTTTATTATCCCTATGTTGCCTATAGTTATTCTTTAGTAATATTAGGACATCAATACATATATAGGGACACCAGTAAACAAAAGTTGGAAGCCCAGAGCCCCTGCAGCCTCCAACTCCAATATCATGTTCCCTAATTATGCGCCTCTCCTTGATTCAAAAAGGGATAAAAATATAAATCCCACTACACCAATGATTCTATGTGGTACCAAGGGACAGAGTAAGGGCATATCTACTCTATGAATGAGCGTCATTGATCTATGAATTAATTTGTGTCTTGTGTCTTGCAACTCATGAGTTGCAAGACACAAGACACAAATTAATTCATAGATCAATGACGCTCATTCATAGAGTAGATATGCCCTTACTCTGTCCCTTGGTACCACATAGAATCATTGGTGTAGTGAGATTTATATTTTTATCCCTTTTTGAATCAAGGAGAGGCGCATAATTAGGGAACATGATATTGGAGTTGGAGGCTGCAGGGGCTCTGGGCTTCCAACTTTTGTTTACTGGTGTCCCTATATATGTATTGATGTCCTAATATTACTAAAGAATAACTATAGGCAACATAGGGATAATAAACATGCAGGAAATGAGGATATGTATATATATGTAATTGATATTCAAGGCGTTTATTAACATAGGTTATCATATGCACTGTGGTTAACCTCTTTTGGAATGCATGAAACTTATAATATCTCTGATGTACTATCCGCCGTGTTTAGCTTTATATACATTGGTGTTGCTGCTGAGTAGAATTGAATTAATATTGCTGATGACAATGTCCCTGTACGGCTGCATGTCGGCGGCCTCTGCCTGCTGTGCGGCACTTCCGCCCTCCGTCCGGAGTACATGGAGACCGGATCTGCCCTCACTCTGACGGGGCAACTGTTTTGGCCAATCAGGGTGAAGTACGTCACCGGGCATGGTGATTGGCTGACCGGCTCTCGGTGCTTCCGGGGGAGTGGCGGGAATGGGGCGCAGTGGACAGACGCCGCCGATGTTGCGCCGTTATGGAAACGTAAGTACTTATTCAATGAAATGTTTGACAGGTGTCTGTAATGATTTAAGCCCCATATATGTATAAATGTGCGCCCTCGCCAGTTGATTTTTGGTCATGATTAAGGGCAGGAAGCCCGAAACGCGTCGACGCATCTAGGGAAGGTTTTGCCTTTTATGCATGTGATGTTGCCCATGGAAGTATTTTAACATTATCCATTAAACTGGACGTTTTATTGGAACCACGAAGGCTGGCTGGACTTTGTATACACATTTACAATCTTAGCTCTGTAGAACTAAGTGTTGAGGAACTTAGGGTTTTGGATCATGGCCTTAAGTATGCCCCTCCAAAAGACCTTAGCAAATTTCACCTGCATATTGATTTTCTTAAGTTTATGCGCAAATTAAATGTCAAAAAGTTTTTTCTCAATCAGTCCACTTCTGCTAATGTTGAACACAGTGGGCTTAAGAATAGGTCGGTATTTAACCCCCTGTTAGCATCAAATTCACATTTGGAGGTTTTTAAGAAAGCGGTAGTTAAGGATTTAAAAAAAAAATCAGATAAAACAGAGGAAAAATAAGTTTGCTTTTCTTCAATCTAAGATTATTAAAAATCTGGAGACAAACTCCAATGTAGTCATTAAACCTGCCGACAAAGGGGGTGGCCTGGTAATCCTCAATAAGCAGGATTACTTGGAAGAACTTTCACGGCTTTTATCAGATACCGACACGTATATTTTGTTGGAGGCAGATCCAACTAGAGAGTATCAAAGGGGTCTGCTGGAATTGTTACAACAGGGAAGAACGTTGGGGATTCTGGACAATAAGGAATTTGAGTATTTAAATATCAAAAGTCCCCGAATCCCTACTATTTACCAGCTCCCAAAAATACACAAAAACCAGACCAAGCCCCTAGGGCGACCTATAGTGAGTGGGGTTAACTCCATTACCTGCCGCCTGGGGGAATATGTGGACAAATATCTACAGTCGCTTGTTACGTCGTTACCAGCTTATTTGAAGGATTCGGGGCAGGTTCTGAATCTGGTTGAAACTTTAACTGTTTCGGATGGATGTATATTGGCTACGGCCGATGTTACTGCACTGTACACTGCAATACCGCACGACTTGGGAATTGCGGCGTTACGACATTTCTTAGAATGTAAATCCAACTTACCGCAAATACAGGTCGATTTCCTAATAACCTGCCTGGTTTTTGCTCTTGACCACAATTACTTCTGGTTTAAGGGTAAATTTTACCTTCAGACTAAGGGGGTCGCGATGGGAGCTAAATTCGCTCCCAGTATGGCTAACCTTTATGTTGGGTACTGGGAGGCTACGTTTATTTTTGAAAGATCTCGGTCCTCCTTAAAATTATGGCGTTGGTACATCGATGATGTCCTGATTTTGTGGGAGGGTTCAGCGTCCACTTTGGAAGATTTCATGAATGAAGTTAATGGGAATAGTTATAATCTAGAGTTCACGGTGGAATGTGATCCATATAAGGTTAATTTTCTAGATTTGACTATTAGACGTGAGGCATCGAAGCTCACAACAGTTACCTACTTTAAACCTACAGACCGTAATGGGTATGTCCCGATGGACAGTTGTCATCATCCTACCTGGCTACGGGCCATACCCAGGGGTCAATTCATGAGATTGAGGAGGGACTGCACAGGGATTGATGACTTCGATATTCAATCGAAGGAGCTCACAAAAAAGTTTTTAGAAAAAGGTTACCCACAAGAAACTATTAAGCTGCAGAATGATGTGGTTAGAGGGATGGATAGAGCCACACTTCTACAACCATCTGCTAGCCGATCCAGTATGAATAATAGGAATGAATTTTCCTTTTTGTCAGGGTTTAGTTTGCAACATTGAAAAGTAAAAGGTATACTAGGTAAACATTGGCACCTTTTAAAGGATGATCCTGTCCTGGGCCCTGTTTTACCTGACAAACCTGTTTGTAATTACAATCGGGCCCCTAGTTTAAGAGACTGTTTGGTCCACAGCTACATTGATCCACCGAAACCCATTTCACTGGTTAAGGACCCACTCATGGGTTTTTACCGATGTGGCTCGTGCTGTGGTTGCAAAATTGGGAGAAACATCGGTAAACCAGTGAAATCCCTTAACATTGGTGACATGACCCGACCTATTAAAATCACTAAATGCATTACCTGTTGCACCAAGTATGTAGTGTACGTGATTTGGTGCCCATGCAGTTTGCTCTATATAGGGCGAACTACCCGGCATCTAAAGACCCGCATTAGGGAACACATATATAACATCAGACGGGGATATGAGGCGCATAATCTATCGGCACACTTCAAAAAGGTGCACGCCTCAGACCCCGGCCTTATGTCATTTGCTGGGATAGATAGGATTTTACCACATTGGCGTGGCACTAATATGTTAAGGGAACTCTCACAATGTGAAGGCCGATGGATTTATGAACTGGATACCCTGACCCCACGTGGCCTTAATGTAGAATATGATTTAAATTGTTTTTTGGATTCAGCATAGTTTTTTAGATTTTGCATAGTTTCATTTTTGTCATTTTTGTGATTTTTATTTTTACATATTTTATTTTAATTTATTTTATTTTATTTAGTGTATATTGTGTATATTTAAAGTTTTGTGTAAACATTAGCTCTCATTGCCAGATCCCCTATTCCGCCCTTATGTGTCCTCGTTAATTGGCTATTATTTGTTCTTAGTGTTATCATTAGGAGCCTTTTTAAGCTAGGTCTATATATAATAGATTGGTTTATTGCAGTATGGCCAAACTGTATTTTTTATAATTTTTTATTTTTCTATATTCTTTATAAATAACACTGTAATATTATCTTTGATGATTAAGAATCTTGAAAACATCCTTATTTTTATAACGTACCCTCACTATGCAGGTTATAGTGACATTTATCTCTGGGGAGGCGGAGTCCTTCTTAAGAGTATTTTTGCCTGCTTTTAAATGTAGTAGCTTGTATTGTAACACCGCTGAGCACATTATGTATGAAGCGCAGTGCACTGCGCATGCGCTGAAGCTTGACTGGGTTGCTCGCCAAGCCTCGGTTTTAATACCGTTGATTATATTATAAATGAAGCGCATTGCACTGCGCATGCGTAGAAGCCTGATTGGGCTGCCCGCCAAGCCTCGGTTTCGCTGTTTTTGGTTTCGTTGCCCTGATAGGAAAGACGGTGTATGGTTGTGCGCCTGCGCGCGTTCCTGTGTCTGTTGACCCGGAACTGCTCAGTGTGACCAATAGCGCTTCCCTTACAGCTGAGGAGACCGGAAGTAATTATTCTTGGCGTGGCGCACGGACACCCCGGCTCCGGTGAGTGAGTTATTTAAATCCTGTCCTTTCTAACTGCTGCCATCCTGGCTAAAGTCCCTCCGAGGGACGAAACGCGTAGGAAGTTTGCAGAGGATATTACCCGTTTTCATATTGACTTACGGGTTTGTGGATGGGAAGTGATCTGGCGGTGAGAGCTTCTGTACTGATCATCTGGATTGTTCAGTTTTGCTTTTAATCTTTTTATGATTGTGAGTGCAACAGCTTTAATAAATTTGCCTTGATTAATCTTTGGGGTATTGCACAAGATCTTTTCTTAACCTTTTGTCTTGCATGAGAGCCATTTGGAATACTGTTTAAGAAGCATATATATTGCTGGATTAAGTTTCCCTGTTTGTTCCATTGCTGATTGGCCGGTCCATGTATAAGGCGCTTGATGGCTATGAAGTATAAAAGATCAACTCTTATGGCTCTATTCTGAAGGTGCTCTGGTAAGGGTTTTATTCAGACGGTGGTGGATCACTTTTAATGTGTGAGACGTATACCTGGATATCTTCACTTGGTGTGTTTACAGCCACTTCACAGGACATTTATTTTTATGTTCTAAGGACTTTATTTTCAATTAAGCTCTGTGCTCTAATATGTTTGTTTGATTGTTGTTAAAAGGATTGGGACTTTAGCACGTTGTAGCTTACTGTTTTAGGCAGCGCGGTGTTCATAAAATAAAATATTGTTTATACTTCTACTGAAGCTTGATGCTGAAAAGCCCACGATGCTCTAATAGCTCATGTCGAATGAGCAGTAATCCTAAAGGGAGTATCCTTCCCTTTGGAGACATAGGCTCTTACCACTAATCCATTGGCTGATGGTGGACTTTGCTGGACCCTCAAGAATGAAAAATAAGGAGTCTGAACTGCGGAAAGATTGTGTAGCAGTGAGATAGTATCTTAGTGCTCTCACTACATCCAGTGACTGTAGAATCCTTTCCTTATCGGACACTGGAGCAGGACACAAGGAAGGCAAAACCACCTCTTCATTATGTTGAAAAGAGGAAACCACCTTAGGAAGAAAATCCTGTTTAAAGCCTTGTAATGAAAAGCCTTGTGCCTATGTAACACAAAATAAGGAGACTTAACCGATAAAGCTGCTAATTCAGAAACTTAATGATGCATCTACCAATGGTTCAAAAGGAGGACCTTGAAGAGCGGATAAAACTAATTTCAAATCCCAAACTGGCAGCAGTGGCTTACAAGGAGGCCACACATGAGCGACTCCCTGAACTAAGGTCTTAATAAATTTATTCTCAGCAATGGGTTTCTAAAAAAAGATAGATAAAGCAGATATATACCCCCTTAAAGTACTCAATTGAAGACCTTCATCAAGACTTTTCTGCAAAAAAAAAACAATATTCTGGGAACAGAAAAAGTTCTACAAGCGAACCCTTCTGGATTCGCACCATATAAATGCTCGCCAGACTCTATAGTAGATAATTGATGAAGAGTTCTTCCTGGCCTGAATCATAGTCTGGATGACTCTGGCAGAAAACCCCCTTTCTGCCAAGATGAAGGATTCAATAGCCAGGCCATCAAAGCCAGAACTTGTGAATTGGGGTGCCTTAGAGGCCCCTGTGTGAGAAGATTTGGATCGTCGAGTAACCTCCATGGGGTCGCCCTCAGACAACCTTATTACTATGTCTGAGAAACAGCTTCTTCTTGGCCACCGAGGAGCCACCAGAATGGTTGGAACTCCTTCACAAACTATCTTTTTTAGTACTCAAACCAGGAGTGGAATCGGAGGGAATGCATAAAGAAGCTTTAATGCTGACCACTGAAGAGTCAGGGCATCTGTTGCTATTGCTAGAGGATCCCTAGATCGGGACACAAACTTTGGAACCTTCCGATTGTACCATGATGCAAAGAGATCTACGTCCGTAATCCCCCAGCGCATGCATAGTAATTGAAAAACCTTCTGACTGAGAGACCATTCCCCCTGATGCAGGACCGTTCTGCTTAGATGATCGGCCTGCAAGTTGTCCACTCCAGGTATGTGTACTGCCGAGATGCATGGAACCTGTTTTTCGGCCCAAGGTAAATTCCGGCTCACCTCTATGAGAGCTTTCCTGCTTCTGGTGCCCCCCTGGTGATTGATGTATGCCACTGCCGTCCGATTGTCTGTTTGAATCCGGACGGAATGCCCCCTCAGATGGGATGCCCAATGTCAGACACAATAGAATCACTATCAATTCCAAGATATTTATGGGGAGTCTGCTCTCCTTTGGACTCCACTGTCCGTGGATCGTTTGTGACTCCATGACACACCACCAACCAGTTAGACTGGCATCTGTGGTGATGATCTTCCACTGTAATGGAAGGAATGATTTGCCGATGTGAAGAGGCTGAGAACTCAACCACCAGGCTAGAGATTGCCTTGTTGACTGTCATGCAAAAAGAGTGATCCAGAGTCTGTGTGTCTCGATCCAAGATCTAAGCAATTCCACCTGCAGGGGTCTTGTGTGAAACTGTGCAAAAGGTACAGCCTTGAAGCAAGATACCATCAGGCCCAACAGACGCATTCCTTGTCGAATCTTCGGGTCCTGCACCCTGGCCTGAAGTAAAAATCTGTTCTGGAAGAAACACTTTTGCCTGAGACGTATCTAATGACATTCCCAGAAAAGAAATAACTCTAGAAGGTATGATACCTGACTATCCAGCCGAACTCCTCTAATGTCTATAAGACAGTCTGTGTATCCTTCTGGGCATCCTGACATGATGGGGCTCATATCAACAGATTGTCTAAGTAAGGGATTATACGTATCCCCTGACTTCTCAGATAAACCATGAGACCTGCCAACACCTTGGCAAGCACCCCTGGTGCTGCCGACAGACCGAAAGGCAGAGCCACAAACTGAAAATGTAGGCCATGTACTGCAAACCGCAGATACTTCTGATGACATGGAAAAATCAGAATATGTAGGTATGCATCCTTTATATCCACTGTGGTCATAAAAGCTCCCGGCTGGAGTGACATCGCTGTGGATTTTAATGTTTCCATGTGAAACTTTTCAGAAGGTGGAACTTGTAGCCCTTGAGATATAAAATTGGGGTTAATGTCATGGGGGCGTGGCCGGCTATGAGGGTGTGAGGACGTGTGCTGACTGAGCTCCCGCCGGCCGTCCCAATAAATTAAACATTTAGTGGACTTACCCAGCCTGACCATGGCGAAGAAGCGGAGGGGTGCCAAGATGCCTTTGCCATCATCCCACCGCAGAATTAGCGTGTATTTGGAAAGGAGCGGCTCGTCTGGGAGGGTGCCTCATCCAAAATGGCGCTAGCCTCTGCTGCTGCAGCTGATTCCTCCCCCTGCCGTCGGGGGGGGGTCGGGAGCGCTTGGATGCGAGATCGCTCTCGCCGTCGGGGGCCCCCGCTTCTGGGATGCCAGGGGCAGGAGTTGCTCCCCCCTCGTCCGCCCCGCAGCTGGGGAGCAGTGACGGAGCCCCGAGAGTTGTGGCGGCGGTAACAGGTGGGACCGCGCTGACAGCGCCGGAGGAGGTGAGGAGTCTCCCCGTCGCCCGAGGTGAGCTGCCTCCTGGACCGGAGCGGAGGAGCCAGAGCGGCCGCTCTGCCGCTCCAACACATGCGGAGGTGAGAGGCGGGAGGAGAAGCCCCCCCGGGGGAAGCACACATGAGGGGCGGTCGCAGCGGGGCCACCGACGAGCCCTGCTATGTCCCAGCTAAGCTGCCCCAGCCCTGAATGCCCTCCTACACCTCAGAGTGGGGGCCACCTCTGCAAGTCGGGGCCCCCAGCTGAGTCCCCCTGCCGCTCTACCATCATCGCTCCCTCCCCACCATCCTGGCAGGAGCCGGCCGACCAGGCGTTTAGCCCTGGCCCATGCCCAGATCTCGGATCCATGGAGGCGTTTCCCCAGCTGCAGGCCGTATCAGCCCCCTCCTGTGTTCCCACAGGCTTGGCTGCAGCATCTCTGCCCCCAGGCTCGCCGGGTGAATGGTGCGTGAGCAGAGCTTGGACGGGATGCCCCCATTCCCCCCTGTGGCAGCAAAGGAGCAACTCGCCAGCCTCCACTTGGCCTCGTGAACGGCTTTCAGCGGAGAGAGAGGGGCCATAGCAACATCCCGGGTTGGCGGTGTGCCCTCGGACGCCTACATGGCCACCCCTTCGGGCCAGCCTCCACTGCCCATGGGCCCGGGCTGCCTCGGGGTTTCGTCACTGCGCAACGCTCCCGCTGTGGGAGCTGCTTCCACGCATCCGATTGGTGCCCCTTGGGCACCTGGGCTCTCACGATGCTGATGCAGACCCCCCTTGACGCTATCCTTGTAGCCCTGAAGGCGGAACTTAAAATTTTACCCACTAGGGATGACCTTGAATCCTTCATTCAGAGGGTGGAAAGCGCATTTAAGAAGGATATCTCAGATCTGCAGCAGTCAGTGGGCAACCTTGACACCAGAGTCGGTACGCTGCTTAAGCCTACTATCGTTGGCATTTTCAACGAGATACTTTGCTGTCCACCCAACGTCGAGATAATGACCGCGTCCACAGAGCCCTTGGACCCAGATCTTCCGACCTCGCTCACCCCCGCGATGTTATATGTCGCCTTCATTATTATTCCGTGAAGGAGGACATCCTGGCAAGGGCCTGGGCTCATGGTCGGGTCTGCTTTGATGGACCCCCTTGCAGCTGTTCCCGGATGTGTCGTGTAGGTCTCTTATGATGAGACGCATCCTGAAACCCTTGCTATCCAAAATACAGGACTGCGGAGGCTCCTATCGTTGGGGTTACCCCTTTCATCTTCTGGTCCATAAGAATCAGCGTACTTTCACTGTAAAAACCCATGCTGACCTCCCAAGTCTGTTCACCTTTCTTGACTCCGCCCTGGTAGAGGTCCCGGATTGGCTTGACATTTCTCTCCCCCCTGGTCCTCTCCGGCCCTCGGGGGGACAACCGCAGAGGATTCACGGGCGAGGGGTGTGGCTGTGGCTCGCAGAGGACAGGACGGTGGTAAACCAAGGGACCCCCGCCGCTTGGCCAATGAAGCTTAGGCGGGCCTTACTGCCTCCAGTGATATCTTCAAACGGAGTATAGCTCTGCAGATTATTCTTCGAATTGTTTATGTTTATTCACAGCGCTTCAGGCTCGTCGAACTGCTCTCCCATCTGCTCAACTTGTTTGTAGTATGAGTTGTCTGGATGTGCGAACCTCTCCTTTTGACTGACTCACCGCGTCGGGCGCCTCTCCTGGGCGCATTGTGTTTCATCCCCTGGGGTCAGTCCTGGCGAGCCTCGAACCTGCTCTCTATCTGTTTGCAACATGTTCTGGTTTGGTTGGTTGGGCGTCCTGCCGCCCGGCTCGGCTCCGTGCATACGGTATGCGGTATTCACGGCCTTACACCTTGGGGTGTGCCGGATGGGCATATCTGAGGCCTCCGGTTCCGGGATTTCGCTCCCGTTTTGAGCCCTCCCAGTCATTGTTGGATGCCGGTGGGGCTCGGCCCCGCCTGGCGCCGGTTGCCGTGTGGGCGGGGGGGTGCCTGGCCGCCTGGATCTGTTCTTGCACATGTAAAGTCTCCGTTGTTTACCTGTCTGTTCGTTTCGATTGGTCCTTGTTCTGATGCCCCTCTTGCTGGCTGCCGAGCCCCCCGCTCTGTTGTTGGCGGCTGGGTTCAGCTTTAACTTATTTCTTTAAATTGATGTGGTACTGTCCTGAGAAGGGGGTCTCCATAGGCAGTATAATCTGCGGGAGGTTGCCCCAATAATTTAGAATAGGGACGGCCGGGGGACCTCCTCTATCCCCTCGATTCAAAGAGCAAAAGTTAATTGATTTCGGATCGAGAATCGTAAGTTTGGGTGGGTGTTAGTCATTTTTTCCTGTTTTTTTGGCCATTTCCGACTCGCACAAGCCTACGTACGAATGCGTATATGCTCTTACGATCATCGGAAGTTCGTTCCTAAATTTTAGGATCAAAACGTAAAACTTAGGATCAAATCCTAAAACTTAGGATCAAAACGTAAAACTTAGGATAATCGGATGTGTTTAGGTGTGATTCAGAGAACAGTTTTCAAACCTCTAAATACGTTTTAAAAGAAAGCCACTGCCGACACCTTTTAGCAGTCGGATTGCTGTTCTTGAACAGGTTTTTTGGCTATGTGGAGGAGTCTGCGCGTCTTGAGCTCCAATGAACTGCATGTATCAGCATGGCCGAGGCCATAAATTGTATGGCAATGCATACCTGATTCATGTATGCCTTATAAAAGCATTTTAATGTGGACCTTAATTAGTCCTTTGCATGTAAACCTTTATTTGCGTTAATTAAAGAAACTTATGTCCTTTGTTATTTATTTTTAAATTGATGTACTAGAATAATATTTTTAGATTGCATTTATTGGTGTAGTTGTTTACCTTTGCTTTGTTTAATGATTTAAGCACATCTTTGGTCAGATGCATCACACTTACTGAGGAGAGGAGAGTGGGATAAAGTGCAGGATGTGGGTTACTGCTGTATTTTGCACAGACACAGCAGAGCTGGGGGCACGGAAAGGTCAGAAATCAAAGAATGCAGAGCAACACAGTCACAAGGCCCTTTCTGTTTGCAGGCTGCCCGAGAATACCTGAGCCGCCATCTTGGCTGTTTCTAGACTCATAACATGCAGAAGTTGCTGGGTGTTTTTTTATATCTGAGAGCAATCTGTATGTAGAGGGTGTGGGTAACCACACACAAAATTTTAAGTTGTACCATTTGAAGCCAAAATATTAAAATTAAATCCACAAGTAAAAAATGCAAGTTAACTAAAAATTAAACAAAGTAAGATTTACTTATGCAAATGCATTCATTAATGGTTGGTTACTACAAAATGAATGAAATAAAGAAAAATAAAAGACCAAATATTTAGAATGCACTTTAATGAGGTAAGTTTGTAGTGCGCAGCCGCAAGATCAGAAGGATTTACGTCCAGACAAAAAAGGAAAAAGGGCAAAACCAATGTTGCAACCTGAGAAATGAAACGGAAAATTCAGGATGGAAACTGACATAGGTCTGATTCCCGAACTGCCATACGAACGGACGGACATTTTAGGATAGAAACGTATTAGCTTATAGAATCACTCGCAAGTTCATACGAACGCACGAGCGTACGGGAAAAATAGGATGATCGGCACCCAAATCCAAGCTGTTACATGTTTCTTTGAATCGACCCTTATCTCTCTGACCCGTTTCAACCCCACCATAGGCCGTGGCCCTGATGCTCCCTGGGTTGGCTTATTGCTCACCTCGGGTGCCAAGGGTTCAATTTTAGGAAAGACGAAATCGTTCCCCACTTAGATCCCCTTAATCTACCCTTATATACTTGTTTCCACTTTACACGTTTTCGTAAGGTGTGTGTTTTTTGTTTTTCCTCGTCTCTTGTGGTTGTCTTTCCCTGTTTCCTGGTGTAATCTTGCCCCCCCCCTCTTATATCTCCTTCTGATTGGGGCTCCCTTTTCCCCAGTCTCCCGTCTCCCTTAGTTTGAGATTGCTTGTCCTGCTCTGCCATGTCCAGAGTCCAATGTACTTCCTTGAATGTTAAGGGCCTGAACTCCCCCATCAAACCTACTTCTGTTCTGGGTGAATTAAAGTGCCTGGGGGCGGGAATCGCCTTCCTTCAGGAGACTCACCTCAAAGAGGGGAGAGTGCACAATTTGTCCAGCCATCACATCCGACACCGGTACCATGGCCTATCCCCCGACTCTAAGTCGAGAGGGGTGGCCATCGTCCTGGCGGGTTACCTCCCTTGGACGCTGGAGGAGGCAGTCCACGACCAGGGTAGATACTTTTTTGTAAGGAGTACTCTCTACACTCAGAAGGTAACGCTGGCGACTTGCTACTGTCCGAGCTCGAACCAAACCAAATTCTTGAGGTCCACCCTGGAAAGGCTGGCTGAATTCACTACTGGCATTCTCCTTTTGGGAGGCAATTTTAATTGTGTTCTTGATCCTCTGATTGACACCTCAAAAGGGAATTCTAACATACCATTCTCAACTCTAAGGGGGATTAAAGTCCTCTTATTCGATCACCAGCTTTTAGATGTGTGGCGGATCGTGAATCCCAGAGAGAGGGATTACACCTATTTCTCCCCCCCCCTCACAATTCCTACTCGTGGATTGATTGGTTCCTGGTCCCCCATAGGTATGTGCATCTTATATCGCGGCCTACTATAGGTTCGATCTCAATCTCTGATCACGCTCCTATCTCTATTTCCCTGGCAATTCCTGACTCCCCCCCCCACGGGACATTGGAAGCTCAACAGCTCCCTCCTTCAAGACCCCACGTTCAAGGCAGAAATTCGGTCGCCAATCACCAAATTCTTTTCTGTAAACAACACTCCGGACGTCCCACGAATGTCCCAATGGGAAGCCCACAAGTGTGTGATTCTGATTAGAAGAGGTGCCTATCTTAAAAAGGAGAGAGAAAAACAAACAGCTAACCTGTTTCAGGAGATTTAGAGCTTGGAGACCCAGCACAAACAATCTTTAGATCCCGCACTGAGTGCAAAATTGACTAACCTATGGGAAACTCTCCGGGATATAAGCTTTGTGAAGGTTAGGGGACAGATTGCTAGGTGTAGTAGGTTTTTCTACGAATTTAGCAATAAAAGTGGAAGGGCTCTTGCTAGAACTCTGAGAGGGCAGCGGTCCAGAAACTTTATTCCCAGCATACTTGACCCAGAGGGTAACATGCACTATAAAACATAACTGAAGTGCTCTTGAGCAAGGCACCTAACCCCCCAACTGCTCCCCGGGCGCCGTAAATAGGGCAGCCCACCGCTCCAGGCATGTGTATACTCACTGCATGGATGGGTTAAATGCGGAGGACAAATTCCTATGTGTGCGCAAGCATACAATGGCCATCTATGCATTAAAATTGAAAAAAAAAAAAATATAGCCAAAACCTTTAGGGGCTTCTATGACGGCTTATACAATCTGCCGCAAAATGTCTCTTGCACAACAGCAAAAAATAAGGGCCTACATTCAGAAATCAGGCCTTCCCCGGCTCAGGCAGAGGGTGGCGGAGGCTCTCGAGGAGGAGATCGACGTGGGGGAATTTTTAAAGGCCATTAAGAACATGAAACCCGGAAAGGCTCCTGGCCCAGATGGCTATAGCCTGGAATACTATAAGGAGTTGGCGAATATCTCATCTTTCAGCTCTATGAGCAGTGGCCTCCCCCCCCCTTGGGACACACTTTGAGCTAGCATTACCGTAGTCCCTAAGCCGGGCAAGGACCCAGCACAGTGTGGCAGCTATAGGCCCATCTCCCTGTTAAATTGTGACCACAAGATATTCAACAAAATCTTAGCAGACAGGGTTGCCCCCCTCCTCCCGGCCCTCATACATTGGGATCAGGTGGGCTTTGTTCCACATTGTGAGGGGAGAGATAATACTATAAGAGTCATGAGCGTGATCCATCATGCGAGACAGACGGGGGAGGCTGTGCTACTTTCTCTCCACGGATGCCGGGAAGGCTTTTGACAGGGTGAGCTGGGCTTTCTTAGAAGAAATACATTGGGCTTGGTGATAAGATGCTTAGCAGAATCTTGGCCTCGTACAACTGCCCCTCGGCGTCCGTGGTGGTGAATAGCCTGCCTTCTCAGGCTTTCCAGTTATCTAATGGGACGCGGCAGGGCTGCCCACTTTCCCCGCTTATCTTCATCCTCTCACTGGAGCCATTCTTGCGTTCGATTAGACAAAACGTAGATGTCTCGGGAATGAAGGTGGGCAGGACTAAGCACAAGGTCCCAGCCTACGCCGATGACTTGATGTTCTTTGTCTCAAAACCGGAGATCACCTTGCCTAACCTTCTTGCCGAGCTCAGGAACTTCTAGGAGGTCTCCAATTATAAGATCAATCACCAGAAGTCCTCTGCTCTAAACATTAATGTCCCTGTAGAGAGGCTGAGACACATTGCAGAAAACTTTTATTTTAAGTGGGAGCAGGAAGCTGTTACTTATCTGGGCACACGTATCCCTTCCAAATTGCAAGAAACATATGCATTACATTTCCCTCCTTTGTTAAAGAGGGTGGAGGAAGACCTCCAGAAATGGACCAAGGGTTTTTTTTCTTGGTTTGGAAGGGTTAGTGTCATCAAGATGAACATCCTTCCCAGGGTGCTATATCTATTTCAAACCCTCCCAATAGATATACCCACTACCTTTTTTTAGCAGCTTACGGGAATGTGCACTAGGTTTGTCTAGGCTGGTCACTCCCATCGTTTGGCGGCCTCTCTTCTGGCGATTCCTAAATCTAGAGGGGGACTGGGCCTGCCCGACTGGAGGTGCTATCATGCAGCAGCTCACCTTAGCCGAATTATTGACTGGTGCTGTCACTCTGCCCTGAAACAGTGGGTTCAGATGGAACAGGACGCTTCTTCTTGCCCTCTCCCAGGTTTACCATGGGTCCCGCTGAATAGACTCAAACAGCTGAACAAGCACCCTACCATTGGCCCGTCCAGGAGAGTGGTGGACAGATTTTTCCCTAGACCGGATCTCTCCCCCTCTCCCTCCCCCCCTAGCACCTGTTCTAGGGCATCCTGACTTTCCAGTGAAGATAGCAGGCGGTCCCTTTAGAGCCTGGATCAGGCAGAACTGCTTTAGGAGACTCCACATGCAGGCTGACGGTGGTTGGAAAGGGCCAGAGGCCCTGGTTGGTGACCTCGCCCTCAGACCTATCACGCAGTTGCAGGCCCTCCAGCTTTTGCATTATCAGCGGTCGGTTGAATGCACAACTGATACATCTAGGCCGCTAACACAATTTGAGCAAACCTGTTTGGGATCCAGCCACTTTAAAGGGGCCCTGTCATATTCATATTCGTTACTGATTGAGCCCCCAAGTTAATTTGCTCCCTCTTATGTGAGGGGATGGGAGAGGGAATTGAACAGAACCTTTACGGATGAGCAAAGGCTAGCTATGATTCAATTGGCACATAGGAGCTCTATCTCCTGTAAGTACCAGGAGATTACATTCAAAATTCTCTCCCGCTGGTACCGTGTCCCAGCGTTACTGGCGAATATGTTTCCCTCTTCCTCCCCCCTCTGTTGGAGGTGTTCGCGTTCCAGGGGGACTATGACCCATGTCTTCTGGGAGTGCGAGAAGCTGTCTGGATTTTGGGGTGGGGTGAGAGGTTGTTCGGAAATTGACGGATATCGATTTGGGTGAGGACCCCGCCTGCTACCTGCTTAACCTGGCCTCGAACTCCATGAGATCCAGGTGCAATTCCCTACTCGCTCCCCTCCTGAACGCTGTCAGAACTTGCATTCCAGCTAAGTGGAGGTCCCCTGAGCCCCCCACAGCGCAGTGGCTAGCCACCGTTCAGGATATTTGTAGGATGGAGGAACTCACTGCCTTGCTCAAGGGGACCCTGGAAAAACATAGGGGGACCTGGCGGGAATGGGACTGATTCACTTTCTCCCCCGATTTTCCCCTCTATACGTAACATGGCCACGAGGAGCTACTTGAGGGACGGTTCTCTCTCTTCTCCCCTTAACCTCTCTCCCCTTCCCCTCCACTTTCCCCTGGATGTCTCTGTCTTGTCTTCCCTTTCCCTATCCCCCTCTGTTCTTCTCCCCCCAATAGTTCGGATATACCCCATTGTTTAACCTAATAAAATGAATGTTGGAGGCACGGGTTGCAGATGCTGTAGCATATCAACAAACGCGATTGCAGCCTAAACTACACGGAGCGGGGCACAATGTGGGCCAGCACATTATTTTGTCTTATCAATTTGTAGAAATTACAGTAGTGTGGTTACCCTTGCCCTACGGGCAGCCTCTTCGACATGCGATCTGATATCTTTATGTTTTTACCGTGGTTGCAATGTTTGTATTTAAGTGGCACTGCGTTGCCGTGCACTGTAATTTCTGCTTCCTTCAATAAAAACAATTATAAAAAAAAAAAAGATATAAAATTGGGCGTACCGATTTGTCCCTCTTGGGAATTATGAATAGATTGGAGTAAAACCCCTGACCCTTCTTTAAGGACGGAACAGGGCAGACTACTTCAATCTCCAGAGGGCGAGATACTGCAGATCTCATTGCTCCTGCTTTCTGCGGATTTGGGATACCCTTGACCAAAAGAACCTCCTCTGATGTCTGGCTCCTAATTCGATCTTGTAACCTAAGGATACCACCTGTATCCAAAGATCTGTCACATGGAGCCTCCAAATGTAAGCAAAGCGCAGAAGCAATCCCCCCACCTGCAAGGACGGGGGTGTCCTTTCATGCCTGAGTGGGCTTTGCAGGGGGTTTGGCCTTATTCCGCCAGACACGTCTTGCCTTGTTTTGGGAAATGGGTCTTATTCCAAAACTCTCTTCTGTATCCTGAAAAGGCAAAACCACTACCCCCACAAAAAAGGCCAGGGATTAAAGGCTTTTGGCGTATGTGGCAGATTAGTAGATTTACCACCAATAACCTCCTTTACCATGTAAACCACCCACTCACCAAACAGACACCCCCCATTAAAAGGAAGCCCCCCATCAGATTATTTTTAGTGGCTGTCAGCTGACCACTGTTTTAGCCATAATACAAGCCTTACAGTTACCACCAGAGCTAGGCCTCTGGCATTTAACTTGATCAAATCATCCATAGCTGTAATGATATACCTGATCATATCCAAACTGGTTTTGATCAACTGGGAGAATGACTTCCGTGAACGACCCCAACGAGTCTTAGAGTCCAGTTGTTTTAACAACCTCCTGCTTGCCAAAGATGCTATGGATTTAGCACAGGCCGGCCACAAGGTCAACCCCATAATCGAAGGAGCATGACGTGCCACCTGATCCATGCGCTTGTCCACTGGATCTTTTGGAGAAACACTCAGAGGATGGCATAACAACAGTCTCAGAAACACCTGAAACCGGAGCGTCCACTATAGGAGGGATGAGACCATAAGTCAAAATCCTCTGGAGGGAAGGAATACGTAGTATCTAATACTTTAGGAATGGGCAAGAGACTATATGGCCTCTGCCATTCCTTTTGAATCAAACTAGCGTAATGTACATGCACCAGAAAAACTATCCTTTGTTTTTCCGGCTTAAACCAATTTTTCTTTTTGGGGACTTCTGGGCGCGAAAAATCTGAGTCCCTAAAAGATAAAGCCTCCCCAGCAGATTCTTCCTGGGAGACTATGGCAGCAATAATATCCTCTTTAGACTAAGAGAAAGTCAAATGCTTCTTCTTCTTAAGCACCTTCCTAGGAGTCGATCATTCTGAACGACTCTCTAGGCAGGCCAATCTATCTACAATCTCTTGGAGGACATTCGTTTGTTAAATGTCCCGCTGAGGTTGGACTGCCGAAGGGGTCTTATGATCTGAGTGCCCGGAAACAGGGGATGCAGTCCTTGTGTGAGTAGTAAACTGTCTTCCATATTCAGCAACCACTACTGTTGCACATTGCCTGCACACTGTGCGATCCTCGTCCAATGCCATCCTGTATACTGGACATGGGGTAAATCTGTCTGCTAAACAACCAGACCTAATTACCCCAGATGCCTCCGTCATGGTGAGAATAATATAAGTCTTCCTCCCGGGGATCTAAGATCTAGTATATAACAGTTCTTGACAGTCAGAATGTCTACCAGAGACCTAAGAGCCTGAGTCACACCAATATATTGCCTGCCCTTTCCTACAATCTAAAAGACAAAAAAACAACAGAATAAAACATTAATATTAATAAAATGTAGGGACCTGGTTATAATTAGGCAGTTAACCATACAATAATACCATTTTGTGAGTACTCACCTGAAAAATGAATATTGTTGGTGTGCCACACACCCCGCTTCACTTCTTAAATATTCATCCATTAATGGGTTAATCCACCGCCAGGCGACGTAGTGCAGAGAGGAAGTCTTGTAACGAGCCCCCTTCCGGCCTATATATACCTGGTACCTCCCTTCAATCACCAGTAAATTTAAAAAGCAGAAAGACAAGGTACCAGTATTCCACCAGTAACCTCAAATCAATTTTGATATAAATAAAAAAGGGCTTCACCATATAAATGCTTCGGTAATACCGAAAAGGGTGGGGGTGAAGCGGGGTGTGTGGCACACCAACAATATCCATTTTTCAGGTGAGTACTCACAAAATGGTATTATTCTTGGTGTGCCACACACCCCGCTTCACTTCTTAAATATTCATCACTTCATGGGACATCCAAAAGCAGTGTCCACAAGGGAAGGGCATCTCAAGGCCAGGTGAAGCATAACTTAAATGACTGCAGTCTGCAGAACTTTGCGGCCAAAAACAGCATCCGCTGAGGCCCGCACATCAACTTTGTAAAACTTAGAGAAAGTGTGAACAGAAGACCAAGTGGCGGCCTTACAAACCTGTTCAACAGAAGCTTGGTGCTGAAATGCCCAAGACGCCCCCCCAACAGCGCGAGTGGAATGAGCAGTGATACGAAAAGGGGGAACTCTCCCCTTAGCCGAATAGGCCGCAGTAACGGCCTGACGTATCCACTTGCTAATGGCAGATTTGGCTGGTGCCAAACCCTTCTTAGGCCCATGGGGCACAACAAAAAAGGAATCCGTCCTACGAAAAGGAGACGTGATAATCAAGTAGTACTTAACACAGCGTACTACATCCAAACAATGCAAAACCCTCTCTTTGTCATTCTTAGGATTAGGACACAAGGAGGGAAGAACAATATCTTGATTCAAATGAAAAGCAGAAACAACCTTAGGAAGAAAGTCTGGCTTGAACCGAAAGACCACTTTATCCTGATGCCTCTCAAAGTAAGGCGCCTGGATAGTTAAGGCCGCCAACTCTGAGACACGCCGGACAGAAGTGATAGCTACCAAGAAGACAATCTTCTGAGTCAGGGTAGACAAAGCAATATCTTCCAAAGGCTCAAAAGGAGGAGCCTGAAGAGCCGAAAGAACTAAATTCAAATCCCAAACCGGGAGTAATGGTTTCCTGGGAGGCCGCACATGCGTAACCCCCTGGAAAAAAGTTTTAACTAAAGGTTTAAGCGCAACACGCTTCTGAAAAAAGATAGATAAGGCAGAGACCTGCCCTTTCAACGTACTAAGCTGGAGACCAGAGTCCAGCCCTGATTGTAAAAACTCCAGAACCCTGGAGACCGAAAAGACCCTACAAGGAAAAGATCTTATCTCACACCAAGCGTTATAGGCTTTCCAAGTCCTATAGTAGGTGATGGAAGAAGACCTCTTCCGGGCACTGATCAGAGTCCTAATGACTGAATCAGAAAGACCCTCCTCCTTCAGGATGGAGGTTTCAGCAGCCAGGCCATCAAACCCAGCGCTGGTAAATTGGGGCAACACAATTGCCCCTGAGTGAGCAGATTGGGCCGAAGAGGCAGAACGAACTGGACCACTGCCAGCCGAACGATGTCTGCGAACCACATTCGTCTTGGCCACCTTGGGGCCACGAGAACGGCGTACACCTTTTCCAGAGCCAACTTCTGAAGAACCCTGCACAGCATGGGCATCGGAGGAAACAGGTATAGAAATCCCAGAGCTCCCCAGTTCAGGGACATGGCGTCCACTGCCAGAGCCAGAGGATCCTGGGAGAGCGACACGAAGTTCGGGAGCCTGTGATAGTGATGAGGGGCCAACAGGTCCACCTCCGGGGTCTCCCATTGGAGACACAGTAAGCGAACCACCCGAGGATGGAGAGCCTATTCTTCCAGACGGGGAGAGCCCTTGCTCAACCGGCCCGCTACCTGTTTCATCACCTCTGGAACGTAAACCGCCGAGAGACAGGGAACATGGAACACTGCCCAGGTCCGGATCAGGGACACTTTTCTGAGAGTACTCAGACTGCGCGTCCTTCCCTGAAGACCAACGTAAGCAACCGCTGATCGATTGTCTGAACACATCTGGACCAGAAGGCCCAGAACGTACTGAGTCAGGAGAGCAAGCACCTGACGGATGGTTCTCAGATTCAGAATATTGATGGGTAAGTGGGGCCTTTAAGGTCTCCACTGCCCCTGAAACCGCAGCTCCTTCCAGAATCTGCCCCATCCCGACAGACTGGCGTCCGTGGTGACAATTTTCCAAAGGGGGGTCAGGAAAGGCCTGCCCTACACAAGATTGGTCGAGACCAACCACCACAGGAGGGACTGCCGTACACGGGAGGACAACTGGAAGGACTGATCCAGCTACTGAGGTTGCTGGTCCTAGCACGCTAAAAGAAATAGCTGAAGCGTTCTCGTGTGAATTTGGGCAAAAGAAAGACACACTCCGTTTTGATGAGAGTTCAGGCCGGGATGAACCGACCCATGAACGGACCGTGAAGGAGGGTGAGACTCGAACTCCAGGTCGTAACCGGGCGACACTACCTCCTGGATCCATCTGCCTGGAACCACTTGGTTCCAAACCTGGTAGAAGTGTCACAATAGTCCCCCCACCCGCACGGGTGAGGGCAGCCCCTCATTGCTGAGTGAGCTTATCAGCAGGTTTGGGCTTGGTGCCCCAGGACTGAGTGGGCCGGCCACGGCCCCTCCCCCGAGTCCAACCTGCGCCACTGGTAGCGGGAAAGGAAGCACCCCTGCCCGCTCTGAATCCTCGAAAGGAAGGCCTACCGGAACTTGCCCCCCTAAAGGGACCACGAGGCCTCTTGCGTTGTGGCATCTTACCACCCTTTGCGACTGAATCAATTTTCTCCCGAACAGACGTAACCCCCAAAAAGGGGAGAGCTGTGAGCACCTTTTTGGAAGCTGTGTCCGCTGACCACTGACGCAGCCATACTGAGCTGCGAATAGCCACCAGCATAGCTGCTGCCTTGCTACTCATAGTCAGCGCATCGTCCTGAGCGGACAGGACATAAGCCACAAAAGATTCACACTGCTTAAGCGCAGTGAACTGTTTGCAAGCGGGATTAAGATCCTCATATAGCCCCTGAATTAAGGACTTAATTGCCAATAGAAGAAGGGCTGAAGCACATACCGGGCGCAACGCTGACCCGGAATAGATAAAACCATGTTGAGCGTATTGGTCAATCCAACGATCTTCCCCATCTTTAGGGACAGTGGTCTCAGCAGACTGTACCATAGCCGAGCTGGAGAGCCCTAGTACAGGGGTATCGACGTCAGGAGGGACAGACCAAAGCTTCACCAATTCTGGTGGAAAAGGATAACGCTTTTCCCAACTGGAAGGAATTCCAGATAACCGCGTGGGATGTTCCCATTCCTTAAGAACCACCCTCTTAAAGTGGTGTTGTCTGGGAAAAACCAAACGCGGCTGAGGCTCTTTAAACAACTGACCCTTTGGCGGGGCGGCCGCCTCAGGCGTATCTAAACTCAAAATTTTAAACATTTGAGCCAGAATAGAGGGGGTGTCAAAAACAACCCCCTCTGACCAATCGCCAATCTCATCAGCCACAAGCTGACCTGTCGGCTCATCTGACTCCGACGGGAATTCATCCTCGTCCGGGGATCCATCGGACCATTCCACAGGTTCACAAAACTCGTCCTGTGGAGCTGAAGGTACCGGAGTCAGGTGCCTTCGTTTTGCAGCGGCTTTTAACGCTGCTTTAACGGGCATTACTTTCCGGGGGCTGGGCTGTGCTGCCGCCTCGGAATGCGAATCCCCACTTTTGACAGTGTCATGCGGGGTCCGGAACAGGGAGGGAGAGGTAGGAGATGATGAAGTCTGGCTTGAACCGAAAGACCACTTTATTCTGATGCCTCTCGAAGTAGGGCGCCTGGATAGTTAAGGCCGCCAATTCTGAGACACGCCGGACAGAAGTGATCGCTACCAAGAAGACAATCTTCTGAGTCAGGGGAGACAAAGCAATATCTTCCAAAGGCTCAAAAGGAGGAGCCTGAAGAGCCGAAAGAACCAAATTCAAATCCCAAACAGGGAGTAATGGTTTCCTGGGAGGCCGCACATGCGTAACCCCCTGGAAAAAAGTTTTAACTAAAGGTTTAAGCGCAACACGCTTCTGAAAAAAGACAGATAAGGCAGAGACCTGCCCTTTCAATGTACTTAGCTGGAGACCAGAGTCCAGCCCTGATTGTAAAAACTCCAGAATCCTGGGGACCGAAAGGACCCTACAAGGAAAAGATCTTATCTCACACCAAGTGATATAGGCTTTCCAAGTCCTATAGTAGGTGACGGAAGAAGACTTCTTCCGGGCACTGATCAGAGTCTTAATGACTGAATCAGAAAGACCCTCCTCCTTCAGGATGGAGGTTTCAGCCGCCAGGCCATCAAACCCAGCGCTGGTAAATTGAGGTAACACAATTGACCCTGAGTGAGCAGATCGGGCCGAAGAGGCAGAATGAACTGGTCCACTGCCATCCAAATGATGTCTGCGAACCCTATTCGTTTTGGCCACTTTGGGGCCATGAGAACGGCGTACACCCTTTCCAGAGCCAACTTCTGAAGAACTCTGCCCAGCAAGGGCCACGGAGGAAACAGGTATAGAAATCCCAGAGCTCCTCAGTTCAGGGACCTGACGTCCACTGTCAGAGCCAGAGGATCCCGGGAGAGTGACACGAAGCTCGGGAGCCTGTGATAGTGATGAGGGGCCAACAGGTCCACCTCCGGAGTCTCCCATTGGAGACACAATAAGAGAACCACCCGAGGATGGAGAGCTTATTCTGCCAGACGGGGAGAGCACTTGCTCAACCGGTCCGCTACCTGTTCCATCACCTCTGGTATGTAAACCGCAGAGAGACAGGGAACATGGAACACTGCCCATGTCTGGATCAGGGAAATTTCTCTGATGGGTAAGTGGGGCCTCCACTGCCCCTGCAGCCGCAGCTCCTTCCAGAGTCTGTCCCATCCTGACAGACCGGTGTCCGTGGTGACACCTCTCCAAGGGAGGGTCAGGAAAGACCTGCCCTATACAAGATTGGTCGAGACCAATCACCACAGGAGGAACTGCCATACACGGGAGGACAATTGGAAGGACTGATCCAACAACAGAGGTTGCTGGACCCAACACGCTAGCAGAAATAGCTGAAGTGTTCTTGTGCGAATTTGGGCAAAAGAAAGACACACTCCGTCTTGATGAGAGTTCAGGCCGGGATGAACCGACCCCTGAATGGACCGCGAGGGAGGGTGAGACTCGAATTCCAGGTTGTGACCTGTCGACACTACCTCGTGGATCCATCTGCCTAGAACCACATGGTTCCAATGGTAGAAGTGTCGCAATAGTCCCCCCACCCGCACGGGTGAGGGCAGCCCCTCATTGCTGAGTGAGCTTATCAGCAGGCTTGGGCTTGGTGCCCCAGGACTGAGTGGGCCGGCCACGGCCCCTCCCCCGAGTCCAACCTGCGCCACTGGTAGCGGGAAAGGACGTACCTTTTCCCGCTCCGAACCTTTGAAAGGAAGGCCTACCGGAACTTGTCCCCCTGAAGGGACCACGAGGCCTTTTGCGTTGTGGCATCTTACCATCTTTTGCGACTGAATCAATTTTCTCCCCAAACAGACGCAACCCCAAAAAGGGGAGAGCTGCGAGTACCTTTTTGGAAGCCGTGTCTGCTGACCACTGACGCAGCCATACTGACCTGCGAATAGCCACCAGCATAGCTGCCGCCTTGCTACTCATAGTCAGCGCATCGTCCTGAGTGGCCAGGACATAAGCCACAAAAGATTCACACTGCTTAAGTGCAGTGAACTGTTTGCAAGTGGGATCAAGATCCTCATATAGCCCCTGAATTAGGGACTTAACTGCCAATAGAAGAAGGGCTGAAGCACATACCGGGCGCAATGCTGACCCGGAATAGATAAAACCATGTCGAGCGTATTGGTCAATCCTGCGATCTTCCCCATCTTTGGGGACAGTGGTCTCAGCAGATTGTACCATAGCCGAGCTGGAGAGTCCTAGTACAGGGGTATCGACGTCCGGAGGGACAGACCACAGCTTCACCAATTCTGGTGGAAAAGGATAACGCTTTTCCCAACTGGAAGGAATTCCAGATAACCGTGTGGGATGTTCCCATTCCTTAAGAACCACCCTCTCAAAGTGGTGCTGTCTGGGAAAAACCAAACTCGGCTGAGGCTCTTTAAATAACTGACCCTTTGGCGGGGCGGCCGCCTCAGGCGTATCTAAACTCAAAATTTTAAACATTTGAGCCAGAATGGAGGGGTGTCAAAAACAACCCCCTCTGACCAATCGCCGATCTCATCAGCCACATGCTGACCTGTCGGCTCATCTGACTCTGACGGGAGTTCATCCTCGTCAGGGGATCCATTGGACCACTCCACAGGTTCACAAAACTGGTCCTGTGGAGCCGAAGGTACCGGAGTCAGGTGCCTACGTTTTGTAGCGGTCTTCAACGCTGCTTTAACGGGCATCATTTTCTGGGGGCAGGGCTGAGCTGCCGCCTCGGAATGCGAATCCCCACTTTTGACAGTTTCATGCGGGGTCCGGAATAGGGAGGGAGAGGTAGGAGATGATGAAGGATGCGATGGCACTGCAGCCGAAGCAACGGACTGGCGCGCAATAGTCTGTTTTGCACTAGGGATGCAAATAAAGATATCATCAGCTGGGAGTGGAACCCCACAACCTACGCACCCCCCAAACGGAACAGCAGAACCGTTTCCGGAATCTACGGAAGCCTCCATATGGTGATTTATGGTATTTGCAATAATGGGACTTTTAAGGCATAAGCCGACCCGGGATGCCCCCTTTATTTTAGTAATGTCCCGGAAGGGAGGATTTATATATATATTTTTTTTTTTTTAAGTTTAGGTCCCCTTTAATAGAAACTATATATATATATTTATATATAGTCTATGTATATAAACATTCAAATCAATCCCAATAATTAGCCAGGCACATAGAGCCGGAGGGCTAGCATAAGCAGGGATCCTAGGATCTGCAAGGAAAAGAAACAACCATCAGATCCTTCACATGTGTATAACATATAAGTATGGCACCAAGTGCCCTTAAATGACGCCCCCTTAATAACAGTGATTTCTCCCTGTATTATTAAAAAATATTCCCCATTTAACGGCCCCAACGGGAGGGGCCGCTTACCTGTACAGCAACCAGCCGGTAAGCCTGCAGCCAGCACCCTGAGCCGGCATGAAGACAAAGTGCGGCCGTGCGCCCACGTGCCTTCCTGTTTTGAAGGACGCTGGGCCCGCCGCTGACGCCGCATGAGTACCTCTGCATGTTGGGTATTGTTCTGTTCGGGGGACTTTGCGCTTTCAGACTTAGCTTGTTTTTTCTGGTTTGCATATTTATATTTTAGGAAAAGGTGTTTTTTATTCAGCTTTTTTATAATTTTTTTAGGGAAACTCTTTGCAACCAAAGAATACATTGAGGGATTACTTCCAGAAAACTGTGGCCACATCAACAAGCCTGGTACACCTAGAAAGCTTGAGGTGTGTACTTCCAGAGAATATATAGTTTGTTGGGGGTATTTCAAATATAAAGGGTTGTTTTTCTGGAAAAACTGCAAGGTGCGCATAGCGCATATCACAGTTGTATTTTTTCTGAAAATCCCTTAAAGCGCTGTTTCAGTTTGGGGGAGTCTCCTGGGCAGGAAAGGGTGTCTACCTATATATATGTGGTATCGCTGTAACCGGGAGAAATTAGGGTTTCACACGCAATAAGATTTTATTGACAAACTTACATTTTTTATTACAAAAAAACACTGCAAATTGTAAAAAATAGATTTTTTTTTATTTTTTTGCACATATTTCAAATAAAAATATTGAGAATACACCTAAAAAATGACAAACAAGACATTTCATGTTAAAGCCCAGACTATGCTGAAAAAAACAATATATCATTTTCCTGGGAAATCCCTGGAAATCCCTTCAAAAATCACATATGAACATGGGGAGCGCAAAATAGTGCAAAATGGTCTGGCAACAAAGGGTGACGAAAACTTCAGGTAGGCTGGCAGCGAAAGGGTTAAATAAGAGCCAAATCACGCCCCCTTAATAAAAAAGTGACTCCCCACTATATCACTGCAAGGAAATGCATTCCCCACTTAACGGCCCCAACGGGTGGGGCCGCTTACCTGGTCAGCGAAGGCAGCAGCCGGAGCAAGACTGCAGCCAGCACGGAAGACTAAGTGCGGCCGCGCGCCCACGCGACTTCCTGCTTTTGAAAGGAAGTAAACGCTGGGCCCGCCGCAAGACGCCGCATGACGTCGGCGCCGCGCCCCCGACGCCGCGTCAGCGGGACCCGCCCCCCCCTACGCCAATCAGCTGGAAATCACTCTCGGATGGGCCACTACATGTGCGCCCAGGCGGCGGAGGGGAGAGGATAAAGACCGCATGGCGCAGCCTAAAGAATACATAAAATGCCAGGCGGGGAAGAGGGGAGAGGGGAGGGGGGAGGGGGTAGGGGGCCACAAAGCAACAGTCTGCCAAGAAAAGTGGCCAGCCCCTACCCAGCGCAGCCTGCCCTTCAAGCAGACCAAAACCAAAAGTATACACATGCTGAATAACAGTGAATGCATAATCATGAACACACACACATGCTGAAATGAAGTGATACAAGTGAAACACACATACTTGAAGCACACCCTCACCCCCCCCCCCCCCCCCCAGTGAAGGGAGAAGGGACCGTAACAGGAGAGAAAGGGGCTACGGGGACCCTCAGGACAGGGGCATCCCATTTCCGGATTACCATGCCGGATAGCCGCATTGCCCCACGCATGAGGTCGAGCGGTAGGAGATAAGCTCCTAGGCACTTAAAGTGCCATCTACCATTTGCCCGGTGAGCAGCCTAGGCTGGGAGGCTTCCATTCCACCATAAAGGTATACAAACTCAAACCGGGCAGAAATAGACCAAAAAGGGGGGTGGCGGGGTAAGAATACCCCGGCCTACCTGTAAGCAGGAGACTTCCATCTTCTGACTTGTCAGCAAGCAGAGAGAAAAAATACTGGTGATTGAAGGGAGGTACCAGGTATATATAGGCCGGAAGGGGGCTCGTTACAAGACTTCCTCTCTGCACTACGTCACCTGGCGGTGGATTAACCCATTAATGGATGAATATTTAAGAAGTGAAGCGGGGTGTGTGGCACACCAAGAATAAGCTCTTTTATGGTTTCTACCCATTTAAGTACATTGGAAGTGCCATAATCTCGACACAAGATGGCAGTAGAGGGTTTAGGCCATAGACTAACATTGGTCCATGGGCTAAAATGGGGAACATTCTAGATGGAGAGGTCATAAAGGTTGTAAGTCATAACATGAGATAGACTAGTAACAGTTATAACTGAAAGGTAGTGATTGGTCAGAGGGTTTACCAACCATCCTATTAGATGTCCGACACGAGGACGAACATGTGATAGAAGGTTCTGGAAGGTAGCAAGAAGGGATAAAGGGAAGCCCCAACCCAAAGCTAGTGTTCTTAACCATTTGAATTGTAAAGGAGCAGGAGCACAGACTCTTAGAGAGAGAAAGGAGATATTCCAGCCTAGGATATTATTCTCTATGGGAAGCAATGCTTATGATTGTACCTGATTATGGACAGAACCAGAGATGTAACTGGAAGACATGTACTTGTTCCGTGTTTGATGTTTGCTTGTGGAATAAATAAAGAGGAACTCTGCTTTCAACAGTTGGACTGCTGTACATCTTTCCAAGAGGCAACCGTGAGTACTTACCTTTCCCTGCAACCCTAACCCTTACCTACTCACAACACACATGCCGAACACCCTGGGCCCAGAAGAACCTGCTCCCTGCCATCACGTGCCGGACACCCCGGTACGTGACGGCAACAAAAACATAATATTAATACACCCAAAATAAAATGTGAACAAAATAACCTACCTAAAAGAATTTAGGTCTGCTTGAGGGTGGCCGTGCCGTGGACCCCTGGAGAAGCCATAGCGGAGCGGCAGAACATGTTTCCTACCTTCAATCCACTGCCTGATGATTAGTCACGTTTGACCACAAGGACCGTATGATCTTTACTTTTTCTTTCCAGTGATTGCTTACTACCTCAGCTCCATTAAAGTGGACCAACACCCTGAGGTGATCAGCCCGGGAATCTATAAGATTCCCGGGCCGATCACCTCACACACCGCGGGACATCCGAGATCGGGAACATCCTACAATAGTCAGCCAGCCAGCCTAGTCAGAAGTGTTGGTGCACAGTAAAGCAGAGTTTGGCATATAAAATTGCCTTTCGATTTACAGGCTCACAGCTGTCACCTCAACAAAACAAAGCTGTCCCTGAGTATATCAGTTTTCTCATCCTACAGTGAAACACATGCAGCACAATGACTTGAAGTGAATAAAAGCAATAGAGCAGCTCCTTTTAAGGGCTGGCAAAGCAGGGCATTGGGGCGCTGCTTCTTTTCCTCTCCATTTTACTTAGTTGTTGAAGCATATGTCTCCGCTATTTTGGAAAATGCTGATTCATTTGCAAATGAAGCTTTGACCTAATCGGATCTAACTCTAGTTCCTCTGTATTGGTTTGCTCATCCCTAAAGGGGCATCTCCCAGCTTGGGAAGAGGAGAGAATATCTGACATCTCCTATACACTAATATTGACCCAGCAGAATTCTAGATACAGCTGAAAACGATGTGCTGGCTGAATTTTAAATGCTGCCCCGGATAACACTGAATACCTCTGGAAAACAGGGCAGCCCAAAACTTACACCATGATTCATATTCAAACTAAGCATCCTCTCCAAATGGATATGGGGGAGACATTTGGTTGTTGTAACCCAACTTTAGGGTTTTTGAGGAATCTCAACGCAAAAGCGATATTTTTTTTTAAGTGACAGCTGGTTTACTATTGATATACAGTATACCACGCATTGCACTCTGCCTTAAAAATAAATATCTAAAAGTTCATTACAAAATTCAACAACTAGAAAACACTGATGTAGGCATACCAACAAAACAAAGTAAGAAAAGAAGCGTTGTGGTTTTTGGTGATTTTTAGGGGTTATTACTGTAGACTGTATCACTCTTTTGGATTTTATTGCCTGTGCCATTTTAAGGATTCAATTAGTAAACGCTACGTTTTACCTACCAGCTGGATACACTTCTTTTCTTACTACATTGGGAACATTTCAGGAGTTTTCCTTAATCCGTGCTGGAGGAATTGGCCTTCAAGGGTGAGCTGGTTTATGTGCAAATATTTGTCAACAAAACAAAGTAGACATAACAAACCTCAAAACTCCCATATCTCATTCTTCTTTCTCTTAAATATGAATGTACTGTGAATTCAGGTTTTTCTCTATTTATACAATTAATACAACTTAAAGGCTGCTGCATGATTATCTTACCTAGAGTATGTCCTTTATATTTTAGTTTGTTAAATGTGATGTTTGACCTTAAAACAGAACAAATCACACATTTTAACTGCATCCTCTGTATTGCCCCCCCCCCCAATAAATTGTACCTTTTGGCAGTTTTCACTTCTCTTGCTTCACTCTGCTCCCCACTAATACCACTTATTTTAGCTAGAAGTATTGTCCATTGGGCCACTGCTGCTATTTTGAATGGCAGGTAATGTCATTGACATTACACAATTGCTACATTCTGTAGCAGATCTCTCAGGTACTGTAACCGTGCATGCCCATGGTACATCTCGGAGGCTATAAGGCAGTGTATCTCAATAACATAGGGTCACTGGAGAGAGATAGCAAAAAATCAGTGTTCCAGTACAAATTAGTGGGTGAAAATATCAATTTCTAGCTCTCCACACTACAAGAAGTATTGGAAGGGGCTTTGACTAAATTTAAATCACAAGTTATGTGGGTTTTGGTCTGCTTTACAGGAAAGTCAAGGCAGATTTTTTTTTAAGTGGACCAAAACCTGGGGCAGAGCACACAGCTGAGTGTCCGGCATTCTTGACATTTGGATCGGCCTAGTGAAGGTGCACACATAAGCTGGAGGATGCTGAAGCAGATCCGAGTCTAAAAGAAACAGACCTAATGGGGTTTTGGTCCTCACTAAATGAAAGACTACATGTCTTACCAAACTGCTCATTATTGATAGTCTGATATCTTAGAAGCGGATTGTATGTCCTGTCTCCTGTTATAACAGTTGCAGCTTCCAGTATCTGGGTGAGAAAGTAACTGGGGATGAAATGGAAATTCATGCAGTGAAAGACCCTTTCCCCAGCGGAAGAATTGAGTTTTTTTCACCTTTTTTTTTGTCACTTTGACATTTGTATGGCACTCAAAAGCACATAATGGAAATACAAACAGAAACAAAGATGTTTTACCACTGCAGACACAGAAGAAGGTGTGTCCCTCATAGTATCAGGGTAAAAAGTTGGTCCTGCAAAAATAAAATCTTGGAGCTGGGTTACAGAAGAGGATCCCTGATTCAACAGATTTATTCAGCAACACAACAGGATCAGCTTTATGATAGGTAAGCAAACAATGATTTTTTTTTTTTTTTTTACGTTAAGTTTTTAGCTGATTAAACAGAACTTATGTGTTTTCTAAGCAGCAATACTGAGATTCCTTACCTGTGGAAGAACAATGGACCTGGTGTTGTCAGCCCAGATTACTTCTACCTTGCTATCAATGCCTACATGAGCAACCTGCCCCACAGACTGCAAAAAAAACAATAAAACAGTGATAATGGTCAATTAAAAACACATTGCTAGTCACAGGTTACTTGCCAAACTTTACAGAACAAAGTGAAATACACATACACACAAAAACACCATTTTGGGAAAATCCCCTGTAAAATATATTTCTCCATAGTACTCTGCTCTACCATGGATGGTAATTAATTACACATGCGTTGTCTGTCAGCCGCTCCTGACACTCCAGTTCAGTAAAAAAGCGGTAAAGCAGCAATGGGGGGGTACCAAATTTAACTAATGAAAAGTAACTCCCCTGGGCATTATCACCATAACATTTGCAATGAAAGTAATGAAGTAATCGCAACAAAAAATGTGGGCTGTCTGAGGTGCAGCATAGTACTACAAATAAATCCATTTTACAGTTAAACGCAAAATAGTATTTTGCGTAATAGTACTCTGCTCCACCTCGGATGGTAAGCAACTACACATGGGATATGCCATAGCAGTCCCCTTATTAGGGTGGGCACATCAACCATGGAAAATTCAAATAATGTGACTGCTTAGGAAAAACGTGCTGAACAAATAAGAACAGCTAATTAGACCCTCTGCAGATTTGCAGCTGTCTGCAAGAGCAAATGGCCATGTGAACTGAAGACCAAGTTGCAGCTCCACACACTGTCTACTGCCTGATTTGATAGGCCCAGGAAGCTTCAACAGCTCTAGGATCAGCTATAAAATGAAGGGGAGCCTTTCTTTGCAAGCATAGGCATTTGATTCTCCTGTTGGTCCTAGTGATCTTGGATCGAGAGGTCTCCCAGAATTCAGCACCAGCTGAGACTGGTGCCTGTTGTCAAAATGGTCCTGACCAGAGTCTCTGACAGAGCATGTGAGGGTAAATCTGACCAGGCCCAACACGCCAGACCGAAAGGGGGGGGGGGGGGCGCCTACACGTGGGGACAATCAGATCCAACAGGCCTGAAGGGCACAACACTTCTCCCCCCCCCGAACAAAAATCTTGGCCTGCTCTGTGTCCAGAGCTTTGCCCAGGTACGAAGTAATTCTGGATGGGACAATGTGAGAGACTTGGGATATTTGATGACCCAGGTAAAATGTACCAGAGTTGACAGGGTCATCACCCTCCTTGCTTTAAGGGCGCCCAAATGAGCAGATCATCTAAGTAGAAGAAGACAATTCTGATCCCCTGCTGGCCATGACCCCTGCCAGAACTTTTGTGAATACTCATGTGGGGGGGGGGGGGGGGGGTTGGGCAGTGCAAAAGGTAGGGCCACAAACTTGGAGTGTTGTAGCCCCCACGGCAAACCTCTGATACAGTATTTCTGATGTCCGTGGGAAATGGGGACATGGAGATAAGTGTTTTTGATGTACACTGTATCAAGAAAATCCCCTGTTCCACTGCCGAGTGCAGGGACTCCATGCAGGATTTTCCTCAGCCGCACAAAACAATTCAGATGCCTGAGATCCAAGATCAGTTGGACCGATCTTTCCTTGGGAAAGACAAATTAGAGTAGAACCTCAGGCCCCTTTACGCAGCTTGCCCACAAGCTTGAGCAATGTGGCCACTGTCTCCACAGAACAGATCTACCTGGATTCCACAAAATGGAAGGGGAGGCTTTATCCAGAACTCTATCTTGTAGACCGTGGTGGTGACCCCTTCCTGAATTCAAGCATCCTCAACAGATTCTGTTCAAACTGGTGCAAACCGAAGTTTGGACAGAATCTGTTCAAGATGCTTGAATTCATCGTTGGCCAGGTTTGTCTGGAGGCCTGGTGCCCCATGGCCAAGAGGACTTGGACTTGCCTTGTTGACTTCTTTTGTCAGAGAACTACCCCCCACTATCTGAAACCTGTCAAATAAGTCTTAACACCTGTGGCCTGCTTAACCAACTCTAAGATTGTGGCCAAAAAGATGTATCCCATCAAAGGGAATTTCTGCCAAATGCCTTTTTGAGGTCAGATTAGCTTGTATAACCACACAGTACAGCAAATCCCAACAATCAGGGCCACGGTCTATGCCATCAAATGACCAACAGTGTCCATAGCCTTAAGCGTATAGTGTAAATTTCAGAATGGACGCATCCCTGCCAGTCAATCTGCTTTTTTGTTATATGTGAGACATTTTTTGCTGACACACAGAGAACAGATGTGGCATTTATTGGATGAAAAGCAGACGCAGTGAAATAAGCATGGCAGTCCATCTGATCCAGGCACATGTCAGCTGGATCCCTAAGGGCTGAGCTGTCCTAAAATAGGTAGAAGTGTATGCCTAGCCAAGCAAGATAAAGGGTTCTCCCCCTTGGCAGGGCTAGATCACTGCTTCTCTAATATCAGGTATCCAAGATGTTAGGAGCCCCATGTGAGCCACCAAAGAGAACGGATCAAATGCCTCCTTCTCCAGTTGCGTGGTCCATGGATGTGTGATGCTGGCACAGGATCACGGGGACCCAGTGGGGTGCCACATTCAGGCCCAGACCCAAAGCAAGGAATCAGGATCGGTGGAAGAGGAGAATGCTCACCCGGGGCCTATCTCCTGGTTGCTGAACAGTATTGCTCAATACATTCATGCATCTTGCGCCGAGAGACTGTTTCTCATCTGCTAGCTGTTCATGGCTCAATAAACAAATGGCATCACTCCCCATACTGCTGCGAGACCCCAATACCTCGGTTGTGGTAAGTTGACATCCAAGGACCCAAAAGCCTGGATGGACAATAAGGGGTGATGAAATCTAACCCCTGGGATGGACACGGGGGGAACCCTTCTTACAATAATAATAATTACTAATCTATAAGCAAGTTTCCCCTGTACCAGCCAGCCGAGAGCTAGGAGTCTGGCCCGGCACCTGGGAAGTCAAGGGAAAAAACTAAGTAGGCACTTCCACTAAAGATACACAAACATAGGCTGCAAACTAACATATGAATGCACCTAATCCATAAGAAGCATAATCAGGTAGCCCAAACAGGGTCCTACTGCTTGATCCAATAGAACAACCACTGCCCAGCAGGCGAAGGTGGAGATAAAAACCACTGAAATGGCCGCACTGGGAGACCCACAGCTGCTCCTTCTGAGCAGCAGAGATGGCACCCTTGCAGGAGAAAGTGGGACAGGGCCCAGCACAACAACAGACAAGCCAAATGATGCACATTCTGCCCTGCCCACAGACCCCAAATGCCAGCCGACAACCAGCCAAGACTGCCCTGCGATGGTGAACAGCCACAACAGCAAAAGATCTATGGGACTGGACAGTATCCCCCCTCCCCCCCGCCAGAGCCCTGCCAAAGAACCTGTGCAAGTGGTGGACTAATGGGAGAGGGGGTCAGGGGCTTCCCAAGCATCTTGGTTTAAATATGGCCAGCAGACAATTTTGGTAGGTCTCGAGGGAAGAAACCATAGCATGAGGTTAGGGAACACAGGGAAGGGGCCACTCACTCACCTGCAGAGAACTAAACTGGAGCCTGGGGATGTACCCAAATGGGAGGAGTGAAAGCTTAGATCTTTGCAGACACACCTTAGAGACAGCTCATGTGTAATTGAGTACCCTCAGAGGTGAAGCAAAGTAAAGTGGAAATATCAATACTAGGGCATACTGTACTATATACAAATATTACATCAATACTGAACATCTAAAATATACAAATATTTTAAAATTGTAACCAATGTGCCTACTTGTTTCTCAGTGGAAATATCAAAGATTCTTTATATAAAATGTTTTGGTAATATGCTACAACATAATCAACCACTAGACCCAATTATCAAAGGAAAGAAATACAATATTATAACAAAATATATACATTTTAATTTCAATTTATCTTAAAAAAATCTGCCAGACATAACATTACACAACACATAACCATTAACCCTTTCAATGCCAGCCTACCTAGAAATGTTGTCACCCTATTTTTCAACATTCTGAGCTATACATGTTTGACTGTGATTTATATGTATTTATATATAGTGTTTTTTTCAGCAGAATTTGGGCTTTAACATGAAATGTCTTGTAATTTTTCAGTGTTTTAGCAATATTTTTGAGTAAACATTGTTTTAACCCT
Source organism: Gastrophryne carolinensis (assembly GCA_027917425.1). Classification (NCBI taxonomy): domain Eukaryota; kingdom Metazoa; phylum Chordata; class Amphibia; order Anura; family Microhylidae; genus Gastrophryne; species Gastrophryne carolinensis. The sequence goes on along the minus strand of CM051243.1, from coordinate 126,311,564 downwards.
TTAAGTGCCAGCCTTCCTAGAATTTTTGTCACCCTTTGTTGCCAGACCACATTTCACTATTTGGCGCTACATATATTCAACCTTGATTTTTGAAGGGATTTCCCAGGAAAATTATATATTGTTTTTTTCAGCAGAGTCTGAGCTTCAACATGAAATGTCTTGTTTGGGTGAAATATGTGCAAAAAAAAAAATCATTTTTTTGCAATGTGTAGTGTTTTTTTGTAATAAAAAATGTAAGTTTGTCATGCGTGTGAAACCCTAATTTCTCCCGGTCACAGCAGTACCACATATGTATTGGTAGACACCCTTTCCTGCCCAGAAGACTCCCCCAAACTGAAACAGCGCTTTAGGAGATTTTCAGATAAAATACAACTATGCTAAATGCTAAGCGCACCTTGCAGTTTTTCCAGAAAAACAACCCTTTACATTTGAAATATGCCCGACAAACTATATATTCCCTGGCAGTACACAACTCAAGCTTTCTAGGCATACCAGGCTTGTTTATGTGGGTGTAGTTTTGTGGAAGTAATCCCTCAATGAATTCTTTGGTTGCAGAGTTTCCCTAAAAAAGAAGAGTCAAAGCTAAATTTTCTTAAAATAAACTATATGCAAACAAGAAAAAACAAGTAAAATCTGAAAAGGCAACATCCCCCGAACAGAACGGTGCCCAACATGCATAGCTACTGTCAAAGGAAGAGTTGCCAAACACCCCAAAGTAAAGCATGCGCATAACGGTAATTATACTTGAAAATTTCAGCTCTGCAGACAAAGTGCGCACCTTGCAATTTTTCAACCATAACAACCCTTTACATTTGGAATATCCCCGATAAACCATATATTCCCTCAAAGTACACATGTTAAGCTTTCTAAGCGTACTGAGCTTGTTGTAGTGGGCTGATCTTTCTGGAAGTAATCCCTTGAAGAATTCTTAGGTTGCACAGGGTTTCCCTAAAACAAATTATAAAAAAGCAGAATAAAAAACATGTTTTCCTAAAATTTCAATATGCAAACAAGAAAAAACAAGCTAAATCCGAGCGCAAGGTCCCCCAAGCAGAACAATACCCAACATTCATAGGTACTATTACCTAAAATTAAGAAATTAAGAAAAAAATACTCTGAACTAAATTGTGAGCTAAATTACTTACCCCATCACTCAAATACAGACAGTGTGCAGAATCCTGCTAATCACCCCATAACAGACCCCACATTACCCCACATGCAGTGAGTGGCATCCCACATTAGTTTTCAGCAACCCACATTACAGGCAGTGTGAGATATCCCAATTACAGACAGTGTGTGCGGCATCCCAATTATAGGCAGTTTGAGTGGTATCTTCATTACAGGCAGTGTGCCGCATGCCCCCCCCCCCCCCCAAAAAAAAAAAAAGACAAAAAAAAACTAAGACACACACACAAACATCCACTGCCGTTGCCACTGCCTCCACACAAACAAATTCTCGGAGTGCCAATGACGCTGGTATGAGTCACAGGTCACACCCACCCAGGAACCAGAGCCACTGTCCAGGCTACTCGTGTGAAGGTGGTGGGCAGCGGAAGTGGCGACGATGGCAGACACAGGTAATGTATGTTTGTGCATGTGTTTTGTTTCACAAAGTGGTAAGTGTAAAAAAAAGCACAGTGAAAAAATGCTCTGCGGCGAACATGTGTTCCCTCCCCTGCTGAAGACCCTTGGGGGGGGGGGGATGCTGGGGGAAGAAGAGACCCTGGTGCTGAATCCAGTGGGGGAGAATATGCCAGGCACCAGTAGATTCTACTTGCTTGGCATTTGACGTTTGGAGAAGCCACAACATAGAATCTACATGCTTAGCATTCGAAGGGTTTGGTCCCCAAATTACCCTAAATTTCAGCACTAGTAGCAAATTATATAAATACATTTTCCCGTAATGGTATAATGATACACATTTATCAGTGCACATACATGCCTTGAATAAGGCAGGTGTCCATTTCAGAGCACTATATTGTTCAAGTAAGTTCAAATATGGGGACACAATTCTGTGATACTCACCTGTAGAATTGGTTTTGCTTTCAATCCATTCCAGGCCGTCCCTAATAATTACACCTGGGTAATTCCTGCCTGTAGGGCGTGACTGCAAGATAAAAAAGGTGTGGCCCCTCCCAGCCCCATAAGTAGCAGCTGCCTCTAATCAAATCCAGTAATTAAAAAGCAGTTATTAATATACCAAAGAGGCAAGGCCGGGAGGCCCAAGTCTAGGAGACAATGTTACCTCACACCAAACTCTGCGCGATTTCTCTCGAAAAGAATTTCTTCTCTTTAATATTTTTCTTTTTACAATGCCAAATGATATAATAAATGTAATAAACACCATAAAAAAGGCATCAAGGATAATGAACACAAAAAAAAAGGGCTGGTCGGACAGCCTGGAATGGATTGAAAGCAAAACCAATTCTACATGTATCACAGAATTGTGTTTTTTCTTCCAATCCATTCCAGGCCATCCCTTATCATTACACCTGGGACCTCTAAAAGCAGTGCCTATATATGGGCAGGATCCCCAACACGGAACAGCAGGTAGTTCAAATCACGACTGAAGAACCTTACGACCAAAAACAGCGTCCGCTGAGGCCCTAACATCTACCTTGTAAAATTTGGTAAATGTATGAACCAAAGACCAGGTGACAGCTTTACAAACCTGTTCCACAGAGGCCTGATGCTGAAATGCCCTGGACGCACCAATGGCTCTAGTGGAATGAGCTGTGATCTGAAAAAAGGGGGCTCCTTTCCCCCAGCAGAGTAGGCTCTTACTACTGCCTGTCCAATCCACTTACTGATAGTGGATTTAGCTGGTGGAAGCCCCTTTCTAGGGCCTTCTGATATGACAAAAAGAGAATCCGACTTCCGGAAGGATTCTGTAGCAGCCATGTAATATCTTATGGCTCTGACTGCATCCAAAAATGAAGAGCCCCTTCCTTATTATTAGCCAGAACTGGGCCTAAGGAAGGTAGAACTACCTCCTCGTTAAGGTGAAAAGGAAAAAAGACCTTAGGTAAAAAAATCAGGCTTAAACGGAAAAACCACCTTGTCTCTGTGCAACTCAAAATAAGGAGCCTTCATACATGAAGCGGCTAATTCGGAGGTGATCACCACCAAAGAAAAAATCCCTTGAGCGTCAAAATGCTCAATGGAGCATCAAACGAAGGTTCTGATGAGTTTATTGTTAGCGATAGACTTCTGGATCAAGATCAAGGTTTCAATAGCTAGGCCATCAAGACCAGCCTCTGTAAATTCGGGTGAGACCCCTGTGTGAGACGCTCTGGATCGTCGGGCAGGCGCCAGTGATCTGCTGACATCCTTACTATGTCTGAAAAACAGCTTCTCCTTGGTCAACGAGGAGCCACCAGGATTGGTTGCTACTCCTTCCTTGGCTACCTCTTGAACCAGGAGCGAAAATGGAGGAAATGCATACAGGAGATTGAACCTTGTCCATGGGGTTGTCAGAGCGTTCCTTGCTATGGCCAGAAGGTCTCTTGAAAGGGACACAAACCTCGGCAGCTTGTGATTGTGCCTGGATGCAAATAGGGCCCCATCCAGACAACCCCAACGGAGGCAAAGGGCTTGAAGGATCTTCTGACCTTCTTCCTGAAGGGGTACTTGACAAATTATTCCTGTCTGAAGGAGATGCAGAACAGAGGTTCTCAAGGCTTCTGCTTTTTGCAGGTTTTGGGATGCCCTTGACCAAATGAACCTTGTGGGTGGTCTGGCTGTAAACTGTCGGAGCCGCCCCCCCCCCCCACCTGCCAGGGAGAGGGCGCCCCTTCATGCCTGGGTGGACTTAGCTGGAGGCTTAGGCTTGGCTCCCCAAGGGACACCCGGCCGATTCCGGACCCTACCTCTGCCCGAAAAATCCCCTTGGGAACCTGAAATAAAGGAACCTCTACCGCCCCGAAAGGACTGGTATGATGAGGGCCTCCGAAAGGGCCGAGAAGAACTCCCCCTTTGAGGAAGCTTGCCGTCCTTGACGATGAGATCAACCCGTTCCCCAAAAACCGGATTCCTAAAAAGGGAAGACCCGTAAGAGACTTCTTGGCAGCAGCATGAGCCGACCACTGCTTCAGCCATAAAGAGCGGCGTAAGGCAACAAGAAGAGCAGAAGTTCTGGCACCTAGCCTGACCACATCATCCATAGCAGTGATAACAAAGCTATTAAAGTCTAGGCAAGCGCTGAATTCCTTGGAATCCTGAACATATGTGCTAGAGTTAGCCCTGGCCATACACTGTTCTACCTTTTTCCTCATAGCCAAGGAAACAATAGAAGCGGCACAAGCAGGAACCCACGATTGCAAAGGCATGGCGAGCCAAACTGATCCATTCGCCTTTCAGTAGGATCTCTTAAAGAAGCATTATCAGCAGATGGCATGATAGTAGTGTTGGACAGGCCTGAAACGGGTGCGTCCACATCAGGAGGAAGTGACCATGATTTAACCATGTTAGAAGGGAAAGGATACCTAGAGTCTAGGATCCTAGGGGCAAAAGGCAGAGCATTTGTTAGGTTTTTCCCATTCTTTTAACACTATCCTGGAAAAATTGTATTGTTCCGGAAAAACGCGCCTCTGTCTCTTGGGCCTATATAAATCACCTTTCCTCCTCTTGACAGCCTTAGGAGGGGAAATATGTAAGGTTTCAATAACAGAGGAAAGTAAGCCCTCTGTTTCCTCTAGGAGCAAAGAATCCTCATCGGATGAAAACATATTAGAATTATTGTCCTCACCGGAGAGCAACTCACCCTCAGAGTGGTTCTAATCCTTCTTCCTCCTCGGAACCAAGAGAGGCATATAAATGCTCCTCAGAATAAACTGGTTCCAAATGCCTTCTCTTACCAGAGGCCTTTTTAGGGGCTACCAATAAGAGTTGTTCCTCCAGGTTCTCCAGGTGAGCCCCAGTGCCTTCCCCTTCCCTAGGGGCTGACTGAGGAGGCTTAGCTTCAGAAGGGGCCATATTTAATGAAGGACTAGATACTGTGGTAATAGTCCCATTATGATCGAAATCCATTCCATTGGCGCAAGCGGAACAAACTGTGCTGAAACCACCCAGGGGATTTCGCCTGCACAAAGGGCAGAGCCTGTTTTGTCCAAGTGGGAGACCCAACTCACTATCCCCTGATGCTTTCATCATGGTGATTTTTTAGTAAGCAAAAATTATTTTTTAAATCCTAAGCTTAGAACCAATCCCCCCAAAAGGGACTGGGAGGAACCACAACCCTATTATCCTTCTTCCCACAATCTAAAAAACAAAAAGGGAAAAAAAAATCTTATTTTATTACACTCTAATTTTTTTTGTTTTTAATTAAAAAAAACAAATATGGTTATAATCACAATAAATAAAAATAGCAATGCATAAAAAAGATAATAACCGACAATCCACTTACCCCTCCGTGGAAAACAGGAACGGGAACCGTGACCCAAGGCCCCGGAGCTAAGCGGGAACCTGCGGCCAGTGCGACCTGCCGAAGCCCCGGGGTGCATACAGCTCGAGACGCGGGGCTATTCCAGCAGACCTGCCGCAGTCCTGGGGAGCGTCGAGCATGCTGCAGGAGAATGGCCCCCCAGCAGAGACTTCCATGCGGCAGAAGGCCGCATCCCCACTCTCGATTACCTGTGAGCCGGTCAGGACACCGGCGGCAGTAGCAGCAGAGCCCTCACTGCTGTCTCTCTCATGGCGCAGAGAGCATAGTGAAGCCAGAGAGTCGGCCCCGCCCCCAAAATGACGTCACAATAGAAATAACACACCAACAATTTATAATTTGAAAATGACAAAGTAAAAATACGTGGGAAGAAGGGTGGGTAGTACACAAAAATATACATAGTTCCTCAGGAGGTACACCAGACAAAAACCTGCGGCCCTGAGCATATAACACTCAGGTAAGCAGCAGCTGGATGTAGGATCCAATTTCGGCCGTTAATACCTTTGGACTTTGAAGCCTGGCGGTGAGAGTCGCTGACAACTTTGTCATTGGAAATGTTTGATTGTTATTAATGCCATGTGAGTGCAATACTTTTTAGATTAAATGCTTTTTTATATTAGCGGTGTTGCACTATATTTTATTTCTTTCATCCCCTCATATATTCCTGGAATATGAGCCTTGGTCTTTACATGGGCAGATTTTGAATGCTCTTAAGTGGAAGAGAGAGTTCACTGCTAGCTCTATACATTCTCCTACAACTTGGGATGTGATTTATCGATACGGTTTGGGATTTTTGATTCAAGAAAGCTTTTCAATGATTTATATCTGGTAAGCCTCCTGTCTACTTGGTGGTGGATTTGCACTGGAATTGATGATAATCACCGGGTGCTTTGAATTTTGGAAGATTTCTTTTCAACTTAATTGGACTTTTTAATAGACTGTTCACGTAGCTCTGTGCTTTTTTATAATTATTGTGTTACTATTTTCTGGGTGGAGGATTCCAGTTGTTGCACGTTGAGCTTTTGTATTTCAAGACAGCGCGGTATTGTTGCTTGTTTGACCCTACCAATATTGCTAGCTGAACTCCAAGCTTTCTTGTTTCGAATTATAAAATAAATTACCAAAGTCTTCAGCTCTCATTATTAATATCCCAGCGAAAAGGCTGAAACAAAAAACAAATCTCAGAGAATTTCTGGTTGGAAAGTGGAAGTGAGAGGCAGTGACATATTTGGGAAGGCAAATACCAGCCCACCCCCCAAAAATTCACAGTCCTAACTTTCCACCTTGTATTTATTGCTGAATATTGTCTGTAATAATTCTCTTCAATAAAATAATGTACAATTTAAAAAAACACAGCTATGTAAACAGTGTCAGCTGAATCCCAGCATCTTTGGGCTGAGGCACGCTCCAGCACCCAGCCATCTGGATAGGCAGGGGACCAACTCCCGATTGCCAGGCACTGTGTTTCAAACAGAGTTTGACTTGACTAAAATCTCCCATAACAATAAGAAAGAACTATGTTTTTTTTTTGTCCCATGCATTTATTTTTTCTATTAGTGAGTCAAGTGCATCTTCCACATTGGTTTGGGGAGTGTACATAGCAACATAGCAAATTAGATATATCTGAGCTCCTGTTACACATAAGCTGGAGCTTTTCAGTTCTGTTGGTCAGAGGCATTAGGTTGGCTATGTGAATGGAAGGTAGGGCAGAAAAGAAGCTTCTTTTACTTAAAGTGGACCAACACCCACGGGTGATCGGCCCGGGAATCTATAAGATTCCCGGGCCGATCACCTCCCTCCCCGCGGGACATCCCGATCCCCCAAACCCCCTTACCTTATCTTCGGCGGCGGCCGGCCGCCGCCCTCGCGCCCCTCTAGGCGTGCGTGCGCGCGCCCGCAGTCTGTGAATGGCCGGCGCGGGCGCGCGCGCATCGAGAGGGACGCGCGGGAGGCGGCGGCGGAGGAGCCGCTTGTCCGGGACTGTCAGTTTGCTTGTCCGTCGGCGCTGGGAGCGGGGAGAGGAGTTTTTCGGGTGATCGGGGGGGGGGGGGGGGGGGGGTTTCACACAGCGGGGCACCCCGATCGGGGCCCAGACCCAGGATAGTCAAAATCCTGGGTGTTGGTCCACTTTAACCTTACCAGAGCCCCTGCCTCTTTCGCTCTCCTTTTTTTGTACCTATTGTGAGTTAGAGAGTTGATGTGATTCCAGACCCCTTCTCAAACACTGCCAGTACTGTGAGTGGACATTTTAAAAAGCATATTACCTAATTCGGCTAGTTCCTGCATGCTTAAGATGGTCGATATTTTCAACTGCAGTGCCCAAACTTGAATGCCCATACTCCTAGTAAGTATAAGTCATTACATTGGACATGAGGCATATTGCCAAGGTACTCACATAATAATTTTTATTTGGCAAGAGAGTAAACAATCCAAATGTAAATTAGAGTAGCCATTATGGTTCATTAACAGGGAGCTGGGGCTTGTTATCCTTTGGATTGTGATCCATATCCAGCATAGTTTATATAATGACCCTAAAGCTAGATGGGAATTGTAATCCTTGGAACTGTGATCCATATCAGTGTAGCATGAGACAGCAGAAAAAAGAGCTTTATATATCCTTAGGTAGCGGCAATGTGATCCTTCATGTAGCAAGTGACTTAAACAATAAGCATGAGAGTAATACTTCATGCTACTATGTACTATCCATCAGTTAATATATTCCAAATGAAGAGACTAGTCTCCTGGGCTTGGGGCCGATTCAGCTCCACAAACTTCAGCCAGGCCACTCAATTCCCGTTCACACCCAGCTACAGTGCTTGCCGCCACCAACCCACATTTAGCACTGCTCACGAGGATTATACCTGAGGATATTGGATACTTTAACTGCCAGCCTACCTAGAGTTTCTGTCACTCTCTGTTACCAGACCTTTTACTACACATGCTCAACTCTGATCGTTGAAGGGATTTCTCAGGAAAATTATATATTTTTTTCAGCAGAGCCTGGGCTTTAACATGAAATGTCTTGTTTGTCATTTGTTAAGTGTGTTCTTAATATTTTTGGGTGAAATATGTGCAAAGAAACAAAAAAAAATGTTTACAATTTGTAATGCTTTTTTCTAATATGTAAATTTTTCAATAAAATCTTGTTGCATGTAAAAGTTCCATTTCTCCCGGTTACAACGGTACCACATATGTATTGGTAGACACCCTTTACTGCCCAGGAGACTCTCCCCAAACTGAAACAACGCTTTAGGAGATGTTCAGATAAAATTAAATTATGCTATGCACACCTTGCAGTTTTTTTAAAAAAAAAACAACCTTTTACATTTGAAATACACCCAAGAAACTATATGTTCTGGAAGTACACATCTCAAGCTTTATAGGCGTATATCAGGCTTGTGGATGTGGGCGCAGTTTTCTGGAAGTAATCCCTCAAATTCTTTGGTTGCAAAGGGTTTCCCTAAAAAAAGAATAACAAAGCAGAATCAAAGCCACATTTTTCTTAAAAAACAATATGAAAAAAAATTAAAAAAAAACAAAAAACAAGTTAAATATGAAAAATCAACATCCCCCAATTAACAACTCTTCCCTTGACAGTACCTATACATGTTGGGTATTGTTCTAAACACCCCAAAGTATGTTAATTTTACTTGAGAATTTTAACCCTGCAGACAAAGTGTGCACCTTGCGTTTTTTAAACCAAAACAACCATTTACATTAGGAATACCCCACACAAACCATATATTCTCTCTGAAAGTACATATGTTAAGCTTTCTAGGCTTAACCAGCTTATTGTATTGGGCTCATCTTTCTGGAAGTAAACCCTTGAAGAATTCTTTGGTTGCACAAGGTTTAGCTAAATAAATGAATAAAAAAGCAGAATAAAAAACATTTACCTAAATTATCAATATGCAAACAAGAAAAAGCAAGCAGAATAACCAACATGCATAGGTACTTTTAACCATTTTACCATTTTTAGCCTACTTGAAATTTTGACAGGTCATTTTTCACCAATTTGCCAACAATGTTTAACTGTGATTTTTGGAGGAATTTCCAGCAAAACTATTTTTTTTTGCGGCAGCGTTTAAGCTTTAACATGAAATGTGTTGTTTGTAATCTTTCCACTGTTTTTAAATAGTTTTGAGTAAAATAACTGAAAAAGATTGTCTCATTAATTTTAAATAAAATATTTTATTTCATTAAAGAAAACCATATTGCACATATGTATCGGTACCCCCCCCCACCCAGGATAATGTTTACAAATAAAATACAACCATTATCCGCACTATAAAGGGTTATGTGATGGCCAGCGGGACACCAGCCTTCTGTAAGCAGACATCCCCCAATCTCCACCGCCGCTTCTGCCTTTAGTAAAACCCCTGTTTGCCAGGACGCTAGGTACGCCTCACCGGACACTGCTGCCCCCAGGTCTTAATATGCACAAAAAATGTCTGCTTACGGTGAACCACGAGGGTATCCCGAAGCCAAGGTCGCTCACAGGAAGTTAGCCCGGAAGGTTCGTCAGAGTACAGGGATGAGACGGGTGCGTTATCAGGGGTAGCCAAAGGGTCAAGCCGGGAGGTCAGAGATTGCAGAGTATCCAAAGGGGCAGGCGGGTTCGAGGTCAGACAAAACAAAGGTTGGTACAGGCAGCGGACAGGGATGGTCGATCAAGCCGGGTCGGAAACAGAAAATGACTAACAGAATCACACCCTAATCACAAGCAACTATAACGGGCACTGAGCACTGGGCTGAATCCGTATTTATTGGGGACCTGACCAATGGCAACACGGGAAGCAGTGTGTGTGGTGATCGGTGCAATTTACAACACTGAGTGATTGTTTTAACACTGATTGAGCAATTATACAGGGGCTGGTCAGTCTTGGCAGCAAGGCTTGCCAGCACGGCACCTCCTAGTGGTGAAAGAGAGAGACTGCGGGGCGCGCTTCTAAACGTGCACCGGCACAGCTAGAGAGGGGCGGGGGAGGCTGTCAGAGTGATGCGCCGCGCTCCCCGTTATCCAGGAGCGGTGGCAGCACTCAGCAGCAGGAGCGCCGAGCAGCAGACGCTCGCTGTGGGCCCCCAGACACAGGTAAGTTTCTTACAGGATAATTCAAAAAGTAATTGGTGTGGGGTCCCCCCTACCCAGCATAACCAACCCAGGGATCAGCTATGGGGGCTTATAGAACAGGGCGCAGGCCCCACCCTGCAAGCTACGAACCCGCACAGGCTAAATGCCCCCCAGGCTTTGGGGAGGCAGGTGATGGGGGGCTGGGGTTTAATGGCAAGTCACCTGCTAGCTGTAGGTGACTTGCCAGCCCCCTAAGCCTTGTGAATTGGTATAGGGGTCTCATAGACCACTTACCAGTTCACAAAGAGTTAAATGTAAAAGAAAAAACACAAGTAATATATATATATTTTTTTTAATTCATACTCCCCTCACATCCACCTGGAAGCACTGTGCCCCACTCTGATCACTTCCGCTCTCCTGCTGCTGCTGGAAGACTTTTATACCTGCTGGGTAAAAAAAATTACAGTTAAAAACCCTAAAAAAATCCCCAAAAAAATGGCGTGAGGTCCCCTCTTCCAAGCATAACCAGCCCTAGTCCCCCATAGGGTGGGGATTATGATTTTGAAGGAATATCATGGCTTATTATGTCATGTCCTATTTTTTATATAGGTCTTAATCTTTTTATATGTGCTTGGAATAAGATTTTGTAGCCTCATGCATAATGGACAAGAAATTACATTAATATTTGACAATGAAATTGTCACAACACAAAGTGAACTGTAATAAATGTATGGAATGTTCATATATGTAAATACTGTATTTGTAGCTTCACATAGTGGAGGCTCGAAACATTTTCACTAGGCAGACTGGATTGACTAAGGTAGGAGAATACATATGAGGCAAACCAAGCAATATATGAACAATAATTCATGAAACAATATCAATGATATGGAGTTTTATTGAAAAGAAATCTGTGATAAGAAGTTTGTTCAAGCAAAGATCAGTGATGGAATTAAAACAATATTTATGGCTTTTCTCTAATGCTGTGATAATACCATTTTGTGAGTACTCACCTGAAAAATGGATATTGTTGGTGTGCCACACACCCCGCTTCACTTCTTAAATATTCATCACTTCATGGGTTAATCTACCGCAGGTGACGTAGTGCAGAGAGGAAGTCTTGTAACGAGCCCCCTTCCGGCCTATATATACCTGGTACCTCCCTTCAATCACCAGTATATTCAAAAAGCAGTAAAACAAGGTACCAGTATTCCACCAGTAACCTCCAAAATTAATTTTGATATAAATAAAAAAGGGCTTCACCATATAAATGCTTCGGTAATACCGAAAAGGGCGGGTGTGAAGCGGGGTGTGTGGCACACCAACAATATCCATTTTTCAGGTGAGTACTCACAAAATGGTATTATTCTTGGTGTGCCACACACCCCGCTTCACTTCTTAAATATTCATCACTTCATGGGACATCCAAAAGCAGTGTCCACAAGGGAAGGGCATCTCAAGGCCAGGTGAAGCATAACTTAAATGACTGCAGTCTGCAGAACTTTGCGGCCAAAAACAGCATCCGCTGAGGCCCGCACATCAACTTTGTAAAACTTAGAAAAAGTGTGAACAGAAGACCAGGTGGCGGCCTTACAAACCTGTTCAACAGAAGCTTGGTGCTGAAAAACCCAAGACGCCCCAACAGCGCGAGTGGAATGAGCAGTAATACGAAAAGGGGGAACTTTTCCCTTAGCAGAATAGGCCGCAGTAACGGCCTGACGTATCCACTTGCTAATGGCAGATTTGGCTGGTGCCAAACCCTTCTTAGGCCCATGGGGCACAACAAAAAAGGAATCCGTCCTACGGAAAGGAGACGTGATAATCAAGTAGTACTTAACACAGCGTACAACATCCAAACAATGCAAAACCCTCTCTTTGTCATTCTTAGGATTAGGACACAAGGAGGGAAGAACAATATCTTGGTTCAAATGAAAAGCAGAAACAACCTTAGGAAGAAAGTCTGGCTTTAACCGAAAGACCACTTTATCCCGATGCCTCTCGAAGTAGGGCGCCTGGATAGTTAAGGCCGCCAATTCTGAGACACGCCGGACAGAAGTGATCGCTACCAAGAAGACAATCTTCTGAGTTAGGGTAGACAAAGCAATATCTTGCAAAGGCTCAAAAGGAGGAGCCTGAAGAGCCGAAAGAACCAAAATCAAATCCCAAACAGGGAGTAATGGTTTCCTGGGAGGCCGCACATGCGTAACCCCCTGGAAAAAAGTTTTAACTAAAGGTTTAAGCGCAACACGCTTCTGAAAAAAGACAGATAAGGCAGAGACCTGCCCTTTCAATGTACTTAGCTGGAGACCAGAGTCCAGCCCTGATTGTAAAAACTCCAGAATCCTGGGGACCGAAAGGACCCTACAAGGAAAAGATCTTATCTCACACCAAGTGATATAGGCTTTCCAAGTCCTATAGTAGGTGACGGAAGAAGACTTCTTCCGGGCACTGATCAGAGTCTTAATGACTGAATCAGAAAGACCCTCCTCCTTCAGGATGGAGGTTTCAGCCACCAGGCCATCAAACCCAGCGCTGGTAAATTGAGGTAACACAATTGACCCTGAGTGAGCAGATAGGGCCGAAGAGGCAGAATGAACTGGTCCACTGCCAGCCAAACGATGTCTGCGAACCTTAATCGCTTTGGCCACCTTGGGGCCATGAGAACGGCGTACACCCTTTCCAGAGCCAACTTCTGAAGAACTCTGCCCAGCAAGGGCCACGGAGGAAACAGGTATAGAAATCCCAGAGCTCCTCAGTTCAGGGACCTGACGTCCACTGTCAGAGCCAGAGGATCCCGGGAGAGCGACACGAAGCTCGGGAGCCTGAGATAGAGATGAGGGGCCCACAGGTCCACCTCCGGAGTCTCCCATTGGAGACACAATAAGAGAACCACCCGAGGATGGAGAGCTTATTCTTCCAGACGGGGAGAGCACTTGCTCAACCGGTCCGCTACCTGTTCCATCACCTCTGGAATGTAAACCGCCGAGAGACAGGGAACATGGAACACTGCCCATGTCTGGATCAGGGACATTTCTCTGATGGGTAAGTGGGGCCTCCACTGCCCCTGAAGCCGCAGCTCCTTCCAGAATCTGTCCCATCCCGACAGACAGGTGTCCGTGGTGACACCTCTCCAAGGAAGGGTCAGGAAAGACCTGCCCTATACAAGATTGGTCGAGACCAATCACCACAGGAGGAACTGCAGTACACGGGAGGACAATTGGAAGGACTGATCCAACAACAGAGGTTGCTGGACCTAACACGCTAGCAGAAATAGCTGAAGTGTTCTTGTGCGAATTTGGGCAAAAAAAAGACACACAGCGTCTTGATGAGAGTTCAGGCCGGGATGAACCGACCCCTGAATGGACCGCGAGGGAGGGTGAGACTCGAATTCCAGGTTGTGACCTGTCGACACTACCTCCTGGATCCATCTGCCTAGAACCACATGGTTCCAATGGTAGAAGTGTCGCAATAGTCCCCCCACCCGCACGGGTGAGGGCAGCCCCTCATTGCTGAGTGGGCTATCAGCAGGCTTGGGGCCCCAGGACTGAGTGGGCCGGCCACGGCCCCTCCCCCGAGTCCAACCTGCGCCACTGGTAGCGGGAAAGGACGTACCTTTTCCCGCTCCGAACCTTTGAAAGGAAGGCCTACCGGAACTTGTCCCACTGAAGGGACCACGAGGCCTTTTGCGTTGTGGCATCTTACCATCTTTTGCGACTGAATCAATTTTCTCCCCAAACAGACGCAACCCCAAAAAGGGGAGGGCTGTGAGTACCTTTTTGGAAGCAGTGTCTGCTGACCACTGACGCAGCCATACTGACCTGCGAATAGCCACCAGCATAGCTGCCGCCTTGCTACTCATAGTCAGCGCATCGTCCTGAGCGGCCAGGACATAAGCCACAAAAGATTCACACTGCTTAAGTGCAGTGAACTGTTTGCAAGCGGGATCAAGATCCTCATATAGCCCCTGAATTAGGGACTTAATTGCCAATAGAAGAAGGGCTGAAGCACATACCGGGCGCAATGCTGACCCGGAATAGATAAAACCATGTCGAGCGTATTGGTCAATCCTGCCATCTCCCCCATCTTTGGGGACAGTGGTCTCAGCAGATTGTACCATAGCCGAGCTGGAGAGTCCTAGTACAGGGGTATCGACGTCCGGAGGGCCAGACCACAGCCTCACCAATTCTGGTGGAAAAGGATAACGCTTTTCCCAACTGGAAGGAATTCCAGATAACCGTGTGGGATGTTCCCATTCCTTAAGAACCACCCTCTCAAAGTGGTGCTGTCTGGGAAAGACCAAACTCGGCTGAGGCTCTTTAAATAACTGACCCTTTGGCGGGGCGGCCGCCTCAGGCGTATCTAAACTCAAAATATTAAACATTTGAGCCAGAATGGAGGGGGTGTCAAAAACAACCCCCTCTGACCAATCGCCGATCTCATCAGCCACATGCTGACCTGTCGGCTCATCTGACTCCGACGGGAGTTCATCCTCGTCAGGGGATCCATCGGACCATTCCACAGGTTCACAAAACTGGTCCTGTGGAGCCGAAGGTACCGGAGTCAGGTGCCTTCATTTTGTAGCGGTTTTAAACGCTGCTTTAACGGGCATCATTTTCCGGGGGCAGGGCTGTGCTGCTGCCTGGGAATGCGAATCCCCACTTTTGACAGTGTCATGTGGGGTCCGGAATAGGGATGGAGAGGTAGGAGATGATGAAGGATGCGATGGCACCGCAGCCGAAGCAACGGACTGGCGCGCAATAGTCTGTTTTGCACAAGGGATGCAAATAAAGATATCATCAGCTGGGAGTGGAACCCCACAACCTACGCACCCCCCAAACGGAACAGCAGAACCGTTTCCGGAATCTACGGAAGCCTCCATATGGTGATTTATGGTATTCGCAATAATGGGACTTTTAAGGCATAAGCCGACCCGGGATGCCCCCTTTATTTTAGTAATGTCCCGGAAGGGAGGATTTATATAAATTTTTTTTTTTTTTTTTTTTTTTTTTAGGTCCCCTTTAATAGAAACTATATATATATACTTATATATAGTCTATGTATATAAACATTCAAATCAATCCCAATAATTAGCCAGGGACATAGAGCCGGAGGGCTAGCATAAGCAGGGATCCCAGGATCTGCAAGGCAAGAAAACAACCATCAGATCCTTCACATGTGTATAACATATAAGTATGGCACCAAGTGCCCTTAAATGACGCCCCCTTGATAATAGTGATTTCTCACTGAATTATTAAACAATATCTCCCATTTAACGGCCCCAACGGGAGGGGCCACTTACCTGTACCGCAATCAGCCGGTAAGCCTGCAGCCAGCAGCCATGAGCCGGCAGAAGACAAAGTGCGGCCGTGCGCCCACGTGCCTTCCTGTTTTGAAGGAAGCTGGGACGCTGGGCCCGCCGCAGACGCCGCATGACGTCGGCGCCGCGTCAGCGGGCCCGCCCCCCCTACGCTGATCAGCTGGAACACTTTACAGCTGATCCAGCACGCGCGTCCAGGCAGCGGAGGGGGGAGGGTAAAAACCGCATGTGCTGACAAAGCTCAATGAATGCCAGGCGAGGAGAGGGGAGAGGGGGGAGGGGGTAGGGGGTAGGGGGCCACAAGCAACCAACTGCCAAAGAGGTGGCCAGCCCATACCCAGCGCAAGCTGCCCTAAAGCAGACCCAAAATATACACATGCTACGGTGAATGTATAAACATGACATATATGTTAACATGCAGTGATACAGTGAAACACACATACTGAAGCACACCCTCACCACCCCCCCAACGGGAGAGAAAGGGGCTACGGGGACCCTCGGGACAGGGGCATCCCATTTCCGGATCACCATGCCGGTTCGCCGCATTGCCCCACGCATGAGGTCGAGCGGTAGGAGATAAGCTCCTAGGCACTTAAAGTGCCATCTACCATTTGCCCGGTGAGCAGCCAAAGCTGGGAGGCTTCCTATTTCACCATAAAGGTATACAAACTCAAACCGGGAAGAAATAGACCAAAAGGGGGTTGGCGGGGTAAGAATACCCCGGCCTACCTGTAAGCAGGAGACTTCCAACTTCTGACTTGTCAGCAAGCAGAGAGAAAAAATACTGGTGATTGAAGGGAGGTACCAGGTATATATAGGCCGGAAGGGGGCTCGTTACAAGACTTCCTCTCTGCACTACGTCACCTGTGGTGGATTAACCCATGAAGTGATGAATATTTAAGAAGTGAAGCGGGGTGTGTGGCACACCAAGAATATTTAGATTGAGTTTTAAAAAATGTATCAGGGGATAGAAGGAATTTATGTTGCCTCCTACTGCCCCTATGTGGACAGTAAGAGAATTGGTGGTGGTCAGAAGATGATGCCCCTGAACCTCATGTTGGAAGATGAAGGCCTTACCTTTTTGGGGGCCATGACAGTTCAACGTGGCTAATGTTCAGTATGGTGGGGTATGGGTGGTTAGGTCCTCATGCCCCTACTAGGGGGATGCTGGACACCATCAGAATGTTTTACTAGTAGGATGTTATTAACCTGTGATAAGTTTATGCTCATGTTTTGGGGTGCCCCTCATATGCAGACGGACTCTCTCCAGAACCTAGATAACTTTTTTTTAAGGCTCCTCCTATTTTGAGGCCATTATAGCTATTTTTGAATGTGATGTTTTACGTGATATTGAATGTCAATGTTTTCTCCTCTAACAGGGAACATGTAGATGAGAAAAATACAATTCTGTGATTAATCACCTGTAGAATTGGTATTATACGTATACCGCACGTCCTGTTCCACTTGAATCCTTACTCCTGGGAAATACATCCACAAGATGGCGCTGGACTGCAGAGACAGAAAAGTGGCTCCTCCCAGCCCCATATATACCAGGGACCTCCCCCAAATTCACCAGTATTGAAAAGCAGTTAAAATGAAGCCGGGAGAACTATAACATAAAAACAACCACCACACAGAGGTAAGAATAATGATAACAAGGGCGGGGTGGAACAGGACGTGCTGTATACGTATAATACCAACTCTACAGGTGAGTCATCACAGAATTGTATTATTCTAAGTATACAGCACATCCTGTTCCACTTGAATCCTTACTCCTGGGACATCCAATAGCAGTGTCCGTAAGGTAGGGTGGGATCCCCAAAAGTAACAACAGGCAGTTTAAACCACTGCCGCCTGCAGAACTTTGCGGCCAAAAGCAGCATCAGCTGAAGCCCGAACATCAACCTTGTAAAACTTTGAAAAAGTATGAACGGAAGACCAAGTAGCGGCCTTGCAAACTTGTTCAACAGAAGCCTGGTGCTGAAAAGCCCAAGAGGCACCAATAGCACGAGTGGAATGAGCAGTAAGGCGGAGCAGAGGATTCTTCCCCATAGCAGAATAGGCCTGAATCACAGCCTGACAAATCCACTTGCTGATAGTAGATTTAGCTGGAGCCAAACCCTTCTTAGGTCCAGACTGGAGCACGAAAAGAGCATCAGTCTTCCTGAAGGATTCAGTAGCCACCAAATAGAACTTCAGGGTCCTAACCACATCCAAAGAGTGTAAAACCCTTATCCTTAGGGTTACTAGAATTAGGACACAGAGAAGGCAAAACAATGGTCCTGATTGAGATGAAAAGCAGAAACAACCTTAGGCAGAAAATCTGGCTTAAAACGAAACACCACCTTGTCAAGGGGGCTTGATGGAAAGCGCCGCCAACTCAGAAACACGCCAGAACAGAAGTAATAGTCACCAAAAATACTACCTTAAGTGTAAGAATAGACAAAGGGGCCTCCTGCAAGGGCTCAAAAGGGGACCCCTGCAAGGCAGATAAGACCAAGTTCAAGTCCCAGACTGGTAACTTAGGCTTACGTGGGGGACACACGTGAGTAACCCCCTGGAAAAAGGTCTTGACCAGGGGATGCTGAGCAAAGGGTCTCTGGAAGAAAATTGCCAAGGCAGAAACATGACCTTTCAGAGTACTGAGTTGAAGACCCAGATCCAAACCATGTTGCAGAAATTCCAGAATCCTAGGAATAGAAAACACACGACAGGGAAGTGACTTAGACTCGCCCCAGTCAATATAAGTACACCAAACCCTATAATAGATGGAGGAAGAGGATCTCTTACTAGCCCTGATCATGGTATTAACAACTGAGGCAGGCATCCCCATTTCCATCATGATGGAGGTTTCAGCAGCCAGGCCGTCCAAGCCAGCGTTTGTAAATTGGGGTGGCGTAGCTGCCCCTGAGTGAGCAGATCTGGAACCCTGGGCACGGTGTACTGATCTACTGCCAGCTGCACGATGTCTGCGAACCACACTCTTCTTAGCCAACAGGGGGCCACCAGTATGGCTGGCACCCCCTCTTGAGCTATCTTGCGCAGCACCCTGCCCAGCAGAGAAAACGGGGGAGACACATACAGGAGCTGAAAGCTCTTCCAAGACATTGCTAAGTCCTGGGACAGAGAGACAAAGACTGGAAGCTTGTGATTGTGACGGGACGCACACAGATTCACATCTGGCTGACCCCAACGATGACACAGGGAGCGAAACATCCTCTTGCTGAGGGACCATTCTCCCAGGTGAGAGGTCCCCCTGCTCAGAGAGTCTGCCTCCAGATTCTCCACCCCCGGAATGTACACTGCCGAGATGCAGGGAACATTGTCCTCCGCCCAGGACAGAATCAGAGACATTTCCTTGAGGGCCCTTCTGCTCCGGGCCCCTCCCTGATGATTGATGTAGGCAACCGCCGTCTGGTTGTCCGAGCGGATCTTAACAGCTCGACCCCGAAGGTGTGGGGTTAAGTGGGCGAGAACCAACCTGATCGCCCCCAACTCCAGAATGTTGATAGGGGTGTGGGCCTCCTGAAGGCCCCACTGACCCTGGAATTGCAGGGACTTCCAGAAGCCCCCCCCCAACCGGTCAGACTGGCATCCGTGGTGACAGTCTCCCAGCAAGGGTCCAGAAAGGATCTGCCCCCCAGCAGGTTCCTTGAGGCCAGCCACCACGATAGAGATCGCCTGGCCAGAGGGGACAGAACAAACACCTGATCCAGGGACACAGGGTCCCGATCCCAAACTGACAAGAGGTGAAGCTGAAGAGGCCTCATGTGAAACTGAGCATATGGAACCGCCTCAAAGCAGGCCACCATCAGGCCCACCATCTGCATTCCCTGCCTGATGGACGGATGAGAACAAGACAGAAGGAGCTGTGCTTGCGCTTGAAGACTTTCCACCTTCTGCTGAGGAAGAAAGATCTTGACCCGAGATGTATCCAGAGTCATGCCCAGAAAGGACTTCACCATGGAAGGAGACAGGGAAGATTTGGGGTGGTTGATCACCCAGCCGAATGACTCCAGTGTGGACACCACCCGCTGGGTATCCAGCTCTGCCTGTTGGAAGGACTGAGAAGTGATGAGAATGTCATCCAAGTAGGGAAGAATGCGAATGCCCTGAGATCTCAGCAGAGCCATCACTCCTGCCAGCACCCTGGGAGCCGAGGTGAGGCCACAAATTGGTAGTGCTGATCCTCCAAAGTGAACCTGAGGAATCTCTGATGACCTGGAAAGATTGGTATGTGAAGGTAAGCATCCTTGATGTCTACAGAGGTCATGAAGTCCCCCAGGAGTAGAGAATTCACAGCTGAGTCTCCATGCGAAAGTGTCTGAATCTGACAAATTTGTTGAGGCGCTTTAAATCCAGGATGGGTCTGATGGACCCGTCTTTTTTGGGAACAGTGAAAAGATTGGAATAATAGCCTTTGCCCCTTTCCCTTAAGGGCACTCGGCAGATGACTTCCAATTCCAGAAGGTTTCGGACAGCGAGGGACAGACCCTGAGCTGACAGGGGTTTTTGATCTATCCGGGATCTGATGAATCTTGGGGGCGGCCAGGCTGCAAACTCCATCTTGTAACCGGAGGACACTACCTCCTGAATCCGTGAGCAAAGAGCCGAAGCCGTCCCCCCACCCGGATGGGTGAGGGTGCCCCTTCATGCCTGAGGGGGCTTGGGGGAGGACTTAGGCTTAGGACCCCAGGAGGGACCAGGGCGGCCACGTCCTCTGCCCCTGCCCCAAAAATCTCTGCAGGCCCCAGCAAAGGAAGCTACCGTCCAATTCTGGAACCACGGAAGGAAGGAAGAAAGGTACCGGAACCCCGAAAGGGCCGGGGCTGCCTTCTACGCTGAGGTAACTTGCCTCCCTTAGCAAACAGGTCCAGATGTTCACCAAAGAGGCACAGCCCCTTGAATGGAAAACCAGTGAGAGCCTTCTTAGCAGCGTTGTCAGCTGCCCACTGGCGCAGCCAGACCGAGAGGCGTATAGCCACCAACAAGACAGATGCCCTGCCACACATTCTAATGGTATCATCCAGGGCAGAGAGAACATATGCAACAAATTCCTCACAACGCAGAAGAGCTCTATACTCTTCACTACCTGCATCATCAGGGGCCCCATCTAAGACACTCTAAGAGACTCTTAAGTAGGTTTTGATAGCAACAGCTGTAATGGCAGAGGAACAGACCGGACGCAGCGCGGTCGCCACACAGGCAAAGGCATGGCAAGACAGCTGATCTATGCGCCTGTCCTCCCCATCCCTCAGGGTAGTAAAGTCAGGGGAATGCATGACGGATGTGTTGGACAACCCCAGAACTGGTGCATCCACTTCGGGAGGACATGACCAACCTTTAACCACCTCAGCGGGAAAGGGATACCTCTTATCCCAACTCTTTGGTACCCCGGGAAGCCTGCTAGGCCGTTCCCCCAAGTGAGTTTGTTCAGGAAACTCCAAGCGCGGCTTAACAGTATGAAACAGCTCCCCCTGCTGCTGCGGAGCCACGGCAGGAGGAGAGATACAGAGTACTTCAAAAATGTGAGCTAAAAGCCTGTCAGTATGATCTGAAGCCAATGGGTCAGACCCAGACTCGGCATAAACCTTAGGCTGTTCCTCAGATGATTCTGAATCAGAAAATAATTCCCCCTCTTCCAGGGGGATATAACAGGTAATGTCAAAAAGCCTCAGCCTCCATAGGAAAGAGGGTAACACCGGGTGACCGGGCCAGACCCAGCAATATGCCTTTCAATACTGGCCACCCGAGCAGCCAAATCAGGTTGAGACTCCCCCACTGGTATGCACCTCACTAGGAGTCAGATGTAAGCGTGGGGGGGTAGGCGAAGCCAGAGGCGCAGGCCCAGCCACAGGTAACCCAGATTGCAGCGCAAGCACCTGCTGGGCGCAGGGTACACAAACCCTGACATCATCACTTATAGGGGGACACTCCACACGCAATACACAGCCGGGCTTGTCCCGAAGGAACCCCAAGCACATTATCCTGAGAAGCCTCCATATGGTGATTATTGTGGCACAACAGGCCAATTGGGATTGACACTAATAAAGCTACCCGGGATGCCCCAATAGCCCGCTAGGGAAGTGGGAGACAAGAATCACAATAGCCCTCCAATAAGGAGTTAACGCTAAATAGAGGGTATATGACCGGGAGAAACCACAAAAAAGTTTGACCTGCCTGAAAGACATAAGCAAAGATCCCATAAGCATAGTCGCAATACAATACAAAGAAAAATACCATTTTGGGATTACTCACCTGTAAAATGGGTATTATAAGTATGTGACACACCCCGCTTCATCCCGCCCTAATTGTATTCTGGATCCTTTATATGGTGAACCTTTTATTGTTAAGATTTTTGGATTTGGCTCTTCCTGGTCCCCTTACTGCTTTCCTATACTGGATAATGTGTGGGAGGTCCCAGGTATTTATGGATCGGGAGGGGCTTCTTTTTAACTGTCATCTCTGCAGAAGTTCGCCCTCTACTGGTATGAATATACCAGTAATAATATGGTATGAATCCCCATATGTCATGAATATTGGAAGCGGGGTGTGTGACATACTTATAATACCCATTTTACAGGTGAGTAATCCCAAAATGGTATTATTCCAAGTATGTCACACACCCCGCTTCCAATATTCATGACATATGGGACATCCAATAGCAGTGTCCAACATAGGTGGGGATCCCAAAAAGGCAATAATGCACAAAATTAAACCACTGCAGCTTGCAGAACCTTGCAGCCAAAAACAGCATCCGCTGAGGCCCTCACATCAACCTTATAAAACTTGGAAAAAGTATGAACAGAAGACCAAGTAGCAGCCTTACAAACTTGTTCAACAGAGACCTGGTGCTGAAAAGCCCAAGAAGCCCCAACAGCACGAATAGAATGAGCAGTGATATGAAAAGGGGGAACCTTCCCCTTGGCAGAATAGGCCCCAACAATGGCCTGACGTATCCATTTGCTAATGGTAGACTTGGCGGGTGCCAAACGCTTCCTAGGCCCGGAGGGCACCACAAACAAGGCGTCCGTCTTACGAAAGGGAGAAGTAGCCACCAAATAGTACTTCACACAATGAACTACATCCAAAGAGTGCAGGACCCTCTCCTTGTCATTGTTAGACTTAGGACACAAGGAAGGAGGAACCACATCCTGATTGAGATGGAAGGCATCTGGTGTCCAAAGAGTGCAGGACCCTCTCCTTGTCATTGTTAGACTTAGGACACAAGGAAGGAGGAACCACATCCTGATTGAGATGTAAGGCATCTGGTGTCTCTCAAAGTAAGGGGCCTGAATGGACAGAGCCGCCAACTCAGACACGTCGAACAGAGGTAATAGCCACCAAAAAGGCAACCTTTTGTGTAAGCAAAAGAAAGTAAGAAAGTGCAACATCCTGCATCGGCTCAAAAGGAGGCCCCTGGAGAGCCGACAGAGCCAAATTCAAATCCCAAAAGGGCAACAAAGGCATTCTAGGGGGCCGCACATGAGTGACCCACTGGAAAAAAGTCTTAACCAATGGATGCAGAGCAAAGGACCTGCCCTTTCAAGGTACTAAGCTGGAACCCCAGGTCCAGACCGTTTTGAAGAAAATCCCAAATCCTAGGAATCGAAAACACCCTGCAAGGCAATGCCCTAGCCTCACACCAGTCAATATAGGACCTCCAAGTCCTGTAGTAGATGTTAGAGGAAGATCTCTTCTTGGCTCTAACAAGTGTACGAATCACAGCATCAGACAAACCTTCCTCCCTTAAGATGGAGGTTTCAGCAACCACGCTGTCAAAGCCAGCGTTTGTAAATCGGGGTAACGATGTTGACCTTGAGTGATCAGACCCGGAAACAGGGGCAGCCTGTACTGATCTACCGCCAGCCGTACAACATCTGCGAACCAAACCTGTCTTGGCCACCTTGGGGCCACCAGAATTGCTGGTGCACCCTCTTGAGCCAGCTTGCGCACCACCTTGCCTACCATGGAGAAGGGGGGAAACAGGTAAACCCCAGATCCCTCCAGGCAAGAGACAAGGCGTCCACTGCCAGGGCCAGAGGATCCTGAGACAGAGACACAAAAGCAGGAAGCTTGTGATTGTAACGTGAGGCAAAGAGATCCACCTCCGGAATCCCCCACTTGCGAAAAGGGACCGGAATACCCTGTGGTTGAGCGACCATTCCCCTCGGCGAGAGGATCCCCTGCTCAGGGAGTCTGCCTCCATGTTTTCCACTCCCGGAATGTACACAGCCGAGATGCATGGGACATTGTTCTCCGCCCATGCAAGAATCAGAGAAACTTCCCTGAGGGCACTCCTGCTGCGAGTCCCTCCTTGGTGATTGGTGTAAGCGACCGCAGTCCGATTGTCCGATCGAACCTGAACCGGTAGACCCTGGAGGTGATGCGTCAAGCATGACAGCACCAACCGAATGGCTCTCAGCTTCAAGACATTGATGGCGGTGTGGGCCTCCCGAGGACCCCACAGCTCCTGGAACTGATGTTCCTTCCAGAAACCCCCCCCAGCCCGACAGGTTGGCATCCGTAGTGACCGTCTCCCAACAAGGGGTCAGAAAAGACCTGCCCCTCAGAAGATTCCTTGGTTCCAGCCACCACTGAAGAGATTGCCGAACCAGGGGAGACATCAGAAAAGACTGATCCAATGACAGTGGACATCTGTCCCAAACCGACAGTAGATGGAGCTATAGCGACCTCATGTGGAACTGAGTAAAGGGGACTGCCTCGAAGGAAGCCACCATCAACCCCACCAGTCTCATCCCTAGCCGGATAGACGAGCGAGGGATGGACAAAAGAAGACCTTTCAGATCTTGAACCATCTGCACCTTCGACTGAGGTAGGAACACCCTGGCCTGAATGGTATCCAGATTCATGCCCAGAAATGCAACCTCCCTCGACGGGGAGAGAGAAGACTTGGGGTGGTTGATCACCCAGCCAAACCTCTCTAGCATAGACACTACCATCCTGGTGTCCAGCTCCGCCTGTCCGAGAGAGGATGCCGTAATGAGGAGGTTGTCCAAATACGGCACAATGCGAATGCCCTGGGCTCTGAGAAGGGCCATTTTTTTTGGGATCCCCACCTTGGTGAACACCCTTGGTGCCGAGGTCAGCCTGCATCCCCCACCACAAACCTGAGAAATCTCTGGTGTGCTAGGAAGATCGGTACATGAAGGTAAGCATCCTTGATGTCTATGGACGTCATGAAGTCCCCCTGACGAAGAGAAAGGATGACTGAGCGCAAAGTCTCAATGCGGAACTTCCTGGTTCTGATGAACCTGTTGAGAAGCTTCAAATCCAGAATGGGTCTTATAGATCCATGCTTTTTGGGCATGTGAAAAGGTTGGAATAATAGCCCCGGCCTCTCTCTAATAAAAGGCACCGGGCAGATGACTTCCATGTCCAAAAGACTTTGCACTGCCAACAGGAGCCCCTGCGCAGCCCGGGGGTCCGAGGGTACCCGAGAAATCTGGGAGGAGGCCGGTCCTCGAACCCGGAAGTGCCACAGCCGTCCCCCCACCCGCAAGGGTGAGGGCGTCCCCTCATTGCTGAGCTGGCTTGGCAGCGGGCTTGGTCTTGGAACCCCAGACAGGTCCCGGACTGGCCCGTCCTCTGGCTCTGTTCCAGGAACCCCCTCTGAAGGTAGAGTAGGCAGCTCCTCTGCCTGCTCTGGCACCACGAAAGGAAGGATTAAAGGAGCCTGCCCCCCGAAAGAAGCGACACTGCTTCTTGCGCTGCGGTAGCCTTCCTCCTTTCGCAACTGAATCCAATTTATCTCCAAACAGCCGCATACCCAGGAAGGGTAGCCCTGTAAGTGACTTCTTAGCCGCAATGTCAGCCGCCCACTGGCACAACCAGACCGATCGGCGAATAGCCACCAGCAACGCCGAGGTTCTGCTACACGTACATATTGTGTCATCCAAGTCAGATAAGACAAAGGACATGAATAAATCACACCATGTAAGCACTGCGAATTCATCGCTGGCCGGGTTAACCTGGGAACCACTCAACAGGCCCCTAACCACGGACCTGGTAGCCACAGCCGTGAGCGCAGAAGCACAAACAGGCCGCAAGGCTAAACCCATGCTAGCAAAGGCATGACAAGCCATTTGGTCAATACGTCGGTCCTCACCATCCTTAATCGTGGTGGCGTCTGGCAAGTGCACCACAGATGTGTTGGACAATCCCAGGACGGGTGCATCGACCTCGGGAGGGGACGACCAGCGCTTCCCCGCGTCCACCGGAAAGGGATACTTCCTATCCCATCCCTGAGGAACACCAGGAAGCTGGCTAGGTCTTTCCCATTCCTTAAGAATCATATTTTCAAAATGCTTCTGATTTGGGAACTCCAAACGAGGCTTAGAGGTCCCAAAAAATTCCCCCTTCTGTGGAGGGGACTATAGGGAGGGGAGGGGAGAAATAGCCAGCACCTCAAACAAGTGGGCCAGAATCCTGGGGGTATCCACGGCATCCCCATGCTCCTGCCCAGCATCAGCATCCAAAAACTGCTGATCCTCAGAGCCATCAGACTCATCAAACAATTCCCCCTCCTCAAGTGGGGAATAATCAGACCAGTCAAGGATATCACAATCATCAAAATCCAGAACCGGTGATAAAGGTCTCTTCTTAGCTGGGGCCTTTCTGGCCGCAGAGCTAGAAATGAGTCTCTCGATGTTGGCCAATCTAGCACATACATCAGATTGCGACTCCCCACTAATGACAGTGTCACTTGGGGTACGCATCAGGCGGGGTGGAGTAGGTGATGAGGCCGGCGGCGAGGACCCAGACGCCTGGGACCCCGACTGCCGCGTTATGGCCTGCTGAGCACATGGTATGCAAATCAGCACGTTATCCCCCGTAAGGGATACCCCACAACCCACACACTGCCGGGATTGCCCCGAAGGGAGCCCGAGCCCGGTATCCTGGGGAGCCTCCATATGGTGATTTTAATGGTAGTCGCAATGACCAGAGGGAATTACGCCAATTAAGCTACCCGGGATGCCCCTTTAAGTCCCAAGTGGGAGGATTTGTAGGACCCCAAATTTATCTCCAAGGGACCCTAGGAGAAACCCCCTTTTAATATGCTAGATAGGGATTCCTCCTGAAAGACAATGTGAAGGGGCCATAAGAAAGGCATACAATCATGCACAAAAAACCATACATACAAAGATATATATATATATATATATATATATATATATATATATATACACACATGGAAAACATGAGCCCCGCTGCCCCAACGCGCTAAAACGGGGCACGCAGCCAGTATGAATATAAAAATGAGAAGGGCCCAATAGGGCACTCACGGATCGATAATGGCGTCCTGCCAGCAGCGTCACTGAGAGAGACATAGAGAGAAAGAGAGGAAGGACGGGCCAGCGCGGATCGCGCGCCGTGCCTGGCCCAGCCCCCTCCCTTCAGCAAAACGCAGATCCCAGCAAATAGCTGGGCTCCGCAACAGCGCCAAAGAGAGGGGGGCGGACCGCGGCGAGCGACATGAGGGGAAGAAGTTCCCCCAAGAAGGCCTCCACATGCGGCCAGCAGCCCACTCACCACAAGCGACGAGTGAGGCACCGTGAAAACACATACACACACACACACTGGCATACCAATAATAAAGGAAAATATTAAAGGAAAATAAGGATAGAAGGAAGCCCCCCCCCCCAGCGCAGAGGGGAACAGGTAGACCCGGAAGGGGGGGAGAATCCCGGTGTAACGGGATATCAGGGACAGGGCATCCCAAACCAGGATCACCAACCTGGATACCGCCTACCCCTAAATATGGGGTGTCACGGGGGAGCATGGCTCCCTAATACACCTCTAAAGGTGTAGTCTACCGTCGCCCGGACCTACAGCCAAGGCTGGGAGGCATGGGGACTAAAACAAACAAGGTCCGGACAGAAATAGAGACAAAATGGCCGGGTGTAAACCCAGCTTACCTGCAAGGAAGAGACGCAGCCATCTTCTGACTTGCTCGCCGTCTGCAGAGACGAAAACTGGGTAATGTGTGGGAGATCCCAGGTATTTATGGACCGGGAGGGGCTTCTTTTTTCCTGTCATCTCTGCAGAAGTTCGCCCTCTACTGGTTATAACCCATATGTCATGAATATTGGAAGCGGGGTGTGTGACATACTTGGAATAAAAAAGTCCACAGGGGCACTTACGGACCGCGATAGGGAGACGCCAGACACGCAGCACAGAAGACCCAAAATGGCGCCCGCGTATACCTCAAGGGGTGGGCCGCGGAGATAGTGATGCAGAAAGCGTCATCCGCAAGGCCTGAGGTGATGTCGCCACCGTCCGCGGAGCGCAGTACAAGCGCGCGGCGGCAATAATAAAAAAACAGTGCAACCAAATCAAAGCGGGATCACAACACAGATCTCCGAGATCTACCCAGGAAGAGCGAAGGGGAAGCAGCGGTCAGCTAAGAGGAGCCTAACTGAGGGGACAGGGGGCGAGGGGCAAACGGACGCGGGAGGGGCATCCCATAAGGCTGACCACGGGCCTGAACCGCGTACCCTTTGGTGAGGGACTGCGGTGGAGCAGCGCTCCTTAGCACCTGACAGCGGTGCTGCCCACCTTCACCCGACCAGCGCAGCCGAAGCTGGGAGGCAGTGAAAAGGAACGGGTGGGAATAGTCCTACAGGGCCGCAGGCTAATAAGCCCTGCTCACCTGCGATTAGAAAGAGCCATCTTCTAGTCATCGCAGCCCAGACTGCAGAGAAGATCTGGGGAATTTGAGGGAGGTCCCTGGTATATATGGGGCCAGGAGGAGCCACTTTTCTGTCCCTGCAGTCCAGCGCCATCTTGTGGATGTATTACCCAGGAGTAAGGATTCAAGTGGAACAGGACATGCTGTATACTTAGAATATACAATTATGTGAGTCCTACCTATAAAATGGATTTCTCTTCTATATCCACTCCAGGGCATTAGGAAATAAGTAACAAATGGGTTAACTCTCGACCGACGGGTGTGTGGACAGAGGTGTGGTTCCTCCTGGCCTATATATACCTCCAGTTGCACCTCCACAATCCAACAATTGAAAAGCAGTAGACACAGCCGCCTGGGAGGATAAGGCATACTAAAAAGCCATGTGTCATTGTTTGAGACAAAAAGACGAGATTTCCTCCTCGCTACCTCTCTCCGTTTCTTTTCTTCTTTTTTTTCTTCTGGAGGCTGAACAACTTTTACATATACTATTTACAACAAGGGATATTCCCGCAACAACCTGAGGTGTTAATATTAATCTAATCTGGATGCTGGCTGAAGGAGAGCCAAAACCCTGAAGAAAAACAGGGTATAAGTCTATGTATGCTGGGTGGCGGACTACCAGTACAGCCCACCAAGGCCCCCCAAAATATATCAGCCGCTCTACAGAATATATTCAAAAATTCATATTTATTACTATAAGCCAAAAAAAGGGACATACATCTTAAAAACAATTAAAACCATATACATGCGATGAGGGACATAGTGGACTAATAACAATGAATATGATTATTAAGAAAAATTCATGAGATATTACAAATATATAAATATACTGGTTTTGCCTAGGAGTCTCCCCTTCTAAAAGTGCTAGTGCAGTGTGCAAAAATGTGCAAAACAGTAAAAGTGCAGAGTGTGCAACAAGAATCAAATAGAAAATAAAAATAGAAGTGATAAACAAAAAAAAGGAAGGGACTTAAGTGTCCCTACAATAGATATAGAGGCACCAATAGCGGTGCTAAGTGCAGCTGTGCATATAGATGTGCTGAGAAATAAAGAGAAGGTGGTAGGCTACAGGGCATAAATCACAGTAACACTGAAAAAATATCCATAACATTCAGAATATATTGGATGAAATCAAAACAATGTACATGACCGTATAAAGCAGTCCAAGTCTACCTCAACCTCAAGATGCCAGCGCACTGACGCGTTGCGTGGCAACCACCTACTGCCACTTCATCAGAGTGTTTTTTTTTACATATATACAAGCTCCTATAGAACTAGAGATCCAAGGAATGGATAAAATAATCTAGCAGATAGGGAGGGTCTGATGTCCTGGAGTGGGTATAGAAATCAATTCTACAGGGTGAGAATCACAGAATTTTATTTTCTCTCCTATTTCATCCGGCCATCAGGAAATCAGTAACGAATGGGACTTCCAAAAGTAGTACCCTTACTCCAGGTTGGGATCCCAAGTATTTTATTGTGGGGTGAGGGCAGGGCAAAAGAGCCTGTATCCTGGCCTGAAGTGAGAGTCTCTTCTGTTCCAGAATCAATACCTTGGCCTTGGAGTCGTGTCTAATGACATTACCAGGAAAGATATAACTCTTGAAGGTATGATATGCCACTTTGGATAGCTGACTATCTGGACGAACTTTTCTAGTGCCGATAAGACAATCTGTGTATCCTTCTGGGTGTCCTGACAGGATGGAGCCCTGATCAACAGATCATCTAAGTAAAAGGCACATGCACGGCCACTTGTCCAATCAGCGCACTCGGAGCCGCTGTGGTATGCGCGTCCAAGGGACATACAACCACAGCGGCTCCAAGCACCCTGGCGACCACATCTCGCGCTTCCCTCTAACAAGAAGCATGCCGGCCATTCATAAATGGCCGGCGCGGACACGCGCCCTGCTAGAGTGAAGCTCGAGATGCGGCCCGCGCATGCGCCGTTGGATTGGGATCAAGGTAAGGTTCCTGGGCGGTTTCACACAGCGGGGCATCTCGATTTTGGATGCCCCGCGGGGAGGGATCGGATCGGCCCGTGAATCTTATAGATCCCCGGGTCGATCCGGGAGGGTGTTGGTCCACTTTAATACGGTTGAAATAAGACACATGTCCATTAAGTTTGACCAAGGGTGTTGGGGTGGGGGAAGTGATTTTTTATTTTTTTTACTGATAACAGCTAATAGTAACTGTTAATGTTATTTTCTTCTAAATAAGCATCTAATCCTTTTTTGAAGCAGTCAGCGGTTGATGCTGTAACAAGCTTCTGTGCCCCCTTTTCTTTAGAGAGGATTTTACCTGAAATTGGTTACCCCATATTTTTTGTATTGGCCATTTATATATTTATACAAGTTAATCATGTCCCCCTTCAGTCATCTCCTCTAGAGACTAAACAGATTTAATTCTCGTAATCTTTCCATAACTAAGATACTTCATTCCTCTAATTAGTTCGGTGGCTCTCCTCTGCACCCTTTCCATAGTCAAAGCGTCCTTTCTATGAATGGGTGCCCAGAACTGGATGGCATATTCCAGTGCCTTGTAAAGTGGCAAAATGACATCCCTATCCCGTGATTCCATGCCTCTTTTAATGCATGATAACATCTTGGTGGCCTTTGATGCAGCTGCTTGACATTGCATGCTGTTATTTAGCCTGTGATCTACCAGTACCCCTAGATCCTTCTGAGTTTTACTCCCCCGGGGATATATGTGGCCTTCAGGTTGTTAGACCCTAAGTGCATGACTTTACATTTCTCCACATTGAACTTCATTTGCCAAGTCAGCCTGAAGCTTGTGAACATCTTAAATACACTGCACTGTGCTACATATCTTTGTGTCACCGTCATCAGTGACGGTCTGTAATTGCCTGAAGACCTAGAGTCCTTTCTAAATATTGCCCTGCTCCAGTCTCTTGGCACTATACTAGTTGTTAGCGAGTCTTTAAAGATCAAGAACAGGGATGGTGAGATACCTGAGCTGAGTTCTTTGAGAACTCTTGGGTGAAGTCCATCTGGTCCTTCAGTCTTATTCACATTTAAATTATTTAGTCTTTCTTGGATGATATCCATGTTTAGCTTGTTAAGTATTTTACTTGGGCTATTGCTAAGAGTGGTATTTCCTGTGTTGGCTCTTTTCTCCTCTCTTGTGTACACAGAGCTAAAGAATACATTCAACGGCTCTGCCTTCTCTTCATCTCCAGTGACCATTTCCCCATTATCATCAATTAGGGCACCTATCTGTTCTAATTTAGTATTCTTTTAGTTTATATATTTAAAAAAATGTTTAGGGTTTGTTTTGCTTTCTTTGGCCACATCTCATCATTTTGTGCTTTTGCCAACCGTATTTCTATCTTACATGCTTTATTTACTAATGTATACTTCTCAAGAGTTAAAGCTGAGAGCTCACCCTTGTAATGTTTAAATTATCTTTTCTTGTTCTTTATTGCCCTTTTGTCCGCAGGTGTCAGCCATGAGGGGTTTAATTTTAGCCACTTATATTTGTTACCCATAGGAATACATTTTGCAGTGTTGGTACTCACAATTGATTTAAAGCACCCCCATCTGTATCTTTATTCCTGAGCAGACGCTCCCAGTCTATGTCCTGGGGTGCAGCTCTGAACCTGCGGAAGTTGGCCTTTCTAAAATTCAGTGTTTTTGCCCTCACAGACAGAAGATCTTTCTTACAGTTTATGTTAAATACAACTATATTGTGGTCACTGTTACCAAGATTTTCACGGACTGTTAATGTCCCCATCAGGTCATCATTATTTGATATTACCAGATCTAAAAGAACATCGCCCCTAGTAGGTGCCTCCACATACAGATTCATATAATTATCTTGTAGAAAGCTGAGGAATGCTCTTCCCCTTGTACAAGAAGCAGAACCGTGTCTCTAGCCCTGTCTATCTGCTTGTGCAGTTGGACCTCTATTTCCTCATTTATATTATAGATTACACCAAACTGTATTTTAACATTGTTTACATCGCCCCACACTTCTACCCACAAGGATTCTACATCCTCACAATCTTCTGCTAGTATCCCCTCATTAATATATGCTTTGAATTCTTGCTTTACATAAAGACACACACCGCCCACTTTAAGTTCCCATCTAGTTTGACACATTGAGCTATAGTTTTAGCTCCTACAGTATTGCATCTGCCAAATTTTTCACTGCTGGTTTGCAACACATGGATCTCCTTAACCATCGTAGCAGTCTCCCCCACTTCTAATTCTCCACCCACCGTCATATGCTGTCCCCTAAGTAACCTGTCTTCACTCTTTCCCTCCCCCCTCATCACTAGTTTAAATAACTCTCCACCCCCTCTAGTATCATCTTACCCAGCACATCTATTCAGGTGCAAATTATCTGTAGAATACAGTTTGTACCCCAATGAAAAGTCAGCCCAGTGCTCTAGGAACCCAAACCCTTCTGCCCTGCACGAGGACTTGAGCCAAGCTTTTAACTCTCTAAGCTCCTGCCGGTGCATTTTGCGCCTTTAGATCTCTAAACCGAGCTTCCAAGGTTGCAACATGCTCACATTTTTCACAGCAGTATCCACCCTAGAACTGCTGCTCCTGAAGTGTATACATATGACAAATTGTGCACTGAAGAAGACCTCCAATATTGCTAACCATTATCCCAATTACAAAAACAACGGTAAAAACTACATTTTAGCACTTACAGTTGCAGCTCTTTGGCTTTTGACTTATTTCAGCTCTATAACACTTATAATACAATAACACAGGTACCCAATCAAAAGTCCCTTAATGAAAAATCCCCTCACTTATAAAACAACCTCACTTGAAAATACAACCAGAACTCACAAAAGCTCCTAAACTCACTTTAAAACAATATTATTTACAGCAAAGCAATACTCCCCTTCACCAGCGTCAGTCTCACTCTGGTCAGACAAACAGTCAGAAGGCTGGCCTCAGGTGAAATAAATAGGCTTCTAATTAGCCAGGAACACCCCTATTCAGTTAACTGCTCTCTATCAAATTGGAGCAACCAATGTATTTTAATGCAGGGCTAAATCCTGCAATACTAGAGAGAAATTACAAAAAGAGAAAAACAAAAAAACACAGTAATTATTTTTTTTCTCTCCTTGCCCCTATATATAAAGTCCCCTCACTTAATAAAACAATATCACTTGAAATACAACTAGAATTCACAAAAGATCCTGAACTTGCCTTAAAACATTTATAAATTAAAACATTTATAACATTTATAGCAAAGCAATACTGGTGAACAGTGTCAGTCTCTGTCTGATCAGACATCACTGTAGATCTTAAGGATTCCTTGCAAAATTTTGGACAAACCTGTTGAGGCCCTGGAGATCTAATATTGGTGCACAGAACTGTCCTTCTTGGGAATTATGAACTAATTAGAGTAAAAACCCTGACCTTTCTCTGAAAGTGGAACATGACGGACTACTCCAATCTGTAAAAGGTGAGTTACAGCGGATTTCAACGTTTCTGCTTTCACCAGATTTTGGGATACCCCTGAACAAAAGGAACTCTGAGTAGGACTGGCCCCAATTTGATCTTGTAACCCGAGGAAGCAACCTCCTGTATCCAAAAATCTGTTACATGGAGCCTCCAAATGGGAGCAAAATGCAGAAGCTATCCCCCTCCAAAGTGGGGTCGTCCCTTCATGTCTGAAGGGGCTTTGAATGGGGGTTTTGCATTTAGCCAGAAATATATAGCCCTATTTTGGGCTTTGGTCTATTTCAAAATGGCAGGGGATTGGAAGACCTATGAAAAAAAGGAATATATCTTCTTTGTGGAAGTTTAATAGACTTGCCTCCAGTAGCTTCCTTTACCATATCATCCAAACACTCCCCAAACAGACGTTCCCCCTGGTAGGGTAGTCCTATAGGGTCTTCTTAGCATCCAGCTTCTACCACAGGAAGGAGAGACAAATTACTAAGATCTGAGGAAAAAGGATACTTTGTATCCAGGACTCTAGAAATGTAAGGGAGCCTATCCGGCTTCTCCCATTCCTTTTGGATAAGACTGGAAAAAGGAGTTTGCTCAGGAAACAGCTGCCTCTGCTTTTCTGGCTTGAACCGATCTACCTTCTTCCTCTTGGGAAGGGGGCCAAGATCAAAGTATCTAAAATAAAACTAATCAGACCTTCCATCTGTTTCCTAAACAGAGAGAGAGCCCCCTTGTGTAGAGGACCCTGAATCCGAAATACTCTCTTCCCTGTTGGAAGAAAGTTCACCCTCTGATAGCTCACCATGAGAATCTATGGAAGCATAAATATCTTCCTCATAATCAGAGGAAACCAAATGATTCTAAATGGCTTTCAATGCAAGCCAACCTCTCCGCAACATCCCGCTGGACACAATCCTGGTTATTCAAGCGAGGCTGGGCAGTCGGAAGAGCTCTAGGCTCCGAGGGCCCAGCGCCCGAGGTCTCTCTAGGAAACCTCTCTGAAGTAGATATTAGTCTCCCAAACTTAGCCACCGTAGTGCAATCAGCATAAATAGTGCTATCCTTGTCTGGAGGCCTTTGCATGCATACCGGACATACCGGACCATGTCTGAGGTACCAAACTTAATTACCCTAGCTGCCCCAGATGCCTCCGTCATGGTGAAACAAACATCCCTGAGGGCCTAAGACCGAAGTATATAAGAGACCTTCATAGTCACATATGACTACTCGGATAAACCACACCAATATTGCTTTCCCTTTTCCACAATCTACAAAATAAAATAACAAAATTAACAATAATTAGGCACTAACTATATAAAAAATATATATCCTTACTCACATGCATCAGGAAGGCGGCCACTGTTACCATAGAAGTGCCAGCCTGCACCAGGAACCGCAGCAGTATCAAACGGACCGCAGCAGCTTGGGAAGCGACCCTGCTACAGAAGGCAGTTGGGTGGCGCAAGCTGCTGCGAAGCGGCAGCAGCCTGGGTGGTCACCCAGCTGCACGAAGCACCTGGCTGGCGAAGAAATGGGCCACAAGCTGCGCGAGAGAGAGGGGGGTGGCCCTGCTATCAGAGGCAGCCGACCGGTAAAATGAATGAGACTCCTTTCTCTGCCCAGCAACAGCCCTCTAAGGTGGCGGGCCAGGCAGCAATCTCTCCTTGCTGCATACACAGAAGAAAGCAAGAAAGATGAAAAAAATGAAATTAGAATAAAATAAATCTAGGTACACCGTTGCAGTACAGTCCAACTGAAACTGGATTGCGAAGGTGCAGCTGGAGGTATATATAGGCCGGGCGGAACCACACCACAAGTCTTGCAGTCCACGCCCTTCTGTCAAGAGCTAAGCCATTCATTACCGATTTCAGGAGAGGAAAAGAAACTGGCTTGGGGCCTTGGGGATTGGGAGATAATGAATAAAGAAGGCACAAGAGAGGCGAGTAAGCCAGCTTGGGGCTTGGAAGTCAGGTGTTAAAGGCCCCTGAAGCGTGGCTCATTGGAAATCCCAGGAGAGGATCCCCAGGAAGGAGAAAAAGCAGAAAGAGACCCCCTTGAGACATGCTGGGGAGGAAACTGTGGTTGCTGCAGAACTATGCTTAATAAGTTTGTGCTGGAGTGTGGACTGTGTTTAATAAAGAAGGGGCATCCCATAAAGAGCACTGTGTGCTTTAATGTCTCTGCTGCACCCTGGAAGACTGTGGTGATCATAGAGCCATGGACCATGCTAGTACATTGCCCTGTCCCAGGCCAACCCCCTGAGCCCAATTTGGAGATTTACCGAACATACTGGTGATTAGACAGGACGAGAGAAATTATGTCTACCATGAATAGTATACAAACTTAAACCAGTATCTCATGTGCAACATGAGCAAAATTCAAAACTTTTGAATTCAGTACATTTTATTCACTAGAATACAATTAAAGACCATTGTACTAAAAAATCCAGGGCCATGAAGACAACCAAAGCCGACTGCTTGCCCCATGCTAGCTGACAGGGTTGGCAACTTTCATTCACCTTAATTAATACTTTGTAAAGTGCTACGGAAGATGATGGTGCTATATAAATAAACAATAATGATAATAATAATTCACCAGCACTTTGCATACCCAGGTAAACCCTGCTCAACTTTCTGCTGGCTTCTTTTTCTCAGTCCACAAAATGAATTCACTTTGGGGGTACTATTACACAAAAAAATGCAAGGATATGTCATCCTCTGCTGCTGAGGATGTCCAGCAGAAGGGAGGGAGTTCACTAGGTCTTATCAAGAAATATAAAGCAGGCAGTAAAAAAGATGCAGCCCCTCACATTCAGCATGGAGAGAGCAGAAAGCAGGCCCATCGCTGGGCAAACATCGTGGCATCGGAATTGCTGGCTCCCCGCCATTGCTAAGTATGAAAATGCAGGCAATGCAAGGAGGAGCTCCGTGGGAACACAGGACCTGCACAGAGGAGCTGTAGGTAAGTATAGACTTTTTTGTTTCTGCCTAAACAATACATTTACATTCCTATTTTCAGCCATTAGAACTAAGGGCCTTGGAGCAGGGGATGGACTAAATATCCCCTCTGCCTGCAGGAAACTATAGAAAGCTGTTTAACTCCACTCCTCAATAGAGCAATCTGGGGGGGGGTGGAGGTTGGGCCAACATGACAGAATACAGCGCTCCCCTGATTTCCACTGAACCAATAATGAGAGTAAAAAAAATAATACAAAAAGATCCAGTGATTGTCACACCCCTTCTGCAGTGCCACTTGAGGCGGCTGCCTGACATGGCCTTATTACGAGTGCACCCCTGCTCTTGGGGCAGCATGAAGACAGAGTATAAGTGACGGGAGATTGGAGAACTCATTATCACCACTAGAACACCCTGCTGCTGCTGCTGCTGCTTCTTGCCGATTGTTATAAACAAGGGCCCTAGGTTAAGAAAACATAAAATATATAGATTAATGTTCCTAAACTTCATATGAAAGTTACATTCATTATACAGTAGAGGAGATTTTTTTATGCTGAAGTCGGAACCCTTTTTCTGACTCCAGCCAAAACTCCAACTTCACAACTCCAAAATAGTGACCGCTTCCAGAGGCGGGCTCGCCATAGGGCATACTGGGAAAAATCCCGGTAGGCCGGCACCAGCAAAGGCTGCGTCTATGGGCGTCTACTGTTTTTATTGGACGCCGGCCATATGGGGCCCGCCCAGTGACCAGTGCATAACAACCAGGAAGTGCTGGTAAGCTTGAGTGTGTATGTGTTTGGGCAGCTTCAGCAGTAGTTGCGGGTACAGCAGTGAAGGAAAGACTGCCCACCAGGATGCCCCTACTGGCTGCACTGAGGGATGCCCCCACTGGCAGCACTGAGGCATGCCCCCACTGGCAGTACTGAGGGATGCCCCCACTGGCAGCACTGAGGGATGCCCCCACTGGCAGCACTGAGGGATGCCCCCACTGGCAGCACTGAGGGATGCCCCCACTGGCTGCACTGAGGGATGCCCCCACTGGCTGCACTGAGGGATGCCCCCACTGGCTGCACTGAGGGATGCCCCCACTGGCTTCACGCTGCAATGAGGGATGCCCGTGCAACCAGTGGGCATCCCTCATTGCAGCTTGCAGCCAGTGGGAGCATCCCTCATTCGCTGCAGACTGCCCAGGACTTTTTGGGGCAAACGTCATAGTACGTATATTCCGCTCCATAGGTGTGTCTGACCATGAGACGCACCCAGGGTTTAGAGGACAAAAATAAGAAAAAAAAAATATTCTGAACCAAATGGAGTGCTAAAATCTCCTCCCAATCACTTCATTACAGAGTGTGCCGAATCCCCCCATTATAGACAATAGGGCTGATGCGAAGCATCTTTCACATGCACTTTCGCATGTGTTTGTGTATGTTTTGGGAGTTTTTCCATGCAGTTACGGGATTTTCGTTAATTTTCGTTAACGCAAATACGCACTTTTGATGGTAGTATATTTTGTCGTAAAAATGTTGCTATCTCGGGAAAGTTACGTTATTGTTATGGGCTTGCGCATGATTCAGAGCCTTGATTGTTGATTAGAACACGGCCAATAAAACAATAGAGGTGGAACAAGAGACAACAAACCATCGTAATAGACCTGCAAAGACGACAGTTACAGAAAAGGTCCCTTTTATCACCAAATATAGTGAAAATCACAAAATGATAGAAAATGTTTTTAAAAAACATTGGAAAATTCTGGAGAGTGACCCAACATTAAAATAAATAGTAGGAAACCAACCCAAATTTATCTACAGGAAACCTCGAGCCCTATCACAATACTTAACGGCCAGTTTTATTAATCCCCCAGAAAAAAGAAAGAGAGAACATCCGTTACTACCGGTAGGTTTTACAAGGTGCAGAGACTGTATAGGCTGTAAGTTAACCTGTAAGAATAAATCCTTCCCTAGGAACCGAGTAGAATTTGTAAATCCAGCAACCAAAAGAACTTACAAACTCAAGGATCATACATCATGCAATTCCTCGGAAATAATATATTGTTTATAGTGCCCTTGTGGTCTCTTATATGTAGGGCGTACAAAAAGAGCCTTCAAAGTGAGGTTAGGTGAGCACATTAGGAATATAAAGAAACGATTAGAGTCTCATAATGTGCCCTCTCATTTTTCTTCGGAACATAATGGAAACCCTGAAGGGTTGCAATTCTGGATCCTTGAAAAAATTATGATAAGCTGGCGAGGTGCGGACCTACAAAGGGAATTGTTCAAAAAAGAGACTAAATGGATCTTTGAACTTGATTGCCACACACCAAATGGATTAAACAGAGTTAGATCTGAATTGTTTTTTGGTTGATGATTAGAAAGATTTTTTACACTTTTTACACTTTAAAAAAAAAATTTTTGATTTCCTTTATTCTTCCATATCAGAAACAATTTTTATATTTTTTATGAGAAAAAAAATTTTAAGCATATTTTTTTATATAAATGTCTTTTTATACTATTATTAGACTTT
Source organism: Gastrophryne carolinensis (assembly GCA_027917425.1). Taxonomy (NCBI): domain Eukaryota; kingdom Metazoa; phylum Chordata; class Amphibia; order Anura; family Microhylidae; genus Gastrophryne; species Gastrophryne carolinensis. The sequence goes on along the minus strand of CM051243.1, from coordinate 126,272,115 downwards.
TAACATACTTTATTAATTAATATTAATTAATATATACACTTTTATATTATGAATCAATTTATATATACATCTTTACTAACTAAAGTGTGCACAATAAGTTTCACTTTTAACATAATAGTCCATCTTCTAGCATGAATATAAGGTCAAAACAGATTCCTATCTGTGTATGTAGACAACACTGTAACATACAGGCAGTAATACAAAATGTATCCACTCATGCACTTAAAACATACATTGTAACAATATAGATACCGCTGCCTTTGTTATATGTTTTTTGCAGGAGAGAAGAATATATTGATTGCTAGCACAATCCAGTGAAAGACTTACAAGATCAGAAATATGTTTGCAGGATGACATTTCAAAATCCGCTGCTGTATATGCTTAAAACTACTGGAATAGACCACATAACCCAGAAGCCTTAGCAGCGGTGGTGTAGGGGAACTAAGCTGCCTCTCACAGCCAAGTAAACTACACATGGATACTACAAATCCCATCAGCCCTAGTGAATGGGGCTTATATAGACCCCCAGCACTCTTTTGTGCACTGAGGACCCTGAAGAAGAGTAAACTTGAAACGCGCGTAGGACCTCTGCACTATTAGGAGCCACTTTCTATTTGTATGTCTGCGGATTTAGCTCAGTCTAGCTCAGTGGACACTACCCTGAGAACTTTATTGAACTATAAGGACTTTTACCCCAGCAGCAATCGGCTGTATTACGGAAGCAAGGAGTGCTCTTAAAGGGACCATAACACCCAAGAAGCCATTTTATGTACACCTGTCACAGTTTGTTTGTCAGTATATGCATTAAAGATTTTGCCATGAAGAAGTTCCTCTGAAGTCTGAATCCAGCAGAAATCAATTAGCAGACATTATAAGAAGCGGGCCCTGGTTAGGTAAAACCTGCCGGGCCTGGTGGGTAAGTTTTTGTGATTATTTACTACCTGCTAAGTTTGTGCATACTTTGGATACTTTATTGTGTCATTGAATGCAGCTGTTTCAGCGCAGACATAGCGCTTTTCCCCAGCAAAGAATATAGAGAGCAAAACAGTGAAAACAAAAAGGTTACAAACAGAGTAAGAGTATCTGTCCTCTCACTCTGAATACACTGTTGCTCTAACAGCGCGCCTGCAGACTGGTGTTCTATGACTGATTAGCAATTATTGCCTTCAGCCATTTAGCTCCACTTTCTCCCCTTAATAAAACTAGTTTGTTTACGTTCAACTTACGGGGTCGTTTTACAGGAGAAAGTTAGCTGTTAAGATCGGAGATGATGTATGCTGAGTACATTGAAGTGTATGAGCGTCTGCAGCTACGTGGCATGCTACGCATCTGCATGGCAGATTCCAGGTTCCATCGCGCACGTTTGAACATCGATCATATGCATGATGTTGAGCTCTTCGAGCTTACCCGACTTAACTATGTTTCCCTCCATAAACTGTATAGTGAGCTGTGGCCATGGTTGGCCCCCACCACAAGGAAGGGGCATGCAATTGCAGGTATGACCAAAACGGTTCCAGAGGCTGGGTGCCCTCTCCGTGGGCATGTCCCAGCCTACGCTGAGCAAGTTTCTGGATGGCATGGCTACTATGTGTCAAAAATACATCTTTTTTTTTCTGACAACATGGTAGCCTGGAATGTGGTTAAATTGGCCTTTTATGATATAGCCAATATGCCCAATGTCATGCGATCGAATATACGCACGTAGCGCTGGTGCCTCCAACATCTCTATCGGTATGTGGTTTATCTGAACATCCTGACTTATATTTAAGCATTGTAGCACTGTATCTTTTAATGTAGATCTAAATCAAACATTTTAATGTAGACCTTCATCAAGAATTAGTAACTAATAATTAGTTGTTTTAGTGCTATATCTAATTTACTAACACCCAAAAAGAAATAATGATGGTCCCTTAAGATTTTTTTTTATTATTTTTATTTGTTAGTAAAATAGTTTTTTTTGTGCTATTACAGGAACCGGAAGATGGGACACTTGATTAATGTGCAAGCAGTAGTTGGTCCTGACCTTCGGTTCCTGAGTGTCATGGCAGATTTTCCAGGATCCACCCACGATGCATACATCCTCAGGAATTCCAGCCTCTAAGGCCGGTTTGAATCTGGCAACTTGTCTGGTGTTTGGCTACTGGGTAAGTGTTACAAAATAGCTTAATTAGGGTTTCAATGTATGACTAGGAATAATTTTTGATAGCCCTGTCTCAACATATGATGTTCTTCCCCTCTGATTAAATGATATACAATGTAACTATGAAGTTGAGACTAATTTTGTTTTTTTGTTTTTTAAGGGGATTCAGGTTATCCACTGATACCGTGGCTGATGACACCCATCCTGCAGCCTCAGATGCAGCCACAGGAGTGCTATAATCATGCCCATCGCAAGACCCGGGCAGTGATTGAGAGGGCATTTGGGCTTCTCAAGAGTCTCTTCAGATGTCTGGACCATACAGGGGGGGCCCTGCAATATGACCCAAGCAAGGTCATTAAGATAATAATGGCATGCTGTGTTTTGCATAATTTTGCAATTATGCAGAAGGTTCCCCAATATATAGATGTTTCCCCCTGTCCAGCTCTTATGGACATTCCTGATGAATTATATGATGGCACCCAGAGTGCTTCTGGCCAGTCAGTCCGGGCGCACCTAATTTCTATTTTAGTTAAGCTTTGTTTTTTTGTTTTTTTTGGTTCTGTTTTGTGTGAAAAAGGTTTTTGTTGTTCGATTAAATTTTTGTGAATAAAACTTCCTTAATCTCAAATCATTTTTAAATCTTTTATTTTTGAATTTTTTGGCATTAGCAAAGCAATGTCGAAATAATATAAAATTGTTGAGTCAGAATAATATTATTGAGTTAATGAAACAAAAAAAAGTTAATGAAATGGTGGCTGTCCATAGTATGGATTTTGTTAGCTTGTTGCATGGGTACCAACTGGGCAAGGGTGGCATTCATCATCTGCCACTGCTCCAGCATAGCCTCCCTCTGCCTGTTGCTAGTCCTCATTTCATCCAGCATGGAGTTTAAACTGGTATTGATGTGACTCAATTGTGCAGCCATCTCTTCATTTAATCTTTGGGTAGTTAACCTGAAGTAGCGGCTGTCATTTCTCCATGCTGACTCCATCAGCTGCACATGCCGACGTTGCTGAGGGTGTCCTCCTTTTCCCCGGGTTTGGTCGCGTGCAGCTGATGGAGGTCCAGGACTAGCAACAGTAGCAGATGGTGGTGCCAAATCCTCTGCAGCAGAGCTAGCACATGGGACTGGTGGTTGTGTCTCGTGCTGCTAGCCATGCTGGTGCTGTTGTTGTTGCTCTGCCAGCAGAGGGCGTGATTGATTTGTGCTGCTGGCACAGTGGCAGATGATGATGCTGGCTTTGCATTTGGGGGGGCAGCAAAATATTCTCCTCCTCCTCCAGATGTTGGATATCTGCCATAATGGGTGGTGTCTGTAGGGACAGAAAAAAAAAGTTTGAGATGCTCAAATATATGCTGTGGCAAGTAGTCATCTTGCTTCACATGCATCACCAGTTAGTGCACATTACACTTACCAGATCTAGATCTTCATGTATAGGAGATCTGGGTAACGGCTGCCGCGACGAACTGCCAGTGGCAAAAGATGTGGAGGGTTGCCCAATGGTAGTAGTTGTTTGATGTGCTGGAATGTTAAAGTAAAGTAAGTTTAATACATACATATACCTTGTGTACCTAAGCTTTTAATCTACATTTTTAAAACCAAAAGCAAAAGAACCATTCCTTGAAATACTAACCTACTGGCATTACGTTAGTGTCAGTGTCCATGGTGCCTGCCAGTCCCTCCAGTGTAGCAGGGTGTATCAAGCCCAAAACCATCTCCTCTGCTGCAGTAAACTGCAGTTTGGAGGGGTAGCCAACTCATGTTTGCAACCTTTAATACAAAGAAAAAAAAAGCAATTCTGTGAGTACTCACCTGTAGAATTGTTTTTGTTATTGCATGGCACGGCCCGCTTCGGTATTCAAAACTGATGGGTATTCCGCCACAAGGTGGCGCAGCAGTACTGCAGAAAGTTGTGGCAGCTCCCAGCTCCCTATAAAAACGGGACCAACCAACAAGTTCCCAGCGTAGACGAGCAGTGAGACAAGAAGCCGGGAGAGAATAAAGGTAAGAATGTAAAAAGGGTAAAAAACCCAAATTAAACTTGGAACAATCACCATAAAGAGGCAACCAAGAATAACTATAACAAGGGTGGGGCGAAGCGGGCCGTGCCATGCAAGAACAAAAACAATTCTACAGGTGAGTACTCACAGAATTGCTTTTTTCTTTAATGCATGGCACGGCCCACTTCGGTATTCATAACTGATGGGACATCCAAAAGCAGTGTCCAAAAATAGGGTGGGATCCCCAGTGAGTAACAGCCAGTAGTTCAAGTCACTACCGCCTGAAAACCTTGCGGCTCAAAGCAGCATCCGCTGAGGCCTTAACATCAACCATGTAAAAACTTAGAAAAAATATGAACAGAAGACCAAAAAGCGGCCTCACAAACTTGTTCCACAGAAGCTTGGTGCTGAAAAGGCCCAAGAGGCCCCAATAGCACACGTGGAAAGAGCAGTCACCCTAATGGGAGGAATCTACCCCTTCGCAGAATAGGTTTGAACCACCGCCTGACGGATCCACTTACCGACAGTGGAGGCAAACCCATCCTAGTCTCAAAGTGAAACAAACAGAACATTAGACTTCCCAAAAATCTCCATAGCACCAATTAGAACATCAGAGCCCAGACCACATCCATAGAATGCAGAGTCCGCTCCATGGAATTAGCTGGATTGGGACACAATGAAAACAAGACAATGCCCTGAATAAGATGAAAGGCAGATACAACTATAGGCCGAGATCTGGCCTAAGTCTAACATCGTCTAATCCTGAAGACACTCTAAGGAGTTTTGATGAAAAAAATGCTGCTAAACTCGCCTTACAAAGGCAATAATCATAAAAAAGGGGGCTACTCTAGGAGCCAACCAAGGGGCAAGGCGGCCTCACAGATAGACACAGGGAGGCCCCTGCATAACCAGCAGCACCAGATTCAGATCCTAGACAGATAGCAAGGCTACCTGGGGGGAAGCAGGTGAAAACCACCCTGGACAAACCCATGCACCAGCCAGAGAATGGCAAGGGCTCATTGGAAAACTTTTCCAGAGCTACAAACATGGACTTAGAGTGTACTAAGATGAAGGTCCAAATTCAACCAAGTGGCAAGAATTCCAGAATCCTGGGAATAGAAAACAGCATACATGTAAGAGACTTGGAGTTCCACCAGTCAATGAAAGCATGCCAGACCTTGTAATAGGCGAGGCACAAGGACTTCTTCCTGGCCCTAATCCTGGTAACAACAAAATCAGGCAACTGCTAAACCATAAGATGGAAGTCTCAACATCCAGGAAGGCCACCAGGGTGGCAGGTACCCGCTTCTGGATTATGGTGCACATAACCCTGCCCAGGAGAGGAACAGAGAGAAAAAATAACTCCGTCCAAGGGAATGCCAAGGTATCCGAAGTGAAGACCATAGGATCCTGAACCAGAGACAAAGTCTGAAGATATGTGATTTTGGCGGGACACAACAGGTCCACGACCGGATGATCCCAGCGGTGAAACAGGGAGAGAAGCTCCCATTAGTTGAGGGACTATAGCCCCAGCCGAGGCAACCCCTTTCTCAGGGAGTCCGCCTCCTGGTTTTCCACCACCGGAATGTAGACTGCTGAGATGCAGGGAACATTCTTTTCCGCCCAAGACAGAATCAGGGAAAATCTCTTGAAGGCTCACTTGCCCCAAGTAACTCCCTGATGATTGGTATAGACAACCGCCTACTGGATGTCTGAGCGGATCAGAACAGTCTAACCCTGAAGGTGAGTGGTCAGGAAAGAAGAACCAACCTGATCGCCCTCAGTTCCAGGAAGTTGATGGAATCCTGGGCCTCCAGTGGGCCCCACCTTCCCTGGAACCTCAGGGCCTTTCAGAAGTCTCCCCCAAATGGCAGACTGGCATCTGCGGAAACCATCACCCAGCATGGGGGCAGAAAGGACCTATCCCCCAGAAGTTTTCTGGAGTTCAGTCTCCACAAGAAAGACCGTCTGACCTGAGAAGATCCTGCTCCAAGGATGCAGGGTCCCGATCCCAATCGGACAAGAGGATCAACAGAAAAAGGGGGGCTCATGTGAAAACGAGCAAAGGGGATTACCCGAAGCAGGACACTATCAGGCCCACTAACTGCATCCCCTTACAATAGCAGAATCTAAGCCTGCAACTGAAAAACCAATCACCTACTACTGAGGAAGAAACACCCTGACCTGGGAGATACCCAGAAAAGACATCATCCAGGACGGGAACAGAGAAAACTAGTAATGGCAGATTACCCATCCAAGGGATTCTAAAAAGAAGAAAACCAGCTGAGTGACCTGCTCGACCTGAGAAAGGGACTTGGCCACAATCAGACTGACGTGCAGGTCACGAATGGTGTGGATGCCTTGGATCCTTAACAGAGCCATCACCCTGGCCATTGCCATGGTGAACAACCTAGATGCCAGGGTGACACCAAAGGGAAGAACCATGAATTGGTAATGTTAAGTCTCAAGAGCAACTCAGAATCTCTGACGACCCCAAAAAATAGGCACCGGAAAAATAAGCATCCATGATGTCCACAGAGGACCTGAAATCGCCCAGATGAAGGGTACTGACAGCAGGCTAGCGGCTTAATGCAGAAAAAACGTTATGAATCTGACAACTTGGTTGAAGCCCTTCAGGGCCAGAATGTGCCTCAAAAAGCCTTCCTGTTAGGGGACCTTGAAAAGACTCCTGACTCTAACAGTCAAGGAACCAGAAGAAACACCCCTTAATTGGACATCCAGGATCTAATGAATCCTGGGGGCGGCCAGGCAACAAACTATCTTGCAACCAGAGGATACTAGCTCCTGAATCCACCGTTTTGAGACGTGAAGTCACCAGATAAAAGTAAAAAGCCAAGGCCATCCCCCCACCCAGATGGGTGAGGGCGTCCCTTCATGCCTGAGGGGGTTTGGGAGTGGGTTTGGGCTTGGCACTCCAGGAAAGGCTGGGACAACCACGGGATCTGCCACGGCCCCAAGAATCTCTGCGGCCATTAGATAAGAGGGAGCCACGAGCTCCTCTGGGAGTACGAAAAGAAGGGAGGGGGACGGAGGACCCCCTAAAAGGCCAAGACTGCCTTCTACGCTGAGGCAGCCTGCCATCCTTGGCTAAAGCATCAAGACGCTCCCCGCGAAGGGGAGACCAGTGAGAGCTTTCTTGGCTGCAGCGTCAGCTGCCCATTGGCGCAACCAGACAGAACGGCGCATAGCGGAGGCCCTACCGCTCAGCCGCACAACATCATCCATAGCAGTAAGGATAAAGACCACAAAATCAGAGCAAAGCAATAGGGTCCTATGTTCCTTCCCCCCCCCCCCCCCCCCCCCCGCTACCAGCGGTAGCACCATCCTGTAGACGCTTGAGAAGCTTCTTCAGGGCAATAGCAGTGATGGCGGCAGCACAGGCCGGGCGCAAACCAGCCCCCACACAGGTAAAGGCATGGCAAACCAGCTGATCCATGTGCCTGTCCTCACTGTCCCTCAGAGTGGTAGTGTCAGGGGAAGGCACAACCGAAGTATTGGACAAACCTAGCATCGGAGCGTCCCCTTCAGGAGGAAATTACCACCTCTTAACAAGATCAGAAGGAAAGGGATACCTTTTATCCAGACCCTTGGGAACAGCAGGCAGTCTGTTAGGACGTTCCCATTCTTTATGCGCAAGGGAGGTGAAGTGTTCCTGCTCAGGGAACTCTGGACACTGTTTACCAGGGCGAAAAAGCTCCCCTTGCTTTCTCTTAGCTACCTCAGGGGCAGCAATGTGCAAAATTTCAAAAATATGTGACAGCAGATTATCAGTGTCCTCAGGGTACCATAAATCCTCTCCGGACGCAGAACCAGGGTCACTACCGAAACCCTCCTGCTGGTTCCCAGAGAAGTCAGAATCCTGGGAAAGCTCTCCCATCTCAAGGGGGTGACATTCACCAAATTCATCAATCCCCACATACACCTCAGGAAGAGGGGAGTATCTGGGATCCAGGTGCCGCTTCTTGCCAGAATCAATTTTAGCCACCCGAAGAGCCAAATCAGACTCCCTGCTAGTGTCCCCCTCATTGGGGCCCAATTGCAGGAGCGGGGGAGTAGGTGAAGCTGAGGGAGGCGCAGAGCTGGGAAGCGAAGCAGGCAAACCAGCTTGGAGTGCAAGGACACTCACACTGTGACACTGTTACTCACAGGGGACACCCCACACATGGAACATAGCCGGGCTTGCCCCGAAGGACCCCCAAGTCCGCTATACCCAGAAGCCTCCATATGGTTGATGAACTGATGGCTGATTAATACAGGCGCAATAGGACAGCGGTGGGCAAAGGCTAAACAAAGGCCACCCGGGATGCCCTCCCACAGGATACCCCCAGAAATCAGTGAAGGGGGGAATGAGGGGAGGGAAGGAGTGGAGCCGGGATGAGCCACAACCCAATGGTATCCCGCCTGAAAGACATAAGTAAAAAGACACAAGTATCCCACAGCACATACACCCTGAAATAAAAAAAACCCCAAGGGGGACTCACGGACCAAAGACACCGCAGGGTCACTCAGGCACAGACCGCAGGATAGGCGACACACCAGAGGAAGCAGCGCTGCAGCCAGAAAGGGAGATATCCAGACGCGCAGCTCACCTGCGCAAGAGAGATAGCCATCTTCTAACTTCGCAGTGTCACTGCAGAGACAACACTGGGAACTTGTTGGTTGGTCCCGTTTTTATAGGGAGCTGCCACAACTTTCTGCAGTGCTGCTGCGCCACCTTGTGGCGGAATACCCATCAGTTATGAATACCGAAGCGGGCCGTGCCATTAATTAAAGAAAACATTACTTATGGTCATGCACAACAACAACCTGCCCAACCCAAACAATCATCTGTACCCATGCAGCTTGCGCTTATTTCGCTTCTGCCGAACAGCATACTTTAAGTCAGGGAGTTTTCGTTGGATTTGTTCCACATCTTTTCTCTCCAACCCAGCACAAATCACCTGCCTGGTGATCTCCTCCCATATTTGAGTTTTTCTGACTTTACTAGTTGCTTTTGAATTTCGACCTTATAACTCATTATAGTGGTCAGAAAAACCACTTGCCAATGCCATAGTTTGGAGCTCAGAAAAGCACCAGCTCAAGCTCCCACGCCACAGGTTTCTGCCTAATGATGTTCTGGCTGCCTCATCCTGGGTCGGTGGCATAGTGGGTGACATTCTAGGCTGACTTGCTGCCGACGAATAGCGAGACCTTTTTTTTTTTTTGTAATTCTTTATTTTAAGGTTTTCAGACACATGTACAAAGCATAAATGCAACAGAACAGTACTCATATATCAGATAGTAATGCATCATGAATATCTAAATAGAACCTACTAATCACACAGCATGACAGAACAGTCAGATTGAAACTAGGTCACTATAGGACAATCTACAGATGAAAGTGGGGGGGGATGGGAAGGGGGAGGTGAGGGGAGAGAGGGCGCGGATCTCTGGGCCTCTCCCAACAATACGCGGCACTCATTAGATTCAGAGAATCTCAACCAGTCGAACCATGTACACATAAAGCTCTCCAGTCTATTCTCCCGAGAAAGGATTACACTCTCAAATCTCATTTACCTTCAGTATCCACTGCGCAACAGAGGGGGGATCTGGGCTCTTTCACTTTTGGGGAATACAGGCCTTAGCCGCATTAAGAAGATGGCACAATAGCGATTTCTTGTATGGCTTCAGAGGGGTAGCCGACAGGCGAAGAAGGCAGAGAGCCGGGTCATCGGCTATCTCCGTCCCCGTCACCCTGCTCACCAACTCCCTCACAGAGTCCCAAAAGGGCCTGAGGGCGGGGCACGCCCAAAAAACATGCATCATGTCTCCCCTCGCCACACCACATCTCCAGCAGTCCCCTGGGACATCCGGGAACCATTTGTTAATCGACACCGGCACTCTGTACCATCGCGTCAAGATTTTATAATTGCACTCTTGCAAGCGAGTGCAGGTAGAAGTTTTGCGAGGCATAGCCAGAAGTCGTCTACGCTGGTCTGGCGTAAAGGAGACACGAAGATCTCTCTCCCATTTTCCCAGAAAAGAGGGCACTTCTTCCTCCGGGGGCGAGGCCAATAACCTATGTGTGTAAGAGAGGGTATGCTTAATTGCTTGGTTGCTGGAGCATAGATTTTCAAACAGCGTAAGTTTCCTCATGCCTTCAGAGTACTCCCGAAGCGAGTGTAGAAAGTGTGTGCATTGGTAACGCTGCCAACCTGTCAAACCAGTGAGACCCTGCGCACGGGCTAAATCCTCTAAGTTCGCCCAGTCGTCGTCTGTCCTAAAGTGTATGGCCCTGTACAACCCTGCCTCCCTCCAAGCCTTCATTTTTGGACCCTCATTTCCCGGGGGGAATCTGGGGTTGCCCAAGATAGGGTACATTGGGGAAGGGGCAGGGGAGATGTCTTGGTGCTCCAGGTGTCTATGACACACCTTCAGGGTGACCCCTATTGTGGGATGTCCGGCCACCGAGGGGATGTCTGTGGTATTAAGCCAAGGGGTGACTGTAATCGGTATCTCCAAGAATCCTTGTTCTAGGCTAACCCATTGCTTGTGACTCATGTGCAGACACCAATCCACGACCCTATTAAGGTGAACTGCAGCATGGTATCTGATCGGATCAGGAAAACCCAGTCCCCCACTTTCTTTGGCCCGGGAAAGAAGGGCACTATTCAACCTTGGTTTCTTGCCCCCCCAAATGAATCTCACAAAAAGTGCCTTGGTCTTCCGTAGAAAGCTCTGCGGGACTGCTACTGGGAGTGCCTGTAAGATGTATAGGAAACGTGGGAGTAGGTTCATCTTGGTGGCATTACACCTGCCAAACCACGACAACCTCCCCCTTCCCCACCTCTCCGTCTCCTCCTCAAACCTCTTGAGAAGTGGCGGGAAATTAAAGTCAAAGACTTTTGCCAGATTATTCCCAATCTTTGTGCCCAAGTAAGTGATGCACTCTCTTGCCCACTTGAACGGGAATGAGTTCTGGATGGTGTGGAATCTTTCGGGAGGAATGCTAACATTGAGAATTTCGGATTTTTGGTAATTAATTTTGTAGCCCGCCAAGTCTCCGTACTCCTTCAACTCAGACATTAGATTGGGGAGGGAAACCTCAGGGCAGGTCAGACTGAAAATTAGGTCGTCTGCATTGGCAGCCACTTTGTAGTGTGCAGAAGCATTGGTTAACCCCTTAATATCTGGGTTTTTCCTGATCCGACAAAGGGCTCAAGGGTTAGTATGAAGATTAGTGGCGAGAGCGGGCAGCCCTGCCTCGTACCATTCGCAATTCCAAAGGAACCCGAGAGCACACCGTTCACAAGCCCAACATGTCTAATCGTGGCCTGCATAAACTCCCAATTGACCCTATCAAATGCTTTTTCAGCGTCCGTCGCCAGTAGGAGAGAGGGTATCTTTTTTTTTTTGTGCTAAGTGAATCAAGTTCAGCACCTTAACAGTGTTATCCCTCGCCTCCCTGTGCGCCATGAATCCTGCCTGATCTAGTCCAATAACATGGTGTAGGTGAGGCGACAACCTATAGGCTAAGATCTTAGCAAACTATTTAAGATCTGTATTTAAAAGGGAGATTGGCCTGTAACTAGCACACTGCGTCGGGTCCTTGCCCTCCTTTGGGATGACCGAGATATGAGCCCGTAAAGTGTCTGCCGGGAACGCTTTCCCCTCCTTAATGGAATTAAAGACCCCCAGTAGTTTAGGAGCGAGGATCGGGAAGAATTTTTTGTAATATTGTGGGCTTAAACCGTCTGGTCCCGGGGCTTTCCCGTTTGCTGCACCCGAAACTGCTTTATGGAGTTCGGTCATAGAGATGGGGTCTTCAAGTTCCTCTAATACCACCCTCGGCAGTCTGGGCATCCCTGATTCCAATATGTACTCCTCTATCTTCTCTCCAAGGACAGGACTCTGCACCTCCCGCAGATTGTACAGGCGCTCATAATAGCCACGGAACGCTTCCCCAATTTCATTAAACAAATGTGTAACCTGTCGTTCCGCATTAACAATTTTCGGGACATAGGTCTTGACCTGTTCCTCCCTTAGTGCCCGTGCCAGAAGCTTCCCGCATGTGTCTCCCAATTCATAAAATATTCTGCGACAGTTGTTCATTTGCGCCTTGATTTTGTCACAGCAGAGCAATTTAAGTTTTTCTCTCAGGGAGGTCAAAGTGGCCAAACATTCCGCTGCGAGGGACTCCTTATGCTTTCTTTCCAAAACCCCAATTTCTCTAACCAACTTTTGAACCTGCTCTACCTTTTCTCTTTTGATTCTGGATCCTATTTTAATAAAGATAATCCTGATAACACATTTATGGGCCTCCCAGAAGATCCCGGGGCTCAAATCTGGTGTCATGTTAGTTTGAAAAAAGTTTTGAGCTCCGTATGTACTTCTGCCAGTACGGCTTGATCTTCAAGTAATGAGGTGTTCAGTCTCCAAGACCAACTCCTTGGAATTGGCAGACAACTTCCAATGAGATGGGAGCGTGATCAGAGACAGTTATGCTACCAATAGAGGCGCCAGATATCCAGCACAGGGAGGCGTGGGGCACCAGGAACCAATCTATTCTCGAGTATGACCCGTGGGGTGGAGAATAGTAAGTATAATCCCACTCATTCGGATGAATGATTCTCCAGGGGTCAACCAGTTGATGGAGAGCAAGCAAACCTTTCAGTTTTTTCAATCTGGTATATGATTCGTGAGGGCTACCCTTAGAGGTGTCTAAGATAGGCTCAAGAGCCAGGTTAAAATCCCCACCCATGACCAATTCGCCTTCTCTAAAAGTGGATAAACCCTCTAGAACTTTTTCCAAAAAAGCCACCTGGCCCGTGTTTGGCAGATACACATTGGCAAACGTAAAACAACAAGAGACGATCTTCCCTTTAAGGAAGATCCACCTTCCCTCCTCGTCCGTCACACTAGTCCACTAGTTCCCAGGGGAGAGCCGCTGCCACAAGAATGCTGACCCCCCGAGACCTGGAATCTGTGGAGTGACTGTGATAGGCTCTTGGGAAGAACCTGTTGCCGAACGAGGGTGGGTTCTCAGCCCTAAAGTGAGTCTCCTGCAAAAATGCCATATGCCCCTTTAGGCCTCTCAGGTTTCTAAATATAAGAGAACACTTCTCGGGACTGTTGAGACCCTTAGCGTTTAGGGACACTACTCTTATGTCGGTCACAATATTAATCAGTCGATCGCAGCTTATATACTTATCTAGACCCAGAGATCCGCACCAAGGGAAAGGGGGAGGGGTGAGTAAGGGACAGTAGAGATACCCCTTCCCAGTGTGGGGGGGGGGGAAGTTGACGTCAAGGGGGGTGGGAACTTAGTTAAAACTAAATGAATCGAAACCGATCTAACAATCCCTCAACGGGAACGTATGCGGCCTATGGGGTCACTAAGAGCCCTCCAGACCAGTCCTATTGGGGGTGCTGCGTCCGCCAAGGAGGAAATGCGCAACCTGAAGCTAGGCATAGCACCTCCCAACCTATCTTGACACATCATCACCAGCTACCGGGCGACTATAAGGGTCCGGCCTAAGTGAGCCGTGAGTCTCAAACATCGGGTCCCACGCTGCTGAAGGACCCCCAGATCCCAACCCACACTAATCAAACACAGTGTCAGCCGAGAAGGACCTATTAAAGGCCCCCCTCATTGCCTCCAACTACAAGGCAGCCTCCCACCAAATGCATAGGAGGTTCAGGATCAGGGGTCCCCCCCAGCACCGGCCCGCAGTAACAATTAAACCGTTGAACAAACACATCAGGGGAAACCAAGACAATCTCCATTCTTAAGGGGCAGAGGGCGGACCTACAATCTTAAACATTAGGAGCCCAAGCCCATCATACCGCTTAGCTGTTTAAGGCCCTCGCCCCCCCCCCAGGCGAGTGAGCCTGGGGAGAGAGGGAACGCCGGGCTCCACCACCCCGGGGACCTCCCCGCCCCCGCTCAGGAAATGATTCAGCAGGGGGAGCCCATCTTCTGACTCCTGCAGGTCGCCTCGGTGGTCCTTTGACATGCTTGAGTTCCCGAAAGGTCCTCGGGCCTCCGCTCCTCTTGCTCGCAAGGAGCGGGCGCAGCGCCTGCGTTTCAGGATCCAGCCAATCAGGAATGCAAATCGGTTCACATTGCAGAAAATTAAACAGCTCCTCCAGCTCGCTATGCATTCTGAGCTGAAAACTCCTCTTGTGCTCCTGACAATTAAATGAAATGGGTAGCCCCATCTATATGAGGCCCCCTTGCTTAGGATGACATCTAGCAGAGGCTTCATTATCTTTCGCATTTGAAGAGTTCGTGTAGATAAGTCCTGAAGGATCTTGACTTCTTTGCCCTGGTATAGCACAGACCCCTTTGCCCAGGCCTTTCTGAGGATTTCCTCTTTAACCGTGAAGAGGTGGACCTTACAAACAATATCTCTGGGGTAAGAAGGGTCAGCGCTCCTCGAGCCCAGTGCTCTATGGGCTCTGTCCAGCTCTAGTGTAGTGGATGGGTCTCTCCCCAGCAGCTCATTAAAGATGTCTGTTACGATGGCTCCGACATCTTCCGCGTTTTGGGACTCTGGAACGCCCCTTATTCTCAGATTGTTCCGTCTGCTACGGTTCTCAAGATCATCTAGATGTAAGTGGTAGGTTTTAATAATTGCTTCTTGTTTGTTGCATCTTTCTTCTAGCGCTCTCACCCGGCGGTCGGTTGCGGTTCCTTCATCCTCTAGGTCATTTACTCTAGATTCTACTTCAAAGATTTCCTGGCGAACAGCAGTAATCTCACGCTTATGGGCTGCTTCGTAACGCTCAATTAGCTTCTCTATATCCGTTTTAGTTGGCATCCCCTTCAGTAGGGAGATAGTTTCAAGATGAATCTCCTGGTCCCTGTGATTCTCATTGTCTGGGACCTCCGATGCTGCTTTGGAACCCCAGTCGGAAACCAGAACCGGCGTAAGTGCTGGTGAAGCCCAGCGTTCTGCTGGTGACATTAGTGCAGGGCTTCTGCCTACCTTTTCCGGGGGTCTCTCAGGTGAGGGACGAAGCGGTGACACTGGGGAGCCCAGGGGTGCGGGACCCCCCTCCGACACTCCATTTGTATTCCTGCCATCTCTTTGGTGCTTAGTCACTCGTTGCGGAAGGACAGCATGTGGTGCCGCGGGGGGCAGCTGCTCACCTAGTTGGGGAGCGCAAGGAGGGAGTATTGTCTCCTCAGTTATCCTGGGTACGTAGGCAAACTTCCCCAGATCTGCTGTATAGCTGCTGTGACGGCCTTTAAGCGCGCTCCCTTCATCCTTGTTTGTTTCATTCGGCCTCAACACTTCCTGGGGCTCAGCTGCATTCAGGGGCCAAGACGAGGACCTGACATCCATTATGGGTGGGCTCTTCATCACATGAATCCCCTCAATCTTCCATTTGCCTGGGCTGCAGCCCTGGTCTCCCCCCTCTGTCATTATGTATTGTTGGTTATGAGGGGTAGTGACCATACTGTAGCTGCGACCCCTCCTCCCTCCCACAGTGTGCCAGTGTTCCTCTTCTAGTTCATGGGCCTCAGGCTCTCTGCTGGCTGCGTGTGAAGTAGCGGCTGCCATCTTGGTGCTCTCATTGCTGCTCAGAACGGGACTCATACTGTGCCCGGGCTCCTCCATACGACTCCCGCACCACACCTCCATGCCGCCCCCATCTCCTACCTCAGCTCCAAGGCATTCATCGGCGCCGCGCTCATCAGTCTCCGCAGCGTGTGCCGTTTTCTGGCCCCGGGCGGCCGCCATCTTGGCACACCAAGCCTGTCCCGTCTTACACCCAGTGTGCTTCTCACTGCTGCTGCTGCCTGTGCTGAACATTGCGTTCCTGCAGCCCGCCGGTGGCCTCCCCCGTTCCACGCTGCCCGGGCTGTTGTCTTCACCCGAGGATGAACAGACACGCTACTCCTCGTTGCTCACATGGGGCTCCTCCGCCGCCATCTTAACCGCCTCATCCTCTGCCATTCGGCGCTCCTTCTCTGAGGATCTGTGACTCTGCGAAGCTCTGCTGTCCTCTTGCCTCTTTCTGTGCCCCTTCACACGCCTGGTCATGTCAAGGTTTCCCCTACAATCGCCCGGTAAGCTCAATTTCGTAGGGTTGGGAAGCAGGAGCCCCCTCACGTGCGTCTCATCTACTCGAAGCCGGGACACGCCCCCCAATAGCGAGACCTTTTGCTATTGAAGGATTGGGCAGGACTTGCTTGTGGGCTGGGTGTCATAGGCTGGCAGCCGACAGAAGTTGCAGCCGTTGAGCTGCACGGCAACTCGGGGCTCTCTAAATTCGAATAATCCAAGTGGCCTTGAGCAGGAGAGGGTGTTGGGAGCCTATAGATTTTTGCCCTAGTCTTCCCCTTGCCCTTACTACTAGAGCTCCCTAAGGTTAGATAGAAGGGGAGCATTCTGGCTGGAGGAAGATTGCTTGGCCTTCCGGGATATCCCAGATTTTGATGGTGCTGGAGTCTGGCACAATGGATCCTTCCTTTGCCTATTGGAAGTCCTCGTAGGCAGCGAGTGGCCGTTCCCATCAGTGGTCTTTACCCGCGACAAACAGGAGACAATTATGCTAGTAAGTGTTTGTGCAGGCGTTAATTTGCAGGCGAAATGCATGCATATGCGATTAGGCAGCGCAGGCAAAAAAAGCGGGTACCAAATTTGCTTATAAACGCCGCAGCAAGCGAAAGTTAGTGCGCACATGTGCGCAACACTAAAATGACGTGTAGAAGGATAGCTAAAGCCTTGAAATGTTAGGGGGAATGATAATTATGAAGCTGCTATTATTAACATTGTGATTTGTATGATGTTTTAATTAATGACATCTGTTTTTCTTCCACATTTTAGATGATGCTCAGCGATTTCCTGCCGAACGGCTATGAGAAGAAGACCTTGGCACCGGAAATAGTGGCCAAAATCCAGGAAGATACTGACACCACCTTCACCTATACACAGATAATTCAGCACTGGTCGGGCCTAAAATGCAGCAAGAGGCCCCGGGTGAGGAGATTCTTCCTAAAACATTTTCCAAGTAAGTCTATTACATCTGAGAAATACACTGCCCTTAGGCAGGCCTGTGTTTATGAAATGCTATTCTCTTCTAGTTAGTGAATTGAACTATAGGATCAGACCCACCCGGAGGCGACAAGTCCAGCCAGTGCTGGAGCGATCTGGGCGTAGTGAAGGTGGTGGCAGTCCAGTGCCAAGATCCTCCCCCTCATCTGCAAGTCCAGATGAGCAACAGCTGGACCTGTCTGCAGGAGGGGCATCAGCTGCTCGGCAGGGAAGCGGAACAGATGCCAGACCAGCACCACTCCGGTATGATTATCACACAGAAGCACACACAGGTACATGCACTGTCAACACACACTCATTTCGTACTTATATACTTTAAGATGCTGACGTGGCGGGTGAAGAACCAGGAATGGTGAACCCAGAAGGGCAAGCACCTGAGGTGCAAGGAGAAGGTGGGTGATGTCACACACACATTCTAATTTAAATGTCTTCATTAACAAATATGAAATTCTAACTAACCATATTTTTGCTTGCTCAACAGACCAAGAGGAGTGGCAGGCCCCAGAGAGGAGGGTGGTCCCCCAGGATCAGGTCGTCCACCAGCCTAGTAAGTTTGTAGCCAACTTAGTTGATTTACGTTAACATGCCTTCATCAAAAGGTATTCCCAATGCATAGGCTAGAAGATTAGATTAATTTCTGGCCCAATCCCTAGCCTAGAAGATTAGATTAATTTCTGGCCAAATCCCTAGCCCAGAAGATTAGATTAATTTCTGGCCAAATCCATAGGCTATAAGTTATTAATTTTTCCTTCAACAGGAATTCAAAATGCATATACTAGAAATTAATTTTTGTTTTCTTTTCACAGCCAGCACACAGCAGCAAATCCAGATTCTGCTGTTCATAGGCTGGTGGGCGACATTGAGGAGCTGGCAGCTTCACTGGGGACCACCGAGGAGTAGAATCTTGGGAGCCTGCCACTTTTATGTACATATTTAACATTTTAATAAAAAAAATATATATATAAAATTTTTCTAATAAATAAAAAAAATATTACAAAAAGATTTTAAATACATTTTTATAAAACTTACAAAAGGTTTCAAATGTCTTTCATTTCTAAAAAATTAATATAAATGTCATGTTTCCACACATCCACTTATGCACATAAACCATAAAAAATCAAGGAGGGGCGTGGCTTAGCAATGGCGGCGTGAGGGCGCATTTTTGAGGAGCTCTGCTGAAGTGATAGGCAAACGAGAGTGTCTTACCTTTTTTCTGCCCACCGACGGGATGGCCAAGCGCAGGAAGAACAGGGCGAGCCATGGAAGCGATAAAGCTGGCAAGATCAGCAGGTTCCTGAGGGCGAGGCAGCAGAGAGAGCAAGATGGCGGCGACGGAGCGGATGGATGTGCCGCAGGTGACGGAGGCGGAGAGCCCATCACCCTGCCCGGGGGAGCAGCCTGGAGGTCGCTCGCCCCCTCAGATTGGGTGCCCGAATGGAAGGAGCGGAGGAGCCAGGAGAGATGGGTCCCGCGGCCGAGGGCGAGGTGTGGCCGGGAGCACCGCAGCGCACGTGTGCCGCCGACTTCCGCGGCAGCTGTGCGGAGTCTGAGTGCCGGCGCGGGAAGCGGGGCAGGCTAGATCTCTCCCCCGTCGGACCAGGTACGGGGGCCGCAGCGCACCGGGGCCACCGTCCCCTGCGGCGGTGGTGAAAGCAGTGGAGGACCGGCCGGGAAGACGGAGAGCGGGGAGGCGGAGCCCCCCCCTGCCAGCTCGGATGTGTCTGCCTTGCATCAGCGGTGCGGCGGTGAGTTGCCCGGGCAGGGAGTTGCAGTGCAGGGTGGAGGAGCCCCCCCACCACTTACAGATCAGCTGCTCAATAAAACGGAGGTGACTCGGCTCCCGCGGAGGACCGGAGTGGCATGGCCAGAGGAACTCGGACTGGGCGGCAGGGTCTGGGGGGATCACCCGGCGGCAGAGGCCACCTTGGGGCCCCGGGAGGGTATTAACGTCAGTGACCCCCTGGAGACAGGACCCGGGGACAACAGCTGAGGTCGAGCCAGCACGAGCACCTATCCAAACAGCAGGCTCAATCCCTGGGCCAACCAGCGGCACACTGTGGGGCCCGTTCGGCAACCAGGAATGGGGGCGAGTCTCAGGCACCTCGGAATGGGGCTGGAAAGGGGAGGAGTGGTCCCGGCACAGGAGTAGCAACGGTGGAGATACATCCCCCCCCCCCCCCGCGGCATAGACTTGTTTGCACTAAACGATGAGGCTGCCCAGGAGCTGACGATGTCCCCCGACAGTCGAACCCGCACAACTGGACCCCACGAGAGCAGAGGGCATAGTGCCGTACCCCGAGAGAGTGAAGGGGACGGAGAATGGCGGGGCACACCTCGGGAGTGGAGCACGTCGTCACACCCCGCTGGATTCGGAAGCCTCCCAAGTGGCACATTGGAGGACCAGGGATTCCATGCATCGCCCTCGGCTAGCCTCATTTTTTTCCCGGACGGACCTGACAGCCCGGTCCAACCTCGGTCACCCACCCGGTCTCAGATGCCGCCAGCCTCTCCAGACCTAGCGATTCATAGACCCGTACCGCAGGAGCAATATAATCTCGACGTATTATTGAAATTTCTGCCGTCCAGACGGGACTTTGAGAATTACACTAACAGGATGGAATCCCTTCTGAGAAGGGAGCTTGAAGAGGTGACACGAGCGGTCCCGGAGGTCTCCGGCAGAGTAAGCACCCTTGAACATCATCGGGCCGATACGGATCAGCGACTAGAGGCGCTGGAGCGGGCGCAAGCAGCGGTGCAACAGGCCCAAGTGGACTCTAACCAACAAACAATTAGGGCCCTGATGCATATAGATGTTCTGGAGAACAGGAGCCGCAGGAATAACATACGGATACGCAGTCTCCCCGAGGCTCCGGAGAATAATAATCTGAATGAAGTGGTCGCCAGGATATTCAACATCGTATTGGACAGACCCCCTGAAGAGCATATTGAGATCGACAGAGCCCACAGGGCTCCCGGCCCGCACTCCATGGATCCTGACAGGCCAAGGGACATAGTATGTCGGGTTCACTTCTATAAGGTCAAGGACAACATTATGAGAAGAGCATGGGACAGGGGCCCCATCCCCTATAACGGTTCCCGGGTTACCTTGCTTCCTGATCTCACCAGACGCACCCTCCACATGCGTCGTCTTATGAGACCGTTGTTGGAGTCTATCAAGTCGGTTGAAGCGGCATACAGGTGGGGCCACCCATTTCATCTGGTGGTCACGAAGAGAGGGCGATCGTTTGTTCTGCGGTCGCAGCTTCCAGACCTCTTCAGCTTCTTGGAGATTCCGAGTATACCGGTAGATGATTGGTTGGCGCCCACCGTGGGGGTCCCTGGAGAGTTGGGAAGACGTCCGCTTCCTGGGGGAACCAGGCCGCAGAAGAATAGAGTCAGAGATGGCGGCCGCCGACAAGTTGTTTAGACCAGTTGAGGACATCATGGACGTGCTGTGGTCCGGTCTGCCTCCACCAGGATTGTTTCCAGTTGGGGATGCGCGGGCCCCTTGCCCGCCGCCTTGGGCCTATTTCTGGAGTGGCTTTGGCTCGCTTTCCCCCGATCCTTAGTGGAGCCTTGTTCTCCCCCCAAGCCCGGAGCCCGTTCTACATGGGACAATATTTGGAGTTCAGCCCTGCGTACTGGACTGCAGTCGCGAAGCGCTGCGCGCGTGGATGGCCATCCCTTCTTCACCTGCTGATGGAGGTGCTGGGGGGGCGGCGCCGGACATGGGTCAGCGTGAATATGATTCGTTGGCCCGCGGACGGTGCGGCCTGCCTTGGCCCCTGTGGCTGTGGCTCCTGGGGTGGGCAGGGGGGTGGCTTGGTTGTAGATGGTTGGCTTGGAGGGGGTGCGACCCATTTTGCCGATGAACGATGGTAGACTAATGTGGCTTTTCACTTGACAGAATACGGGGATGGGAGTTTCCCCGACTTCCTATGCAGTCTTACCCCGCAGTTGAGGGGTGGGTTGGTGTGGGGGGTCAGGGAACCTATAGTTGGTAACCGTTATGGATACAAAGATGTTCTTTTGCTTAGGTTAAAGTTCAATGTTATTGAATTGTGAGGATGTTTACCGGTGGCTTGGGACTTTCATAGCGTGTGTATAAGATAGAAGCATCTCCTTGCCCGCGGCTATGGCTTTCCACTCGTCTCTTATAAACGCTAGCATTAGTACTTGTTTTCTTATTAATATCTGTTTTTGTAGTCTTACCCCCTCTATTTAGAAACCCCTAGTGTCACAACCCCTCCTTTCTCTCCCCTCTTCCCGGTCCATCTTTCCTATCCCCCAAGAGGCGCGTGGACAATGGCAGAGTTGGTGGTTGGCTCATTTAATGTTAAAGGGCTAAATGTCCCTGAGAAAAGGTCACAAGTGTTGTACGATATGCATAAGCACAAGGTTGCCATTTTGCTTCTCCAGGAGACGCATTTTAAAGAGGGACATATTCCGAGCATTAGGAATAGATATTACCCTACCTGGCATCATGCACCTAATCCCAACATTAAAGCAACAGGGGTTTCGATTGCCATCCATAAGTCTCTCCCCCACAAGGTTGTAGATGTCAAGGCGGATCCCAACGGGCGATTCATATTCCCTAAAGTGGAGTTGTATACGAAAATATACACTATAGCGAATATCTATGCCCCTAACGCTAACCCCCCCTAACGGATGTTGGAGGGGTTCTCGGAAGGCACTTTGCTAGTGGGAGGGGACTAATATCTCTATGCAGCCTGAGCTGGATTCCTCCTCGGGTGTGTCGGCAGTGTCCCTGAGTAAACGAAATAAGCTGAAAAAAGCGCTGGCTGATATGCAATTGGTGGACTCGTGGCAGGCCCTGCATGGACGAGGCAAGGACTTTACGTTCTTCTCTTCTGCTAGGAAATCTTATAGCAGAATTGATTATTTATATCTGAGTCATCAGGCCATGGATTGGGCTCCGCAAGAGCGGATCGGCCAGATTGTATGGTCGGACCATGCGCCGATATTCCTTTCTGTGTGCTTACCCGAGCTTTACCCGAAGTGCTAGAATTGGAAAGGGGTCAGAGAAACGATCAAGGAATTCCTGAGGAATCATGCGCAAGACCCTACACCCCTTCCATATCAGTGGGAGGCTTTAAAATGTGTAGTGCGGGGGGAGTTCATTAAACATGGGACCAGGCTAAAAAAGCAACGAGCCACTTCAATCCGGGACACTATACAGCTCATTCAATCCTTGGAACAGGACCATAAAAAGAACCCATCAAATGTTTTGCTCTTCGACTTGTTGAAGGCTAGGGAGAAGCTGCAGGGACTCTATAGTCAGGCGTACCTAAGGTTTAGGGAACGGCAGAAGGCTCTCTATTATGAATCAGCCGACAAAGGTGGGAGGCTACTAGCCAGGGCGTTACACCCTAGAATTGCGACCACCTATATACCCAACATCAGGGGATCGCAGGGGCACATGACTATGGTACCTTCCCAGATAGTGGACGTGTTCAGGGACTACTACCAATCCCTATATAATTTAAGGCGGGATCAGACTGCCCCGATTTCTGCAGACCCCCCTGAAGATGTGGTTAGATATGTTTATGATACATCTCTTCCCTCCATTCCCAAGGAGGAGGCAGAGGTTTTAGAGGAGCCTTTTTCAGTGCACGAGGTGGCCAAGGCAATTAAAGAGACACCGCAAGGTAAGAGCCCGGGGGCAGATGGCTATACTCCCAAATTTTATAAGCAGTTGGCTCCCGAGCTACTTCCCTTCCTGGTCAGAGTATTTAATTCTATAGGTCCTAAATGCGGGTTCCCGGGGCAGTCTTTAGAGGCCATTATTACGGTCCTCCCCAAGCCAGGGAAAGACTTCTTATATAGCAGCTACAGACCAATATCATTAATTAATGTAGACATTAAGCTATATGCTAAAATTATATCCTCTAGGCTTCAGCCATTACTCCCAGGAGTGATAAGCCTGGATCAGGTGGGGTTTGTGCCTGGGCGGGAGGCGCGGGACAACACCAATAAGGTATTTAACCTAATTGCATATGCAAACTCCAATAAGGTACCTGCGTGCCTGTTATCGTGCGATGCGGAAAAGGTATTCGATAGAGTAGATTGGATGTTTCTTAAGGCCTCTCTCCAGCAGGTTGGTGTTGGTCCGTCCCTCCTTTCCAGGATATTGGCCCTATATTCCGGTCCCACGGCGAAGGTGAGGGTGAACGGTCTCCTCTCATCGGCCTTTAAGGTTAGTAACGGCACGCGACAGGGTTGTCCGCTCTCTCCACTGCTGTATGTCATCACAATGGAGCACCTAGCGGTGGCCATACGGCAGAATCCTGATATCAGGGGCTTAGTAGTGGGGGACCGTGAATATAAAGCCTCCCTGTATGCCGACGATCTACTGATGCATTTGAGGGCCCCTTTGATCTCCTTTCCGGCGGCCCTCAAGGAATTTGAGACATTCGGGCGTGTGAGTAATTTTAAAATTAATTACTCGAAGTCGGAGGCTTTGAATGTTTCCCTCTCACAGCGGGAGGTTAGACAGTTGGAATCCGACTTTTCATTTAAATGGCAGCCCCATTCCATAAAATACCTCGGCGTACAGGTGCCTGCTGACTTGTCCCGCCTGTACGAACTCAACTACTCTCCTCTGCTCCTGAAGACGTTGAGTGAGCTGAATGCTTACAATAAAAGGCAATTCTCATGGTTCGGGAGGATTAATGTGTTAAAAATGGATATTCTCCCCAAATTCCTCTATTTTTTTCAAACGATCCCTATATATTTACCCAACGGCTTTTTTAGGAGGCTGAGGACGGCATTTTTGAGATTTGTATGGGGCACGGGGAAACCCCGGATAAGATTTAGTACCCTGACTAGGCTTAAACCAAACGGTGGGGCAGGGCTTCCCGATCTGAGAACATACCATGCAGCAGTTATGACTCTCCGCATTCTGGACTGGGCCGGGAGGGGGGAGGAAAAACAGTCATCACAGCGATGAGAACAATTATTCCAAGACATTGGAAGTCTGCGGTCTTGCCGACGTTCATGGAATGGGCCCAGGAGGTTGAGGGTATACGCAGAATGGAGGAGATGACTATGGAGGCCAGGGGCATGCAGGAGACGCACACGATGACCTGGGCTGCGTGGATTGATTATAGAGACAATCGCTTGTCCTCCGAAGCACCATAGACAGTGATTGGCCACGCGCTTCTGCTTCCTTCCATCCTAATCCTCTTGTCCCCCCTTGTCCCTCCCCCCACCCCTTTTTGAGTCTCTTTAGTTGTTTCTCCAATTTCTTCTCTATTTCTATTTCTTCCTTCGTTCTCATTGGAGGTCTGCAGGGGACTTGGTAGGCTCTGCCCACTCCCGTTCATATTATTTCTGTCCTGGTAGGATCTGCTGATCCGTAATTGGGGCGGCCCACTGGACCCTCAGACTGGCCCCACATGTGGATCGTGGCTTTCAGTTGAAGGCTAGGCTGGCAAGATTATCATTACCCATGGGGTCAGAGTATGGTTTAATTCACCACAATGTGAAGCTGAGGGTCAGGTGGGGGTGGCCACGGTGGATGGGGGGGTGGGGGTCGATTCCGTTTTTGATGTGCTTTAGCTGAACCTGCAGACCGACATGTCTATGTTGGTTATCATTCCTGTCATTGTTATCTTGCTATGTTTTGATGTACACTGTTAACCTTGAAAACCTGAATAAACTTATACTGCACAAAAAAAAAAAAAAATCAAGGAGGAAATGAAAAAAAATCTAAAGAATCCAGAAAATTTAGGCAAGTATCAAAATATGGGGATAGAGAACACGAAACAGTGCCAGGGGAGTTAAGGTAAGCATGAATAGAGTGGGACTGAGAAAAACAAACAAACCGCAAGTCAGTTAAGGTAAGCATGAATAGAGTGGGACAAAGAAAAAAAACGAACCGCAAGTCAGTTAAGGTAAGCATTAATAGAGTGGGACAGAGAAAAACAAACCGCAAGTGAGCTAAGGTAAGCATTAATAGAGTGAGACAGAGAAAAAACAAAAACCGCAAGTCAGTTAAGGTAAGCATTAATAGAGTGGGAAAGAGAAAAAACAAACAAACCGCAACTCAGTTAAGGTAAGCATGGGAGCAGAAGTGAGTGGGAGAATAGTTGACACGGGGGACATGAATGAGTTAATTAGCTGCGCGCATGCAAACATAGCAGCTTGTACAACAAAATTCCGTTACAACGTATATTTTGAGAAAGATGCAAGCTGAATATCGCGGGACTCTGATCATCTATGTTGGAAGCTACGTTGAAAAACGCTGAAAAATGGTAGTATACGAGGATTACTAAGCAACGTAAACGAAAACCTCGTCCTCTCGAGAACGCAACGAAAGCCGGAAAAGGCCGTACGCAGCTACGAAGAGTAAGCAGAAGGCTCTCGATGGTGGCTCTGCATCATGCGTATGCACGTAGACATACGGGAACAAAAGTGGAAATTACACATTACGAGACAAAAACAAGACGGTTTTGAGAAGGCTCTGAATCAACCCTAATGAGCGGCACCCCTCATTACAGCCAGTAAATGGCATCCCTTACTACAGCCAGTAAATGGCATCCCTTACTACAGCCAGTAAATGGCATCCCTTACTACAGCCAGTAAATGGCATCCCTTACTACAGCCAGTAAATGGCATCCCTTACTACAGCCAGTAAATGGCATCCCTTACTACAGCCAGTAAATGGCATCCCTTGCTACAGCCAGTAAATGGCATCCCTTGCTACAGCCAGTAAATGGCATCCCTTGCTACAGCCAGTAAATGGCATCCCTTGCTACAGCCAGTAAATGGCATCCCTTGCTACAGCCAGTAAATGGCATCCCTTGCTACAGCCAGTAAATGGCATCCCTTGCTACAGCCAGTAAATGGCATCCCTTGCTACAGCCAGTAAATGGCATCCCTTGCTACAGCCAGTAAATGGCATCCCTTGCTACAGCCAGTAAATGGCATCCCTTGCTACAGCCAGTAAATGGCATCCCTTGCTACAGCCAGTAAATGGCATCCCTTGCTACAGCCAGTAAATGGCATCCCTTGCTACAGCCAGTAAATGGCATCCCTTACTACAGCCAGTAGATGGCATTCCTTACTACAGCCAGTAGATGGCATCCCTTACTACAGCCAGTAAATGGCATCCCTTACTACAGCCAATAAATGGCATCCCTTACTACAGCTAGTGTGTGTCATCCCATTAGATGCTGTCTGCGGCATCTCACATTACAGTGTATGTCATCCCTAGATGACAGCCAGTGTGCGTCATCCCTACATGAAAGCCAGTGTGCGTCATCTCTACATGACAGGCAGTGTGCGTCATCCCTACATGACAGCCAGTGTGCAGCATCCCTACATGACAGCCAGTGTGCGGCAAACCCTGTGGGACACCCACCTTCTTGGTGAGTCCACAACTCCCAATCGCCGCAGCTAGCTTCACCTATAAACAAGCCCCCATTCGTCTTAGCAGTTCAAAGATGTGAACTTACGGTGATGAAGGTGGATGAACCAGTGGTAAGCCTGGCCGTTATCGGGCAAGCCGGGGTCATACAAAGATAATCAGTCCTCACAAAACACAGCGCCAAGGATTAAGCATGAGAAGGGTCAAAGCTCAAGCCAAAAGGTCAAACCGGGTAATCAGAAGGTATGCGGTACAAGGGATGAGACAGGTATGTAGTTGGAACCCAGGCAGGCGTCTGTTCAAGCAGTTATCACGGAATGGTCAGGCAAGCTATGTCCGCAATGGTAGAACAACCAGAAATCACAGGACAATAGCACCCAGCAGAACGCTATCACAGGCAGCAAGATTGAGCGTGGGAACCCTAAAAAGGACAGGGAAAGATAAGATTGAGCGTGGGAACCCTAAAAAGGACAGGGAAAGATGAGATTGGCCAGGGGGAACCTTGGGCTCATTGGCCCGTTAACAACATATGGGCCGATTGCCCCAGTGACTATTAGGGTGTTTTGCCCACAGTAAACTTAGGGCTCATTGGCCCTTTAAACCAACCTCTGGTGGCCATGCTGTGTGCAGCGCCGCCGGAGGGCTTAAATCATCTGTGCTTGACCGTGTGCGCAAAGGAGCGGGACAGAAGAGGGGGCGGGAGTGTTCGGTGCCGCTGCTGCCTGAGTCAGCGCCTGCTGTTGATGGGATGCCAGCCAGCTGAGAGACCAGGGAGAAGGTAAGTGCATTGTGACACCCATCACCTCTTGATGCCTCTTACTTGACGATTGTCCGACCATTATAAACGTCACATATATGGAAAGTCAAAGAGAAGATAAAATCTGGGTAGAACTAAAAAGGTAGAGAGGGCATAAATGAGAGGAAGAATGTGAAAGGAGTTGTAGTGAAAGATAAAGTATATGTTTAAAAGACATAAGAGAGAGGGTTTAGTGACATGCGCTTGACCACCACATACTAACACCAGGAATGCCAGCATTGTGCAACCTGGCACAACCAGTTTATTGGGGTAACATTTCCTTTTTGTAGCATTCTGAGTCCAAATGGTACACATCTTTCTGAAAAAAATCTATTCTGTCTTGCTTCAAATGCATCACCTTCTCCATTTCTCCAGTCGCTGGGTATCAAAACTTTTGCAGCATTTACCAGGTGGACTCCCAGAGAACCCCTGTAGACTGTTTCTGCCTCCTTGGCAAGATAGAATAAATAGCTGGGTGTCATTCAACTGAGCAACCCATGATCTTATCCATCGGATCATGCACCTGTCTCCAGAAGGTTTGTATTGCAGAACAGGACCACCATATATGCAACAGTGAACTGCCATCCACACCACATCTCCAGCAGTTACCTGCAACTGATGAGTAGTTTTTTTGCAACACGGCCGGAGTTATATACCATCTAGTAATCGGTTTCTTGCATAGAACGGCAGACTGAACTCTTGTGTACCCGCTGGTATATCTTCTCCCAGTCTGTGTCAGATATACATGTCCCCATTTCCAATACCCATTTTTCCTCCCATGGCTTTGCTTTCTCCTCTTTTGCTTCCAGCAGTAAGCCGTACGCCCACGACAGCAGGTTGGTGAACAGTGCTCTGTTAGAGCTTTGGAGTTCAAAAATACAATTCTGTGAGTACTCACCTGTAGAATTGGTATTATAAGTATACAGCACGTCCTGTTCCAGAATATTCCTTACACATGGGTCATACATCCACAAGATGGCGTTGGACTGCAGAAAAAGACTTGTGGCCACTCCTGGCCCCTTAAATAGCCAGGAACCTCCCACTAATTCCCAGTGTTGACAAGCAGTTATACAAGAAGCCGGGAGAATCAAAAAACAAAAAATGAACAATCAGCATACAGAGGTAACCAAGAATAACGATAACAAGGGCGGGATAGAACAGGACGTGCTGTACACTTATAATACCAATTCTACAGGTGAGTACTCACAGAATTGTATTATTCCAAGTATACAGCACGTCCTGTTCCAGAATATTCCTTACACATGGGACATCCAATAGTAGTGTCCGTAAGGTAGGGTGGGATCCCCAAAAGTAACAGCGGGCAGTTTAAACCACTGCCGCCTGCAGAACTTTGCGGCCAAAAGTAGCGTCAGCTGAGGCCCTAACATCAACCTTGTAAAACTTAGAAAAAGTATGAACAGAAGACCAAGTGGCGGCCTTGCAAACTTGTTCAACAGAAGCTTGGTGCTGAAAAACCCAAGAGGCACCAATAGCACAAGTAGAATGAGCAGTAAGGCGGAGGGGAGGCTCCTTCCCCTTAGCAGAGTAGGCTTGTACCACCGCCTGTGGGATCCACTTACTGATAGGACCAGAAGGAAGAAAAAAAAGAGCATCAGTCTTCCTGAAGGATTCAGTAGCTACCAGATAAAACTTCAAAGTCCTAACCACATCCAAAGAATGCAAGACCCGTTCCTTAGGATTACTAGGATTAGGACACAGAGAAGGCAAAACAATGTCCTGATTGAGATGAAATGCAGACACAACCTTAGGCAGAAAATCCTGCTTAAACCAAAACACCACCTTGTCCTTGTGTCTCTCAAAGTAAGGAGGTTTGATGGAAAGCACCGCCAACTCAGAAACACGCCTAACAGAAGTGATAGCCACCAAAAAGGCTACCTTAAGAGTCAAAATGGACAAAGGAGCCTCACTCAGAGGCTCAAAGGGAGAACCCTGCATAGCAGATAAAACCAAATTCAAATCCCAGACTGGTAACATAGGCTTACATGGAGGGCTTATGCGAGTAACCCCCTAGAAGAAAGTCTTAACTAAACGATGGTTAGCAAACGATCTTTGGAAGAAAATGGCCAAAGCTGAAACATGTCCCTTGAGGGTACTAAGTTGAATACCCAAGTCCAAACCATGTTGCAGGAATTCCACACCAGACAGGGAAAAGACATAGACTTACACCAGGCAATGTAAGCATGCCATACCCTATAGTAGATAAAGGATGAAGACTTCTTCCTTGCCCTAATCATGGTATTAACTACAGAAGCAGGCAGCCCCTTTTCCATCAGGATGGAGGTTTCAGCAGCCAGGCCGTCAAAGCCAGCGTTTGTAAATTAGGGTGGCGTAGCTTCCCCTGAGTGAGCAGGTCTGGATCCTTGGGCAGAGCGTATTGATCTACTGCCAGCTGCACAACATCTGCGAACCACACTCTTCTTGGCCAGCAGGGGGCCACCAGAATGGTTGGCACCCCTTCCTGGACTATCTTGCGCAGCACCCTGCCCAACAGAGGAAACCGAGGGAACACAAAGGAGCTGAAAACTCTTCCAAGACATTGCCAGTGCATCCATGGACAAAGCCAGAGGGTCCTGGGACAGAGGGACAAAGACTGGAAGCTTGTGATTGTGACGGGAAGCAAACAGATCCACATCTGGCTGACCCCAGCGGTGGCACAGGGAGCGAAACACTCTGCTGCTGAGGGACCATTCTCCCAGACGAGAAGTCCCCCTGCTCAGGGAGTCCGCCTCCAGATTTTCCACCCCCGGGATGTACACTGCCGAGATGCAGGGAACATTCTCCTCCGCCCAAGACAGTATCAGAGACACTTCCTTGAGGGCCCTCTTGCTCCGGGTCCCTCCCTGGTGATTGATGTAGGCAACCGCCGTCTGGTTGTCCGAGCGGATCTGAACAGCCCGACCCCAAAGGTGTGGAGTCAATTGGGCGAGAACCAGCCTTATCGCCCTCAGATCCAGAATGTTGATAGGGGTATGGGCCTCCTGAGGGCCCCACTGGCCCTGGAATTTCAAGAACTTCCAGAAGCCCCCCCAACCTGTCAGACTGGCATCTGTGGTGACAGTCTCCCAGCAAGGGGACAGAAAGGTCCTGCCCACCAAGAGATTCCTTGAGTCCAGCCACCACAAGAGGGACTGCCTGGTCAGGGGGGAGAGAACAAACACCTGATCTATGACTAAGGACCAATTTTGTGCGTCCGAAACGCGTTAGCGAGTGTGGCATAATTTCATGTGCCAGGGTCCTTTACTGTTTTTACACTGCCGTGATACTATGGAGATTTGGGTTTTATCCTTTTTCAAATAAACTTCCAAGTTTTTAGGAGTGCGGATCCTCTCCTTTTTCTCTCACCTGATCCAGGGACACAGGGTCCCGATCCCATACTGATAAGGTCTCATGTGAAACTGAGCATAGGGAACCGCTTCGAAACTGGACACCATCAGGCCCACCAGCTGCATCCCCTGCCGGATGGAGAGCTTGAAGACTCTCCACCTTCTGCTGAGGGAGAAACACCTTGACCTGAGATGTATCCAGAGTCATGCCCAGAAAGGACCTCACCAGTGACGGGGACAGAGAAGACCTGGGATGGTTGATCACCCAGCCGAATGACTCCAGTGTGGACACTACCACCTGGGTATTCAGCTCGGCCTGATGGAAGGACTGGGACGAGATCAGAATGTCATCCAATTAAGGAAGAATGCGAATGCCATGAGATCTCAGCAGAGCCATCACGCCCGCCAGCACCTTGGTGAATACCCTGGGAGCCGAGGTGATACCGAAGGGCAGTGCCACAAATTGGTAATGCTGATCTCCCAGAGCAAACCTGAGGAATTTCTGATGACCTGGAAAGATTGGTACATGAAGGTAAGCGTCCTTGATGTCTACGGAGGTCATGAAGTCGCCTGGGCGCAGTGAATTGACTGCTGATCGTAGTGTCTCCATGCGAAAATGCTTGAATCTGACAAACTTGTTGAGACACTTTAAATCCAAGATGGGCCTGAGGGACCCATCCTTTTTGGGAACCGTGAATAGATTGCAATAGAAGCCTCTGCCCCTTTCCCTGAAAGGTACAGGGCAGATGACCCCCAACTCCAGAAGGTTTTGGACCGCAAGACACAAGCCCTGAGCTGACAGGGGGTTCTGAGCGATCCGGGATCTGATGAATCTTGGGGGCGGCCAGGCTGCAAACTATCTTGTAACCGGAGGAAACAACCACCTGGATCCACCTGTCTGCTACACATCGCCTCCAGACGTGAGCAAAGAGCCAAAGCCGTCCCCCCACCCGGATGGGTGAGGGCGCCTCCTCATACCTGAGGGGGCTTAGGGGAGGATTTGGGCTTGGGACCCCAGGAGAGGCCGGGGCGGCCACGTCCTCTGCCCCTGCCCCAATCACGTGCTCCAACAAAGGAAGCTCCTTGACCAACCCTGGAAGCGCGAAAGGAGGGGAGAGAGGCACCAGTCCCCAAAAAGGGCCGAGACGGCCTCCTATGTTGAGGTAACCTACCGCCCCTGGAAAACAGGTCCAAGCATTCACCAAAGAGGCGCAGCCCCTTAAAGGGAAAACCAGTGAGAGCCTTCTTAACAGCATTATCAGCTACCCACTGACGCAGCCAGACAGAGCGGCGTATTGCCACCAAAAGGGCAGATGTCCTCCCACACATTCTAATGGCATCATCCATGGCAGATAGGATATATGCAACAAATTCATAGCAAAGCAGGAGAGATCTATACTCTTCTCCTCCCGCGTCATCAGAGGCCCCATCTAAGAGACTCTTAAGCAGGCCTTAAATAGCAATAGCTGTAATAGAGGCACAAACCGGGCGCAGCCCGGTCCCTACACAGGCAAAAGCATGACAAGCCAGCTGGTCCATGCGCCGGTCCTCACCATCCCTCAGGGTAGTAGTGTCAGGGGAATGCATGACAGATGTATTTGACAACCCCAGAACGGGCGCATCCACCTCGGGAGGACATGACCAACGCTTAATCACATCAGCAGGAAAGGGATACCTCTTGTCCCAACTCTTGGGTACCCCAGGTAGCTTGCTAGGCCGTTCCCATTCTTTGAGCACCAGATTATTAACGTGAGTCTGCTCAGGGAACTCCAAGCGTGGTTTAACTGTATGAAAAAGCTCACCCTGCTGCTGCGGAGCCACTGCAGGAGAGGAAATACAAAGCACTTCAAAAATGTGAGACAACAACCAGTCAGTGTCATCTGAGGACCAAGAGTCTTCTCCAAAGGGAGACCCGGTACAACCATAAATCTTGAGGCTGTTCCTCAGGTGATTCTGAATCAGAGAATAATTCCCCCTCCTCAAGGGGACAATAACCAGAAATGTCAAAAAATTCCTCAGCCTCAACAGGGAAGAGGGAAACAGCGAGGGATAAATGTTGCTTCTTGGCAGAAGCCTTACGCTGGCCCGACCCAGCAATATGCTTTTCAATGCTGGCCACCCGTGCAGCCAAATCCGATTGAGACTCCCCGCTAGTATGCCTCTCGCTGGGGGTCAAATGCAAGCGTGGGGGGGGGTAGGTGAAGCCAGAAGGGGCGCCGCACCAGGGCCCATAGCGGGCGACCCAGACTGCAGTGCAAGTACCTGCTGGGAGCAGGTTACACATACCCTGACATCGTCACTTATAGGGGAAACCCCACACGCAACACACAGCCGGGCTTGTCCCGAAGGAACCCCAAAAACATTATCCCCAGAAGCCTCTATATGGTGATTTTACAAAAAGTATGCACAATAGTCAGAACAGGGACACAGCTAATAGCCACCCTATTTGGGATGCCCCCCGAAACCCGCTAGGGAATGTGGGAGATTGGCAATAGGCAGGGCCGGGAGAACCACAGTCAAGCGACCCGCCTGCAAGACTCAATAATGTGCAACATAAGCATCCCTAGCCATAAAATAATAAACCAAACATAAAAAACCCCATAAGGGACTCACGGAGTCCCCTCATGGAGTCCACCCAAGCCGACAAGCACACAGATAAGCAGATCACCAGACCGCATTGCAGCACCGCAATGAAAGGGCCACAAAATGGCGGCGGCAGCAGTACCTAGAGGGGCGGGCCGCGGGGCACATGACGCGGAACCCCCGAAGAGCGCGAAACCAAGATCACGTGACGCGCCGGCGCCATGACGGTTAAGCAAAAAATGACAGTAAAAAGCGCCAACCACCGCAGAGCGCCGTACAACGGCCCCCACGCACACCAAACAGGAACAAAAAAAAAAACAAAAACACAGTAATAAAAGCACAATAGCGGACTCCCCGGGGGTCCCCTGCCGGTCACGCGGACCGCAATGAGGGGGTCCCGCACAACCATTTGCGTGAAAAGGGAGGGAGGGCTGGGGGCATCCCAATGAGGCTCACCATAAAAAGCCTGTCACCGGCTACCCTTTGGTACAGGGTCTTGCGGCCCAGAGCAGAGCTCCTTCAGCACCTGACCCTAGTGCTGTCCTACCTTCACCCGAACCGTCAGCCATGGCTGGGAGGCAGTGGGTCCAGAATGGGTGGAAATAAGCCTGCAGGGCCCTAGGCAAAGCCCACTCCCTGCACAGAAGAGAGCCACCTTCATCTTCGCAGTCCAGACACAAGTCTTTTTCTGCAGTCCAGCGCCATCTTGTGGATGTATAACCCATGTGTAAGGAATATTCTGGAACAGGACGTGCTGTATACTTGGAATAAGTGGCGTTACTGTAGCTACGCTAAATGAGGGCGAGAGATCCCATATTTTGCTTCCATCTGTTTTCTCCATTATCTTTTAGTTTGAATGAAATTGGGCAACTCTCGAGGGCTGTCTCCATGACCAGTCTTGCACTAAGGCTTTTTCTAAGGCTGGAGAAAGGTTGGGTTACCTTTTATTGGCGTTGGTGGGCCTGGAAAGCCTATAGCTCCATGCTGCTGAGTGGAACAGAGCTAATGTCATGCCAATGAATGGATGTAGTTTTGTCTCCCCTAAAGTTTCAGAAGGGCTAAGAGCATTTAATGTGGCCACAACTTCATGTGGCAACTTCATTTACTATACAAATCCACCGTTTGTGTTACCCATTATTCTGCCAATGTAGGATTCTTCCGAAGTGTGGAGCTTTGTAATATGTGTGAAAACATGGTAGGCTCATCCCACCCATACTCTTGGGAAGAATTAAAATGTTTATTTCTGGTCGGTCTAAGCACAGAGAATGTTTTGCATATACTCACAGGAAGGCCTCTTGGAGCCTGATTGGAATACACTGGATTAGGAGAAGAATCCTGGGGAGAGCGTTTATCTTTAACATTACTATTTTCCCCGACCAGGATTGTTTTAATTTGCTCCACAGTGCCAACTCCTTTAGTTTACCTCAGTGAAGTTAAGGTGGAACAGATGTGCCAGATCAGTGGCTAACTGTATGCCCAGGTAAAATAGGCTTCAATGCTCATGCAAAGATCAGTGGAGGCAGGGGGGCAATCCTGCCTTGTTCTATTCCTGATCTCAACTAAACAAGTTCCACTACACACTACTCCAATCCCAGTATGCTGAAAGCATCTGTTGAAAGCATCATGGTTTATTCTTCATGGCCCACCAGCGAACATTCAATGCCTTCACTGAGTTGTCATGAGCTTCCCTGCTTGGGACAAAGCCTACTTGGTCTTGTCCTATCCGGTCCGGTAGGAACTTCGCCAGTCTGTTAGCCAGAGCTTTGGCGTTGATCTTCAAATCTACATTTAGTTGTGAGATAGGCCTGTAGTTCTGGCAGGCCAGTGGGTCTTTAACCTCCTTAGGGAAGACCACTATCTTGCACCTCCAGAGCTTTTTTAGATAGGCTGCCTCACTTTGAAGATGCTTCAAAGGCATGGACCATGAATGGGAGTAGTTAGGGAGCAAAAGTCTTGCTTGTAATATTGGCTTTGAAACCCACCCAGGCCAGGGAACTTGCCAGGTTTAGAGGACTTGATCGCCCTCTGTAACTCCTCTTCTGCGATTGAGGCTTCCAATTTTTTCTGATCTTCCTTGGCAGCTTTGAGTCTATGATATATGTTGCCTTGTAAGTTTTATTTCTGTTTGTGAGAGCCTGTTTAGGCAAATTGTATAGCGAAGCATATCAGTTTCTAAATCTCTCTATTTTTCTAGTGTAGAATGCTTTGGGCATCCCTAATTCCTTTATATTATATATATTCTTTATTTTCATTAACTAAGACAAATACATTAAAACATACAGCCAATGCGTAGCAAAGACAGAGCAGAATAATGCAATCTGATGGATGATACCAGGGCTATAGTCGCCGGGGCATAACCAATATATCTGTTGTGTGGGGCATCAGCCCCCAGGCACCACGCCGACCCTCTATGCCCCTACTCAAGCACTGTCCCCTTAATGAGACGTGCTGCTTAGGGCAAAAAAATACCATTTTGTGAATACTCACCTGTAAAATGGGTATTATAAGTCACACACCCCGCTTCAAGACATTCATTACACTTGGGTATACTGACCTGTAGATGCCGATCTTGCAGAGATGATATAAAAAAAAAGGTAAGACCCTCCCGGCCCATAAATACCTGGGACCTCCCACTCATTACCCAGCATAAAGATAGCAGTAAGATCAAGGGACCAGGAAAGCCAATTAAAACCAACAAAGGTTCACCATATAATGGATCCAGAATACAAAAGGGCAGGGTGAAGCGGGCTGTGTGACATGTCACACACCCCGCTTCCAGACATTCATTACACTTGGGACATCCAATAGCAGTGTCCATAAAGGGTGGGGATCCAAAAAACAAGGCAACAAGTCACAAACTTAAACCACTGCAGCTTGCAGAACTTTGCGGCCAAAAACAGCATCCGCTGAGGCCCGAACATCAACCTTGTAAAACTTGGAAAAGGTGTGAACCGAAGACCAAGTAGCAGCCTTACAAACCTCTCAACAGAAGCCTGGTGCTGGAAGGCCCAGGACGCCCCAACAGCACGAGTAGAATGAGCAGTACAAGAAAAGGGGGAACCTTCCCCTTGGCAGAATAGGCCCCAACAATGGCCTGGCGAAACCATTTATTAATGGAAGACTTGGCAGGAGCCAAACCCTTCCTAGGCCCAGAGGGCACCACAAAAAGGGCGTCAGTTCTACGAAAAGGAGAAGTAGCCACCAAATAGTACTTCACACAGCGAACCACATTCAAAGAATGCAAAA
Source organism: Gastrophryne carolinensis (assembly GCA_027917425.1). Lineage (NCBI taxonomy): Eukaryota > Metazoa > Chordata > Amphibia > Anura > Microhylidae > Gastrophryne > Gastrophryne carolinensis. The sequence continues at coordinate 126,235,547 of CM051243.1, read as the reverse complement.
CCCTCTCCTTGTCATTGCTGGGCTTAGGACACAAGGAGGGAAGAACAATATCCTAATTCAAATGAAAAGCAGAGACCACCTTAGGAAGGAAATCTGGCTTGAAGCGGAAAATACCATTTTGTGAGTACTCACCTGAAAAATGGATATTGTTGGTGTGCCACACACCCCGCTTCACTTCTTAAATATTCATCCATTATTGGGTTAATCCACCGCAGGTGACGTAGTGCAGAGAGGAAGTCTTGTAACGAGCCCCCTTCCGGCCTATATATACCTGGTACCTCCCTTCAATCACCAGTATATTTAAAAAGCAGAAAGACAAGGTACCAGTATTCCACCGGTAACCTCCAAAATCACTTTTGATATATAAATAAAGAAGGGCTTCACCATATAAATGCTTCGGTAATACCAAAAAGGGTGGGGGTGAGGCGGGGTGTGTGGCACACCAACAATATCCATTTTTCAGGTGAGTACTCACAAAATGGTATTATTCTTGGTGTGCCACACACCCCGCTTCACTTCTTAAATATTCATCCATTATTGGGACATCCAAAAGCAGTGTCCACAAGGGAAGGGCATCTCAAGGCCAGGTGAAGCATAACTTAAATGACTGCAGTCTGCAGAACTTTGCGGCCAAAAACAGCATCCGCTGAGGCCCGCACATCAACTTTGTAAAATTTAGAAAAAGTTTGAACAGAAGACCAAGTGGCGGTCTTACAAACCTGTTCAACAGAAGCTTGGTGCTGAAATGCCCAAGACGCCCCAACAGAGCGAGTGGAATGAGCAGTGATACGAAAAGGGGGAACTCTTCCCTTAGCCGAATAGGCCGCAGTAACGGCCTGACGTATCCACTTGCTAATGGCAGATTTGGCTGGTGCCAAACCCTTCTTAGGCCCATGGGGCACAACAAAAAAGGAATCCGTCCTACGGAAAGGAGACGTGATAATCAAATAGTACTTAACACAGCGTACTACATCCAAACAATGCAAAACCCTCTCTTTGTCATTCTTGGGATTAGGACACAAAGAGGGAAGAACAATATCTTGGTTCAAATGAAAAGCAGAAACAACCTTAGGAAGAAAGTCTGGCTTGAACCGAAAGACCACTTTATCCTGATGCCTCTCAAAGTAAGGCGCCTGGATAGTTAAGGCCGCCAACTCTGAGACACGCCGGACAGAAGTGATAGCTACCAAGTAGACAATCTTCTGAGTCAGGGTAGACAAAGCAATATCTTGCAAAGGCTCAAAAGGAGGAGCCTGAAGAGCAGAAAGAACCAAATTCAAATCCCAAACAGGGAGTAATGGTTTCCTGGGAGGCCGCACATGCGTAACCCCCTGGAAAAAAGTTTTAACTAAAGGTTTAAGCGCAACACGCTTCTGAAAAAAGACAGATAAGGCAGAGACCTGCCCTTTCAATGTACTTAGCTGGAGACCAGAGTCCAGCCCTGATTGTAAAAACTCCAGAATCCTGGAGACCGAAAAGACCCTACAAGGAAAAGATCTTATCTCACACCAAGCGATATAGGCTTTCCAAGTCCTATAGTAGGTGATGGAAGAAGACTTCTTCCGGGCACTGATCAGAGTCTTAATGACTGAATCAGAAAGACCCTCCTCCTTCAGGATGGAGGTTTCAGCAGCCAGGCCATCAAACCCAGCGCTGGTAAATTGGGGTAACACAATCGACCCTGAGTGCGCAGACCGGGCCGAAGAGGCAGGACGAACTGGTCCACTGCCAGCCGAACGATGTCTGCGAACCTTACTCGTCTTGGCCACCTTGGGGCCACGAGAACGGCGTACACCTTTTCCAGAGCCAAATTCTGAAGAACCCTGCCCAGCATGGGCATCGGAGGATACAGGTATAGAAATCCCAGAACTCCCCAGATCAGGGACATGGCGTCCACTGCCAGAGCCAGAGGATCCTGGGAGAGCGACACAAAGTCCGGGAGCCTGTGATAGTGATGAGGGGCCAACAGGTCCACCTCCGGGGTCTCCCATTGGAGACACAGTAAGCGAACCACCCGAGGATGGAGAGCCTATTCTTCCAGACGGGGAGAGCCCTTGCTCAACCGGCCCGCTACCTGTTTCATCACCTCTGGAATGTAAACCGCCGAGAGACAGGGAACATGGAACACTGCCCATGTCCGGATCAGGGACACTTCTCCGAGAGTACTCAGACTGCGCGTCCTTCCCTGAAGACTGACGTAAGCAACTGCTGATCGATTGTCTGAACACATCTGGACCAGAAGGCCCAGAACGTACTGAGTCAGGAGAGCAAGCACCTGACGGATGGTTCTCAGATTCAGAATATTGATGGGTAAGTGGGGCCTCCACTGCCCCTGAAACCGCAGCTCCTTCCAGAATCTGCCCCATCCCGACAGACTGGCGTCCGTGGTGACAATTTTCCAAAGGGGGGTCAGGAAAGGCCTGCCCTACACAAGATTGGTCGAGACCAAGCACCACAGGAGGGACTGCCGTACACGGGAGGACAACTGGAAGGACTGACCCAGCGACTGAGGTTGCTGGTTCTAACACGCTAACAGAAATAGCTGAAGCGTTCTCGTGTGAATCTGGGCAAAAGAAAGACACACTCCGTCTTGATGAGAGTTCAGGCCGGGATGAACCGACCCATGAACGGACCGTGAAGGAGGGTGAGACTCTAATTCCAGGTCGTAACCGGGCGACACTACCTCCTGGATCCATCTGCCTGGAACCACTAGGTTCCAATGGTAGAAGTGTCGCAATAGTCCCCCCACCCGCACGGGTGAGGGCAGCCCCTCATTGCTGAGTGAGCTTATCAGCAGGTTTGGGCTTGGTGCCCCAGGACTGAGTGGGCCGGCCACGGCCCCTCCCCCGAGTCCAACCTGCGCCACTGGTAGCGAGAAAGGACGCACCCTTGCCCGCTCTGAATCCTCGAAAGGAAGGCCTACCGGAACTTGCCCCCCTAAAGGGGCCACGAGGCCTCTTGCGCTGTGGCATCTTACCACCCTTTGCGACTGAATCAATTTTCTCCCCGAACAGACGCAACCCCAAAAAGGGGAGAGCTGTGAGCACCTTTTTGGAAGCCGTGTCCGCTGACCACTGACGCAGCCATACTGACCTGCGAATAGCCACCAGCATAGCTGCTGCCTTGCTACTCATAGTCAGCGCATCGTCCTGAGCAGCCAGGACATAAGCCACAAAAGATTCACACTGCTTAAGCGCAGTGAACTGTTTGCAAGCGGGATTAAGATCCTCATATAGCCCCTGAATTAAGGACTTAATTGCCAATAGAAGAAGGGCTGAAGCACATACCGGGCGCAACGCTGACCCGGAATAGATAAAACCATGTCGAGCGTATTGGTCAATCCGACGATCTTCCCCATCTTTGGGGACAGTGGTCTCAGCAGATTGTACCATAGCCGAGCTGGAGAGGCCTAGTACAGGGGTATCGACGTCAGGAGGGACAGACCAAAGCTTCACCAATTCTGGTGGAAAGGGATAACGCTTTTCCCAACTGGAAGGAATTCCAGATAACCGCGTGGGATGTTCCCATTCCTTAAGAACCACCCTCTCAAAGTGGTGTCGTCTGGGAAAAACCAAACGCGGCTGAGGCTCTTTAAACAACTGACCCTTTGGCGGGGCGGCCGCCTCAGGCGTATCTAAACTCAAAATTTTAAACATTTGAGCCAGAATAGAGGGGGTGTCAAAAACAACCCCCTCTGACCAATCGCCAATCTCATCAGCCACAAGCTGACCTGTCGGCTCATCTGACTCCGACGGGAATTCATCCTCATCCAGGGATCCATCGGACCATTCCACAGGTTCACAAAACTGGTCCTGTGGAGCCGAAGGTACCGGAGTCAGGTGCCTTCGTTTTGCAGCGGCCTTTAACGCTGCTTTAACGGGCATTACTTTCCGGGGGCTGGGCTGTGCTGCCGCCTCGGAATGCGAATCCCCACTTTTGACAGTGTCATGCGGGGTCCGGAATAGGGAGGGAGAGGTAGGAGATGATGAAGGATGCGATGGCCCTGCAGCCGAAGCAACGGACTGGCGCGCAATAGTCTGTTTTGCACAAGGGATGCAAATAAAGACATCATCAGCTGGGAGTGGAACCCCACAACCTACACACCCCCCGAACGGCTCAGCAGAACCGCTCCCGGAAATTACGGAAGCCTCCATATGGTGATTTATGGTATTCGCAATACTGGGACTTTTAAGGCATAAGCCAACCCGGGATGCCCCTTTACTAGTAATGTCCCGGAAGGGAGGATTTTCTTTTTTTTTTCTTTTTTTTTTTAAATATTTTTTTTTTTTTTAAGTTAAGGTCCCCTTTAATAAACTATATATATATATATATTTATATATAGTCTATGTATATATACATTAAATAGCTATCCCAATAATTAGCCAGGCACATAGAGCCGGAGGGCCACCATAAGCAGGGATCCCAGGATCTGCAAGGAAAAGAAAAACCATCAGATCCTCACATGTGTATAAAAAAACATATAAGCATGGCACCAAAGTGCCCTTAAATAAGAGCCAAATCACGCCCCCTTAATACAAAGTGACTCCCCACTATATTACTGCAAGGAAATGCATTCCCCATTTAACGGCCCCACGGGAGGGGCCGCTTACCTGGTCAGCGAAGGCAGCAGCCGGAACAAGACTGCAGCCAGCAGCCAGCACGGAAGACAAAGTGCGGCCGTGCGCCCACGCGACTTCCTGCATTTGAAGGAAGCAAAATGCTGGGCCCGCCGCAGACGCCGCATGACGTCGGCGCCGCGCCCCCGACGCCGCGTCAGCGGGACCCGCCCCCCCCCTACGCCGATCAGCTGGAAATCACTCTCAGCTGGGCCACTACACGTGCACCCAGGCGGCGGAGGGGGGAGGGTAAAGACCGCATGGCGCTGTTCAAATGAATACATAAAATGCCAGGAAGGGAGAGGGGAGAGGAGAGGGGGGAGAAGGTAGGGGGCCACAAAGCAACAGTCTGCAAGAAAAGTGGCCAGCCCCTACCCAGCGCAGCCTGCCCTTAAAGCAGACCAAAAGTATACACATGCTGAATACAGTGAATGCATAATCATGAACACACACACGTTAAAATGCAGTGATACAAGTGAAACACACATACTAAAAGCACACCCTCACACCCCCCCCCCCCCCAATAGTGAAGGGACCGTAACGGGAGAGTAAGGGGCTACGGGGACCCTCAGGACAGGGGCATCCCATTTCCGGATCACCATGCCGGATAGCCGCATTGCCCCACGCATGAGGTCGAGCGGTAGGAGATAAGCTCCTAGGCACTTAAAGTGCCATCTACCATTTGCCCGGTGAGCAGCCTAGGCTGGGAGGCTTCCATTCCACCATAAAGGTATACAAACTCAAACCGGGCAGAAATAGACCAAAAGGGGGGTGGCGGGGTAAGAATACCCCGGCCTACCTGTAAGCAGGAGACTTCCATCTTCTGACTTGTCAGCAAGCAGAGAAAAAAAATACTGGTGATTGAAGGGAGGTACCAGGTATATATAGGCCGGAAGGGGGCTCGTTACAAGACTTCCTCTCTGCACTACATCACCTGCGGTGGATTAACCCAATAATGGATGAATATTTAAGAAGTGAAGCGGGGTGTGTGGCACACCAAGAATAACAACCTTGTCCTGATGCCTCTCAAAGTAAGGAGCCGAAATAGACAAGGCTGCCAACTCCGAAACACGCCGAACAGAAGTGATGGCAACCAGAAAAACAACCTTCTGAGTAAGCGTAGAAAGTGCAATATCCTGCAAAGGTTCAAACGGAGGACCCTGCAAGGCAGACAAAACCAAATTCAAATCCCACACTGGGAGGAAAGGCTTCCTAGGAGGCCGGACATGCGTAACCCCCTGGAAAAAGGTCTTAACCAGAGGATGAAGAGCAAAAGACTTTTGAAAGAACACGGCCAGGGCAGAAACCTGCCCTTTCAGCGTACTAAGCTGCAAACCTTGGTCCAGACCATGTTGCATAAATTCCAAGACCCTAGGGACAGAAAACGCCCTGCAAGGCAAGGCCCTTACCTCACACCAATCAATATAAGACCTCCAAGTCCTAGAATAGATGGCAGAGGAAGACTGCTTTCTAGCCCTAACCAGAGTCTGAATGACAGCATCAGAAAGACCTTCCTCCCTCAAGATTGAGGTTTCAGCAACCACGCCGTCAAAGCCAGCGTTGGTAAATTGGGGCAGAGTAGTGGACCCTGAGTGAGCAGATCTGGCAGAAGGGGCAGGTCTAACTGATCCTCTGCAAACCTCACCACGTCTGCGAACCAAACCTGTCTTGGCCACCTTGGAGCCACCAGGATTGCTGACGCGCCCTCTAGGGCCAGCTTGCGCACCACTCTGCCCACCATGGGAAATGGAGGGAACAGGTACAGAAACCCCAGATCCCTCCAGTTCAGAGACATGGCATCCGCTGCCAGAGCCAGCGGATCCCGTGAGAGAGACACAAATGCCGGAAGCTTGTGATTGTGACGAGAGGCACAGAGGTCCACCTCCGGAGTCCCCCACCGGTGGCAAAGCGACCAAAAGACCTTGGGGCTGAGCGACAATTCCCCCCGGCGAGACGACCCACTGCTCAGGGAGTCCACCTCCAAGTTCTCCACTCCCGTAATGTACACCGCCGAGATGCATGGGACATTGCGCTCTGCCCAATCCAGAATCAAAGACACTTCCCTGAGGGCACGCCTGCTGCGAGTCCCTCCCTGGTGATTGATGTAGGCGACCGCCGTCCGATTGTCCGACCGAACTTGAATTGGTAGGCCCCGCAACTGATGAGTCAAGTGAGCCAAAACCAGCCTGATGGCTCTCAACTCCAGAACACTGATGGGATCGTGAGCCTCCAGAGGCTCCCACAGACCCTGAAACTGAAGATCCTTCCAAAATCCCCCCCAAACTGACAGGCTGGCGTCCGCGGTGACCGTCTCCCAACGAGGGATCAGAAAGGATCTGCCCCTCATCAGATTGCTTGGTTTCAGCCACCACCGAAGGGAACGCCGCACCCGGGGGGACATCAGAAAGGACTGATCCAATGACAACGGGGACCCGTCCCAGGCCGCCAAGAGATGGAGCTGGAGCATCCTTGTGTGAAACTGTGCAAAGGGAACCGCCTCGAACGACGCCACCATCAATCCCACCAGTCGCATCCCTAGCCGGATGGACGGGCGGGGGATGGATAGGACACGCTGAGTCAATTCCTGAATCAGAAGAACCTTGGCTCGGGGGAGAAACACCCTGGCCTGAGAAGTATCCAGCGACATTCCCAGGAACTCCACCACCCTGGAGGGAGTGAGGCAGGACTTGGGATAGTTGATCACCCAACCGAAACTCTCCAGAGTGGACACCACAGTTCTGGTATCCATCTGCGCTTGACTTAGGGAAGACGCCATGACGAGCAGATCGTCCAGATAGGGCACAATGCGGATACCCCTGGCTCTGAGGATGGCCATCACTCCTGCCAACACCTTGGTAAAAACCCTTGGAGCCGAGGTAAGGCCAAACGGAAGAGCCACAAACTGAAAATGCCGATTGTCCACGACAAATCTGAGGAATCTCTGGTGTGCCAGAAATATTGGAGTATGCAGGTGAGCATCCTTGATGTCTATGGACGTCATGAAGTCCCCCTGACGAAACGAATGGATGGCTGAGCACAGAGTTTCCATACGGAACTTCCGGGGGTGGACAAACCTGTTGAGCAACTTCAGATCCAGAATAGGATGAACGGAACCGTCCTTGGGCACCGTGAACAAATTGGAATAGAAGCCCAATTTTAAGACAGCTAAAAATTAACCAGGGACCCTGGACCGAGAGAACCCCCCTTTAACCCTTCTATTGCCAGCCACGTAAATTTTACGTGGCTGCCTCTCCAACCGTTAAACGACAGCCACGTAAAATTTACGTGCCTGGCTTTGCCCCCTGCTAGCACCTACAAAATGTAAAAAAAACTTACCTGACCCCTCATTCGAAACAGCCGGGTCTCCTCTTCACCCTGGGGGGCTCCGATCCCCCGTCAGGGCTTCTCCGAAGGAAGGGGAGAGCCCGGAGTAGCCCCCCCCCCCCCGCTGGCTTTTCCTGTAAAAAAAAAATAAATAAAAAATACCATTTTGTGAGTACTCACCTGAAAAATGGATATTGTTGGTGTGCCACACACCCCGCTTCACCTTTAATATTCTTCACGATTGGGTTACTCACCGCCAGGTGACGCTGTTGCAGAGAGGAAGTCTTGTAATGAGCCCCCTTCCGGCCTATATATACCTGGTACCTCCCATTTATCACCAGTGTATTAAAAAGCAGAAAGACAAGGTACCAGTAATTTAACAGTAACCTCAAAATAAATAAAAGCTTCACCATATAAAGAATGTACTAGTGTTAGAATGTCCTCCTAATCACTCCTCCCTGGGCCCCTGGGTACTAACACTCGCACTCCACAATAATCTATTGATACTACCAAATTGTAAATATAATAATTTTATTCAAAATCAGAATATAAAAACATGATTAAGAACAACAATAGTTCATGGTGCAATACCGTGAATAACCACATGGGGGAGCCCGTCGGCCTAATTATAAAGTGCCTAATTAAATACAATGTGATTATCTCTAGTCTAATCTCCTAATAAAGTGCTAAGTGCTAATAACTGTGCTACAAGTATTCAACATAGCAGGACCCTGACAAAAGCGGGCCCAGCAAGAGACAAAAGTGCAGAGTGCAACATGAAACAATATACAATAAATCATCAAACACATCAACAAATAATCTTACTGTGCTGGTGGCCGGACGGGGACCCCACGGCAAAGCCCACGCGTTTCGAGCCTCTAGGGCTCTTTATCAAAGCTCGATGGATATAAAGGATTCGGAATACCGAAAAGGGTGGGAGTGAAGCGGGGTGTGTGGCACACCAACAATATCCATTTTTCAGGTGAGTACTCACAAAATGGTATTATTCTTGGTGTGCCACACACCCCGCTTCACCTTTAATATTCTTCACGATTGGGACATCCAAAAGCAGTGTCCACAAGGGATGGGCATCCCAAGGCAAGGTGAAGCATAGCTTAAATGACTGCAGTCTGCAGAACTTTGCGGACAAAAACAGCATCCGCTGAGGCTCGCACATCAACTTTGTAAAACTTAGAAAAAGTATGAACAGAAGACCAAGTGGCGGCCTTACAAACTTGTTCAACAGAAGCTTGGTGCTCAAAAGCCCAAGACGCTCCAACGGCGCGAGTAGAATGAGCAGTGATACGAAAAGGGGGAACTTTCCCCTTAGCAGAATAGGCCGCAGTAACGGCCTGACGTATCCATTTGCTAATGGCAGATTTGGCTGGTGCCAAACCCTTCTTAGGCCCACAGGGCACAACAAAAAAGGCATCCGTCTTACGAAAAGGAGACGTGATAATCAAGTAGTACTTAACACAGCGTACTACATCCAAACAATGCAAAACCCTCTCTTTGTCATTCTTAGGATTAGGACACAAGGAGGGAAGAATAACCTGATTCAAATGAAAAGCAGAACCAACCTTAGGAAGAAAGACTGGTAATTTCAGGTCCAGGACGGGACGAACCGACCCGTCCTTTTTGGGGACTGCGAAAAGATTGGAGTAGAAACCGAGGCCCATCTCTAAGCGCGGTACCGGCCGGATGACCGCCATTTCTAAAAGATTCTTTACCGACGCCAGGAGCCCCTGTGCGGCCAAAGGATCGATAGGCACCCGAGACCGAAAGGAAGGTGAGACTCGAATTCCAGCTTGTAACCGGACGACACTACCTCCCGGATCCATCTGTCCGGAATCTCCTGGTCCCAAACCTGGGAGAAGTGTCGCAATCGTCCCCCCACCCGCACGGGTGAGGGCAGCCCCTCATTGCTGAGCGGGCTTACCGGCAGGCTTGGGCTTGGTGCCCCAGGACTGGGCGGGGCGGCCACGGCCCTTCCCCCGAGTCCAACCTGCACCTCTGGTAGCGGGAAAGGAAGCCCCTCTACCCGCTCTGAATCCCCCAAAGGAAGGCCTACCAGAACCTGCCCCCCGACGAGGCCTCTTACGTTGCAGCATTTTACCACCTTTTGCAACTGAATCAATTTTATCACCAAACAGTCGCAAACCCAAAAAGGGGAGAGCTGTGAGTACCCTTTTAGAAGCTACGTCCGCCGACCACTGGCGCAGCCATACTGCCCGACGAATAGCCACCAGCATTGCCGCTGTCTTGCTACTCATAGTCAGCGCATCGTCCTGAGTGGACAGAACATAGGAAACAAAAGACTCACACTGCCTGAGAGCAGTAAACTCCGTACAAGTGGGATCAAGATCCACACACAGATTCTGAATTACAGATCTAACCGCCAATAGAAGAAGCGCCGAAGCACACACCGGGCGCATCGTTGACCCGGCATAAATAAAACCATGGCGAGCGTACTGGTCAATCCGACCTTAAGGGCAGTGGTCTCAGCAGACTGCACCATAGCCGTGCTGGAGAGCCCTAGCACAGGGGTCAGGAGGAACCGACCAAAGCTTCACCAATTCTGGCGGAAAAGGATAACGTTTCTCCCAACTGGAAGGAATTACAGTTAACCGCGTGGGATGTTCCCATTCTTTAAGCACAACCCTCTCAAAGTGGTGTTGTCTGGGAAAAACCAAACGCGGCTGAGGCACATTAAACAACTGACCCTTAGGCAGGGTGACGGCCTCAGGCGGATCTAAATTCAAAATTCGTCCAGGGAGCAATCTGACCAATCTACAGGCTTACATACTTCATCCTGTGAAGCCGGAGGTACAGGAGAAAGGTGCTTCCGTTTCGCAGTGGCCTTTAACCCTGCTTTAACGGAAATTATCTTCTTGAGGTTGGCCAACCGTGCCGCCACCTCGGATTGCGAATCCCCACCTTTGACAATGTCACATGGGGTCCGGAACAGGGAGGGAGGGGTAGGGGATGATGGAAGTTGCGAAGAGCCAGCAGCCGGAGCAACGGACTGACGCGCAATATTCTGCCTTGCACAAGGAATGCATACAAAAACATCATCGCCTGGGAGCGGAGTCCCACAGCCTCCACACACCCTGGATGGCCCAGAAGAACCATTTCCGGTATTATCGGAAGCCTCCATATGGTGATTTATGGTATTCGCAAAATTCTGGGTTTAAGGCATAAGCCACCCGGGATACCCCTTTATGTTAATGTCCCGGGAGGGAGGATTTAATTTATAATAAAGATCCTATATATATATATATATTTTTTTTTTTTTTTTATATATATACATGTATATATATATATATATATATATATAAATATATAAATATGTCCCAATTTGAAGGAAACGAAAGGACTAGCCAGGCAAAATAGAACCGGGAGGCCACTGTATTGAGGGAATCCCAAGATCTGTGGGGAAGAAACAAACCAACAGTAAGACCCCCAGAAACCAATGGCAACATGCAATATAACATACATACACAGCACCAAAGTGCTTTGAAGAGGCAAGAAAACTGGCCTCTGATTTTCCTCCTTATATATATATATTTTTTTTTTTTTTAAATAAAAGTATTTTTCCATTAAATATTACTTTTTAAATAAACAGTCAAACACCATAAAAAAAATAGACGGCCCCACGCCAGGTGAGGCCGCTTACCTGCCCCAGTAAGGCTTACAAAAGCCCAGCACCCGACCATAGAAGTGGTGGAAGACAGGCAGCAAATGTCAACGAAGGCGGCAGTGGGAGCCGAAGCGGAGAAGCAGGCAGCAGTAGCAGCACCCATATGCGGCTGAGAGCCCCGCACGCAGTCTCCTGATGAACAGGAAGGAAGTGCGGCTGGGGCCGGTGAATGACGCGCCGCCGGAACCACGCCCCCACCCCTGACGTCATCCGGGCCCCGCCCCCCCGCCAAATATGAACAGTGCGGCCCACCGAACGGCGGTGTCGAAGCAGCTAGAGGGCTAGCAAGCCCTTAGTAAAAAGGAGAAGGGGGAAGGGGGACCGGAGATACTAGGCAGCCTGTGCTGCCCTCAAATAAAAAACACGCGGCCCGCCAAGCGGCGGCCGATTAAAACAAAGGAGATAAGGGGAGGGGGGGGAGCTGGATAAAGTGAGAAAAGCGCAGGCAGCCATAAGCAAGCCTGACACCGTACAGCCCGCCCCGGTCACCCCTAAAGCTGACCCAAAGCTCTGGCCCTACAGGCCAGCAGCAGCAGCCCGCAAAACAGAGACTGCCATATAAGGAGGAATCAAAGTCAGGCCATATGCACACTCACTTGCGGTGCAGCCTGACAACGTTGAAATAAGCAAACACATGAACATACAGTAAACCATACACACAATACACATCCCTCTACCCCCCCCCCCCATAGTGAAGGCAGAAGGGACCGAAACGGGAGACCAAGGGGCCAAGGGGACCCTCGGGACAGGGGCATCCCACCTCCGGATCACCATGCCGGATAGCTGCATTGCCCCCAAAAAAGTGGACCAACACCCAGGGGTGATCGGCCCGGGAATCTATAAGATTCCCGGGCCGATCACCTCCCTCAACGCGGGACATCCGAGATCGGGATGTCCCGCGGTGAGGGACCCCCCCCCAAAAAACTCACCTCCCGCGCGCCCCTCTAGGCGTGCGCGCGCCCGCCGTTTGTGAATGGCCGGCGCGGGCGCGCGCACTGGCAAAGAGGCGCGCGGGAGGCGGCGGCGGACGCGCTGTCTTGTCCGCAGCTGTCACCCGCTTGTCCGTGGCTACGTGGAAGCGTGGTGAGGTGAGTTTTGGGGGGTTTCTGGGGGGTTTTACACAGCGGGGTACCCCTAATCGGGGTGCCCCCCTGAAGTGGACCAAAACCCAGGATAGTCAAAATCCTGGGTGTTGGTCCACTTTAATGCACTAGGCACTTTTTGTAAAGTTTATTACACTGTTGCACTTTATATCATCATCAGGTTAGCACTTTATCAGTACTTATACATATGAAATACATGTTTTTGTGTTATATTTAATATCAATATATTTAATATTAATAGTCATGGGATAGTTAGTATAGTTTTTTGTGCCGGCACAAAAGTATCTAGGGTGTTGTAGAAATCAGGGTAAATTGTTTGCCTATTGTGGTTTATTGATAGCCTGAATTGGTATAGTTTATCATTGGATATTAGTGGAGAATATAGGGGGTAGTGCAGTTGTCTTTAAATGTCTTGTGTTGTATGTATTTTTAGCCCTTTTTTGATCTAATATAACATTTAATTTTCATTATTGGCCCCATTATTGGCTTGGTGCTCCTCATTGGGATGTAGGTGTGGTTGGTTCATGTCCACTCCATTTTTTTGTCCATGTATCTGGAGTGAGCACAACTTTGGTTATTGATAGGTAGTGCACCCCTCGTTATCAATTGGGATGTGCTGCTTATGCGGGCACGGCATGGGCACCCAGGAGGTGAGTACCCCGTGCCACCTCTTCCCAACCATCATGCAGGCCCCTGCCCCATGAGTTAGCCTCAATTAATGCCCTGTACTTCTATGAGACTGAGAATCTGATGGTGCATCTCCGAGTATTTGTTACGGGCTGCGATCATACCCTCATATCGCTCTATCTCCGCAACTTTGCTCAGCCACAAGGAAATACTGGGGGGTACTGGCCTCTTCCAATGCGAAGGGATGCACGCATTCACCATTTGGCTCAGGACCAATCTCTGGTAGCTCCTGATGTGCATCTCTAAGTGGTGAAGGAGAAAAAAGGCCCGGTCCCCTGGTACCTCCCTCTCCGACAAGCGCTGCATCGTGCTGTTCACCACTGACCAAAACCTTGTTAACCCGCGGCACGACTAGAAGATGTGGAGGAGATCCCCTTTTTCCGTGTTACAGCGCCAACAGAGTGGAGAGAACATAGGATACCATTAATGTAATAAGGCTGGAATTCTTGCCTGACCAGATAAATTTAGTGAAAAGGGCCCCCACCCTGTGGAGAATGGGGATGTTCTTCGGCAGTGCTTGCGTCAAGTACAGCAGTCGTGGCAATAGATTTATTTTTAGGGCGTTACATCTCCCAAACCATGAAAGCTTTTTAAGGGACCAGGCCTCTGTGTCCTTGGTAAAGGATCTGAGCAGTGTGGGGAAGTTCAAAGAGAAGATCCTGTCTAGTGACCTACCCAGCTTTGTCCCTAGGTATGTAATGTGATCTTTGGCCCATCTGAAAGGGAAGGATTGTTGGAGCCTCTCTTTTCTGTCTGTGGGGAGGTTTATATTTAGGACTTGTAAATTAATCTTATAATTAGAGAATCTCCTGTACATATCCAATTCTTTAAATATGTTAGGGAGTGTCATTTCAGGGCCGGTTAAAAAGAGCAGCAAGTCATCTGCATTTGCTGCGGCCTTACAATGGCCCGAGGGGAGGGAGATCCATCCGATACTAGGGTTTCCTCTTACCCTACACAGGAAGGGCTTTAGAGACAGTATGAAGATAAACGGCGATAGGGGACATCCCTGCCTCGCCCCGTTCCCGATGCTGAAAGGTCCTGAAAGTAGCCCATTCACCCGCACAGAGGTCGTGGGGTGCTGGTAGAGGCTTGCTATCCCAGCCAGCATATTAGGCCCGAGGCCCACATGCTGCAGGACTCCAAACATGTAGTCCCACTGAACTCTGTCAAAAGCCTTTACAGCATCAGTAGCGAGGAAGACCGCAGGGAGGTTCATTGTGAGGGCAGAGGTTCAGCAGTATTGTCTCGCACTTCTCTGTTGGGCATGAATCCTACCTGGTCAAGATGTATATGTATAGCATTGAGACCTTTAAATATGTGAAAGGATTGAATAAGGTTCAGGAGGGAAGTGTTTTTAAGAAGAAGCTTAATGATAGAACAAGGGGGCACAACCTGAAGCTAGTCGGGGGGAAGATTAGGAGCAATGTTAGAAAATATTATTTTACAGAAAGAGTAGTAGATGCTTGGAACAAACTTCCAGCAGAGGTTGAAAAATCAACAGTCACTGAATTTAAACATGCCTGGGATAAGCACACATCTATCCTAAGATAAAGAGTACATAGAGTATACACATAAGGGCAGACTAGATGGACCGTATGGTCTCCTTCTGCCGTCAACCTTCTATGTTTCTATGTTTCTATGTATAATATGGTGCAAATGTGGGGCCAGTTGGGATGCTAGTATTTTAGCAAATCGTTTTATGTTGGTGTTTAGGAGGGATATTGGCGTAAAGCTTGAGCTGAGTGTAGGATCTTTTCCTTCTTTTGGGATGATCAAAATGTGGGCCCGGAGGCTATCCATTGGGAGGGTATTGTCTGTCTTCAGGGAGTTGACCTCCAATAGCCTGGGTGAAAGGAGGACTGCAAACGTTTTATAATAAGAGAGGCAGCCCATCTGGCCCTGGCGTCTTCAGGCTAACTGATTCCTTTATGGCCCTGTCTAGTTCCTCCGCCGTAGTTGGGCCTTCAGCTCCTCATCAGACTCTGGGGAAATTTGGGTAGTCACGAGTGCTGTATGTACTCATTCATCTCAGCCATTCTCGAACAAGCATGGCTCGGGGATGTGTTGTAAAGGGCTTCATAATATTTCCTGAAGACTCCAGCTATATCCTTGTCTGAATGCTCCCCTCCTGGTCCCTAATTTTGGGTATGTATATTTTAGCCCTTTCCCCCCTCAGAGCCGATGCTAGCAGGCGCCCTGAATTTGTCCCCTGATTCATAGAAGATTTTCCTGCTCTTATTGAGTTGGAGTTTGACCCTATCACTAAGTATGTTCCTTAGGCGGTCTCTGAGGGAGGTCAGGGTGGCCAAATGTGTTGCTGCAAGTGACTGTGAGCGGCTTCCAGTTTCTGAATCTTCTCCAACAATTCAGAAATTTGCCTGCTTCTCTACTTCTTAGCCCTAGCCCCATGTTGTATCAGTGCACCCCTGATCACACATTTGTGGGCTTCCCAGACCATCGGTAGGCTGGTCTCGGGTGTGATGTTAGAAGCAAAATAATTCTGCACGTTTTGTTTTACATCCTCAATTACCGGATCCTAGATGAGTTATTCAGCCTCCAGGACCAGGGATGGGGCACCTGATTGTACGTGATAAGCTTAAGGCATATCGGGGCATGATCTGAGATAGTAATGTTACCTATTGAGGCTGTAGTGACCTGCGGCAGAAGGTAATGTTGGACCAGAAACATGTCTATCCATGAGTACATGTTGTGCGGGGTAGAGTAGTATGTATAGTCTCTAACGTCTGAGTGTAGGATACGCCACGGGTCAATCAGCTGGTGTGAGTTTAGGAGCCTTTTAATCCTCTTAAGCTTGGTGTAAGATGTATTAGTGCCCCTTTGATGTATCAACCAGGGGATCGAGTGTAAAGTTAAAATCTCCCCCCCACTATCAATTTGCCCTCTGCAAAGCCGGTCATTCTGTCCAGGACCTACTCGAGAAAGGAGACCTTTCCCACATTGGGCAGGTACAATTTCACGAAAATGAACAGCTCGGACCGAATCCTGCCTTTAACAAAGAGCCACCTCCCCTCTCCACCACTCAGAGAGCCCACCTCCTCCCAGGGAATGAATATGGAGAATAATATACTCACTCCCCTTGACCTCGAGTCTGGGAAGTAACAGTGAGAAGAGACTGGAATTCCTGAGACCCGATTCCTGCAGGATGGTGGGTTCGTGGCCCTGAAGTGAGTCTCCAGAAGGAAGGCCACTTGGGCCTTCATTGCCTTGAGGCTATTCAACACCATGGACCTATTTCGGGCATGCTCAATCCTTTCACATTGAAAAAGACCAGGTTAGTTTCACACATTTTGGGGATGGAGATGGGCAACAGCAATCAGCGAGTCAGTAAGTGGCAAAGAGCAGTCGGGAGACATGCAGAGGGTGGGCCGGTGTTCAAATCTGTATACCAGCGATCTCCTTCGACGGCCACACCCGGGGAAAAGTGATAGCAAGAGAGAAGACAGAAAAAGACAGTCAACCAAAACAGGCGCCCAAGTACACCCTACAAGTGAAGGGCAACTAAATAGCAAATATGCTTGTCCTTGGACCTCCCTCCACTGGGGGAGGTCAGAGGTTGGCCTAAGTGAGGGACTGTGTCTAGTGCCAAACGCACGAACCAGTCGCCACACCCCCTCCAAGCAGCCTACGTAAAATGAGCAACTTGTGTATAAATACAACATAAACTTTAACTACATGACCTTTGAGCAACTGACGGCCCGCCTCCTCTCCACCTTGCCAGCTGGTGGTCTACCCCTGCCTTGCGCCTGCGGGACAGCCCGTGTGGCAACTCCTGGCGAAAGTCACCGGGATCAGAGTCAGAGCACTCACCTCCGTCCCTTGCACGTTTCAGCTTAACGGGCCCGGCACAGGCCGGCCCCAACTTTACCTCAACGTCCGAGACCTTGGTTTGGAGGAAACAGGAACAGCATGAAGAAGTGGGAAAGAAAAAAAAAAACAGCAACTGTGGACAACTTCATTCATTGCCTGTTGGCTTAGTATGCCTCTCGCTTCTCCTCCTGGGTCTTCAGGATCTCCAGCGTTGTGGGACACTCCCCATGTGCCCTTGCGGTTGAGGTTCCCAGCAAGTACAAAACCGGCACCAGGTCACAGCCCAAAAAGTTGAAGAGGCCGTCCAGGTCCTGATGCACTCTCAGGGTATATGTGTTCTGGCCTTTAGAGATAATCAAACGGAAGGGGTAGTCCCATCGGTATGTAGCTCCAGACCCCCTAATCACTTCCAGGACTGGTCTCAGCAACTTGCGCATCAGCAGCGTGCGTCTCGAGAGGTTCAGGAGAATATGGATCCTTGCTCCATCAAAGTCTACCCGTGTCTCCAGGCCCTGCGGGCGATCTCCTCTTTCATTTAATAAAAATGTATTTTGCAGATAACGTCTCTGGGGCAGGCTGGATCCGGGCTGCACAGACCAAGGGCTCTGTGTGCCCTATCGATCTCGATGGGGGTGTCAAAACTTTGCTCCAGCAGCCTATTGAAGATAGCAGTAATGATCTGTTTCACATCTTTCCCCGAGGATGATTCTGGGATTCCACACAACCGCAGATTATTCCTTCTGTTCCTGCTTTCTAAATCGTCATGTTGCAGCTGGAGCTGCAGGATCTGCATACTCTGGTCCTCCACTCGTGTCGTCAGAGCTGCCAGGGCTGTCTCATTCGCAGGCTGGTTAGTTGAGACTCTGGAGTCGAGGGCCTGGATCTGACCCCGAACCTCTGCGATCTTGAACGTGGATTCATACTGTGAAATCAGCGCCGCGAAGTCTGCTCTGGAGGGAATGGCCCTCAGGAAGGAGAGGGTTTCTCTATGCATGTTGCTTTCTACAAGCACTCTGCCGGCTCCAGCATCCAAAATTTGAGTTGGTGTCGGCACAGGAGAGGACATTGGTGGTGGAAGGGTGACTGGCTCTTCAGGGGGGATCATCATAGTGGGGGGGATGGCTTTTTCTCGCATAAAAACAGGCAGGGAACCTGGGCTGAGTGACCACACACTGCCAGCGTCGGACCAATCAGTAGCACTAGCACCACTCGGCCAGGTGGATGCAGACTGGGGCGTCGCCCATGTGGCAGTCACTCTGGGCATGCTCCCCCTCTCAGCCCTTGTTGCACTGCTTAAGCGGGGTGGTCTCTGCGGGAGTCCACACCTTGCGGTTCCCTCCTGCATCTGCGGGTTCAGGTGTCCCGTCTCGTGTGTTGGGTTGTTCCAGCCCTTGTTGCCAGAAATTAAGGCTTGGTATTTCTATATTTTCATAGTCTGGAGGGGGCCAGACACAGTCCTCTAAGCTCTCCTCATAATTAACATAATAAGTAGAACTTTCAAAATATATGCGTCAAATTTTGGTTTCCTTGGTGTTTTAGATTGTCTCTCACAATTCCCTCCAAATTATTGGGAAAGTCTCTAATTAAAGACACTCTACTGGACGTTTCCACGTCAATTGTTAAACAGTTACAAACTTTCTGTACTTTTTTCTCCACCACTCTGTTTTCCTATCCTACTAATCCTTAAGTCCTTTCTCACTTTAGCGCTCAGCCACAACCTGGGTTATTCACTTTTTGGTACACCATGGTGAACTTAAATGTGAATATTATGTCTACTAATGCAAAGGGTCTTATTATTCCTGAAAAGTGCCATGCATGAGGGAGTTTAAGAAAAAAGATCCACATAGCTTTTTTTTGTGCAATATGTTTTTATTGAGTTTTATAAGAATTTATACACAATCTGAGAAACACAGAAATTACAGAATACAGGGCAGACATGGCAGCATAGTGTGTCAATAACAACCCTCCTGGGGCCATAGCCCCCTCCTGTGGAACACCTAGTGAGGAGGGAAGGGACGAGGGAGAGCCCACCCCCAGGGCCGGGCCACCCGACAGCTGGATGGACTTAATCGTTCCTGGGCTATGTACGGAGTCGCTGTGAGGAGACTAAGAGACCACCCAAGCTGTGCCATGTCCCGTCTCTTTAGGATATACAAAAGTCCTGTTGTGGGGGATACTATAAGTGGTGAGCCTCTCCCCTCCAGGTCCGCACCGCCACCACCACCCCACCTGCCCCTCCTAAAGAACAATGGAAAAGAGGCCAGAGAGAAGAGAAAGAATAGAGGAACAAAACAAGTAGAAAAGATCTCCGTCCCCCACCCCACCCACACCACTCCACTATCTCCTCCTCCACCTGCCTCATTGTTCTCCATCCCGTTCCCACTTAATGGCCAGCTTCCAAAAGAGCTCAAAAACCCATAGGGCCCCGCAAGACCTCCCATAAAGTCCATGTTCTGGAGTACCTCTGCGTCCCTCCCTCCAATGTCCGCTCCTCCATCCTCCTGATGTTCTCCACTTCCCTATACCACTCCAGCAAGGAGGGGGATGACATTTGTATGCCAATGACGAGGGATCACTGACCTAGCTGTGGTGAGCATGTGCCTCAGCAGGCCCTTTCTACACACCGCTGCCGACCCTGGGATCATTAAGAGGAGGGTTACTTGTGGTGTATTCAGGACGCTTTCAAGGGCCAAGGAATCATAAGTACCCAGCACTCTCCCCCAGAATCTCTTCACCTTTCGGGCATTCCCATCAAATGTGAACCATGATTCCTGGAACTCTGTTGCACCTCCAACAATCCCACGACTCTGATCCCCCAAATTTCACCAGGTCTGCTGGGCATTTTACCATCTGGTCAAGATTTTGTAATTCCTTTCCTGGGCTTTGCAAGCTATGGATAACTTGTGGGTCAGGGCAAAGCACTTCTCCCACTCCTCCACCTCAAAAGCCTGTCTCAGCTCCTCCTCCCATCTCCTGCAAAATTGGGTTAACTCCCAGTCCCCCTCCTGGAGGATCTTATACAAAGCAGATATTGTGTGTTTGGGGGGGGTCGGCGATTTAAGGAACTTCCCCAAGTTCGTAAGAAAACGGGAGAGGTCCGCTCTGGGGACCCAAGGCAAGGATGTCAAGCTGAGAGGGGAGAGGTCATTCTCGAGGGCAACAGAACACTTGGTCTCTTTATGATTAAACCAGTCTGTAAGATGCACCAAGACTGTTGCAGCATGGTACGCTTCAGGTCCAGGGACCCCCAGTACTCCCTCGCTCTTGGGTCTGAGAAGCATCGCCCTCCGAACCCTTAGTTTTTTATTATCCCATATGAAAATTGAATATGGCCTCCCGTAGCAACTTGAAAACGCCCCGTTCTGGGATAAGCGGGAGGGCCTGGAACAAATATAGGAATTGGGGTAAGATGTCCATTTTCACAATATTGATATGTTCCAGCCATGAGTACTGTTTTTTACTATAGGATTTTAAATTGGCTAAAGTACTGTTAAGGAGTGGGGCATAATTCATCTTTTACAGTTTCCCCAGATCCGCGGGCAATTGAATCCCCAAGTATTTTATGGCATCCTTCTGCCATTTAGAAGGGAAGTTTGCCTGTAAAAGCTGCTGACTCTGCGAGTTTAGGGAGACATTCAGCACCTTTGTTTTAGATAGGTTAACCTTGAAGTTGCTGAGTCTACTGAAATGATCAAACACTGCGACAATGGATGGTAAGGAGGTATGTGGCAAGGTTATGTACATTAGAAGGTCATCGGCAAAAAGACCCTATACTCCCCCCCGCCACAAGATATACCCTTGATAGAGGGATTAGCTCTTAAAGCATTGGCAAGGTGCTCCATGACTAAGACGTAGGGGGGGGGGGGGGGGCAAGGGGCACCCCTGCCGAGTACCATTTATGTTAAATGAGCCTGAGAGGGTGCAGCTTATTTTTTCTTTTGCGGTGGGGTCGTAGTACAAGGCCATGGTTCTCTCCCTCCCCTCCCTGACTCAGTGTGGCCCTAAGAAACCCCCAATGCACCCTGTCGAAGGCCTTCTCTGCGTCTACCACTAATATGCAGACTGGAATCCCACGGGTCTGAGCGTGGTGCATCAAAGAGATTGTCATCACATTATACCTTGCTTCCTGCCCCGTGAGAAACCCTACCTGATCTTGTTGACTAAGGAGGGGAGCAGGGGCTGAATCCTGGTTGCAATAATTTTGAAGTTTAACATCTACATTGTTCAGTGGGGTTGGTCTATAATTCCCAGGCAGCGTTCCATTTTTGCCAGGCTTTGGTATGACCGCGATGTGTGCCTCCAGGGCCTGTCTAGGGAAGGAACATCGGCTGGAGATCGAGTTAAACACCTTCATCAGAAAGAGGGAAATCAGGGCACATTTTTATAGAACCTAGAGGTGATTCCATCCGGACCCGGACTTCTCCCTGAGGGAGACTCCCCCCTATAGCACCCGCTACCTCCTCTACTCTAAAGGGGTCTTCTAAGGAGTCTCTATCCTCTGGGGATATGGGTGGTAGACCAGTTTCTGCTATTTACTTGTCTATCATGTCAGCCATGTCCTGCTGCGTACCCTGGGTAGGGCAGTCTTAAGGTTGTAAAGTCTGGAGTAGAATGCCTGGAACTCCTCCGCTATCTCCGCTGTCTTGTGGACTTTTCCCTCCCATATCCCTAATGTAGGATATAAATGCACAGCCTTGCCTTGGGTGGAGAGATTGGGCCAGCATCCTGCTGCATTTGTCGGAATGCTCATATAAATGGGCCTTGCACCTGTCTCTGAATCTAAGGAATCATTGATCATATAGCCCTCTTACTTTCTGCCTGGCGTCTAATAACTCTCTCAGATCTGTTTGGGCTGAGGAAACTGTGTGCCCTTTCCAGTTTTTGGATGTGTGTTAATGTATCTTTAACATGCCACGTCTGCTCCCTTTTGAGCCTAGTCCCATGTTTAATAAAGATCCCTCGTAGCACCCTCGAGTGCCTCCCACAGCATCGGAAGTGCTGTCACTGCAATGGTTGGCATAGAAGTTGGCGACGAGAGCCTTGATCTCATTCATACACAGGACATCCTTTAGGAGGTTGTCGTTGAGTTGCTAAAAGCATTGTCTGGGGGACACGTGGTAAGGAGAGGGTCAAAAACAGGGGCGGACTGGCCATAGGGTGTACTGGGCAATATCCCGGTAGGCCGGTGCCAGGGGAGGCCGCAACCATGTAAAAAACTTATTCTGGAGGCTGAGGGGCGGCCAGTGCGGGTGGCCTGCCTATCCCTGCTGTACCTGCCGCTGCCTCCGCCACTCTCATACACTTACAAACACACATTCATGCTTACCGGCCCTTACTGGCTGTTGCACACTGGTAGGTGGGCGGCGTTTATTGTTTTCATTGGACGCAAGCCATATGGGGCACGCCCACCGACCAACAGCCAGGAAGTGCCAGTAAGAATGAATGTCTGTGTGTTTGTGTGTGAATGAGAGCGGTGGCGGTGGCAGGAACAGCAGTGACAGCAGCGACAGGAAGACGGGCCCTCCGACCATCGGGAACCAAAGGTAAGTGTGTGGGTGTGTGAGGGTCGTGGCTGGGCGGGGGGAGAAGGGAGTGGGGATGCCTGTCACTGGCTGTACTGAGGGATACCCCCTTGATTGTATTAAGGGATGCCCCCCACTGGCAGTAATGGGGGATGCCCCCACTGGCTGTATTGAGAGATGCCCCCACTGGCTGTATTGAGGGATGTCCCCACTGGCTGTATTGAGGGATGCCCCAACTGGCTGTATTGAGAGATGCCCCCACTGGCTGTATTGAGGGATGCCCCCACTGGCTGTATTGAGGGATGCCCCCACTAGCTGTATTGAGGGATACCCCCACTAGCTGTACTGAGGGATGCTGCCACTAGCTGTACTGAGGGATGCTGCCACTGCCTTTAATGAGGGATGCCCATCAATAATGTAGGGATGCCACTCATTGCCCATAATGGAAGATGCGGCAACGCACCTGTTTGGGATGCCCCTCACTCGCTGTAATGAGGAATGCTACTTACTGGATGTAATGAGAGATGTAATGTACAGGCTCACTGCCTGTAATGGGATGATTCTGCACACTGCACCTGTAATGGGTTTAAGCACGCCATTTAGTTCAGAATATTTTTTTTCTTATTCTTGTTCTTTAAACCCTGGGTGCGTGTCATGGAACAAAAAGTTACATTAAGATACTATACCGGGCCAGGAACAGTGCAGCAGGGCCGGTGTGACTCAGAAAGTCCCGGGCCGTTTTTTAGCCCCAGTCCGCCCCTGGTCAAAAAGACAGGCGCGTGATCAGACCAAAGTATCTGCTCAATGGAAACCTTGGGGTCCCGCGTGAGAGCTGAGGAAGAAATAGTCCAGCCAACTATAGGTATTGTGTGAGAAAAAAAAACATGTAATCCCTCTCTCCCTTATGCAAGATACTCCAAATGTCAAGGGCTTGCAAAGCCCTGCGGACACAGGCTTGGAGTGAGATATCGCTGATTTGCCCTGGGAGGAGTCCAACCTCGGATCCAGCACCAGGTTCAAATCCCCCCCAAAATTATAATACCCTCTGCAAACTCCTCCAGCAAGCTCAGAAACCTCAGGCCCACCTCCACTTGCTCCTGGTTAGGCAAGTATAGGTTAGCTAAAGTGTATCTTGCCCCACACATTGTGAACTTAAGGAAGATATATCTACCCTTCGGGTCTACTTTGGTATCATAGTAACATAGTATGTAAGGCTGAATAAAGACTTTATTCCATCCAGTTCAGCCTGTTTAACTCCTTCCAGTGGTCTAGTAGCCATAGCTGGAAATGTTATTACATGCCAGGAAGGCATCAAGGCCACTTTTGAACGTTTTTACTGTATCCATCATTACTACCTCCTCTGGCAGCGAGTTCCATAGTCTCACTGCTCTTACAGAGAAGAAACCCCTCCTATGTCGGTGGAGAAAGCACCTTTCTCTAACCTTAGTGGATGCCCGGGGTTATGGTTACACTCCGGGGTATAAATAGATTGTGGGACAGATCTTTGTATTGACCCTGAATATATTTATACATTGTTATTAGATCACCCCTCAATCGTCTTTTTTCTAGACTAAATAAACCTAACTTGGACAATCTTTCCGGGTACTCTAGCCCCCGCACTCCTTTTATTAACTTTGTTGCCCTTCTTTGAACGTGCTCCAGTTCTGATATGTCCTTCTTAAGCACAGGTGCCCAGAACTGTACACAGTATTCCATATAGGGTCTGACCAGTGACTTGTACAGGGGTAAAATGATGCTCTGGTCATGAGCACCTATGCCCCTTCCTGAAGCACCCCATGATCCTATTTGCCTTGGCAGCAGTTGCCTGGCATTGATTACTACAGTTGAGCTTATTGTCAACTAAAACCCCTAGGTCCTTTTCCATTGCTGTTTTACCAAGTGTTTCTTTATTTAATGTGTAATCATGACACAGATTTCTCCTTCCCATGTGCATAACCTTACATTTATCTGTGTTAAACTTCATTTGCCATTTAACTGCCCATGCTTCCAATTTATCTAAATCTGTTTGTAGCTGCCTGCTGTCCTCTTTTGTTTTAATTACTTTACTCAGCTTAGTATCATCTGCAAAGATTGAGACTTTACTGTTTAATCCATACCCAATGTCATTTATATATATATTGAAGAGAATTGGTCCCAGAACTGACCCTTGTGGTACACCACTAGTAACGGTGACCCAATCTGAGTGTGTACCATTGATAACCACCCTCTGCTTCCGATCATTAAGCCAATTTCCCACCCATCTGCACACGTTTTCCCCCAGTCCAACATGTTTCAAGGAAATGTTTTTGTGAATAACAATAGACACCCCTTTAGACCTACCTTCTGGGTTGGAACTGAACTATCTGTCAAAGTACCTGTTCCAGAACTTTCCCGTGAAAAAAAATGTGTCTCCTGCAGCATGACAATATCCACCCCCTCTTTGTGGAAGCCATACAAGATTTTCACTCTATTTTACGGGTACATTCAACTCTTTGGCATTAAAAGTACAAATCTTAAGACCAGCCATAGGGACTGAATGTCCAGGACCTAGTTAGCAACTACTTCTACATTACGGCAAATAGAGGGCCCCTCTGAAACCTGACACCTAGGCCAAGGGGACTGGGGGCTGGGTCCCAGAAGAGAAGAGACAGAGAAAAGCAAGAAACAAGAGAGAAGTTTGAAGTCTCCGCTAGCTAAAGTAGTGGAGAGGAAGTGGTAGAGGAAATCTTATGAAACTACAACCAAAAAACAAAGACGGTGCCCATCTCTCCCCCTCCATGGGGGGGGGGGGGAGCATGTGCCCCCTCCCGGCAGGCTCGACAATTATAACAGCGACATTTGCCCAACCTCCAGCCAATATCCCTTTGTTAGCAAATACATTATGCAACAGGTAATTTGATAAGCCTAACAGGTAATAACAATAATACTAACAACCACCTGACCACTCAGAGAATGTCCCTCCCCGTTTACCCCATCCCGTCTCCACCAACCCATCATCGGACAAGGCAAGCCGCCCCCGTCCACCTCCCAACTCTCATATCACAGCGCTGAGGAAGGAGAACGCCCCCTGGCCCACCCGAACCAAGATGCAGGCCACCTGAGACAAAGTACCATGCTCTAGCTTCCAAGCGCTTTCCTGTGGAGCCGTGGATCACGTAACAACTCTAATCAGCGAAGTCAAATTAGGTTGTGCCCGTACTTGACGAGCACCTTTCCTTTGTTGAGGAGTGGGAACACCAGTAGTTGTGGAGCAGGTCCCTGTGAAAGACACGAGCTGGACCAAGGAACAAACCCGGGGGAGCTCCTAGTGCTCCAGGTTCCTCTGGAGGGCACCCCCTTTCCGCTCCACCAAGGGCAGTGGGGGAGGCGGGTTAATGTTCAGTCAATCCGGGACCGAGAAGTGCTCTGTGCTCAGGAACTCAAACAAACTTGACAAGTCTGCCTTGCTTCGCATAGAAAACATGGAATTGGCCTTACAAATTATGAGGTGAAATGGGTGGCCCCATTTGTAAGAGACCCCCAGCTCCCGTAGCTTGTCCAGAAGGGTGCAGAGCACACACCTCATTTGTAGGGTGTGTTGAGATACATCCGGCAAAATCGGTATCCACGATCCCCTCCACTTTACATTACCCCGTCCCCAGGCCCTTCGGAGAATGTCCTCTGACTGTAGAAAAGTGGATCCCACTTACGTCTCTAAGGGCTTGTGGATTCCCCGCAGGGCGACCAACCACCCTATGAATTCTGTCGCATTTAACGGTCTCCCCAACATGGAGTTGAACAGTTCTTCTGCTGATGAGCGTAACTCTTCCCCCCGAACTGACTCCGGGATGCCGCGGATCTTGAGGTTGTTGCACCTATTTCTATTTTCTTGGCTGTCTGATTGTAACCGGAGATCGATCAGTTGTTGGCGTAACTCCTGAATTCTTTCTAGGTTTGCCAACCCCATTTCATGATTTGAGTCTCCTCTAGTGTAGCGACCTTAGTTTCCAGAGCGGAGGATTTCCTCGATCTCCCTGCGCAGCGCCCTTTCAATTCTAGTTGCCACCACCTCTAGGTCTGCTTTAAGCTCTGCTTTCGTCGGAAGGTGTTGCAGGATAGCCTGGATATTTGAATCAATGGCGGGGGGCGGAGACTTCTGACTGCCATATGCGTGCGACAGAGAGTTGCTTGCAGGAGACCCAACAGAGCGGGCACCCCTGCAGAAGTGCGCGGCAAAGCCCATGCTCCCTATGCCGCCAGTATGCTCCGGTCCGGGGGATACGCCACAAAATTAGGCCACACTGGACCCAGATGACCACTCCAGATCCGCACGTGCAGGGGATCTCTGTGTTGCTTCCCATGACGGTTCAGGATGGATGATCGCGTGAGTTATGCTTGTTTTAGAAACTGACCCATTGTCTGAGCTCTTATCATCTACATCCTGACAAGAATCTACATCCTTAAGCTCAGAGTGCCAGGTTGCAGCGACATCCTACTGCAAGCCTCTGCCTGCTTCCTCTCTGTGCCCCCACCTGTGCGGCACCGCCACCTTCGTGTTCTCCTCGCTGCTGCAGCAGGGGATGGCCGCCATATTGGGAGGGTATCTTGTCCCCGCAGCCTCCTTAGACTTAAAAAATTTGCCGATGGTAGCCTTGGGGGACTTCTTGGAAGTACCTCCTTGTCCTCCTCTTCTTACTGCCACCCATCCGACCATTTGGGGGGAAGAATCTAGCACCAGATCAACTTTAAAAAAATACCATTTTGTGAGTACTCACCTGAAAAATGGATATTGTTGGTGTGCCACACACCCCGCTTCACTTCTTAAATATTCATCCATTAATGGGTTAATCCACCGCCAGGTGACGTAGTGCAGAGAGGAAGTCTTGTAACGAGCCCCCTTCCGGCCTATATATACCTGGTAGCTCCCTTCAATCACCAGTATATTTAAAAAGCAGAAAGACAAGGTACCAGTATTCCACCGGTAACCTCAAAAATCAATTTTGATATAAATAAAAAAAGGGCTTCACCATATAAATGCTTCGGTAATACCGAAAAGGGTGGGGGTGAAGCGGGGTGTGTGGCACACCAACAATATCCATTTTTCAGGTGAGTACTCACAAAATGGTATTATTCTTGGTGTGCCACACACCCCGCTTCACTTCTTAAATATTCATCCATTAATGGGACATCCAAAAGCAGTGTCCACAAGGGAAGGGCATCTCAAGGCCAGGTGAAGCATAACTTAAATGACTGGAGTCTGCAGAACTTTGCGGCCAAAAACAGCATCCGCTGAGGCCCGCACATCAACTTTGTAAAACTTAGAAAAAGTGTGAACAGAAGACCAAGTGGCGGCCTTACAAACCTGTTCAACAGAAGCTTGGTGCTGAAATGCCCAAGACGCCCCAACAGCGCGAGTGGAATGAGCAGTGATACGAAAAGGGGGAACTCTTCCCTTAGCCAAATAGGCCGCAGTAACGGCCTGACGTATCCACTTGCTAATGGCAGATTTGGCTGGTGCCAAACCCTTCTTAGGCCCATGGGGCACAACAAAAAAGGAATCCGTCCTACGAAAAGGAGACGTGATAATCAAGTAGTACTTAACACAGCGTACTACATCCAAACAATGCAAAACCCTCTCTTTGTCATTCTTAGGATTAGGACACAAGGAGGGAAGAACAATATCTTGATTCAAATGAAAAGCAGAAACAACCTTAGGAAGAAAGTCTGGCTTGAACCGAAAGACCACTTTATCCTGATGCCTCTCAAAGTAAGGCGCCTGGATAATTAAGGCCGCCAACTCTGAGACACGCCGGACAGAAGTGATAGCTACCAAGAAGACAATCTTCTGAGTCAGGGTAGACAAAGCAATATCTTGCAAAGGCTCAAAAGGAGGAGCCTGAAGAGCCGAAAGAACCAAATTCAAATCCCAAACCGGGAGTAATGGTTTCCTGGGAGGCCGCACATGCGTAACCCCCTGGAAAAAAGTTTTAACTAAAGGTTTAAGCGCAACACGCTTCTGAAAAAAGATAGATAAGGCAGAGACCTGCCCTTTCAACGTACTAAGCTGGAGACCAGAGTCCAGCCCTGATTGTAAAAACTCCAGAACCCTGGAGACCGAAAAGACCCTACAAGGAAAAGATCTTATCTCACACCAAGCGATATAGGCTTTCCAAGTCCTATAGTAGGTGATGGAAGAAGACCTCTTCCGGGCACTGATCAGAGTCCTAATGACAGAATCAGAAAGACCCTCCTCCTTCAGGATGGAGGTTTCAGCAGCCAGGCCATCAAACCCAGCGCTGCTAAATTGGGGCAACACAATTGACCCTGAGTGAGCAGATCGGGCCGAAGAGGCAGAACGAACTGGACCACTGCCAGCCGAACGATGTCTGCGAACCTCACTCGTCTTGGCCACCTTGGGGCCACGAGAACGGCGTACACCTTTTCCAGAGCCAAATTCTGAAGAACCCTGCCCAGCATGGGCATCGGAGGAAACAGGTATAGAAATCCCAGAGCTCCCCAGTTCAGGGACATGGCGTCCACTGCCAGAGCCAGAGGATCCTGGGAGAGCGACACGAAGTTCGGGAGCCTGTGATAGTGATGAGGGGCCAACAGGTCCACCTCCGGGGTCTCCCATTGGAGACACAGTGAGCGAACCACCCGAGGATGGAGAGCCTATTCTTCCAGACGGGGAGAGCCCTTGCTCAACCGGCCCGCTACCTGTTTCATCACCTCTGGAACGTAAACCGCCGAGAGACAGGGAACATGGAACACTGCCCAGGTCCGGATCAGGGACACTTCTCTGAGAGTACTCAGACTGCGCGTCCTTCCCTGAAGACCGACGTAAGCCACCGCTGATCGATTGTCTTAACACATCTGGACCAGAACGTACTGAGTCAGGAGAGCAAGCACCTGACGGATGGTTCTCAGATTCAGAATATTGATTGGTAAGTGGGGCCTTTAAGGTCTCCACCGCCCCTGAAACCGCAGCTCCTTCCAGAATCTGCCCCATCCCGACAGACTGGCGTCCGAGGTGACAATTTTCCAAAGGGGGGTCAGGAAAGGCCTGCCCTACACAAGATTGGTTGAGACCAACCACCACAGGAGGGACTGCCGTACACGGGAGGACAACTGGAAGGACTGATCCAGCGACTGAGGTTGCTGGTCCTAACACGCTAACAGAAATAGCTGAAGCGTTCTCGTGTGAATTTGGGCAAAAGAAAGACACACTCCGTTTAGATGAGAGTTCAGGCCGGGATGAACTGACCCATGAACGGACCGTGAAGGAGGGTGAGACTCGAATTCCAGGTCGTAACCGGGCGACACTACCTCCTGGATCCATCTGCCTGGAACCACTTGGTTCCAAACCTGGTAGAAGTGTCGCAATAGTCCCCCCACCCGCACAGGTGAGGGCAGCCCCTCATTGCTGAGTGAGCTTATCAGCAGGTTTGGGCTTGGTGCCCCAGGACTGAGTGGGCCGGCCACGGCCCCTCCCCCGAGTCCAACCTGCGCCACTGGTAGCGGGAAAGGAAGCACCCCTGCCCGCTCTGAATCATCGAAAGGAAGGCCTACCGGAACTTGCCCCCCTGAAGGGACCACGAGGCCTCTTGCGTTGTGGCATCTTACCACCCTTTGCGACTGAATCAATTTTCTCCCCGAACAGACGCAACCCCAAAAAGGGGAGAGCTGTGAGCACCTTTTTGGAAGCCGTGTCCGCTGACCACTGACGCAGCCATACTGACCTGCGAATAGCCACCAGCATAGCTGCTGCCTTGCTACTCATAGTCAGCGCATCGTCCTGAGCGGCCAGGACATAAGCCACAAAAGATTCACACTGCTTAAGCGCAGTGAACTGTTTGCAAGCGGGATTAAGATCCTCATATAGCCCCTGAATTAAGGACTTAATTGCCAATAGAAGAAGGGCTGAAGCACATACCGGGCGCAACGCTGACCCGGAATAGATAAAACCATGTCGAGCGTATTGGTCAATCCGACGATCTTCCCCATCTTTAGGGACAGTGGTCTCAACAGACTGTACCATCGCCGAGCTGGAGAGCCCTAGTACAGGGGTATCGACGTCAGGAGGGACAGACCAAAGCTTCACCAATTCTGGTGGAAAAGGATAACGCTTTTCCCAACTGGAAGGAATTCCAGATAACCGCGTGGGATGTTCCCATTCCTTAAGAACCACCCTCTCAAAGTGGTGTTGTCTGGGAAAAACCAAACGCGGCTGAGGCTCCTTAAACAACTGACCCTTTGGCGGGGCGGCTGCCTCAGGCGTATCTAAACTCAAAATTTTAAACATTTGGGCCAGAATAGAGGGGGTGTCAAAAACAACCCCCTCTGACCAATCGCCAATCTCATCAGCCACAAGCTGACCTGTCGGCTCATCTGACTCCGACGGGAATTCATCCTCGTTCGGGGATCCATCAGACCATTCCACAGGTTCACAAAACTCGTCCTGTGGAGCCGAAGGTACCGGAGTCAGGTGCCTTCGTTTTGCAGCGGCCTTTAACGCTGCTTTAACGGGCATTACTTTCCGGGGGCTGGGCTGTGCTGCCGCCTCGGAATGCGAATCCCCACTTTTGACAGTGTCATGCGGGGTCCGGAACAGGGAGGGAGAGGTAGGAGATGATGAAGGATGCGATGGACCCGCAGCCGAAGCAACGGACTGGCGCGCAATAGTCTGTTTTGCACAAGGGATGCAAATAAAGACATCATCAGCTGGGAGTGGAACCCCTCAACCTACGCACCCCCCGAACGGCTCAGCAGAACCGTTTCCGGATATTACGGAAGCCTCCATATGGTGATTTATGGTATTCGCAATACTTGGGACTTTTAAGGCATAAGCCAACCCGGGATGCCCCTTTATTAGTAATGTCCCGGAAGGGAGGATTTTTTTTTTTTTTTTTAATTTAAATATATATATATATATATTTTTTTTTTAAGTTAAGGTCCCCTTTAATAAACTATATATATATATATATTTATATATAGTCTATGCATATATACATTTAATAGATATCCCAATAATTAGCCAGGCACATAGAGCCGGAGGGCCACCATAAGCAGGGATCCCAGGATCTGCAAGGAAAAGAAAAACCATCAGATCCTCACATGTGTATAAGAAAACATATAAGCATGGCACCAAAGTGCTTTTAAATAAGAGCCAAATCACGCCCCCTTAATAAAAAATGACTCCCCACTACATCACTACAAGGAAATGCATTCCCCACTTAACGGCCCCAACGGGTGGGGCCGCTTACCTGGTCAGCGAAGGCAGCAGCCGGAGCAAGACTGCAGCCAGCAGCCAGCACGGAAGACTAAGTGCGGCCACGCGACTTCCTGCTTTTGAAAAGGAAGTAAACGCTGGGCCCGCCGCAAGACGCCGCATGACGTCGGCGCCGCACCCCCGACGCCGCGTCAGCGGGACCCGCCCCCCCATACGCCAATCAGCTGGAAATCACTCTCAGATGGGCCACTACACGTGCGCCCAGGCGGCGGAGGGGGGAGGATAAAGACCGCATGGCGCAGCCTAAAGAATACATAAAATGCCAGGCGGGGAAGAGGGGAGAGGGTAGGGGGCCAAAAAGCAATAGTCTGCCAAGAAAAGTGGCCAGCCCCTACCCAGCGCAGCCTGTCCTTCAAGCAGACCAAAACCAAAAGTATACACATGCTGAATAACAGTGAATGCATAATCATGAACACACACACATGTTGAAATGAAGTGATACAAGTGAAACACAAGTGAAAGTGATACACAAGTGATACAAGTGAAACAAACTTAAAGCACACCCTCACACCCCCCCCCCCCCATAGTGAAGGGACCGTAACGGGAGAGAAAGGGGCTACGGGGACCCTCGGGACAGGGGCATCCCAATTCCGGATCACCATGCCGGATAGCCGCATTGCCCCACGCATGAGGTCGAGCGGTAGGAGATAAGCTCCTAGGCACTTAAAGTGCCATCTACCATTTGCCCGGTGAGCAGCCAAGGCTGGGAGGCTTCCATTCCACCATAAAGGTATACAAACTCAAACCGGGCAGAAATAGACCAAAAGGGGGGTGGCGGGGTAAGAATACCCCGGCCTACCTGTAAGCAGGAGACTTCCATCTTCTGACTTGTCAGCAAGCAGAGAGAAAAAATACTGGTGATTGAAGGGAGGTACCAGGTATATATAGGCCGGAAGGGGGCTCGTTACAAGACTTCCTCTCTGCACTACGTCACCTGGCGGTGGATTAACCCATTAATGGATGAATATTTAAGAAGTGAAGCGGGGTGTGTGGCACACCAAGAATATAGGGCCATACGAGAGCTCTTACAATCACGTCTTCACTCCTCCATGCCGAAGCCACACAGCCCTATCCACAATCTTTTAATGTAAGAGACTCACTTCCAGACTGGCAAGGTCCCCTATTTAGGCAATAAAAACTATACCAACCATTACCTGGAATCCTCTCCCACAAATAAAAGAAAGCGTATCAATCCTGTTTCATAAGTCCTTACCATTCCAGCTGATTGAGGGAAAATAGATGAGGAGTGTCAACATATCTTCCTTAAAGGGAAAGCAACATACAATATTACTAACATGATAGCCAATGTCAACTCTCCAAAATGCAGCACCAGGTGATGCATAAATACAAACATGTATTATATGAACACATCAAACATATCGAACGTGTACCTGAATAATCAGGCCTATAGAGGGTTGAGGGTGGTATTGCCAATCTAACCATGGCTTTTGTAAAGGCTTATAGGGGTGTCTCCCCCAAGGCAAAACAGAGCATGGTCATAACACAATTCTGTGAGACTCACTTGTAGAATTGGTTTTGATTCCGATCCATTGCAGGCCGTCCCTTCATTACACCTGGGTAATTCCTGCCCGGATGGGCGTGGACTGCAAGATTAAAGGTGTGGCTCCTCCCGGCCCCTATAAGTAGCAGCTGCCTCTAATCAAAGACCAGTAATTTAATAGCAGTAAATCATAACAAGAGGCTAAGGCCGGGAGGCTCTGAATATAGGACTGCTTGTTTTCTCTTGAAAAATCCTTTTTGTCTTTTTTTTTTCTTTTTACAAGAGTCCTATTAAATAATAAATGGAGTAATCACCATAAAAAAAAGTCATCCAGGAGATAATAAACCCCAAAAGAGGGTGGGTCGGACGGCCTGGAATGGATCGGAATCAAAACCAATTCTACAGGTGAGTCTCACAGAATTGTGTTTTTTCTTCCAATTCATTCCAGGACTTGTCAAGACTCAATTCCAATTCATTCATTACACCTGGGACATCCCAAAGCAGTGCCTAATATGGGCGGGATCCCCAACGCGGTACAGCAGGTAATTCAATTCACTACCACCTGAAGTACTTTTCGACCAAATACAGTGTCAGCTGAGGCCCTAACACCTACCTTGTAAAATTGGTAAATGTATGAACCGAAGACCAGGTGGTAGCTTTACAAACCTGTTCCACCGAGGCCTGATGCTGAAAGGCCCAGGAAGCACCAATGGCCCTAGTGGAAAGAGATGTGACCCAAACAAGGGGCTCCCTCCGCTTGCTGCCGAACTGGTGACGAAATTTGAGAAAGCATCCCAAATTTTTAAAGACAACCCATCCAAAGAGAACAAGCGAGAGCTGGAGAAATCTAGAGTAGAACTAAACACCCTGCAGATCCAGGAGGCTGAGCGCAGATATAAGTGGTCAGCCCAGAGATATTACACTTTAGCAAACAAACCCAACACACTTTTGGCTTCCCAGCTGAAGTGCCAAGAGAGATTCGCCCCCCCCCCCCCCCCCCATTAAATTGAAGTTAGGTTACGAGAATTCTGACCAGTAATCCATGTAAGGTACTTGAGGAGTTTAGGAATGGTTTGGTCAAACTTTATGAACCCCCCCAGAGGCCAAGTGTGGGTGCTATAGAAGCTTATCTGGAGAATGTAACGCTCCCCACGATGTCACCTGAGAGCTCGGCCCTGGTGGATGCAGACGTCTCAGCCTTGGAAGTGAGACAAGCTATCAGTACATTTAAGACTAAAAAGAGGCCGGGCACAGGTGGATACACGGCACGGTTTTATAAAAAACTTTCAGACTTAAAGAGGTGACCCCCCACTTTTGGCCTCTATTTATAATTACGTCAAGGCGTGCAAGCCCTTTGATCGTGAAATATTAAGAGCGGCCATAGTTATGATACTCAAACCAGGGAAAGACCCCCAAGCTTGGCATAATTACCGTCCCATTTCGCTCTTAAATTTGGACTTAAAAGATCCTGGGGAAAATCATTGCAAACAGAATCAATTCTTTCCTGAGCTCTCTGGTACACCCAGATCGGGTGGGTTGGTCCCAGGGAGGCAGTCTTCCAACGGGGTGCGGCGGATTGTTCAAATTATTGAGCTTTCTAGGAAGTCACCTAAAGATCTGATGCTCCTATCGCTAGATATGGGAAAGGCATTTGACTGCCTCTCCTGGGACTTCCTTCTATGTGCCTTAGACAAATGGGGATTTGGTCCGGGTCTTAGGGCATGGATTGAATCTATATATTGCTCCCCTACCGCTAAGGTGAAGTACTCTGGGTTTGAGTCAACCCTCTTCCCCATAGGAAGGGGGACGTGACAGGGATGTCTCCTTTCTCCTACTCTGTTTATTATGGCCCTGGAACCGTTAGCAGCTAGGATTCGGGACAATCATTCTATAAAGGGAGTTGAACATGCTGGAAGGGAGCATAAATTATCTATATTCGCGGAATTTAGCAATCTGGTAGGACTCAAGTTAAATGCCACCAAATCATTGGCCCTGGATGTGTCCCTATCTAGGACGGCAAGCACCCTATTAAAAAACAACTACCGCTGGCTGTGGGTTAAAAAAAACCCATACTTGGGAATCAAGCTGACGGCGTCTTATGCCACCCTTTTTGAGGCCAACTATCCAGAATTGATGAGCCAATTAGGAGCCCTTTTGCACTCCTGGCGCCACTTGAGACTGTCCTGGCTGAGACGCCTGGCGGCAATTAAAGTGGACCAACACCCAGGATTTTCACTATCCTGGGTGTTGGTCCACTTCAGTGGGGCATCCGAGATCAGGATGCCCCACAGTGTGAAACCCCCCCCAAAAAACTTACCTTTTCGGTGACGGACAAGCCGCCGCCGCCGCCTCCCGCCGCCTCCCGCGCTTCCCTCTTACACTGCTAGAGGGGCACGCGGGAGGCGGCGGCGGCGGCTGATCCGTCGCCGATCAGGTAACGTTTTTTGGGGCTTTTGGGGGGGTTTCACCCCGCGGGACATCCCGATCTCGGATGCCCCGCGGTGAGGGATGTGATCGGCCCGGGAATCTTATAGATTCTCGGGCCGATCACCCCTGGGTGTTGGTCCACTTTAAGATGACAGTGTTGCCTAAAATCTTGTATTTTTTTAGGGTGCTGCCGGTTAAGGTCACTAAATCAGCCCTCCAATCCCTACAGAACCAGATCAATAGGTACATCTGGGGGTCAACTCGCCCACAAATAGCTAGGAGGACATTGTATTGCAGGAAGGACCAGGGAGGTCTCGGAGCCCCACACCTGTATAAATACTATGTGACAGCGCAAGTGGCTTCCTTGCTCCCCCTACACTCCTCAGGGAACGTCCCAGGCTAGGTGCAAATGATAGCGGGCAGTGTGGCTCCAATCTGGGTCACATCCTTGCTGTGGATCCCCAGAGGGCTCAGGCTGGAGGGACTCCGACGGACTTTGATCCCCCCTCTTGATCTTTGGGATAGAAATGCACCGAGTCTGGGGTGGTGCTCACAACACACCCCAGCAGCCCCATTGTTGGGTAACCCCCTGTTTATGCCAGGTGTAGGATCCAAACGGAGCTTTGGATGGTGGGTGGAGAAGGGAATCACTGTGATACAGGACGTGGTGGCGCATTGGAGAGGGGAGGGCCCGCATTTTGTTACGACTAGGTCTGCCATCCCGCCAGGCGAAAGATATAAAGGATTGCAGTTAACCCACCTGGCTTCTCTAAAATGAAACCTTAACTATAGCTCCACCCAGATGTGTTTTTTAGATTTAACAATAATGAAAGATCCTAAGGCCAGATTAGTACGATCCCAAACACCTGTATTCGGGCACACTATCTGCTCGACAGAGACAGACTTTTAAATAACAGTGGATATACAGGGAAGGTGTTCTGATTACGGAGGCGGGCTGGGTCCCCATAGGGGAGCTGAGGAATAGACTGGGGAACAGCGACCTAGACCCCTGGACGCTCCTCCGCTTTCAGCTGCTCTTGGCCCGGATGGGCCTTCGGAAGGAAGGTCTCAGGGGCTACACGGAATACGAAGATATTTGCTTGGAGGGACAGCCACACCCACACTTGATCTCTAGACTGTATTCCCTTCTGGTGAGCGAGCAGGATTCCCCCCCAGCATTTTGGAGGGACTGGGAGACTGATCTAGGCAGACCTCTGAGTGACAAAGAAAGGAACAAAATAGCGATATTAGCACATAAATCCTCGATTGCCACTAGAATACAGGAGGTCAATTACAAAATGCTGACCCGCTGGTATTACACCCCTGACAGATTGGGTAAAATGTTTAGTCAGGCGGACTCGCGATGTTGGAGGTGTGGTGATGGGAGGGGGACACTATTTCACATTTTATGGACATGCCCCGGGATTCGGGAATACTGGGACGCAGTCCTTCCTGTCATCACACAACTCACGGGGGCACAGTTGAGGGACGACCCGGCCTGGGTTCTGCTCCACTCCACGAAGACCCCGATAGGGAAATACAAAAAATCTTTGTTGATCCACCTGTTGAACGCGGCTAAACAAACAATCCCCCGGTTTTGGAAACGGAAGAGGGCTCCATCGGTGGGGGACTGGGCAAGGGAAGTCATTAGCGTTATGGAAATGGAAGACCTGACACTTTCATTACACGACAGGGATGAGCAGTTCAGAACTACCTGGCTGCCGTGGCTAATGTATGAAGAGTCTGATGAATTTAAGAGCCTGCCTGGGTAGGGGTGACGGGGGCAACACCGCGCCTCTCGCCACTTCTGTCCGCTGCTGTTTGGGTGGAGGTTGGCACTTCTGCCATACTTCCCTCCATAGGGGCATAGGGTTGGAGCTGGCTTGATCCTGCACCCCACACGCCATACACCTTATCCCTCCCCACCCCTCCCCCCACCTGTACTTCCCTCCTACCTTCCACTTTCCCCTTCTGGCGGGTTGGTACTTTGACAGTTGCAGCTGAGGAAAAGTTTACTGCTCTAAGATCTGATATAATGACAGAGCTTGCTTGCGGCTGTTGACGATATTCTATGTGGTTTTTTTTTTTTTCCTTGCCTAATTTAGAGCCGCCCCCCCCCCCCATGCCTCCCTTACCTAGTCGTGTTCAGTATTGTATGCTTACCTTTTTTTACTTTTTCTTGTATGTTTGTATAACATTGCAAAATCTTAAATAAAGAGTATTAAAAAAAAAAAAAAAAATAACAGTGGATAAAATTAAGAAGAGATAACTGGTCCTTGGCTATTAAGCAAAAAATTAAAGAGCAGCATGATTTACATTTGGCCATGATACTAACTTTTATAGATCATCAGACAAAAACATTTTTCAAAAACATTGGCATCCTAAAGGCTTTTAAACCCTAGCCTTATCCCCATGTAACTCAAAATAAGGAGACTTAACCAACAAAGCTGCTAATTCTGAAACCCGTCGAACCGAAGTAATAGCGACTAGAAAAATGCCCTTAAGAGTCAATAAAGTTGGAGAAGCATCTATCAAGGACTCAAAGGGAGCACACTGCAGGGCTGACAATATTAAGTTAAGTCCCAAACCAGTAAAAATACCGTTTTGTGAGTACTCACCTTTAAAACGGGTATTATGAGTGTGCCATACACTCCACTTCCTTCTTCATGACATCTGGGTAATCTCCAGTAGAGGGCGAACTTCTGCAGAGATGAATATGCAAAAAAGAAAGCCCCTCCCGGTCAATATATACCTGGGACCTCCCACCAATTCCCCAGTGTATAAAAGCAGTAAAGGGACCAGGAAGAACCAAATATAACCGTAACAATCAAAACCAATGGTTCACCATATAAAAGCCCCAGAATACCTGAAAAAAAACAAGGGTGGGGCGAAGTGGAGTGTATGACACACTCATAATACCCATTTTAAAGGCGAGTACTCACAAAACGGTATTATTCGAAGTGTGCCATACACTTCACTTCCTTCTTCATGACATCTGGGACATCCAATAGCAGTGTCCTTCATGGGTGGGAACTAGAAACAGTAAAAATTGTACCAACTCAAACCACTGCAGCTTGCAGAACCTTGCGGCCAAAAACAGCCTCCGCTGAAGCCCGCACATCAACCTTGTAAAACTTGGAAAAGGTATGAACGGAAGACCAAGTAGCAGCCTTACAAACTTGTTCAACAGAAGCCTGGTGCTGAAAAGCCCAGGATGCACCAAAGGCACGAGTAGAGTGCGCAGTGACCCTAAAAGGGGGAGTCCCCCCCTTAACAGAATAGGCCCCAACAATGGCCTGACGAATCCATTTTCTAATCGTAGATTTAGCAGGCGCCAAACCTTTCCTGGGCCCGCAGGGCACCACGAAAAAAGCCTTGCGGAAGGAAGAAGTAGTCACCAAATAGTACTTCACACAGTGAACAACATCCAAATTGTGCAAAACCCTCTCCTTGTCATTGTTAGGCTTAGGACACAAGGAAGGGAGAACAATGTCCCGATTGAAGTGGAAAGCAGAAACCACCTTAGGAAGAAAACCCGGCTTAAAACAAAAAAACACCTTATCCTGGTGTCTCTCAAAGTAAGGGGCCTGAATAGACAGGGCCGCCAACTCAGAGATCCGCCGAACAGAGGTAATAGCCACCAAGAAGGCAACCTTCTGAGTGAGAACCGAAAGAGCAACATCCTGTAGCGGCTCAAAAGGAGGACCCTGCAGAGCCGAAAGAACCAAATTCAAATCCCAAACAGGAACTACAGCCTTCCGAGGGGGCCGCACATGCGCCACCCCTTGGAAAAAGGTCTTAACCAGCGGGTGTAAAGCAAAAGACCTCTGGAAGAAAACCGACAGAGCAGAAACCTATCCTTTCAAAGTACTAAGCTGGAACCCAAGATCCATATTATGCTGAAGAAACTCCAAAATCCTGGGTATAGAAAAAACCCTGCAAGGCAAAGCCCTAGCCTCACACCAATCAATATAGGACCTCCAAGTCCTATAGTAAATGCCCGAAGAGGACCGCTTCCTAGCCCTAATCAGGGTCTGAACAAAAGCCTCAGACAAACCTTCCTCTTTCAAGATGAAGGTTTCAGCAGCCAAGCCGTCAAAGCCAGCGTTTGTAAATTGGGGTAAAGTAGATGACCCTGAGATAGCAGGTCCGGCAGCAAGGGAAGCCGGTACTGGTCTACGGCCATCCTTACAACGTCTGCGTACCAAACCCTTCTTGGCCACCTTGGAGCCACCAGAACCGCTGGTGCCCCTTCTAGAACCAGTTTGCGAACTACCTTGCCCAGCATGGAGACAGGTGGAAACAGGTACAGAAAACCCAGGTCCTTCCAAGCCAGTGACAAGGCATCCACTGCCAAAGCCAGGGGATCCTGAGAAAGAGACACAAAGGCCGGAAGTGTGTGATTGTGCCTCGAGGCCAAGAGATCCACCTCTGGAGTCCACCACTTGCGGCAAAGATCCAGAAAAACCTCGGGGTTGAGAGTATCCCCTGCTCAGGGAATCCGCCTCCGTATTCTCCACTCCTGGAATGTAAACTGCTGAAAGGCAAGGAAC
The DNA here is from genome assembly GCA_027917425.1 of Gastrophryne carolinensis. NCBI lineage: Eukaryota > Metazoa > Chordata > Amphibia > Anura > Microhylidae > Gastrophryne > Gastrophryne carolinensis. The sequence continues at coordinate 126,195,015 of CM051243.1, read as the reverse complement.
ATTGCTCTCCGCCCAGTGCAGGATCAGAGAGACTTCCCTGAGGGCACTCCTGCTGCAAGTCCCTCCTTGGTGATTTATGTAAGCCACTGCCGTTCGGTTGTCCGAACGCACCTGAACCGGAAGACCCCGAAACTGTGTGGTCAGCCGAGCCAGAACCAGTCGAATGCCTTTGAGCTCCAATACATTGATGGGGGTGTGAGCCTCCTGGGGACCCCACACCCCGCTGAACTGATGACTCTTCCAATAACCTCCCCAGCTCAACAGGCTGGCATCCGTGGTAACCGTCTCCCAACAAGGGACCAGAAAGGATCTGCCCTTCACCAGATTGCTCAAGTCCAGCCACCACCGAAAGGACTGCCGAACCCTGGGAGACATCTTGAAAGGTTGATCCAATGACTGTGGGCTCCTGTCCCAATACGTCAATAGGAGAAGTTGAAGAGATCTCATGTGAAACTGTGCAAACGGCACCGCCTCGAAGGAGGACACCATCAGACCCACCAGTTGCATCTGTCGGATAGAGGGACAAGGACTGGCCAGAAGAAGACGGATCAGGCCCTGAATCCCCTGCCCCTTGGCCTGGGGCAGAAACACTCTGGCCCGACTGGTATCCAGATTCATGCCCAGAAATGAAATTACTCGAGACGGGGAGAGAGAAGACTTGGTGCGGTTGATCACCCACCCGAACCTCTCCAGGGTCGACACCACCTGGTGGGTGTCCAGTTCCGCCTGCTGAAGGGAAGAAGCTGAAATCAACAGATCGTCCAGATAAGGCACAATGCGAATGCCCCGAGATCCGAGCAGAGCCATTATGCCCGCCAAAACCTTGGTGAAGACCCTCGGTGCCGAGGTCAGACCGAAGGGAAGAGCTACGAACTGATAATGTTTATCCTCCACCGCAAACCGGAGGAATCTCTGATGTGCCTGAAAAATCGGAACATGCAGATACGCATCCTTCATGTCTATGGATGTCATAAAATCCCCTTGGCGAAGGGAATTGATAGCCGAGAGCAGAGTCTCCATGCGGAACTTCTTGGCTCTGATAAACCTGTTGAGAACCTTGAGATCTAGAATGGGTCTCACCGAACCCTCCTTTTTGGGAACCGTGAAAAGGTTGGAGTAGTAACCCCTGCCCAACGGAGGCACCGGGCATATAACCCCCATGTCCAGAAGGTTTTTTACTGCTAACAGGAGCCCCTGTGCAGCCTGAGGGTCCAAGGGCACCCGAGACCTTAAGAATCTTGGGGGTGGCCAGTACTCGAACTCCAGTTTGTACCCGGAGGAGACCACTTCCAAGATCCAATTGTCTGTGACCTCCCGGGCCCAGACCTGGAAGAAGAGCCGTAGCTGTCCCCCCACCCTTGCGGGTGAGGGCGCCCCTTCATTGCTGAGCCTGTTTAACGGCAGGTTTGGGCTTGGAACCCCAGGCAGCCGCGGGACGTGCCCGACCTCTGCCTCTGTTCCAGGACGAGCCCCTGACACCTGAGAAGGCCAGACCCTAGACGCTCTGGCCCCTCGAAAGGAAGTAGTGAACGAGCCCGCCCCCCGAAAGGGACGGCGCTATTTCCTCCGCTGAGGTAACTTACCTCCTTTAGCAACAGCATCCAATTTTTCTCCAAACAGCCGCGCACCCAAGAAGGGGAGAGCGGTGAGCGACTTCTTGGCTCCAACGTCTGCTGTCCACTGACGGAGCCAGACCAGTCTGCGCATGGCCAGTAAGGCTGACGTCCTACTACACACGACAATGGAGTCTTCCATCGCAGCCATGACAAAATCCATGAACAATTCGCACTTCTTAAGTATAGCGAACTCAGCGCCATCTGGATCCAGCTGAGCGTTATTCAGCCAGTCCCTGATAAGAGACCTGGCAGCAAGCGACACCAGGGAAGATGCACTAACAGGCCGCAGGGCCGAGCCCACGTTGGCAAATGCGTCGCATGCCATCTGATCAAGGCGCTTATCCTCGCCATCCTTAAGGGAGGTGGCGTCAGGGGTGTTCAGCACAGAAGAGTTGGTCAAACCTAAAACAGGCGCATCGACCTCGGGAGGAGAAGACCAGCGCTTGACCGCCTCCACCGGAAAAGGATACTTCTTATCCCATCCCTGAGGCACACCAGGAAGCCGGCTGGGCCTCTCCCATTCCCTAAGTATCAGCGCATTAAAATTACCCTGGGTAGGGAATTCCAGACGGGGCTTGTGGGCCCCCTAAAATTCCCCCTTCATAAGAGGGGGCGCCTCAGGTGGATGTCTCTTTTTAGCCTGGGCCTTCTTGCCCACCGTGCTAGCAATCATTTTCTCTATGCTGGCCAACCGAGCCCAAACATGAGAAAGCGACTCCCCACTGGTACCAATGTCACGGATCAGGTGGGGAGGGGAAGGCGATGAAGCGGGAGGAGCCGACCCAGAAGGCTGGGTACCAGACTGCCGCGTTATGGCCTTTTGTGCGCATGGTATACAGATCAGCACATTCTCCCCCGTAAGGGATACCCCGCACATGGCCCGGATTGTCCCAAAGGGATCCCGGGCCCGGTATCCTGCAGAGCCTCCATATGGTGAATTTTTGTGGTCAGTCGCAAGACCGCAGGGAATTACGCATAAGTAACCCGGGATGCCCCTTAAAAGTCCCGGTGGGAGGATTTTTGGGTGGACAATTTTTATAACTAGGGACCCCAGGACCAGGAGGGACCCCTTAATATGCACATATACAGGGCAACCTGTAAAACACAAAATAAGCCACATAAGGGCAGTGTAAAAAATGCAATAGCATTTGATCTTACAGCCACACAATGGAAATTATATATTATATATATATATATATATATATATATATATATATATATATAAATATATATATAAATATATATATATATATATTATATACCACAACACAGCCAAACCGGCAAATAAGGCCTAGACACACACACCCGTTAGAGACCAGTGGGGGCCCCCGCTAAATAGGGGCCCCCACAGACACACAAGCTAAAGAGATGCCAGGGAAGATGGCCCCCACGCAGCCTTGTGCCTGGGAAGGGAGAGCAGGGGGAGGGCAGGCCAGCACAGAACGCGCGTTTTCCGAGGCCACGCCCCCCTCCCAGCAACGCGGACCCCTAAACAACGAGCTTGTAATCGTGCCAAATAAGGGGGCGAGGCCCCCTTCCCGAACGCAGCGTGAGGGGGAGAAGTTCCCCCAGGCTGTAGTCAGACCGTGAGGCCAGTAAACATCAAGCACTCACCAACACACACACAAGTGAAACATTCACACCGTGACAAGGGCTGGGGAAAACGAAATATCGGCCAAAACGAAATATAGGCCAGGCCCCGGGAATAAGGGACCCGGAAGGGGGGAAATCCAGCCAGGAGCCAGCCATAAGCCTAACGGGATGGGGCATCCCACACCAGGATCACCAAGAAACCTGGAAACCGCCTACCCCATAGTGAGGTCTCACGGTGGAGCAGTGCTCCTGCTGCACCCATAGGGTGCTCCTACCTTCACCAAGACCCGCAGCCTAAGCTGGGAGGCTCAATACAGGGTAATTTAGAAGGGTCCTGGCAGTAATAGGGATAATAGAAGGCCGGGCCAAGCCCGGCTTACCTGAAAGCAAAGAAGTCATTTTCTGTCTTGTCGCCTTCTCTGCAGAGAAGAAACTGGGGAATCGGTGGGAGGTCCCAGGTATATATGGACCAGGAGGGGCTTTATTTTTTGCATATTCATCTCTGCAGAAGTTCGCCCTCTACTGGAGATTACCCAGATGTCATGAAGAAGGAAGTGGAGTGTATGGCACACTTAGCATATAGGTTTGCACGGAGGGCGCACAAGATTGACTCCTTGGAAAAAGGTCCTAATAAGTCTGTTCTCGGCAATAGGCTTCTGAAAAAGAGAGTCCATCCTCCAGACCCTTCTGTAGAAATTCAAGGACCCAGGAGACAGAAAACTTTCTCCTAGATTCAAACCAGGCGATGAAAGCCCACCAAATCTTTGAAGAAGTCTGCTTGGATCATGGTGTGAATAACCCTGGCTGATAGACCCCTTTCTGTTAAAATTGTGGTTTCAATAGCCAAGCCAGCATTTGTAAATTGGGGCTCCAAAGAGGCCGTTGTGTGAGAAGATCCAGGTCGTCGGGGAGCCGCCAATGATCCCCTGCCGACATTCCTACTTACACAAACCTCAGAAGTTTCAGATTGTGTTGAGATGCAAAGAGATCTCCATCTGGTCAACCCAAGTACAAGCAAAGGGCCTGAAACAACATCTGACTGAGAGACTATTCCCCCTGGAGCGCTCCCTCCTGGAATGTGAATTGCTGAGATGCAGGGAATAGAGATGAGCGAATTTTTCAAAAATTTGATTAGGCCAATTTGAGGGATTATCCCCCAAAAAATTGTTTCGGTACGAATTTAGTCGAGGCGTATCGCTTTTAAAAACGGCTATTTCTGGCCTACTGAGAGCCTCCATAGGGTTGTAGAACATTTTGCCTTGCTGTAACACACATAGGATGCGTGCTGTGTTAGTGAAATAATACTGTAAAGAAGTAGGTCATGCAGATCAGAGGCATCACTATTAGAATCGCTGTTGCAGAGCGGCACAATGACAGAGCCTTGAGGTGGCAGAAACTTGAGGAGAACATATATTGACTGAAAGACACACTGGAATTGGCAGTAATAGGAGGAGACCATATATTGCCTGAGAGGCACCCTCGAGTTGGAAGCAGCATGAGGAGCCCATATATTGCCTGAAAGACACACCCTGGAGTTGGCAGCAACATGAGGAGCCCATATATTGCCTGAAAGACACACCCTGGAGTTGGCAGCAGCATGAGGAAAACATATAAACATCTTGGGCACATATATGTTATCCTAAGAATAATTAAAAGTTAAGTTTTATCTAAAGCCTTTTACTCAATAATTACTTGTGGTCTGATGCGGAAGAATGTCAGTAAATGGGGAACAGCACAGTAAATCTGTTTTGCACTATCAATATAAGGGAGTTATGTACAGTAATAGACAAGCCGTTATTTCTAATATTTGTGAATTTCATACCTACAGGGTCTGTTCCGAGGGATTGGCGCTTGGCAAATTTGGTGCCAATATTCAAAAAGGGATCTAGGGGGGAACCACAGACCGGTAAGCTTAACATCTGTGGTGGGCAAGCTGTTTGAAGGTTTCTTAAGAGATACTATCCTGGAGCACCTTGGGGAAAATGACCTTATTACTCCATATCAGCATGGATTTATGAGGAATCGCTCCTGCCAGACAAACCTAATCAGCTTTTATGAGGAGGTAAGTTCAAGATTGGATCAGGGGGAGTCATTGGATATCATATATCTTGACTTTTCTAAAGCGTTTGATACTGTGCCACATAAAAGGCTGGTACAAAAGATGAGAATGCTTGGACTGGGGGAAAACGTGTGCAGATGGGTAGGAAATTGGCTTAATGATCGGAAGCAGAGGGTGGTTATCAATGGTACACACTCAGATTGGGTCACTGTTACTAGTGGAGTACCACAAGGGTCAGTTCTGGGACCAATTCTCTTCAATATATATATAAATGACATTGGGTATGGATTAAATAGTAAAGTATCAATCTTTGCAGATGATACTAAGCTGAGTAAAGTAATTAAAACAAAAGAGGACAGCAAGCAGCTACAAACAGATTTAGATAAATTGGAAGCATGGGCAGTTAAATGGCAAATGAAGTTTAACACAGATAAATTTAAGGTTATGCACATGGGAAGGAGAAATCTGTGTCATGATTACACACTAAATAAAGAAACACTTGGTAAAACAACAATGGAAAAGGACCTAGGGGTTTTAGTTGACAATAAGCTCAACTGTAGTAATCAATGCCAGGCAGTTGCTGCCAAGGCAACTAGGATCATGGGGTGCATCAGGAGGGGCATAGGTGCTCATGACCAGAGCATCACTTTACCCCTGTACAAGTCACTGGTCAGACCCTATATGGAATACTGTGTACAGTTCTGGGCACCTGTACTTAAGAATGACATATCAGAACTGGAGCACGTTCAAAGAAGGGCAACAAAGTTAATAAAAGGAGTGCGGGGGCTAGAGTACCCGGAAAGATTGTCCAAGTTAGGTTTATTTAGTCTAGAAAAAATACCATTTTGTGAGTACTCACCTGAAAAATGGATATTGTTGGTGTGCCACACACCCCGCTTCACTTTTAAATATTCTTCACTTAATGGGTTAACTCACCGCCAGGTGACGCAGTGCAGAGAGGAAGTCTTGTAACGAGCCCCCTTCCGGCCTATATATACCTGGTACCTCCCTTCAATCACCAGTATATTAAAAAGCAGAAAGACAAGGTACCAGTATTCCACCGGCAACCTCAAAATCAATTTGATATAAATAAAAAGCTTCACCATATAAAGGCTTCGGAAATACCGAAAAGGGTGGGAGTGAAGCGGGGTGCGTGGCACACCAACAATATCCATTTTTCAGGTGAGTACTCACAAAATGGTATTATTCTTGGTGTGCCACACACCCCGCTTCACTTCTTAAATATTCTTCACTTAATGGGACATCCAAAAGCAGTGTCCACAAGGGATGGGCATCTCAAGGCCAGGTGAAGCATAACTTAAATGACTGCAGTCTGCAGAACTTTGCAGCCAAAAACAGCATCCGCTGAGGCTTGCACATCAACTTTGTAAAACTTAGAAGTATGAACAGAAGACCAAGTGGCGGCCTTACAAACTTGTTCAACAGAAGCTTGGTGCTGAAAAGCCCAAGATGCCCCAACGGCGCGAGTAGAATGAGCAGTGATACGAAAAGGGGGAACTCTTCCCTTAGCAGAATAGGCCGCAGTAACGGCCTGACGTATCCACTTGCTAATGGCAGATTTGGCTGGTGCCAAACCCTTCTTAGGCCCATGGGGCACAACAAAAAAGGAATCCGTCCTACGAAAAGGAGACGTGATAATCAAGTAGTACTTAACACAGCGTACTACATCCAAACAATGCAAAACCCTCTATTTGTCATTCTTAGGATTAGGACACAAGGAGGGAAGAACAATATCTTGGTTCAAATGAAAAGCAGAAACAACCTTAGGAAGAAAGTCTGGCTTGAACCGAAAGACCACTTTATCCTGATGCCTCTCAAAGTAAGGCGCCTGGATAGACAAGGCCGCCAACTCCGAGACACGCCGGACCGAAGTGATCGCTACCAAGAAGAAAATCTTCTGAGTCAGGGTAGACAAAGCAATATCTTGCAAAGGCTCAAAAGGGGGAGCCTGAAGAGCAGACAGAACCAAATTCAAATCCCAAACCGGGAGTAATGGTTTCCTGGGAGGCCGCACATGCGTAACCCCCTGGAAAAAAGTTTTAACTAAAGGCTTAAGTGCAACACGCTTCTGAAAAAAGATAGATAAGGCAGAGACCTGCCCTTTCAACGTACTTAGCTGGAGACCAGAGTCCAGCCCTGATTGTAAAAACTCCAGAATCCTGGAGACCGAAAAGACCCTACAAGGAAAAGGATCTTATCTCACACCAAGCGATATAGGCTTTCCAAGTCCTATAGTAGGTGATGGAAGAAGACCTCTTCCGGGCACTGATCAGAGTCTTAATGACTGAATCAGAAAGACCCTCCTCCTTCAGGATGGAGGTTTCAGCAGCCAGGCCATCAAACCCAGCGCTGGTAAATTGGGGTAACACAATTGACCCTGAGTGAGCAGATCGGGCCGAAGAGGCAGAACGAACTGGTCCACTGCAAGCCGAACGATGTTTGCGAACCTCACTCGCCTTGGCCACCTTGGGGCCACGAGAACGGCGGACACCTTTTCCAGAGCCAACTTCCGAAGCACCCTGCCCAGCATGGGCATCGGAGGAAACAGGTATAGAAATCCCAGAACTCCCCAACTCAGGGACATGGCGTCCACTGCCAGAGCCAGAGGATCCTGGGAGAGCGACACGAAGTTCGGGAGCCTGCGAGAGGCAAACGGGTCCACCTCCGGGGTCCTCCATCGGAGACACAGTGAGCGAAACACCCGAGGATGGAGAGCCCATTCTCCCAGACGGGGAGAGCCCCTGCTCAACCGGTCCGCTACCTGGTTCTTCACCTCTGGAATGTAAACCGCCGAGAGACAAGGAACATGGGACACCGCCCAGGTCAGGATCAGGGACACTTCTCTGAGAGCACTCAGACTGCGAGTCCCTCCCTGATGACCGATGTAAGCAACCGCTGTTTGATTGTCTGAACGCACCTGGACCGGAAGGCCCAGAACGTGCTGAGTCAGGAGAGCAAGCACCCGACGGATGGTTCTCAGTTTCAGAATATTGGTGGGTAAGTGGGCCTCTTGAGGTCCCCACTGCCCCTGAAACTGCAGCTCCTTCCAGAATCCGCTCCATCCCGACAGACTGGCGTCCGCGGTGACAATTTTCCAAAGGAGGGTCAGGAAAAACCTGCCCTACACCAGATTGGTCGAGACCAACCACCACAGGAGGGACTGCCGGACCCGGGAGGACAACTGGAAGGACTGATCCAGCGACCGAGGCTGCTGGTCCCAAGACGCTAACAGAAAAAGCTGAAGCGTTCTCGTGTGAATTTGGGCAAAAGGAAGAAACACTCTGTGTTGATGAGAGTCCAGGCCGGGACGAACCGACCCATCTTTCTCGGGGACTGCGAAAAGATTGGAGTAGAAACCGAGGCCCATCTCTAAGCGCGGCACTGGCCGGATGACCGCCATCTCTAACAGATTCCTTACCGACGCCAGGAGCCCCTGCGTGGCCAAAGGATCGATGGGCACCCCGAGACCGAACGAACCGTGAAGGAGGGTGAGACTCGAATTCCAGGTCGTAACCGGCCGACACTACCTCCTGGATCCATCTGCCTGGAATCACTTGGTTCCAAACCTGGGAGAAGTGTCGCAATAGTCCCCCCACCCGCACGGGTGAGGGCAGCCCCTCATTGCTGAGAGGGCTTATCAGCAGGTTTGGGCTTGGTGCCCCAGGACTGAGTGGGCCGGCCACGGCCCCTCCCCCGAATCCAACCTGCACCTCTGGTAGCGGGAAAGGAAGCCCCCCTGCCCGCTCTGAATCCTCGAAAGGAAGGCCTACCGGAACCTGCCCCCCTAAAGGGGCCACGAGGCCTCTTGCGTTGTGGCATCTTACCACCCTTTGCGACTGAATCAATTTTCTCCCCAAACAGACGCAACCCCAAAAAGGCGAGAGCTGTGAGCACCTTCTTAGAAACTGCGTCCGCCGACTACTGACGCACCAATACTGACCGGCGAATAGCCACCAGCATAGCCGCTGCCTTGCTACTCATAGCCAGCGCATCGTCCTGAGCGGATAGGACATAGGACACAAAAGATTCACACTGCTTAATCGCAGTAAACTGTTTACAAGCGGGATTGAGATCCTCATATAGCCCCTGAATTAAAGACCTAATCGCCAATAGAAGAAGGGCTGAAGCACACACCGGGCGCAACGCTGACCCGGAATAAATAAAACCATGGCGCGCGTATTGGTCATTTCGACGATCTTCCCCATCTTTAGGGACAGTGGTCTCAGCAGACTGTACCATAGCCGTGCTGGAGAGCCCTAGCACAGGGGTATCGACGTCAGGAGGGACAGACCAAAGCTTTACCAACTCTGGCGGAAAAGGATAACGCTTTTCCCAACGGGAAGGGATTCCAGATAACCGCGTGGGATGTTCCCATTCCTTAAGGACCACCCTCTCAAAGTGGTGTTGTCTGGGAAAAACCCAACGCGGCTGAGGCTCCTTAAACAACTGACCCTTTGGCAGGGTGACAGCCTCAGGTGGATCTAAATTCAAAATTTTAAACATTTGAGCCAGAATGGAGGGGGTGTCAAAAACAACCCCCTCCGACCAATCACCAATCGCATCAGCCTCAAGCTGATCTGCAGGCTCATCTGACTCCAACAGGAATTCTTCCTCGTCCGTGGATACATCGGACCATTCCACAGGCTCACATAACTCGTCTTGTGGAGCCGAAGGTACCGGAGTCAGGTGCCTCCGTTTTGCAGCGGCCTTTAACCCTGCTTTAACGGGCACTACTTTCCGGGGGCTGGCCGACCATGCCGCCACCTCGGACTGCGAATCCCCACTTTTGACAGTGTCATGCGGGGTCCGGAACAGGGAGGGCGAGGTAGGCGATGATGAAGGTTGCGATGGGCCAGCAGCCGAAGCAACGGACTGGCGCGCAATACTCTGCTTTGCACAAGGGATGCAAATAAAGACATCATCAGCTGGGAGTAGAGCCCCACAACTTACGCACCCCCCGAATGGCTCAGAAGAACCGTTTCCGGCAATAACGGAAGCCTCCATATGGTGATTTATGGTATTCGCAATATTTGGGTTTTAAGGCATAAGCCAACCCGGGATGCCCCTTTATTTGTAAATGTCCCGGAAGGGAGGATTTTTATATATTATTATTTTTTTTTTTTTTTTTTAAAGGAAGGTCCCCCTTAATAATATATATTATATATATATGCATTCTTAAATATAAAAAATATCCCAATTAATTATTATTTTATATCTTTTTTTTTTTTTTTTTTAAATAAAGACTAGCCAGGCAACATAGAGCCGGAGGGCCACCATAAACAGGGATCCCGGGATCTGTAAGGCAAGAAAAAACAGATCAGATCCTCACATGTGTGTAACAACCATATATGCATGGCACCAAAGTGCCTTTTAAATGAGCAAAAAGCCATGCCCCTTAATAATAAATAACTCACCACCATATCTATACATGAAAGATATACAATTTCCACTCAACGGCCCCACCAAGGTGGGGCAGCTTACCTGGAAAGACCAAGAGCAGCAACCGTAGGGACGAGACAGCAGCCAGCAGCAGCAGCACAGGAGAAAATGAAACCAAGTGCGGCCGCGCGCCCCCACGTGACTTCCCCTTTGAAAGGAAGTGAAGCTGGGGCCGCCGCATGACGCCGCCGCCACGTCACCGGGACCCGCCCCCTACGCTGATCAGTGCGGCCAAATCAACTGGGGATTACACCAGATGAGCCACTACACGCGCGCACAGGCAGGAAGCAGCGGAGGGGGGAGAAGAAAGAGGGGGGAGCAGGAGAAAAGACCGCATAGCGCAGCCATGCCAAAGCAGACTACATACAGTGGCCACAAGACCAGCGGGGAAGGGGGGAGGCGGGAGGGGGCTACTTAGGCGGCAAGCCAACCTGCCCAGCGTGGTCCGCCCCCAAGCAGACCTAAACCATAATGAAAAAGAGTGCACACATGCTGAAGTAAGCTCAATGCATAACGTAAACACACACATGTTGTAATAAAGTTATACTTGTAAAACACACATACCTAATGCACACCCTCAAACCCCCCCCCCCCCCATAGTGAAGGGAGAAGGGACCGTAACGGGAGAGAAAGGGGCTACGGGGACCCTTGGGACAGGGGCATCCCATTTCCGGATCACCATGCCGGATAGCCGCATTGCCCCACGCATGAGGTCGAGCGGAGGAGATAGGCTCCTAGGCACTTAAAGTGCCATCTACCATTTGCCCAGTGAGCAGCCTAGGCTGGGAGGCTTCCATTCCACCATCAAGGTATAAACACTCAAACCGGGCAGAAATAGACCAAAAGGGGGGTGCCGGGGTAAGACCCCGGCTACCTGTAAGCAGGAGACTTCAATCTTCTGTCTAGTCGTCAAGCAGAGAGAAAAATACTGGTGATTGAAGGGAGGTACCAGGTATATATAGGCCGGAAGGGGGCTCGTTACAAGACTTCCTCTCTGCACTGCGTCACCTGGCGGTGAGTTAACCCATTAAGTGAAGAATATTTAAAAGTGAAGCGGGGTGTGTGGCACACCAAGAATAAAGACGATTGAGGGGTGATCTAATAACTATGTATAAATATATTCGGGGTCAATACAAAGATCTGTCCCACAATCTATTTATAACCCGGAGTGTAACCATAACCCGGGGGCATCCACTAAGGTTAGAGGAAAGGAGCTTTCTCCACCGACATAGGAGGGGATTCTTCACTGTAAGAGCAGTGAGACTATGGAACTCGCTGCCAGAGGAGGTAGTAATGATGGATACAGTAAAAACGTTCAAAAGTGGCCTTGATGTCTTCCTGGCATGTAATAACATTTCCAGCTATGGCTACTAGACCACTGGAAGGAGTTCAACAGGCTGAACTGGATGGACTAAAGTCTTTATTCAGCCTTACATACTATGTTACTATGTAATATTTGTGAAGTGTTGGTGTGGCACCATGATCAATCTACTCTGATGCATCAGGCATTGGTGGGTGAAAATCCTGGCTGATCCATGCCTAGTTCATCTTTACAAGTCAGTCTTTCCACATTTTTCATGGACGAGTTCTCCTTGGGGTTACTATGGCCCCCACCGCACTAAACTGCTCTGATGGCACACTACTGGCCATGCAGAATAGCTTTCCCAGGGCAAACACCGCTGGTTGCGGCTACAAGTTTGGCTGCCCAGAAGTCCAGTGGATCCTCAAGGTGTGTTGGCATGGTCATGTCAAGGTATGCCACCACCTGCTGGTTCAGGTCCTGCTCCAGGTCTACCTGCCGCTCATGAGTAGCCTCACTATGCGGGTGAAGAAAGCTACTCTTTAGCGACTGTAGCCTCAGGCTGCTGCTGATGGAGCTGGTACCTCTCCTAAGCAGCCATGGCACTGGAAGGTGAGCACTGAGGGACCCCCAAGTCAGACCCACAAGAGGATGGACAATGGCGCAGATAGGCATTGGCCAACTGATTACGTAGGATGTCTCTGTAGTAGGTCAGTTTGTCTTCCCTCTCAGTGGGTGTAAAACAGGCCCCCATTTTTTGCTGGTAGCGAGGGTCCAATAAGGTGGAGACCCAGAAGTCATCCCTCTGCTGAATTATGACAATTCGGCGGTCACTACGCAAACACGTGAGCATGCATTGCGCCATTTGTGCAAGTGACTCGGAGGGACTACTTACCTCCATCTCCACTGCATACTGCCACGTTGTGTCTGGGTCCTCCCCTTTCTCACAACCCTCTAGCTCCTCTGGCTGCTCCTCCTCTCCTGTCAGAGGACTAGAAAAACTGCCTTTTTCGCCAAACCTAAACTGTACTTCACTGTGCCCCTCCCCCTTCTCCTCCAGCTCAGCCCCCACAGAGTTCATGTGGCCGTGAGATGTAGGCACCATGTCTCCAGTGCCTGGACCAGCCATGGTTTCCAACACGTGTTGTAGTAGATGAAGCAGTGGAATCACATTGTTTATCCAGTAATCCTGGCAACTGACTACTAAGGTGGCTTCTTCAAAGGGCCTGAGCAAACAGGTGTCACATATGAGCTGCCACTGGTTTACATTGAAGTTACACAGGTGAGTGCCCCTATCCACTTGGATCATCAAGAAATTAGTGATGGCTTTTCTCTGTTCATATAGTCGGTCCAACATATGGTGGGTGGATTTCTAACGAGTGGAAACATCGCAGATCAGACTATCTTGGGGGATCCCGTTCTGATACTTCAGCTCAAGAAGGGTGTGCTTTGCAGTGTAGGAGAGGCTGAAGTGCATGCAAAGTTTCCTTCCCATTGTTATGATGTGTTGCAGATGGGGAGGGGGGACTTCAGTAAACGTTTGACAACTAGATTGAACACATGTGCCATACAGGCCCCATGGCTCAATCTTTCTTGTCGCAGCACAGACCAGATGTTCTCCCCATTGTCACCATGGTTTCCATTTGCAGTTTTCGTGGAGTAAGCCATGATTTGATTAATTAATGAATTTTAGTAGTTCCTCCCCTGTGTGACTCCGTTCGCCAAGGCAAACCATGTGAAGCAGCGTGACACCGCCGTGCCCTGCACACATGGTAGGCTGGAGGGGCACTGAGAATTGTTCGTGCAGAGGAGGCTGAGGAGACTGTGGAGGATGAGGAGACAGAGTCACACACAGTCACAGGCACAATGGCCTAGGAGCGTGGAGGCAGAAGCGGCGTGACTTGTCCAAGTTGCTGCTGTGGCTGTGCAGGAACCACATTCACCCAGTGGGCCGTAAAGGACATGTATTTGTCCCTGATCGTAGTTACAGCTCCAGATGTTGGTGCGGTCGTGCGATTTCTGGCGGAATAACTGAGTAGGAGGAGCAGGAGCATCTGGAGCAACAGGGTATGACACCGGGCTCCCTTCTGCTGAGGTGGTGGAGCATTGGCTGGCTGAAACTGGGAACGGCATGCCACTGGGTGATGTAGCAGACGGGACCACCACTTTGGGCCCTCGGTTCTCCCAGGCGGCTTTATGGTGATGCCGCATATGTTGCTGCAGGGCCGTGGTGCCAACATTGGGGCCCTGGCCATGCTTCATCTTCTGCCTACACATCTTGCATGTGGCCATGTTACCCTCCTGCTTGATGAAAAACTGCCATACCGGCAAGTAGCTGATTTTCTCACCAACAGTCCGCACTAATTAACTGCTACGGTCGTCGACTCTAGGAACCCCTGTTCCGCTACCTCCCGGGAAAGTAGCTTGCCACGCAGCTGATGGTCTACCCAGGGCGCTACCACCTTGCTGCCTCAGCTGCTGACTCACGGGCAACCTGCAACCCTCTTCTCCTGATGATGAAACCCATTCTGCACCCAGCTCCCAAGTGCAATTGGCTTCATCATCATCGAGTTATGTCTTCCTCAGGTTCCTCAACAGTGTCTGCTGCAGGAGCCGGAACGCTCGCACCACCACCTCCCATACCATTTTCCTCATCACTACTTGGCGCCTAGCGAAGGAAGCAGAGTATGTCTCCTCCACTTCTTGGGCGTGCAATAGCTGCTGACTGTCCTCTATCAGATCATCCTCACTGAATAGTGGAGCTGAACCCAAAGCATTACATAAGTTGTTGGGGTAGGAACGGCATAGGACAGAAGCAATGGGAGGACAGGGACTGCTCCCGGGCCATGCCAACTGAGGGTTGTGTCCGAGGAACCTACCGAATGTTGACTGGGGGCGTCAGATGTCACGTGTGATTAAGTTGATGACTTTGTTAACCAATCAATGATGGCAGATGCGTTGCTGGTCAAGACACGACTGCTAGCGGATACTGAGAGGCCTCTGACTGCGACTCCTGCTGCCACTGTCCCCTAGTCTGCTGTGACCTCTGCCACTCCTCTATGCACATCCTGGCACTTATCTGCCTGACACACTTAGTGCGTTTATGAGGGGAAAACAATAAGCTACACTACACTGAAAACAGTATTTTTGGAACAGCAGCAGGTGTGTAGTTCTGTGTGGCCTTTAACACTAACTAGACTTTCAACACCTAGGCATAAAACAAAATGCAAAAACTCTCAGATGCAACAATGGGATTCCCTGATTAGGCCAGTTAAATGCACTACAGCAAGCTTTAAAACGTGGTTTTGATAGAAAAGCAAGAGCACTATATATTGGGTATTTGACCTGTAACACTAACTAGGCTTGCAAGACCTGGGCATAAAAACAAACGCAAACACACTGTACACTGTCACTCTGTGTCTCTCTGTCTCTTTCACGCCCTGGCTCTATCTGTCCCTGACCTGTGCTCACCGCAATACACTGCTGAAATGAGCGCCCGCAAGATGGCCGTCACTTATATAGGGCTGTGACATCACCGGGGTGCCTGGCAGCTGATAGGCTCCATGCGACATCTAAGCGAGTCTAAGGAAGAGATTCCAGCGATCAAATATTCGATCCGATATTCGGATTTGTTGAGAATCACATTTTTCCTGACATTCGTAACGAATTTGGATTTGTCGGATTCGATTTGCTCATCCCTAGCAGGGATCATTCTTCTCGACCCAGAGAATGATATGGGTTACCTCCCTGAGAGCTTTCTTGCTCCTGGTGCCCCCTTGTTGTTGTAATATCTTCTGCTCGGGAAGAAACACTCTGGCTTAAGCTATGTCTAATGACATCCCCAGAAAAGACCACACTGTTGATGGAATTATATTCGACTTTGGATAATTGCCTATCCAGCCAAACCCCTCTATTGTCAACAACACTGACTTCTTGGCCTTTTGATAGAACAGCGCCATGATCAGTAAATTGCCTAAGTAAGGGATTGTGCCCTCAGAAAGGCCATAAGTACTGCTAAAATCGTGGTAAATACCCTTGGAGCAGAGGACAGGCCGAGCCAAACTGAAAATGCAGGCCATCCAGTGCAAAATGCACATACTTCTGATGACCTGGAAAAATAGGGATGTGGAGATACGCATTTTTTATATCTACTGTGAACATCCAATCTCCTGGCTGAAGAGACATCACTGTGGATTTTAAGGATTCCATGTGAAAGCGTCTCAGATGGACAAACTTGTTTAGTCCCTTCAGATCTAAAATGGGTCACATGGATCAGCCACTTCTAGGGGATGGTTAATAAATTGGAGTGAAATCCTTGGCCCCCTCTAATAAGGGAATCTAATAACCCCCATCTGAGACAGATAAGAAACAGCGCCTTTTAAGGCTGCTGCTTTGTCAGATTTCAGGATGCCCTTAACCAAAGAAACCTTCGGGGAGGTCTGGCTGCAAACTCTATCTTGTAGTCTGAAGACACCACCTCTTGTATCCAATGAACTGATATGTGGTGCCTCCAGACGGGAGCAAACTGCAGAAGCCATCCCCCACACCCGCAAGTGTCTCCTCATGTTGAGAGAACTTAGCAGGGGGGGGGGGTTTACTTGTTCCGCCAAAAAGTTCTTGCCTTGTTCAGGGAATTGTTTACTCCAGAATTCCCTATGGGATCCTGACGAAGCGGAACCTCGACCCCCCGAAAGGGCCCAGGAACCAGAGGACTTACCAGGACTTACCAAATAGGCGCATATACTACCTCTTTAGGTTTAGTTACCTCCTTTACCATGTCATCAAGACGCTCCCCGAACAGTCGGCCACCTAAGGAGGAGAGACCCATCAAGGACCTCTTAGAAGCCAGATCTGTCGACCATTGCTTTAGAACGTTGTAATGCTACTAGTAAGGCAGAAGCCGTAATGACATATTTGTTCATTTCCAAACAAGTCTTGAACAGTCGGGAGCCCGAGTCACAGGAGTGACCTCGGGACCTAGTTTTAGCAACAAGCTGCTTTAACAACCTTCTATTTGCCAAAAATGCTATAGAAGTAGCACAGACTGGCCACAAAAGCGAGCATACCATAGAAAAGGAAGCTCGCACTCAGACTCTTTCTCATCCTCCTCAAAAACTAGAAATGCATATAATTAGAGGAATTAGAGGAATATAAATGTTTCTTTTTCTGCAAGGCTTTCTTGTGGCTAGACGGAGCAAGGCAAGCTAACCTCTCTGCAATATCAGGCTGAGTCTCTCTCCCCCCTCTAGCCTGACCAGGAGCTCTAGGCTCTGAGGGACCCACATCAATAGTTACTGATGGAATAGACTTCCATTTATGCTCAGTAAAAATCAATCTGGGCATGCTGTATATAACTTGCCCAACAGTCTTTGCCGACACATAGGACAAAGGATAACCCTGTTTGCTGGGATACCAGACCCGCTATCCCCAGTTGTCTCAATCATGGTGATTTATATTAGTCTAAAAAACCCTAAGGGCCTAAGACTGAAGTATACAAGTCCTTGATAGTCTCAAGTGACTACTCTGACAGACTAGGAGGAACCACAACAAACTATCCCTCTTCCCACAATCTACTATAGAAACACCAAAAATAAATGAAGGTTAAATTAAAATAACATAAATGACTAATTTAAGTAAAGAAATCCATAAAAAAATGCACTCACCACGACCAAAGACTGTAGTGCTGCCTTAATAGGGTCCATATGTGAACCCCCGAAAGCAGGCGACAGGGCAGCGGGACAGTGTTGGACCCGAATGCGGCGTGGGCACGAAACCAGACCAGAGCAGGCTGAGACTCCCCTAAGAGGCGAGGAGTAGCGGCGGTGTGCCCAGAGCAGCGGTGGGTATAATGGCGGCATAGGCCGAAGCAGCAGAAGGTGGCTGGAAATTGCAGCATTTGTGTCCCGAGGCCACAATACCCGCACTCAAATGACTGTCCTAGCCGGAGAGCAGCTTGCTTCCTGGTGAAGAAGGAGCGGCACGCCATCCGAGCTGCCGAAGAAGAATGAATAGCGGCTGTGCGTGTCAGCAGGCACTTCCTGGGGAAAGACTCCACCCCCTGACAAGCACCTGCCCCCAAAACCTGCGTCTGATTGCTTCTTTAAAAGAAAGTCTTCAGCCCATAGTGCAGTGATACCCTAAAGCACCCCAAGACCCCGGTGCTGCCCTTACCACTGAGATCCCCTAAAATAGTGTAACCGAGGAGGCATAGTGGGTCCAAGGATCAGTGCTAAATAAGGGCGTGGAAGAAGAAAATCCATGCAACCTTCGCAGTCCAGTCCAACTGTAAGAATGAAACTTGCTTGTGTTGGGGCAGCCGGAAGTACATAGGGCTGGGAGGAGCCACACCTTTCTATCTAGCAGTCCACACCCTCCGGGCAAGAATTGACCCCATTCGTTACTGAAGCTGACAGCCTGGAATGGATTGGGAGATAAATTAGTAAAGCTGTCTCTCAGGACTGATCTGATGCGATAGGCGGCACTTCCAGCCAAGGTAGGAGGTGACGCAGGTGTGCTCCATGTTTTGGAGTGCATATCCTCCACAACCGGGTGGCGATAGTGGGCTTGTTGCCATTAAGGAGCCTACAGAGAGGGTGATGTATATGGAGGTGGCAGGCAGACAATGCCGAAAACAGACTTCTCCACTACACAATAAGCCTTTCTCTGTACTCGTCCCAATTCCAATCAGAGACTATTGTAATGACACTGGCACGGTTGCGGTGGCATCTCTGCTGCTATTCACCACAGAGGAAGAAGAACTGGTGAGTGCCTGGATACTTATTATAATTTGTAAGCCTTTGCCTATATTATAGCGAAAAAAAAGAACCCCCTATATATCTTTACCATTCTAGATTACATATTCTAAAATAAATTGATGTATTAACACAAACCGTCACAATACCCTATAGCTTGCTATGTTGAAAAGAGACGACGTTGTGTTAACATCACTAAATCATGCATTTACAGGTCTTAATATATGACCTCACATTTATTATTTACTTTTTCAATTTATACAGCCACTAGAGGGCACTGAGGAAGCCAAAATTGGCGTAATTAGTAAGCCCGACTAGGAGATTTTTAATCAATTCTAGAATCAGCATAATTTACAAGTAGGACCATAATATAAAAGTGATGAAAAGGTGATGCATTATTGGACAAGTTTTAACCCTTTCGCTGCCAGCCTACCTGCAGCATTTGCCACTCCCTGTTGCCAGACTGAGTTTCACTGTTTTGCGCTACACATGTTCAACTGTCATTTTTGAAAGGATTTCCAGGGATTTCCCAGGAAAATTATATATTGTTTTTTTCAACAGAGTCTGGGCTTTAACATGAAATGTCTTGTTTGTATTTTTTAGGTGTATTCTCAACATTTTTGGGTGAAATGTGTGAAAAAAATTAAAAAAAATATATTTTTTTACAATTTGTAGAGTTTTTTTGTAATAAAAAATGTAAGTTTGTCAATAAAATCTTATTGCGTGAGAAACCCCAATTTCTCCCGGTTACAGCGATACCACATATGTATAGGTAGACACCCTTTCCTGCCCAGAAGCCTTTTATAGCTGCTGGATGACAAATGGTTAATTAAAAAAAAAAAATGACATAGGGTCCCCCTTCCCGGGGAGGGGGACCCCATTTTTTTTTGGATTTTTAAGGGTTAAAAACCCTTAAAAATCCCCCAAAAAAAATGACGTGGGGTCCCCCTTACCCAAAGTAACCAGCCCGGGACCAGCTATGGGGGCTTGTAGGCACAGAGTGGGGGGGCCAGCTTTGGTGGCCCCCCCACCCTGCAGCCTACGAGCCCACATAGCCTATGTGGGCCCGGGCTCTTCTGCCCCCCCCTGGCCTTTGGGGAGGCAGGTAATGGGGGTGCGGGGGTTAATGGCAAGCCACCCGCTAGGGCAGGTGACTTGCCACCCCCCCAGCCTTGTGAACTGGTATAAGGGGTCTCATGGACCCCTTACCAGCTCACAAAGGGTTAACTGTTAAAAAAACCACCACACAATAATAAAAAGTATTTTATTCAAAAAAAAAAAAAAAATTTTTTAACTGTACTTACCTTCGATTGCAAGCTCTTGTCCCTCGCCGCTCAGCTGACAGATGCCTGTGATCGGCATCCAGAGAAGGAGAAGGCAGGAGATCAGAGGATCTCCTGTCACCTCCTTCCAGGGCACCGATCACCGGCATCTGAGAAGCTGAGAAAGCTGAAGCCGGTGATCGGGACCGGGATGACGTCATAAGCCCCGCCCCCAAGGGGCGGGGCTTAGAGGCAAGATGGCGGCCGCCATCGAGAAGAAGAGAGGAGAGAGCCTCCCAGGCTCTCTCCTGAAGATCGGTAAGTCCTGGGGGGGGATCGGAGGCCCCCCAGGTGAAGAGGAGGGACAGCGGGAGCCAGCGCACACACAGGTAAGTGAATGTCATTTTTATTTATTTTTTTTTTTTACAGTTAGCAGCTGCTGCTGCAGAAGCGGGGGGGGGGGGCCTATTCCGGGGGCTCTCCTGGAGCCATCCGACCCCCCACGGGGGATCGGATGGCACCAAATTAAAGAGGAGACCCGGCCGGATCCAACAAGGGGTCAGGTGAGTATTTTTGATTTTTATTTTTTAAACTAGAAGCGAGGAAAGTCAAGCACGTAACACCTACGGGCTTGGCACTTAAGGCCCAGCCAAGCCAGCACGTAGGTGTTACGTGCTTGGCAACAAAAGGGTTAATGGACTGAAAACCATAAGGTTTCATTTTAATCAATGGGAATTTTTCATGTTTATTAATAGTACATCATGCAAGGTTTATCATAAAGTTACTTTGTACAGCACTACGGAAGATGATGGTGCTATATAAATAAATAATAATAAAGGTTGTCTGGGAATGGCCTAATCTCGAGCAAAATTTTTGGTGATAATGATTTAACCCCTTCATACTAACAGCTTTACTCAAACTACCCCCCTTCGCTGTGAAGGATCAGTGTTCTGCTAGACTCTTGGACAAATCTTCCTTTATCCTGGATCGGCCGCATTGATGTGGTAAAGATTACCCTCTCACGAAAAATAATTCATTTTTCAAGGTCCTACTGGGTTGGGTCTCAGCATCATGCAGAGGGGTATATTAAGTATGTCTGGAAGTCAACTCATCCGAGGGTCTTTAAAGCACACCATGTTTGCACATAAAATGCATGGTTGACTGAGGTATCAAACCTAACCCACTGCAAGACAGCACCGATTCAACAAAGTTAATGTCCCACTTATGAATCTATGGGACAACCCCTAATTCCTACTGGGACAACATAATAAAAATGCTTCTGCATGGTGGATCCAAAAGGGCTTCACATAATTTCTCTATTTGCTGAACAATGGCGAACTATTTTTGTTTGTCAACCAAAAAAATACAAAAAGATATACTGTAGACTAAATGGTTTAGACATACACGATTGGCACAGTGGCTAAGGATTCTTCTTTTAGACGACAAACCATCAATTTCAGTCCAAATGCAGGAGACGAACTACAAATACCTCTCCAGGTGGTATTACACACGAAACGCCTGGCGTCCTACTTTCCAGGAACCTTGCCTAACTGCTGGAGCTGTAAGGAAGAAAAGGGTTAATTCTTCCATATTTTCTGGACTTGTCCTAAGATAAGGCCGTTTTGGGCTAGTGTGACAGATTATGGCGAAGTCACTGGCTCCCACGTCCCATGCTGTCTGGCTCTCATGCTTCTGCACCACAGCGGCGGTAGCGTTGAAAGATATTAAAAAAGTTGTTACTGATGCATCTGATTAACGCAGTCAGGGCACTGTCCCCAGGTTCTGGAAGTCGGAACATACCCCCACGGTGGGGGACTGGATATGAGAGGTCAACAGGGTGAAGGAGATGGAGGAGCCCGGGCCCTGTGCCTTCTCTTCTTCCCTTCCCCCTCCCAACTGCTCTTCTTCTTTTCCCTACTTGCTCTTTCCTTGTACAGCAGAGCAATGCGTTCAGCCTACAGGCACACTCCATGGAGATAAGAGGCTGGCACCCTAGGGGCTAGTCCTGAGCTATGGAAGTACCCACTGATTAATCTCATACCAGCGGGGTGACCGTATGCACCTCTAAAGACCTTGCATCAATGGGGGTGAACAGGAGCCAAACCTCCTGGTAAGTCAGATGTGATAGGGGACTGAGGGGTCTCCCCTCTCAGTCCCCCAAGACACTGAAACCCTGCTAAGGCAACGGGAGACACTAAGGAAATTAGAGCTGGAGGAGTGGGGTGGTTGTAAAAGATGTGGACTTTGCTTTGCTTGAAATGTTTTGTTACTATATTTTGTACTATCTAAAAATGGAAATCTAAATAAAATAAAATAAAAAAAAATGGTCTGACAAATAGGGTGATAAAATCTACAGGTAGAGGGCGATGGCCACTGAATATTGGCAGGTAATAGACATCAAGGGGCCGCGGTAGGCTAAGTTAGCAGCAATAGATGGCCACGGGCATTGTGATATGCTCTGCGGTGGTGGCAGCAGTGATCTGTTAAAAGCAATGTCGGTCTTATCTGCAGCCAGCTATACAGGAATTGTCAGGCAGAGACCCTCCAGTGAGTGGAATGCACGACTGACTTCTGGCCCTGAAGCTAGATAAGCCCTGCCCACCAAAAAGTTTTAAAAACAGCACCAAACCAAAGAAAAGAAAAGGGAAAAAAACTCAGTTACTTACCGGTAACATCCTTTTTAGGAATCCTTCAGCTTCACCAAGTGGAGATATTATGCTCCACCCCCTGGGAGGTACAGAGTTTAAAAGCCCTCCCTTTCCTCCCCACTTCAGTTATAGAACAGTAACCAAACTTCAACCCTTGACATCTGGGCGGGTAATAAGCAGTCAAGCTGAAGGATTCCTAAAAAGGATGTTACAGGTAAGTAACGGAGGTTTTTCCAAGTCATCCTTCAACTTGACCACGTGGAGAGGATTAGGCAAGTAATTATACCTTAGGGGTGGGATGCTGCAAGGAGTACCCTTCTACCGAAGGACTGATGTTTGCAGATAGTAGATCAAGTCTATAGTGTTTAAGGAAGGTGTGGGGCGAAAACCATATGGCATCTTTACATCTATAGAAGCCCCAGTTCTTTCTGCCCAAGATGTGCCCATTGCCCTTGTGAAGTGAGCTGACACTTCAGGGGGAGTCACTCCCTTACTAACATATGACTTTTCACTAGTCAGTTTTAACCATCTAGCAATAGTAGCCCTTGAGGCTGCTGAACCTTTATTTTTTCCCCTTAATGCTACTAGCATTTGCTCTGTCAAGTGCCAGTACTTTGACCTTTTCAATAATAATCAGAGCTCTTCTGCCATCAAGCAACGAAAGATCCTTCTCCTTACCAACTGCACCTGGCAGCGTTGGAGGAACTCTCTCTTGCTACGTGTTATCAGAAGTTGCTATCTTAGGCAAAAAAATAAACGGACTGGGTCTAGAATTATTTTATCTTGGAGTATAGCCCAATAAAATTCCTATACTTAATTATGCTTGAATTCATTAACCCTTTTTGTTACTAGGGTTAGAGTTAAGATCAGCCTAGGACTAGAGAAAGCCTAGGGTTAGAGGTAGCCTAGGGTTAGAGATATTCATTCTGTCCAAGTTTTTGATCCCGAACAAACTGATAATGCAGGAGTCTTCATGGTACTTACATCCTGTTCCTTTTCGAATCTTTTTAGCAACAAATCTAGCATTACAACTATATCTTTTACCTTCAGATTGTGAAGCTCCCAAAAGAAGAAAACTTCTTTCCGTAACTTTTCCTTGTATATAACTTAATATTTAGCAGAATATTTCTATCCCTCTCGGGGAACACCCTCTTTCATCCACATGGGGCCCTTTCAGGATCCATGCTGTCATTCGAATACTTGCTGGATTTGGATGCAGTACTGACTTCTGATGTATGATGTCTACAAGTTCCGGCAGATTCCGAGGACCTCTTATCCCCATCCTGGTTGATTCTGCACACCACACTCTTCTTGGCCAATAAGGTGCCAAGAGTATCCTATTTGCTTTCTCCTCGGCCGCCTTCCATATCACCTGCGGCAGGATTCTGAAGGGTGAAAAAGCATAGGCAAGATGAAAGTTCCATTTTTGAGGAAGCGCATTTCTTGCTACCGCTCCCTCCTTCCTCACTAGAGAGAAGAACTTTTTACATTCTCTTTTGTTTGTAAACAGGTCTATTTGAGGTTGTCCCCCAAGTACTCGTGCTCAAACTGAATATGTCTTACTTCATACACCACTCTGTTTGATGCACTTTACCTCAACTTAGAGCGTTTGCTGTTAAGGAATCTACCCATTTCTGTAAAGGAATTAACAGACCTATCACTAGTGTGATCCATGTCTTTGACCTTGTTCCCCCTTGAAAGTTTAGGTAGGCTACTGCTGTAATATGGTCTGACCTAATCTGCACCTCTTCCCCTCCCCCTCTTTCCTTCTGGAAGAAGTTTAGTGCTGGTTTTACTGGTATAAGCTCCATGACATTTGAGGACTTCCTTGCTATTTCTTTTGGCCATTTCCCTTGGTAAGTCTCCTGGTATGGCCCCCAGCCCCACTGCTTTTAGTACTACTGGGTTGGACTGTCTCCATTCTCTGGCCCTTGTAAGTTTTTGGCCTCTGTCTGCCAGAGAATATCTTTTAGGACTTCTGAGATTGACTTCACCAACTGATCATTGACCTCTGCTCTTTGTTCCACTTTAGTAGCAGTAATTCCTGCAGAGCCCTTAAGTGTACTGCTGGAATGGTTAAAGTCATTAGTCCTAGCACCTTTATTATTGCTTCTAGGGATTATCTTGGCTCTTTTGCCAGTAAACCACCTCCTTCACTATCCTTAGTGACTTTACTTCAGGAAAAAATATTTTCCTCTGGGTGCTGTTTATTAAGGAACCCAGAAATTTGCACTGCTGCAAGAGAATTAGACTGGACCTCTCCAGGTTAAAAACACATTCCAGATCCCAATTGTATTAGTTTGGGGTAACCTCTACACCCCCTGCCAAAAAGCCCAACAGAGACTCACTATTGCACTCAAACAATCAATTTATAAATCCATTTTATTGTAGCATATTGTTTAAAACCAATTTAAAAACAATTTTACTGAACCATATGCATGGTAAGCCACCAGGGGGCGCACTCCCTCATTAACAATACAATCTCATATACATATAAGTAATTTCAAAGTGATTCTGTGCTAATCTATCAATAAATTCATATATATACAACTATTCTAAAACTTAATATACAATTCACAATTAATATCCTCACCCTAATAAAGTGCCAGTGCTTCCATCACAAATAGTCCCTTGTGCAAAATATTTAAGCCCATTCACAAAGAGCAAGGGCACACAGACAACACACAACAAACAAGTGCTTACTGTTAGTATGGTGACAGGCAGGCCCCCCTCAGGCGCAGACCAACGCGTTTCGAGCCCCCAATGGGCTCTTGCTCACGGTCAGTATACTCCTGGGCTGGGGTCACGGGAGAGCCTCAAGGTACACGTCCACCCGCCGCCATGCCGCAGCCACGCCCCCCCTCACCATCCTTAAGGGCAGTGGTCTCAGCAGACTGCACCATAGCCGTGCTGGAGGGCCCTAGCACAGGGGTATCGACGTCAGGAAGAACCGACCAAAGCTTCACCAATTCTGGCGGAAAGGGATAACGTTTCTCCCAACTGGAAGGAATTCCAGTTAACCGCGTGGGATGTTCCCATTCCTTAAGCACAACCCTCTCAAAGTGGTGTTGTCTGGGAAAAAACCAAACGCGGCTGAGGCACATTAAACAACTGACCCTTTGGCAGGGTGACGGCCACAGGCGGATCTAAATTCAACATTTCAAACATTTGAGCCAGAATGGAGGGGGTGTCAAGGGAAACCCCCACAGACAAATCGCCAATAGCATCAACCTCAAGCTGATCTGCAGGCTCATTTGACTCCACCAGGAATTCTCCCTCCTCGTCCAGGGAGCAATCGGACCAATCTACAGGCTCACATACTTCATCCTGTGAAGCCAGAGGTACAGGAGAAAGGTGCTTCCGTTTCGCAGTGGCCATTAACCCTGCTTTAACGGAAATTATTTTCTCGAGGTTGGCTAACCGTGCAGACACCTCGGATTGCGAATCCCCACCTTTGACAATGTCACACGGGGTCCGGAACAGGGAGGGAGGGGTAGGGGATGATGGAAGTTGCGAAGAGCCAGCAGCCGGAGCAACGGACTGACGCGCAATATTCTGCCTTGCACAAGGAATGCATACAATAACATCATCGCCTGGGAGCGGAACCCACAGCCTCCACACAACCTAGATGGCCCTGAAGAACCATTTCCGGTATTATCGGAAGCCTCCATATGGTAATTTATGGTATTCGCAAAATCCTGGGTTTAAGGCATAAGCCACCCGGGATGCCCCTTTATGTTAATGTCCCGAGAGGGAGGATTTAATTTATAATAAAGGTCCCCTTAAAATAATTGTATAAATATATATATATATATTTTTTTTTTAATATATATATATGTATATATATATATAAATATATAAATATGTCCCAATTTGGAGAAAAAGAAAGGACTAGCCAGGCAAAATAGAACCGGGAGGCCACTGCATTGAGGGAATCCCAGGATCTGTGGGGGAAGAAACAAACCAACAGTAAGACCCCCAGAAACCAATGGCAACATGCAATACAACATTCATACACAGCACCAGAGTGCTTTGAAGAGGCAAAGAAAACTGGCCTCTGATTTTCCTCCTTTTTTTTTTTTTTTTTTTTAAAATAAAGTCAGACACAATAAAAAATAGACGGCCCCACGCCAGGTGAGGCCGCTTACCTGCCCAAGTAAGGCTAAGCACCCGACCAATAGAAGTGGTGGAAGACAGGCAGCAATGCCAGCGAAGGCGGCAGTGGCAGCAGTGGGAGCAGTAGCGGCAGAGCTCGCAGAAGCGGAAGAAGCGGCGGAGCGGGCAGCAGCAGCAGCACACATATGCGGCTGAGAGCCCCGCACGCGTCGTCCTGATAACAGGAAGGAAGTGCGGCTGGGGCCGGTAAGATGACGCGCCGTCGGAACCACGCCCCCACCCCTGACGTCATCCGGGCCCCGCCCCCCCCCCACCGAATTTGAACAGTGCGGCCCGCCGAACGGCGGTGCCAAGGCAACCAGAGGGCTAACAAAGCCCTCAGTAAAAGGAGAAGGGGGAACAGGAGTTCCTAGGCAGCCTGTGCTGCCCCCAAATACTAACACGCGGCCCGCCAAGCGGCGGCCGTTTTAAACAAAGGAGACAAGGGGAGGGGGGAGGGGGAGCTGAATAACCTGAGAAAGGCGCAGGCAGCCACAGGCAAGCCTGACACCATTCAGCCCGCCCCGGCCACCCCTAAAGCTGACCCAAAGCTCTGGCCCTACAGGCCAGCAGCAGCAGCCCGCATAACAGAGACTGCCATATAAGGAGGAATCTTAGTCAGGCCACACGCACCCTCGCTTGCGGTGCAGCCTGACAAACGTTAAAATAAGCAAACACATGAAATAAACATACAGTAAACCATACACACAATACACATCCCTCTACCCCCCCCCCATAGTGAAGGGAGAAGGGACCGAAACGGGAGAGCAAGGGGCCAAGGGGACCCTCGGGACAGGGGCATCCCACATCCGGATCACCATGCCGGATAGCCGCATTGCCCCCAAAACAGGGGGTCGAGCGGAGGAGATAAGCTCCTAGGCACCTATAGTGCCGTCTACCAATTGCCCAGTGAGCAGCCTAGGCTGGGAGGCTTCCATTCCACCACAAAGGTAACAAACAATCAAAACCGGGCAGAAATAGACCAAAAGGGGGTGCCGGGGTAAGACCCCGGCTACCTGCAAACAGGAGACTTCAATCTTCTGTCTTGTCGTCATGCAGAGAGAAAAAAACACTGGTGATAAATGGGAGGTACCAGGTATATATAGGCCAGAAGGGGGCTTGTTACAAGACTTCCTCTCTGCAACAGCGTCACCTGGTGGTGAGTAACCCAATCGTGAAGAATATTAAAGGTGAAGCGGGGTGTGTGGCACACCAAGAATAATAAATACGAAAATTGAATATAAAAAAAATCTTTTTACAACAGTCAAGAGTCTCTATTGTAGAACCAGAGAATATTGACAGTAGGGGCTGTCACGGACCGGGTGGAGCGGACTCGGGTGTGGATCCGCTTTAACTGTGGAACCGATGGCGGGTACCGTGTCAGGGGAGCGGAGTCTAAGAGGCCACCGGTATTCACCAGAGCCCACCGCAAGGCAGGTTGGTCTTGTGCGGCGAGTGACCCCCAGGTCGCTACCCCCTAACAGCGACCCAGGCAGAGGTCGGTACACGGGTGAGCAATCCAAGAATGTCTGACTTTCAACAAGCTTGGGGAGACCAAGATCCGGCACTGAAGGAAGGAAGTGCCTGTTTAAATAGGGGAAGATGATGCAGGATTGGATGACAAACACCAATCAGTGCTGTAAAGGCCCTTTAAATCTCAGGGATCCTGTGCGCTCGCCCTCTAGTGGACGGAGACGTGTGCGCACCTGACCATGCAAGGAGGAAGTATTGGGGGAAGGGCGGCAGCTGGAAGCAGCCCTGAGGGAAGATGGATGACGGCTGCCTGCAGCCATGGAGGTAGGTGAAATGCTGTGAGACGGGCGTGCAGTGCTCGCCCTAACAGTACCCCCCCCCTTGGGTCTCCCCTTCTTCTTGGGACCAAGAAAATCTGAGATGAGACTACAGTCTAGAATATTCTCTTCGGGCTCCCAAGATCTTTCTTCAGGTCCACAGCCTTCCCAGTCGACCAAGAAATATCTTTTTCCTCTGGAGAGCTTAGAAGCCAGAATCTCCTTCACTGAAAAGGTATCCTCGGTGCCCGAGATTGGGGCAGGCACCAAAGTTTTAGGAGAGAATCGATTGACAATAACTGGCTTCAACAGAGAGACGTGAAAAGAATTGGGAATTCGCAGTGAAGTCGGTAGGTGAAGCTTATAGCAAACTGGATTGATCTGTTGTTTGATCTTGTATGGCCCCAAGTAACGGGGGCCCAATTTGTAGCTAGGAATTTTGAAGCGGATGTATTTGGCCGACAGCCACACCTTATCTCCTGGAGAATAAACAGGCGGAGCTCTTCTCCTTTTATCAGCGCTAACCTTCATGCGGGCGGAAGCTTGACAAAGGGAACGCTGTGTTTCTTGCCAGATGGTGGAGAAATCCTGTGTGAGATTGTCCACGGCGGGCACTCCGGAGGACGTGGATAAAGGCAAAGGCGGAAGGAGTTGACGGCCGTACACCACCAAAAACGGGGACTTCCTTGTGGACTCAGAATCCTTAAAATTATACGAGAATTCCGCCCAAGGCAACAGATCGACCCAATCGTCTTGACGCGCTGAAACAAAATGGCGAAGATAATGCCCGAGAATCTGGTTGACTCTTTCCACCTGGCCGTTAGACTGGGGATGATAAGCGGAGGAAAAGTCCAGTTTAATTTTCATTTGTTTACAAAGAGCTCTCCAGAACTTGGACACAAACTGCACACCTCTGTCAGACACAATATGTGTAGGTAGACCATGAAGTCGAAAGATATGCTTCAGGAAGTATTTTGCCAACAGAGGAGCTGACGGGAGGCCGGGCAAAGGAACAAAATGCGCCATCTTAGAAAACCTATCCACTACCACCCAAATTACAGTATTGCTATGCGAAGAAGGGAGGTCGGTAATAAAGTCCATAGCAATGTGTGTCCATGGGGTATCCGGAATAGGAAGTGGGTGGAGTAGGCCAGCAGGTCTTTGGCGAGGGGTTTTGTCGCGAGCGCAGGTGGTACAGGCCTGAACGAATTCGGTCACATCCTTTTCAAAAGAAGGCCACCAATAATATCGAGAAATGATAGAACAAGACTTCCTGATACCGGCATGGCTGGCTACATGGGAA
Source organism: Gastrophryne carolinensis (assembly GCA_027917425.1). Taxonomy (NCBI): domain Eukaryota; kingdom Metazoa; phylum Chordata; class Amphibia; order Anura; family Microhylidae; genus Gastrophryne; species Gastrophryne carolinensis. The sequence continues at coordinate 126,165,077 of CM051243.1, read as the reverse complement.
GAATGCCCCCATTCTAATATTTTGCGACGTTGGCGGGCTGGCACAAAGGTCTTTCCCGGCGGTGCTTGTACAAGAGTAGCGGGGGCAGAGTGGACAAGGCGTTCAGGCGGGATGATATGTTGTGGAGTAGATTCAACACCAGAGATGTCAGAGGACCTTGTCGTGGATTCAATCGCTGGGCAGTTTCTAAATAAGATAGATTTTTGTGATCAGTATAGATGGATACTTGATGGGCAGAACCTTCTAAGAGGTGTCTCCACTCCTCCAACGCCAACTTGATGGCGAGTAACTCCCGATCTCCGATGGAGTAATTCCTCTCCGCTGGCGAAAAGGTCTTCGAAAAGAACCCGCAGGTGAGAATTCTGCCAGTAGACGATTTTTGAGTGAGCACCGCTCCGGCTCCAATGGAGGAGGCATCTACTTCTAGGGCGAAAGGCCGAGATGGATCTGGCCTAGACAACACTGGTGCAGAGGACAAGGCCTTTTTTAGAGCAGTGAAGGCCTCTTCCGCCTGAGGAGGCCAAGACTTCGAATTGGCGCTCTTCTTTGTGAGGGTCACAATAGGCGCCACTACAGTGGAAAAGTGAGGAATAAACTGCCGATAGTAATTGGCGAAGCCCAGAAAACGTTGAATAGCTCGCAGGCCAATAGGACGGGCCCAATCCAGAACTGCTTTCAACTTGCTGGGGTCCATCTGAAGGCCACGAGCTGAGACAATATATCCAAGAAAGGGTAAGGCGGTTTGATCAAATAGACACTTCTCCAGCTTGGCGTAAAGATGGTGTTGACGGAGACGAGACAGGACTTGCCGGACATGACGGTGATGTTCTTCTAGATTAGATGAAAAGATGAGTATATCATCCAAATATACAACAACACAGGAGTAAAGCAAGTCCCGAAAAATGTCATTTACGTATTCCTGGAATACAGCGGGTGCATTGCAGAGACCAAAGGGCATCACTAAATATTCGAAGTGGCCATCGCGGGTATTGAAGGCGGTCTTCCATTCATCGCCCTTGCGTATACGTATCAAATTATAGGCTCCCCTCAGGTCAAGCTTGGTGAAGACCCTGGCCCCACACAGTCGGTCAAATAATTCGGCAATCAAGGGCAAAGGGTAGCGATTTTTAACGGTAATCTTATTGAGGCCGCGGTAATCAATACAAGGGCGAAGAGAACCATCTTTTTTCGCCACAAAGAAGAACCCCGCGCCTGCTGGAGAGGAAGACTTCCGTATGAACCCTTTATGAAGATTTTCTCGAATATACTCCGACATGGCTTGAGTCTCAGGAGCCGAGAGAGGGTAAATTCGGCCACGAGGAGGAGTGGTACCCGGTAGGAGGTCTATAGGGCAATCGTAGGGGCGATGAGGCGGAAGTACCTCCGCTTGTTTCTTGCAGAATACATCAGCATAGGTCTGGTAGATCTCAGGCAAGCCAGGTAATGGTGCTGAAGCAGGAATGGGTCGAACAGGAACAGACTTCAAGCACCTCTTAAAGCACGCTGCACCCCAAGTTTTGATATCACCGGTGGTCCAGTCAAGCGTGGGACCATGACGTTGGAGCCAAGGAAGGCCTAGAAGAATCTGAGAGGTGCAATTAGGGAGGACGTAGAACTCAACATTCTCTTGATGGAAGAGTCCAATTTTTAATTGGAGGGGAACGGTGCGATAGCGCACAGTACAGTCCAGCCTATCACCATTGTCTGAGGCGATAAATAAGGGTGTAGCAAGGCGATTCACAGGGATATTATGTTTATTGATCAAGGCAGCCTCTATAAAGTTCCCTGCAGAACCAGAGTCCAAAAAGGTGGTTAAATTCAGGGAGGTGGAAGGTGAGATGGAAAGTTGAACAGGAACAGTGAGCCGTGGAGAGGAAGCACATACACCCAGGGACGCCTCTCCCACCGCCACTAGGTGCGCCCGTTTCCCTGACGTGGAGGGCAAATAGGACAGTCCTTCAAAAAATGCTCAGAACAACCGCAGTACAGACAAAGGTTCTCGTTCCTTCTGCGAGTTCTCTCCAATTGGGTCAAACGGAATCGATCGACCTGCATGGCCTCCTCACTGGGAGGTACATGTGCAGACAAAGGGTTTTGAAATACTAGAGCCAAACGGGATGCCCTCCTAGGGCGCTGAGAGTCTCTTTCTTGGCGGAATTCTTCACGCCTCTCAGCAAAGCGCACATCAATGCATGTGGCCAGATGGATGAGTTCAGTAAGAGATGAAGGCAAGTCACGAGCCGCAAGAGCATCCTTAATTTTACTAGAAAGTCCTTTCTTGAAGCAGGCACACAAGGCCTCATTGTTCCAAGACAATTCGGAGGCAAGAGTGCGGAACCGAATGGCGTATTCACCAACGGACAACTCGCCCTGGAACAAGTTCAAATGGGACGATTCAGCAGATGAAGCCCGGGCAGGTTCCTCAAAGACCTGGCGAAACTCTGAGACAAAGGTGTTAATACTGGAAGAGACAGGGTCATTGCGATCCCACAAGGGAGTGGCCCAGGCCAAAGCCTTTCCAGAAAGCAAACTGATGACAAAGGCCACCTTAGCTCGTTCAGTGGGAAATTGATCCGCCAACAACTCCAAGTGCAGGGAACATTGGGCAAGGAACCCTCGGCATAACTTGGCATCCCTATCATATTTAGCCGGCAAGGAGAGACGGATTCTGGCAGAAGATGTTACCGGGGGCTGTGGCGGTAATGCTGGAGCCGGTGATGGAACTTGCTGTTGCTGAATCGTTAAAAATTGCTGCATCATGGTAGAGAGTTGATTAATCTGGCGGGACTGCATAGCCGCTATAGCAGGCAATTCAGTGGCATCCGGCAGCGGTACCTCAGCGGGATCCATGGCCGGATCTTACTGTCACGGACCGGGTGGAGCGGACTCGGGTGTGGATCCACTTTAACTGTGGAACCGATGGCGGGTACCGTGTCAGGGGAGCGGAGTCTAAGAGGCCACCGGTATTCACCAGAGCCCACCGCAAGGCAGGTTGGTCTTGTGCGGCGAGTGACCCCAGGTCGCTACCCCCTAACAGCGGCCCAGTCCCACAGTCAGCCGAGGTTCAGTGAGGTACACAAGTGGCAGGCAAAAAGGCGTAGTAGTACAGGCAGAGATTGGGGCTGGCAGCACAGGTTCGCGGTAAAGGTGAGTAGCCGAGGTCGGGGCAGGCAGCAAAGGTTCAGAGTCGGGGACAGGCAGGGGTCGGTACACGGGTGAGCAATCCAAGAATGTCTGACTTTCAACAAGCATGGAGAGACCAAGATCCGGCACTGAAGGAAGGAAGTGCCTGTTTAAATAGGGGAAGATGATGCAGGATTGGATGACAAACACCAATCAGTGCTGTAAAGGCCCTTTAAATCTCAGGGATCCTGTGCGCTCGCCCTCTAGTGGACGGAGACGTGTGCGCACCTGACCATGCAAGGAGGAAGTATTGGGGGAAGGGCGGCAGCTAGAAGCAGCCCTGAGGGAAGATGGATGACGGCTGCATGCAGCCATGGAGGTAGGTGAAATGCTGTGAGATGGGCGTGCAGCGCTCGCCCTAACAGGGGCATTGCGGACACGCAGGCCATTGAGGGCCCGGGTACAAGACCCCAGTCAGTTCTCGTATACTGCTTTGAGGAACAAATCAGTTTTCAACCCAAATATTCCTTCCAATTCCCATCTGGAAGTTTTCAAAAAGCTTGTTACTAGGGACCTGAAAAATATTAATATTAAGGGCAATCGCAGTCATGGTTCACTGGCATTTTCAAAAGGACTAAAGGCACTAGAAAGGAACCATGACTTGGTTATTAAGCCAGCCGATAAGGGTGGGGGTTTAGTCGTTCTAGATAAGACCGACTACATACAAGAAATGAACAGATTTTTATCTGATTCTGACACGTACTCCTGCCTTAAGGGAGATCCTACTGGAGAGTACTTGAAAGCCCTCCAGGCACTCCTATCTAAGGGGGAGAATACTGGGGTTCTAAGTAATAAAGAATATGAATACTTGAACATCAGATCACCTATAATTCTCACCATTTATCAGCTCCTTAAGATTCATAAGAGCTTAATCAAGCCCCCCGGGCACCTTATCGTAAGCGGGATCGACTCGATCACATGCAGATTGGGCGAGTACGTGGATGTCTTTTTACAGCCCCTTGTACAGAGCCTACCTGCCTATCTACGGGACTCAGGTGAGGTGTTGCGGTTAGTTGGAACCCAACAAGTCTCGGGAGACTCCCTTCTGGCTACAGCAGACCTTACGTCGCTTTACACCGTCATTCCCCATAAAGGGGGGGTTGGTGCGGTCTTACACTTTCTCAACCAGGATTCGACTATCCAACAGATCCAGATAGACTTCATTATTGAATGCCTTATCTTTGTGCTGAACCATAATTATGTTTGGTTCAGCTGTAATTTTTACCTGCAAATTAAGGGTGTGGCCATGGGGGCAAAGTTTGCCCCCAGTATGGCCAACCTTTAAGTAGGTTTGTGGGAGGCCAAATTCATCTTCGATCAGATAAGACCCTCCTTGAAATTGTGGAAGCGTTACATAGATGACGTTCTCATTATCTGGGAGGGTACTGAGGCATCCTTACGGGAGTTCTTAGAGGAAGTAAATGCTAACGAATGTAATTTAGAATTTACAGCTGAGATTAATGCCTGTGTGGTCAATTTCCTCGATCTGACCATCAAAAGAGAAAATTACCTAATGACCACTCTTACATACTTTAAGGCTACAGACCGCAATGGCTACGTGCCCTACAGTAGTTGCCATCACCTAATTGGCTAAAAGCTATTCCACATGGCCAATTTTAGCGGTTGAGACGTAAATGTAGCCATTTGGAGGATTTCGAGAGACAGGCATGTTGTCTTAAACAGAGGCTCATAGAAAAAAGGCTATAACACTGAGGAGGTGGATTGCCAATATGAATTGGCCAAACATACTGAGCATGAATTGATGTTGGACCCTACGAGTAAGAGGGCCAAAACTAATAATGGTGAGATGGCCTTTATTACAGGCTATAGTGTACAATACCGACAAGTGCAACAGGCCTTGAACAAGCATTGGCACATATTAAATGAAGACCCTATTTTGCGTCCCAAATTACCAGAAAAACCGGCATTCATCTTTCGCAGGGCACCTTGCCTGAGAGATAGGCTTACGAGGAGCTTTATTGACCCCCCGAGGCCAGTAGCAATGATTAACACCCCTTTGAAAGGGTTTCATAGGTGTGGCACCTGCTACGGGTGTAAAACCACACAGCTTACTACAAAGTCCCAAAAATCGTTCAAAGATGTAAGGACAGGTAAAGAGCTGGAAATTTCAGAACTAATCACCTGTAGTACATGTGGTATATCTATTGTGGCACCGATGCAATTTTTTGCATGTGGGACGCACCACTAGAGAATTGAAAATCAGGATTCCAGAACACATGTATAATATAAGGCGTGGTTTCGAAGCACATAGTCTATCATCTCATTTCAAAGCAGTTCATTCTTCAAATCCATCCCTATTGTCCTTTATTGGACTAGACAAAGTGAAAAGTCATTGGTGGGGGACTCACAGTGAGGGAACTCTCCAAACGTGAGGGATATTGGATACATTTTCTAAATACTCTATCACCCAGAGGACTTAATATAGAGTTCGATTTTAACTGTTTTTTAGACACTTCATGATGATTGATTACATGTGACATTCCATTTATCTTTAAGTGTGGTCTTTGTAAAGTGACTCTTATGGCAAATGGTTCACAGGAGTTCCTGTTGTATTATAAAACAATGTTTTTCTTCCTTGCAGTTATACTTTCCCCTGAGTATTACTAACATAATATTGCCAGCAGCTTCGATATCGACGGTCCCTTCTCTACTTATTCTGCGGCTCTTACGCAGGTAGCGTGGAGTTGCGCTGTTTACTTAGTCTGTCTCTATTTTTGGGAGCAGCCACCGTCGTTAACAGCGGCCGGGGCGTGACTCCCCAATTGATGTAACAGGACGTTCTCGTTCTTGGTATACGGAAGTAATCTTTCCAGGCTAGCACCCTTGCCTCGGTTTGGGTTACACTTCACGTGCTTTCCTCCTGTGTTCGCTTATTCAGCGAATAAGCCTTGGAACTACTGGGTCGCTCATTACTACACACGCCTATTTTTACTGCTATTGGCCAATTTATGAAGAGGGCATTCCTATTGGATCACAATCACGTAAGCGTGACTTCCCCCCCTCGCCATCTATTTTAAAATTTTGTACTGCTCGTTCTTCCACTATACCCTGGTCAAAGCTGCTAATTCAGCAGCGAAACGCGTTGCGATTTTACTTACCCACTTCTAACAGAGCGGGAGCTGCTATGCTTTTATAACGGAGGAAGTCGGGTGTACCGTGCGGTGAGACTCACTGCCTTTTATTGCTGTTTTGGAGATGCCTAACTTTTACCTATTTTTGTGAGTGCATTGTATTAGATTTTAACTCATATTAAATCATGTTTTAGAATTATTGCACTCTCTCTGCTTCTCTGTTCTCTTTGCATGCCTACTGCTTGCTATTGCATGGGATTCACATCGTGAGAACCTGTTTATGTATACCCCCTAAGAAGATTTGCTGTGGGGTGTTGGATCCATCCTTTGGGAATTTGTGATCAAACTTGTTGCCGCTGGAGATTGGGCTGCTTCTTGCTTATATGCCATCCAATTTTAAACTTCTGGTAAGAGCATGAGCTAGTTGGTGGTGGTATCACTTGCTGATTGTATGCACCGCGGGACGCCATGACTGGACATTTTACAGTTTGATTGAACAGACTGCCATTTATGAGCTCTGTGTTTTTTATTGTTTTAATGTTATCTAAGTGTTGTCCAACAATCTTCTATCCTACAAAGAATGGAACACAGTATATATATATATATATATATATATATATATATATATATATATATATATATATATATATATTCTTTGAACTACTGTTCCCAGATCAGTCTTTAGCCCGATTGCCCGGACACCGGACCCTAATCTGATGATTTTTTGACAAGCATGTGTTAGATAAAACATGGCTCTGTATAATGTTGGGAGAACCTCCAATTTTCTAGATGAGGAACTCATCTTGATTTTGTTTATCCACTTAGACATACTTCTCCAAACCACACCCGAAGTCCTTGTTGATTTATTTGGATAGTGGTTGTGGGAGGTTTTTGAGTATTAAAATTATTAAATAACTCCCTTGACCTGGCTCTCTGTGATGGCATTAGCTATATATGCAATAGCAAGAGACCATTGATAATGGCTTGATTCTGTTCAGTCCTTGTTTCAGAATCTGACTTCTCTAAAACATAATTTTAACAAATGCATGTTTTAGACAGACCCCTTATTAAAAGGTTATATCCATATATGCATAATCGTATACATACATATATAACTCCAAGGACTGACATAATATATACATATATATATATATATATATATATATATATATCCAATACCAAATCTGTACATGTGTATGTGTATACTGCAGTACCTTTGTATTATACACATATATATATATATATATATCATATATAGACAACCTTAGTACACATCTCTATATGTATAATAATCATGAAACAGTGAACCTTGCGGTCCTACCGCTTGCTGGTTTCCATCGGCCGTGTCCGACCCAAACCTGCAGCATCTGTTTCAGCGTTGGTGGGGTTTGTGCCGCTGTCCTTCCTTTTCCAGCTGATCCGATGCTATCCTCACCCGATCAGTGAACCATGTTGGCTTCTACTTCCTGTTTCCTGCCGACAACAGGAAGTGATGGCCGATGATGTCAGAGACACACCTCCAAGTTTAAAATAATGGAGGGAAATAGTTTGCAACAAGCGAACTATGTATAACTAGCGCAACCGTTCCTCAGGTATTACTCTCAGATCACCTCCATAATGGAGCAGGATTTTAAAAGTGAAAATAGCACTGTCTGTGCCTTTTCCAGTAACTATGAGGGATATAGCCCCAGGTGCATTCAGTCTCCAACAGGGTCTCCTGTGGGTTATATTTGGTGCAGCTGGCTAACTCCAAACTATGGAGGGTATAAAACAATAGCCCATGACTAAGTCGGATACCGACGAAACGCGTTGGGTGGGGTTAGTTTAACTGCGTCATCACGTTGAGTGAGTCAGGAGAGCAGCTCTGCATTGTTTTCTTCCGTATCCCGCGGCCGAGGGAACGGTGCACGGAGCTGCGTGAAGACTGGTAATAACAAACTATTGCTTTACAAGAGTGAAGTATTTTCATTTGCCTCAGCGCATTGGATGGATTGAGGTATATGCCCTGTTTATATTCGCACTTTGGTGAGCATAATAAATACGGGCAGGTGGCCCCTCATTTTTTAAAATGGTTTTATGCTATGTAGTTTTCTCCTTTTTCTTTTCATTCATTAATGTTCCATGTGAGCAACGTGTGATTATAATTAATGGAATAGAGTCCCTCAAGAGGACCTATACTATATAGCCGGAACGTGCAATAATTTGTGCCAAACTTGGGCATTATCGTTATTATACAAGGAGACGCTGTCCTTCAGGAGGACCTAAACTTGATTTCTACTTTTGTGAAACCCTCTGGTACGTGATTTAAGAATAGTCTTGGTGCTGGGATTCAATATGTTCCTTCCTTGTAAGCACTGGAGGTGATACCCTATGCAAGAGACAATTTGTGCGATATAGTACATCCCCGCAGAGTTTCTAGTCTGTTATCTTAACAGAATCCTTGCTTATATAAAACAATAAACTAAAACAATAAACTGGCCGTTTACTAAGAAACATCAGCACACACTCTGTCCCCAAGGTTTCCCAGGGAGGAAACACATAGAACTGAAGTGGGGAGGAAGGGGTGGGGATTTTAAACTCTGTTCCTGTTTTGTGTTTCCTCCCAGGGGGTGGAGCATAATATCTCCACGTGGTCAAGCTGAAGGATGACTTGGAAAGACACAGCGAAACTCAATCAGTGCTCTGTTACTACATTCCCTTTAGGGATGAGCGAATCGATCCGGACGAACCCGAATTCGTTCCGAATTTCATAAAAAATTCGATTCTGAACGAATCCGAATTTCTCCGTGATTCGATCGATCGAAGTCTTCCTTTAAACTACTTCAATTACAGGCATTGTAAAATTGTGGATGGACATGTCAGGACATATCCCCTGGGGCAAGTTACCATGGGAAGGTCACATGCAGCCTATCAGCAGCCCCGGTGACGTCACAGCGCTATATAAAGCGGTGGCCATCTTCCTTTTGTGCATTTGAAAATTGCATTCGTGAGAGAAAGGTGGCTGCTGCAGCTAGGGAGAGAGAGTTAGACAGGCAGGAGACAGGCAGAAAGACTCAGCAAGTCAGGGAGAGGCAGGGAGAGTCAGTTATACTAAGCAGGCCTGTGTCAGCCTGAGTTTTACTAATTGCTTTAGGTGTGCATTGAATTCTGTCTGCTGAAATTAAACCCACCGCTGCCTGGGGTATCCCAAAATCTCAGCTACCCACTCCGCCAGTTATACTAAGCAGGCCTGTGTCAGCCTGAGTTTTACTAATTGCTTTAGGTGTGCATTGAATTCTGTCTGTTCAAATTACACTGGGGACTGGGGTATCCCAAAATCTCAGCTACCCACCCCGCCAGTTATACTAAACAGGCCTGTGTCAGCCTGAGTTTTACTAATTGCTTTAGGTGTGCATTGAATTCTGTCTGTTCAAATTACACTGGGGAATCCCAAAATCTCAACTACCCACCCCGCAATTTATACTAAGCAGGCCTGTTTCAGCCTGAGTTTTACTAATTGCTTTAGGTGTGCATTGAATTCTGTCTGTTCAAATTACACTGGGGACTGGGGTATCCCAAAATCTCAACTACCCATCCCGCAAGTTATACTAAGCAGGCCTGTGTCAGCCTGAGTTTTACTAATTGCTTTAGCAGGGAGGAATTCAGTTAATATGGATTTCTCCCTGTGAAGTGTTCTAAAGAGAGGCTGGCTGCTTCCCAGGTGAGTAGCTCTCAGATATTTGTCTGCATTGCATGTCCCAACTTTGGGGACTCAGAATTAAGAGTAGGGACCACACTAAACACAGAGTGCCTTGCCGGGGCAGTGTGGCTTCCACATGTATCTGCAGATATATGCAACCAAATCTCTGTCTTTCCACATAGCTAGACATGTTTGTTGCTTGATATTTAGTTGATGAGAGGGTTAAATTGGGCGGTAAATTAGTTCCCAGGCCCTGAATAATAATAATAATAATTTTGTTTAAATAATAGTGATTGAGCTGCTCCCACCCCCCTTTATTCATTTGAATTGCCATGAGCACAAGCAGGGAGGAATTCAGCTACTATGGATTTCTCCCTGTGAAGTGTTCTAAAGGGAGGCTGGCTGCTTCCCAGGTGAGTAGCTCTCAGATATTTGTCTGCATTGCATGTCCCAACTTTGGGGACTCAGAATTAAGAGTAGGGACCACACTAAACACAGAGTGCCTTGCCGGGGCAGTGTGGCTTCCTCATGTATCTGCAGATATATGCAACCAAATCTCTGTCTTTCCACATAGCTAGACATGTTTGTTGCTTGATATTTAGTTGATGAGAGGGTTAAATTGGGCGGTAAATTAGTTCCCAGGCCCTGAATATTAATAACTTTGTATAAATAAAAGTGATTGAGCTGCTCCCACCCCCCATTATTCATTTTAATTGCTTTAGGTGTGCATTGAATTCTGTCTGTTCAAATTACACCCACCGCTGCCTGGGGTATCCCAAAATCTCAGCAACCCACCCCGCCAGATATACTAAACAGGCCTGTGTCAGCCTGAGTTTTACTAATTGCTTTAGGTGTGCATTGAATTCTGTCTGTTCAAATTACACCCACCGCTGCCTGGGGTATCCCAAAATCTCAGCTACCCACCCCGTCAGATATACTAAGCAGGCCTGTTTCAGCCTGTTTTTTGCTAATTGCTTTAGCTGTGCATTGAATTCTGTCTGTTCAAATTACACTGGGGACTGGGGTATCCCAAAATCTCAACTACAAACCCCGCAAGTTATACTAAGCAGGCATGTTTCAGCCTGTTTTTTGCTAATTGCTTTAGGTGTGCATTGAATTCTGTCTGTTCAAATTACACTGGGGACTGGGGTATCCCAAAATCTCAGCTACCCACCCCGCCAGTTCTACTAAACAGGCCTGTGTCAGCCTGAGTTTTACTAATTGCTTTAGGTGTGCATTGAATTCTGTCTGTTCAAATTACACCCACCGCTGCCTGGGGTATCCCAAAATCTCAGCTACCCACCCTGCCAGATATACTAAACAGGCCTGTGTGAGCCTGAGTTTTACTAATTGCTTTAGGTGTGCATTGAATTCTATCTGTTCAAATTACACCCAGCGCTGCCTGGGGTATCCCAAAATCTCAGCTACCCACCCCGCAAGTTATATTAAGCAGGCCTGTGTCAGCCTGAGTTTTACTAATTGCTTTAGGTGTGCATTGAATTCTGTCTGTTCAAATTACACTGGGGACTGGGGTATCCCAAAATCTCAGCTATCCACCCCGCCAGTTATACTAAACAGGCCTGTGTCAGCCTGAGTTTTACTAATTGCTTTAGGTGTGCATTGAATTCTGTCTGTTCAAATTACACTGGGGACTGGGGTATCCCAAAATCCCAACTACCCACCACGCAAGTTATACTAAGCAGGCCTGTTTCAGCCTGAGTTTTACTAATTGCTTTAGGTGTGCATTGAATTCTGGCTGTTCAAATTACACTGGGGACTGGGGTATCCCAAAAATACAATTTTGTGAGTACTCACCTGAAAAATGGATATTGTCAGTGTGCCACACACCCCGCTTCCCCTTTAATTCTTATGATCGGGTTACTCCACCAGCAGGTGGCGACGTTGCAGAGAAGTCTTGAAAACGAGCCCCTTCCAGCCTATATATACCTGGGACCTCCCACTCAACACCAGTGATTTAAAAAGCAGAAAGACAAGGTACCAGGAAATCCAACGGTAACCTCAACATAAAGAAAAGCTTCACCATATAAAGGATCCAGGATACCAAAAAGGGCGGGTGAAGCGGGGTGTGTGGCACACTGACAATATCCATTTTTCAGGTGAGTACTCACAAAATGGTATTATTCTCAGTGTGCCACACACCCCGCTTCCCCTTTAATTCTTACGATCGGGACATCCAAAAGCAGTGTCCACAAGGGACGGGTATCCGAAGGCAAAGTGAAGCATAACTTAAATGACTGCAGTCTGCAGAACTTTGCGGCCAAACACAGCATCCGCTGAGGCCCGCACATCAACCTTGTAAAACCTTGTAAAAACAGAAGACCAAGTAGCGGCCTTACAAACTTGTTCAACAGAAGCTTGGTGCTGAAAAGCCCAAGACGCTCCAACGGCGCGAGTAGAATGAGCAGTGATATGAAAAGGGGGAACATTCCCCTTAGCAGAATAGGCCGCAATAATGGCCTGACGTATCCATTTGCTAATGGAAGATTTGGCCGGAGCCAAACCCTTCCTAGGCCCACAGGGCACAACAAAAAAGGCATCAGTTTTACGAAAAGGAGAAGTAATAATCAAATAGAACTTAACACAGCGTACTACACCCAAACAATGCAAAACCCTTTCCTTGTCATTCTTAGGCTTAGGACACAGGGAGGGAAGAACAATATCCTGATTCAAATGAAAAGCAGAAACAACCTTAGGAGGAAAGTCCGGTTTGAACCGAAAGACCACTTTGTCCTGATGCCTCTCAAAGTAGGGTGCCTGGATCGACAAGGCCGCCAACTCCGAGACACGCCGAATCGAAGTGATAGCTACCAAGAAGACAATCATCTGAGTCAGGGTAGACAAAGAAATATCTTGCAAAGGCTCAAAGGGAGGAGCCTGAAGAGCAGAAATAACCAACATCAAGTCCCAAACATGGAGTAATGGTTTCCTGGGAGGCCGCACATGTGTAACCCCCTGGAAAAAAGTTTTAACTAAAGGAAGAAGCGCAAAATGCTTCTGAAAAAAGATAGATAAGGCAGAAACCTGCCCTCTCAAAGTACTCAGCTGAAGACCGGAGTCCAGCCCTGATTGTAAAAACTCCAGAATCTTGGAGACCGAAAAGACCATACAAGGCAAGGACCTTACCTCACACCAAGCGATATAGGCTTTCCAAGTCCTATAGTAGAAGAAGACCTCTTTCGGGCACCGATCAGAGTCTTAATAACCGAGAAGACCCTCCTCTTTCAAGATGGAGGCCTCAGCGGCCAAGCCATCAAAACCAGCGTTGGTAAATTGGGGTAAGACAGCCGACCCTGAGTGAGCAGATCGGCCCGAAGACGCAGAATGAGCTGATTCACTGTCAGCCAAACGATGTCTGCGCACCATACTCGTCTTGGCCATCTTGGGGCCACGAGAATGGCAGACACCCTTTCCAGAACCAGCTTCCGTACCACCCAGCCTAGCATGGGTATCGGAGGAAACAGGTACAGAAACCCCGGGTCCCCCCCGCTCAGGGATATGGCTTCCGCCGCCAGAGCCAGAGGATCCTGGGAGAACGACACAAGGATCGGGAGCCTGTAATTGTGACGAAAGGGAAACAGGACCACCTCCGGTGTCCCCCACCGGAGCGGACTGCAGACTGCCGAGAGACAAGGAACATGTGCCTTCGCCCAGGTCAGGATCAGGGACACCCCTCTGAGGGCACCCAGACTGCAAGTCCCTCCCTGATGATTGATGTAAGCAACCGCTGTTTGATTGTCCGAGCGAAGCTGAACCAGAAGGCCCAGACCCTGATGAGACAAAAGAGCAAGAACCAGATGGAAGGCTCTCAGCTCCAGAACAGACGGCCGAGGGTTGGAAAGAAGGACCCAAGCCAACTCCTGAATCAGACACCGCATTCCCAGAAAGGACACCACCCTGGCCGGAGCAGGGGAGGACCTAGGAAGGTTGAAAAACTTCAGATGCAGGACGGGGCAAGCCGACCTGTCCTTCTTGGGAGCTGCGAAGAGAATGGAGCAAAAACCGAGGCCCACCTCTAAGCGCGGCACCGGCCGGATGCCCGCCATTTCCAGGAAAAACCGTGAAGGAGGGCGAGACTCGAACTCCGGTTTGTAACCGGGCGACACCCCCTCCCAGATCTATGTGTCCGGAACCTCGCGGCCTTAAACCAGGGAGAAGTGTCGCAATCGTCCCCCCACCCGCACGGGTGAGGGCAGCCCCTCATTGCTGAGCGGGCTTAGCAGTAGGTTTGGGCTTGGCGCCCCAGGACTGACCGGGACGGCCACGACCTCTTCCCCGGGACCAACCTACACCCCGGGTAACGGGAAGGGAAGCCCCTCTGCCCGCTCTGGCACCTCGAAAGGAGGGACTAAAGGAACTCGCACCCCGAAAGGAGCGACGAGGCTTCTTGAATTGAGGCAACTTACCATCCTTGGTAACAGCATCCAATTTCTCGCCAAAAAGGCGTAAACCTAAGAAAGGTAGCGCTGTAAGCGCCCTTTTAGAGTTAAGGTCCGCCGTCCACTGGCACAGCCATATAGACAGACGAATAGCCACCAGCAATGCCGCTGTCCTGCTACTCGTCGCAAGAGCATCGTTCTGAGCAGTCAGGACAAAAGAAACAAACGACTCACACTGCTTGAGAGAACTAAACATATCACAAGCGGGATCAAGATCTGCGAGCAGATCCCTAATAATGGATCTAACTGCCAGCAGAAGAAGCGCCGAAGCACAAATTGGCCGTAGTGTCGACCCGGCACTGATAAAACCATGGCGAGCCAATTGATCAACCAGACGATCCTCACCATCCTTAATGGTAGTGGTGTCAGAAAAGTGCAACGCAGCCGAGCCAGTCAGCCCTAACACAGGGGTATCGACGTCGGGGGACACTGACCAAAGCTTCACCAAGTCCCCCGGAAAGGGATAACGCTTATCCCAATTAGGAGGAGTTCCATCCAGGCGCGCGGGTTGTTCCCATTCCTTAAGGACAACCCTCTCAAAGTGCTGTTGCCTGGGAAACACCAAACGCGGCTGGGGTACGTCAAACAACTCACCCTTTGGCAGAGGGACCACCGCAGGCGGATCCAAGACCAAAACTTTAAACATTTGAGCCAAAATGGAAGGAGTGTCAATGGACACCCCCACAGCCTGATCACCAGCAGTGTCAAACAATAGCTGGTCTGCAGGCTCATCCGACTCCTCAAGGAGTTCCCCCTCCTCATCAGGGGGACAATCGGACCAATCCAAAAATTCAGGTACCTCACCCTCCGAAGCAGGCACTGCCAGAGAAAGGTGCTTCCACTTTGCCGTAGCCTTCTGAGCCACTGAAGCGGAAATTATTTTTTCGAGGTTGGCCATTGCGCATGCACCCCGCAATGCGAATCCCCATTTTGACAATGTCACACGTGGTCCGGAATAGGTTGGGGGGGATAGGAGATGACGGAAGTTGCGAGGAGCCAGAAGCCGGAGCAACGGACTGGCGTGCAATGTTCTGCCTTGCACATGGAACGCATAATATGACATCATCGCCTGGGAGCGGAGCCCCACAACCCCCACACAGCCTGGATAGCCCCGAAGAGCCATTTCCGGTAACGTTGGAAGCCTCCATATGGTGAATTTGTGGTATTCGCAACAACCCAGGGTTTTACACATTAAGCAACCCGGGATGCCCCTTTGTAATTAAAGTCCCGGAAGTGGGAGGATTTTTGTTTTGTTTTTAAGCCTAGGAAAATCCCAATTTAGAGACTAAGACTAGCCAGGTATAACAGACCGGGAGAGCCACTGCAGTGAGGGGATCCCAGAATCTGTGGGGGAAAAGAGACCACAGTCAGTCCCCCAACCAGTATGCACCACATTCATACATAAACAACAAGGCAAACATATATGAATAGTTTAAACATCATGAAAAAAATATACATGACACATGCTATTTCAAGGCAAAGCCAGAGAGTGCATCAATAAAAAATAAGAGTATATACCTGCATAAATATATGCACATATATATATATATATATATATATATATATATATATATATATATATACACATACATATAACCACACATACACACACACATACCCAAATAAAGACATTTGACGCATACATAAGCAGAAGTGCCCCAGGAAAAAACGCTATACATGGCAGTCAATAACAAAGTACACCTCTACAGCTCAAGCCGCACTGGACCTCTTCCCCCACCGGCTTCAGCACACCTGTCTCTAATGAGACAGGGGAAGTGAAGGGCGGGCCCGGACACAGCAAAAAAGGGGGGAAATTTGAAAGTGCAACACAAAGGCCCCAGCAGCCCAAGCCACGCGCCGCCACCGCAGCGCTGCCCTGCCAAAGCACTTCCACACATAACACTAAGTAAAGCACCTCATGCAACACGCACCCCCCCCCCCATTTAGCGAAGGGAGAAGGGACCGAGCGGGAGAAGGTGGCCAAAGGGAACATCGGGACAGGGGCATCCCAAATCTGGATCACCATGCCGGATAGCCGCATTGCCCCACAAGTGGGGTCGAGCGGAGGAGATAAGCTCCTAGGCACCTAAAGTGCCATCTACCTTTGCCCAGCCAGCAGCCTAGGCTGGGAGGCTTCCGTTTAACTAGGCATAAACACCACAATAGAACTGGGCAGAAATAGACCAAAAGGGGATGCCGGGTTTGACCCCGGATACCTGCAAGCAGGAGACTTCTTTCTTCTGTCTTGTCGCTTCATGCAGAGAGAAAAAACTAGTGTTGAGTGGGAGGTCCCAGGTATATATAGGCTGGAAGGGCTCGTTTTCAAGACTTCTCTGCAACGTCGCCACCTGCTGGTGGAGTAACCCGATCGCAAGAATTAAAGGGGAAGCGGGGTGTGTGGCACACTGAGAATATCTCAACTACCCACCCCGCAAGTTATACTAAGCAGGCCTGTTTCAGCCTGTTTTTTGCTAATTGCTTTAGGTGTGCATTGAATTCTGTGTGTTCAAATTACACTGGGGACTGGGGTATCCCAAAATCTCAGCTACCCACCCCACAAGTTATACTAAGCAGGCCTGTTGCAGCCTGTTTTTTGCTAATTGCTTTAGGTGTGCATTGAATTCTGTCTGTTCAAAATACACTGGGGACTGGGGTAACCCAAAATCTCAACTACCCACCCCGCAAGTTATACTAAACAGGCCTGTTTCAGCCTGAGTTTTACTAATTGCTTTAGGTGTGCATTGAATTCTGTCCAAATTACATTGGGGACTGTGGTATCCCAAAATCTCAGCTACCCACCCCGCCAGTTATACTAAGCAGGCCTGTTTCAGCCTGTTTTTTGCTAATTGCTTTAGGTGTGCATTGAATTCTGTCTGTTCCAATTACACTGGGGACTGGGGTATCCTAAAATCTCAACTACCCACCCCACAAGTTATACTAAACAGGCCTGTTTCAGCCTGAGTTTTACTAATTGCTTTAGGTGTGCATTGAATTCTGTCTGTTCAAATTACACTGGGGACTGGGGTATCCCAAAATCTCAGCTACCCACCCCGCCAGTTATACTAAACAGGCCTGTGTCAGCCTGAGTTTTACTAATTGCTTTAGGTGTGCATTGAATTCTGTCTGTTCAAATTACACCCACCGCTGCCTGGGATATCCCAAAATCTCAGCAACCCACCCCGCCAGATATACTAAACAGGCCTGTGTCAGCCTGAGTTTTACTAATTGCTTTAGGTGTGCATTTAATTCTGTCCAAATTACATTGGGGACTGTGGTATCCCAAAATCTCAACTACCCACCCCGCCAGTTATACTAAACAGGCCTGTGTCAGCCTGAGTTTTACTAATTGCTTTAGGTGTGCATTGAATTCTGTCTGTTCAAATTACACCCACCGCTGCCTGGGGTATCCCAAAATCTCAGCTACCCACCCCGCCAGATATACTAAACAGGCCTGTGTCAGCCTGAGTTTTACTAATTGCTTTAGGTGTGCATTGAATTCTGTCTGTTCAAATTACACCCACCGCTGCCTGCGGTGTCCCAAAATCTCAACTACCCACCCCACAAGTTATACTAAGCAGGCCTGTGTCAGCCTGAGTTTTACTATTTGCTTTAGGTGTGCATTGAATTCTGTTCAAATTACACTGGGGACTGGGGTATCCCAAAATCTCAGCTACCCACCCCGCAAGTTATACTAAGCAGGCCTGTTTCAGTCTGTTTTTTGCTAATTGCTTTAGGTGTGCATTGAATTCTGTCCAAATTACACCCACCGCTGCCTGGGGTATCCCAAAATCTAAGCTACCCCCCCCCCCCGCCAGATATACTAAACAGGTCTGTGTCAGCCTGAGTTTTACTAATTGCTTTAGGTGTGCCTTGAATTCTGTCTGTTCAAATTACACTGGGGACTGGGGTATCCCAAAATCTCAACTACCCACCCCGCAAGGTATACTAAACAGGCCTGTTTTAGCCTGTTCTTTGCTAATTGCTTTAGGTGTGCATTGAATTCTGTCTGTTCAAATTACACTGGGGACTGGGGTATCCCAAAATCTCAGCTACCCACCCCGCCAGTTATACTAAACAGGCCTGTGTCAGCCTGAGTTTTACTAATTGCTTTAGGTGTGCATTGAATTCTGTCTGTTCAAATTACACCCACCGCTGCCTGGGGTATCCCAAAATCTCAGCTACCCACTCCGCCAGATATACTAAACAGGCCTGTGTCAGCCTGTTTTTTGTTAATTGCTTTAGGTGTGCATTGAATTCTGTCCAAATTACACTGGGGACTGGGGTATCCCAAAATCTCAGCTACCCACCCCTCCAGTTATACTAAACAGGCCTGTGTCAGCCTGAGTTTTACTAATTGCTTTAGGTGTGCATTGAATTCTGTCTGTTCAAATTACACTGGGGACTGTGGTATCCCAAAATCTAAACTACTCACCCCGCAAGTTATACTAAGCAGGCCTGTTTCAGCCTGTTTTTTTGCTAATTGCTTTAGGTGTGCATTGAATTCTGTCTGTTCAAATTACATTGGGGACTGGGGTATCCCAAAATCTCAGCTACCCATCCCCCCAGTTATACTAAACAGGCATGTGTCAGCCTGAGTTTTACTAATTGCTTTAGGTGTGCATTGAATTATGTCTGTTCAAATTACACCCACCGCTGCCTGGGGTATCCCAAAATCTCAGCTACCCACCCCGCCAGATATACTAAACAGGCCTGTGTCAGCCTGAGTTTTACTAATTGCTTTAGGTGTGCATTGAATTCTGTCTGTTCAAATTACACCCACCGCTGCCTGGGGTATCCCAAAATCTCAACTACCCACCCCACAAGTTATACCAAGCAGGCCTGTGTCAGTTTTACTATTTGCTTTAGGTGTGCATTGAATTCTGTCTGTTTAAATTACACTGGGGACTGGGGTATCCCAAAAATACCATTTTGTGAGTACTCACCTGAAAAATGGATATTGTTGGTGTGCCACACACCCCGCTTCACCTTTAATATTCTTCACGATTGGGTTAACTCACCGCCAGGTGACGCTGTGCAGAGAGGAAGTCTTGTAACAAGCCCCCTTCCGGCCTATATATACCTGGTACCTCCCATTTATCACCAGTGTATTAAAAATCAGAAAGACAAGGTACCAGTAAATTAACGGTAACCTCAAAATAAATCAATATAAATAAAAGCTTCACCATATAAAGGATTCGGAATACCAAAAAGGGTGGGAGTGAAGCGGGGTGTGTGGCACACCAACAATATCCATTTTTCAGGTGAGTACTCACAAAATGGTATTATTCTTGGTGTGCCACACACCCCGCTTCACCTTTAATATTCTTCACGATTGGGACATCCAAAAGCAGTGTCCACAAGGGATGGGCATCACAAGGCCAGGTGAAGCATAACTTAAATGACTGCAGTCTGCAGAACTTTGCGGCCAAAAACAGCATCCGCTGAGGCTCGCACATCAACTTTGTAAAACTTAGAAAAAGTATGAACAGAAGACCAAGTGGCGGCCTTACAAACTTGTTCAACAGAAGCTTGGTGCTGAAAAGCCCAAGACGCCCCAATGGCGCAAGTAGAATGAGCAGTGATACGAAAAGGGGGAACTTTCCCCTTAGCAGAATAGGCCGCAGTAACGGCCTGACGTATCCACTTGCTAATGGCAGATTTGGCTGGTGCCAAACCCTTCCGTCTTACGAAAAGGAGACGTGATAATCAAGTAGTACTTAACACAGCGTACTACATCCAAACAATGCAAAACCCTCTCTTTGTCATTCTTAGGATTAGGACACAAGGAGGGAAGAACAATATCCTGATTCAAATGAAAAGCAGAAACAACCTTAGGAAGAAAGTCTGGCTTGAACCGAAAGACCACTTTATCCTGATGCCTCTCAAAGTAGGGCGCCTGGATAGACAACGCCGCCAACTCTGACACACGCTGGACCGAAGTGATAGCTACCAAGAAGACAATCTTCTGAGTCAGGGTAGACAAAGCAATATCTTGCAGAGGCTCAAAAGGAGGAGCCTGTAGAGCAGAAAGAACCAAATTCAAATCCCAAACCGGGAGTAATGGTTTCCTGGGAGGCCGCACATGCGTAACCCCCTGGAAAAAAAGTTTTAATTAAAGGCTGAAGCGCAAAACGTTTCTGAAAAAAGATAGATAAGGCAGAAACTTGCCCTTTCAATGTACTTAGCTGAAGACCAGAGTCCAGCCCAGATTGTAAAAACTCCAGAATCCTGGAGACCGAAAAGACCCTACAAGGAAAAGATCTCATCTCACACCAAGCGATGTAGGCTTTCCAAGTCCTATAGTAGATGATAGAAGAAGACCTCTTCCGGGCACTGATCAGAGTCTTGACAACTGAGTCAGAAAGACCCTCCTCCTTCAAGATGGAGGTTTCAGCAGCCAGGCCGTCAAACCCAGCGCTGGTAAATTGGGGTAACACAACCGACCCTGAGTAAGCAGATCGGGCCGAAGAGGCAGAACGAACTGGTCTAACCGGTCTAACAGATTCTTTACCAGCCAGGAGCCCCTGTGCGGCCAAAGGATCGATGGGCACCCAAGACCGAAAGAACCGTGAAGGAGGGCGAGAGTCGAATTCCAGCTTGTAACCGGACGACACTACCTCCCGGATCCATCTGTCCGGAATCTCCTGGTCCCAAACCTGGGAGAAGTGTCGTAATCGTCCCCCCACCCGCACAGGTGAGGGCAGCCCCTCATTGCTGAGCGGGCTTACCGGCAGGCTTGGGCTTGGTGCCCCAGGACTGAGCGGGATGGCCACGGCCCCTCCCCCGAGTCCAACCTGCACCTCTGGTAGCGGGAAAGGAAGCCCCCCTACCCGCTCTGAATCCCCGAAATGAAGGCCTACCAGAACTTGCCCCCCTAAAGGGACGACGAGGCCTCTTGTGTTGCGGCATTTTACCACCTTTTGCGACTGAATCAATTTTTTCACCAAACAGTCGCAAGCCCAAAAAGGGGAGAGCTGTGAGCACCTTTTTAGAAGCTGAGTCCGCCGACCACTGGCGCAGCCACACTGACCGACGAATAGCCACCAGCATTGCAGCTGTCTTGCTACTCATAGCCAGCGCATCGTCCTGAGCGGATAGAACATAGGAAACAAAAGACTCACACTGCCTGAGCGCAGTAAACACTTTACAAGTGGGATCGAGATCCACACACAGCTCCTGAATTACAGACCTAACCGCCAATAGAAGAAGCGCCGAAGCACACACCGGGCGCATCGTTGACCCAGCATAAATAAAACCATGTCGAGCGTACTGGTCAATCCGACGATCCTCCCCATCCTTAGGGGCAGTGGTCTCAGCAGACTGCACCATAGCCATGCTGGAGAGCCCCAGCATAGGGGTATCGACGTCAGGAGGGACGGACCAAAGCTTCACCAATTCTGGCGGAAAAGGATAACGCTTTTCCCAACTGGAAGGGATTCCAGTTAACCGCGTGGGATGTTCCCATTCCTTAAGCACCACCCTCTCAAAGTGATGTTGTCTGGGAAAAACCCAACGCGGCTGAGGCTCTTTAAACAACTGACCCTTTGGCAGGGTGACAGCCTCAGGCGGATCAGGCTCACATACCTCATCCTGTGAAGCCGGAGGTATCGGAGTCAGGTGCTTTCGTTTTGCAGTGGCTTTTGACCCTGCTTTAACGGACACTATTTTCTCGAGGCTGGCCAACCGTGCCGCCACCTCGGATTGCGAATCCCCACTCTTGACAGTGTCACGCGGGGTCCGGAACAGGGAGGGAGAGGTAGGAGATGATGGAAGTTGCGACGGGTCAGCAGCCGGAGCAACGGACTGACGCGCAATACTCTGCTTTGCACAAGGAATGCATACAAAGACATCATCAGCTGATGCCCCCTTATTGTAAATGTCCCGGAAGGGAGGATTTAATTTATAATGAAGATCCCCTTAATAATCTTTGTATATATATAGATATATATATATATATTTTTTTTTTTAATAATATATATATATATATATATATATATATATATATATATATATGTATGTATGTATGTAAATATGTCCCAATTTTTTTTTTTTTTTTAAAAAGAAGGACTAGCCAAGTAATATAGAACCGGGAGGCCGCTTTATTCAGGGATTCCCAGGATCTGTAGGGGAAGAAAACCAACAGTCAGACCCCCAGACCACATGTGGCAACATGCAACAATACTTATGCACAGCACCAAGGTGCTTTTAAATAAGCAAAGGAAAAAACTTTGCCCTCTATTTAATCCATAATAATAAAAAACATCCTCTTAAATATCTTCCCCCTTTAATCTTATAAAATTATAATTATTATAACCGTTTAATAAACACTAGACAGCCCCACACAAGGTGAGGCCGCTTACCTGAGCAATGATCAGAGAGCAGCAGCAGCATGAACGAAAAAACGCAGCAGCAGCAGCAGGAGGCCAAGAGTAAACAGACCCATGTGCGGCAGCGAGCCCCCCCCCACGTGTCTTCCTTTAAGACAGGAAGGAAGGAAGTGCGGCTGGGGCCGGCCGCATGACGCTGCCACGCCCCCGTTCCCACGTCACCGGGGCCCGCCCCCTTCAAGCCCGATCAGTGCGGCCAATTCATCAAGGCATTACTTCCAGATGAGCCACTACAACAGGCAACCACAGCAAAGGAAGGGGGAGGGGGGGAACTAACAGCGCAGCCGACGCTGATAAAGCGGCCCGCCAAACGGCGGCCGTACAGAGAGGAGACCGGGGGGGAGGGGGGAGGGGGGCTGTAATACACAAAGGCTCAGGCAGCCAAGCCAGCCTGCCACAGCGCAGCCCCCCCCGGCCGCCCTTTAAAGCTGACCCAAATTCTGGCCATGCCGGCCAGCAGCTATTTAACAGACCTGCCCGAGGAAGCTCTATGAGGAGGATTAATCAGACCAAGTGCACTCTTGCGGTGCAGTCTGACAAGTGTACAAAAGTAAAACACACATGCAATAAAAACATACAGTGAAATACACACGCAATACACATCCCTCTAACCCCCCCCCCCCATAGTGAAGGGAGAAGGGACCGAAAACGGGAGAGTAAGGGGCTAAGGGGACCCTCGGGACAGGGGCATCCCATTTCCGGATCACCATGCCAGATAGCCACATTGCCCCCAAAACAGGGGGTCGAGCGGAGGAGATAAGCTCCTAGGCACCAATAGTGCCGTCTACCAATTGCCCAGTGAGCAGCTTAGGCTGGGAGGCTTCCATTCCACCATAAAGGTACAAACAATCAAAAACCGGGCAGAAATAGACCAAAAGGGGGGGCCGCGGCTACCTGTAAGCAGGAGACTTCAATCTTCTGTCTTGTCGTCAAGCAGAGAGAAAAACACTGGTGATAAATGGGAGGTACCAGGTATATATAGGCCGGAAGGGGTCTCGTTACAAGACTTCCTCTCTGCACAGCGTCACCTGGCGGTGAGTTAACCCAATCATGAAGAATATTAAAAGGTGAAGCGGGGTGTGTGGCACACCAAGAATATCTCAGCTACTCACCCCGCCAGATATACTAAACAGGCCTGTGTCAGCCTGAGTTTTACTAATTGCTTTAGGTGTGCATTGAATTCTGTCTGTTCAAATTACACTGGGGACTGGGGTATCCCAAAATCTCAGCTACCCACCCCGCCAGATATACTAAACAGGCCTGTGTCAGCCTGAGTTTTACTAATTGCTTTAGGTGTGCATTGAATTCTGTCTGTTCAAATTACACTGGGGAATCCCAAAATCTCAGCTACCCACCCCGCAAGTGATACTAAGCAGGCCTGTTTCAGCCTGAGTTTTACTATTTGCTTTAGGTGTGTATTGAATTCTGTCCAAATTACACTGGGGACTGGGGTATCCCAAAATCTCAACTACCCACCCCGCAAGTGATACTAAGCAGGCCTGTTTCAGCCTGAGTTTTACTATTTGCTTTAGGTGTGCATTGAATTCTGTCTGTTCAAATTACACTGGGGACTGGGGTATCCCAAAATCTCAACTACCCACCCGCAAGTTATACTAAGCAGGCTTGTTTCAGCCTGTTTTTTGCTAATTGCTTTAGGTGTGCATTGAATTCTGTCTGTTCAAATTACACTGGGGTATCCCAAAATCTCAGCTACCCACCCCGCCAGTTATACTAAACAGGCCTGTGTCAGCCTGAGTTTTACTAATTGCTTTAGGTGTGCATTGAATTCTGTCTGTTCAAATTACAACCACTGCTGCCTGGGGTATCCCAAAATCTCAGCTACCCACCCGGCCAGATATACTAAACAGGCCTGTGTGAGCCTGAGTTTTACTAATTGCTTTAGGTGTGCATTGAATTCTGTCTGTTCAAATTACACTGGGGACTGGGGTATCCCAAAATCTCAGCTACCCACCCCGCCAGTTATACTAAACAGGCCTGTGTCAGCCTGAGTTTTACTAATTGCTTTAGGTGTGCATTGAATTCTGTCTGTTCAAATTACACCCACCGCTGCCTGGGGTATCCCAAAATCTCACCTACCACCCCACAAGTTAGACTAAATAAGCAAATACATAAAAATGTCAGGCAGACAAATGCCTGGAAGTGAAAAGAGGAGTGGCAGAGGCCAAGATTCCGCAGGCAGAGCTCGCATCAGACTGGGGGCCAGTAGCAGCAGGAGTCACGCTGAGAGACCTAATCTGCCAGTATCTGCTAGCGGTCGGGTCTCCACCAGTAACGCATCTGCCGTGGTAGATTGGTTGACGCGCTCATCAACAACATCATCACAACTTACGTCTGAGACCCCCAGTCTAGGGTCGGTAGGTTCCTCTGACACAACCCTGAGTTGGCATGCCCCGAGAGCAGTCCCTGTCCTCCCATTGCCTCTGTCCTACGCCGTTCCCTCCCCCAGCGACGTATCCTATGCTTTGGGTTCAGCTCCACTGTTTAGTGAGGAGGACGATCAGATAGAGGACAGTCAGCAGCTACTGCCCAGCCTTCTTTAGCTCGGCAGACAAATAGTGATGTGGACAGTGTCGTGGGTGTTGCGAGCTTTCCAGCTCCTGCGCCAGACACTGTTGATGAAACCGAAAAGATCAGTGAGGTACAGCCACAACTCGGTGATGATGATGATGATGATGATGAAGCCGATCACACTTGGGAGCCGGGTGATGAAGGGGCTTCATCGTCATCATCAGGAGAAGAGGGGCGCAGGTTGCCCCGGAGTCAGCAGCTGAGGCAGCAAGGTGTTAGCAGCGTGGTTGGCAGTCAGCTTGGGGGCACAATTGTAAAGGCTGGAGCCAAACGGGGCCGGGGTAGAGCACCTGCTGTGCGGCAGCCTACCTTATCGGGAGGTAGTGGAGCAGGGGTTCCTGGAGTTGGCGACAGTAGCAGTGAATCAGTGAGGCCTGTTGGTGGGAAAAGTAGCTACTCGGCAGTGTGGCAGTTTTTCCTGAAGCATCCGCAGGAAGGTAACATGGCCACATGCAAGATATGTAGGCAGAAGGTGAAGCGTGGCCAGGGTCCAAATGTTGGCACCACGGCCCTGCGTCAACATATGATGCGTCATCATAAAGCGAGCTGGGAGAACTGAGGCTCCCAAGGGTGGTCCAGCCTGTTTCCTCACCAAGTGGCACGCAGCTCGCAATTTCTGCCAGCCAAGGCTCCAGCACCTCAGCCGAAGGCAGCTGTGCGTCATACCCATCCTCTGTCGCTCCTGCTCCTCCTCCTCCTCCAAGCCATGCATCCCGCCAGCAATCCCTCAGCGAAGCCATGTCCAAGAGACAGCAGTATGCACCCACTCATCCCACGGCGCAGAAGCTGAATGTGCTGTTGTCCAAGTTGCTGGTGTTGCAGTCCCTCTCTTTTCAGGTGGTGGACACTGCACCTTTCAGAGAACTGATGGCTTGTGCCGAGCCGAGGTGGAGAGTCCCAAGCCGCCATTTCTTTGCCAAGAAGGCAGTACCAGCGCTGCACACTTTTGTTGAACAGAAGGTGGGCCAGTCCTTCAGCCTGTCGGTGTGTAGCAAAGTGCATGGCAGCGCCGACGTCTGGAGCTGTAACTACGGTCAGGGACAGTACATGTCATTTACGGCCCACTGGGTGACTGTGGTCCCTTTGCAGCAGCAGCATCAACTTGGACAGGTCACGCCGCTTCGGCCTCCGTGCTCCCTGCCCGTTGGGCCCCTGACAACGTGCGACTCGGCCTCCTCATCCTCCGCCATCTCCTCACCCTCCACTGTAGGCTCTAGTCTCGGTTCCCCTCCAGTCTACCATGTGTTCAGGGCACGGAGGTGTCACGCAGTGCTTCACATGGTTTGTCTTGGCGAACTGAGTTACACAGGGGAGGAACTGCTTAAATTTATTCATCAGGAAATCCAAACATGGCTTACTCCAAGAAAACTTAAACTGGGAATCATGGTAACCGACAATGGGAAGAACATTTTGTCTGCGCTGCGCCAAGGAAGGCTGACTCATGCCCCCTGCATGGCTCAAACCTTCAATCTGGTTGTCAAGCGGTTTCTGAAGTGTTCCCCCCATATGCAAGACATCCTAACAACTTCAAGGAAACTTTGCATGCACTTCAGCCACTCATACACCGCCAAACACACCCTTCTTGAGCTACAGCGTCAGAACGGTATCCCCCAACATAGTCTGATTTGCGATGTTTCCACCCGTTGGAATTCCACCCTTCACATGTTGGACCGATTATATGAACAGAGAAAAGCCATCACGGATTTCCTGATGTTCCAAGTGGATAGGGGGACTCCCCTGTGTAACTTCAATGTCAACCAGTGGCAGCTCATACGTGACACCTGCCGTTTGCTCAGGCCCTTTGAGGAAGCCACTTTGTCAGTCGGCAGGATTACGGGATGAACGACGTGATTCCACTGCTTCATGTACTACAGCACATGTTGGAAACCATGGCTGGTCAGGGCACTGGAGACATGGCGTCTACATCTTATGGCCACATGAACCCCGTTGGAACTGAACTGGAGGAGGAGGAGGAAGAGGAGGAGGAGTGGCCCAGTGAAGCACAGTTTAGGCTTGGCGAAATGGTTGGTTTATCTAGTCAGTGGACAGGAGAGGAGGAGCAAGAGCAGCCAGAGGAGCTAGAGGGTTTTGAGGAAGGCGAGACCGTGGCAGTATGCAGTGGAGATGGAGACAGGTAGTCCCTCCGAGTCCCTTGCTCAAATGGCAGGAAGCATGTTCACGTGCTTGCGTAGTGACGCCAGAATTGTTTCCATTTGTCAGCGGGATGACTTCTGGCTGGCCACCTTATTGGACCCTCGCTTCCGGGACACAAAATGGGGGCATTTTTTAAACCCGCAGAGAGGGAGGAGAAACTGAACTACTACAAAGACATTCTACGTAGGCAGTTGGCCGATGCCTATCTGCGCCATGGTCCATACTCTCGCAGGCCTGACTCGGGGGGACCTCTGCACTCACCTTCCACTGCCATGCCTGCTGGGGAGGTTGGCAGGCGCAGCAGCAGCAGCTCCATCAGCAGCAGCCTCAGTCTTCAGTCGCTAATGAGTAGCTTTCTACACCCACATAGTGAGGCTACTCATGAGCAGCAGGAAGACCTGGAACAGGAACTCAACCAGCACGTCATGCCATACCTTGACATGACCATGCCAACACACCTTGAGGATCCGCTGGACTTCTGGGCAGCCAAACTTGTCTTGTGGCTGCAACTAGCAGAGTTTGCCCTGAAAAAGGTGTCCTGCCCGGCAAGTAGCGTGCCATCTGAGCGGTTGTTTAGTGCGGCGGGGGCCATAGTTACGGCGAGGAGAACTCGTCTGTCAACTAAAAATGTGGAGAGACTCACCTTTGTCAAAATGAATCAGGGATGGATCAGCCAGGATTTCCACCCACCAATGGCTGATGCATGCGACTAGATTCAGCATGGTGCCACGTTTTACACTTTCTAAATGGTATAAAACATATTTATGTCTTTAGACCAATTTCTGGGTTCCTGCTGCTGCTAACTTCAGGTTGTGCCTTTCAGCCAATTTCTGGGTTCCTGCTGCTGATGCCAACTTCTGGGTGTGCCTTCCAGCTAATGTTTGTGCTCCTGCTGCTGCCAACTTCAGGGTGTGCCTTCCCGCCAATTTTTGGCCTACTGCTGATGCCAACTTCAGGGTGTGCCTTCCAGCCAATTTCTGGGTTCCTCCTGCTGCCGCTGCCAACTCCAGGGTGTCCCTTCCACCCAATTTTTGGCCTACTGCTGATGCCAACTTCAGGGTGTGCCTTCCAGCCAATTTCTGGGTTCCTCCTGCTGCCGCTGCCAACTCCAGGGTGTCCCTTCCACCCAATTTTTGGCCTACTGCTGATGCCAACTGCTGGGTGTGCCTTCCAGCTAATGTTTGTGCTCCTGCTGCTACCAACTTCAGGGTGTGCCTTCCAGCCAATTTCTGGGTTCCTCCTGCTGCTGCTGCCCACTCCGGGGTGTCCCTTCCAGTCAATTTTTGGGCTCCTGCTGATTCCAACTTCAGGGTGTGCCTTCCAGCCAATTTTTGGCCTACTGCTGATGCCAACTTCTGGGTGTGCCTTCAAGCTAATGTTTGTGCTCCTGCTGCTGCCAACTTCAGGGTGTGCCTTCCCGCCAATTTTTGGCCTACTGCTGATGCCAACTTCAGGGTGTGCCTTCCAGACAATTTCTGGGTTCCTCCTGCTGCCGCTGCCAACTCCAGGGTGTCCCTTCCACCCAATTTTTGGCCTACTGCTGATGCCAACTGCTGGGTGTGCCTTCCAGCTAATGTTTGTGTTCCTGCTGCTGCCAACTTCAGGGTGTGCCTTCCAGCCAATATCTGGGTTCCCCCTGCTGCTGCTGCCGCCAACTCCGAGGTGTGCCTTCCAGTCAATTTTTGGGCTCCTGCTGATGCCAACTTCAGGGTGTGCCTTCCAGCCGATTTTTGGCCTACTGCTGATGCCAACTTCTGGGTGTGCCTTCCAGCTAATGTTTGTGCTCCTGCCACTGCCAACTTCAGGGTGTGCCTTCCAGCCAATTTCTGGGTTCCTCCTGCTGCTGCTGCCAACCCCGGGGTGTGCCTTCCAGTCAATTTCTGGGCTCCTGCTGATGCCAACTTCAGGGTGTGCCTTCCAGCCAATTTCTGGGTTCCTGCTGCTACTGATGCCAACTTCAGGGTGTCCCTTCCAGTCAATTTTTGGGCTCCTGTTGATGCCAACTTCTGGGTGTGCCTTCCAGCTAATGTTTGTGCTCCTGCTGCTGCCAACTTCAGGGTGTGCCTTCCAGCCAATTTCTGGGTTCCTCCTGCTGCTGCTGCCGCCAACTCCGGGGTGTGCCTTCCAGTCAATTTTTGGGCTCCTGCTGCTGCTTGCAACTACAGGGTATGATTCATCCAATTTTTGGCCTCCTGCAGCCAACTCCAGTGTCTCTTTCAAGCTATGTTTGGGCTCCTGCTGCTGCTGCTGCTCGCATCTCCAGGGTGTGATTCATCCAATTTTTGGCCTCCTGCAGCCAACTCCAGTGTCTCTTTCAGCCAATGTTTGGGCTACTGCTGCTGCTGCTTGCAACTCCAGGGTGTGATTCATCCAATTTCTGGCCTCCTGCAGCCAACTCCAGTGTCTCTTTCAAGCTATGTTTGGGCTCCTGCTGCTGCTGCTTGCAACTCCAGGGTGTGATTCATCCAATTGTTGGGCACCTGCTGCCAACTGCAGTGTCTCTTTCAAGCAATGTTTGGGCTCCTGCTGCTGCTTGCAACTACAGGGTGTGATTCATCCAATGTTTGGCCTCCTGCAGCCAACTCCAGTGTCTCTTTCACGCAATGTTTGGGCTCCTGCTGCTGCTTGCGACTCCAGGGTGTGATTTATCCAATTTTTGGGCTCCTGCTGCCAACTGCAGTGTCTCTCTCAAGCAATGTTTGGGCTCCTGCTGCTGCTTGCAACTCCAGTGTGTCTTTAGGTCAATTGTTGGGCACCTGCTGCCAACTGCAGTGTCTCTTTCAAGCAATGTTTGGGCTCCTGCTGCTGCTTGCAACTCCAGGGTGTGATTCGTCCAATTTTTGGGCTCCTGCTGCGAACTCCAGTGTCTCTTTCAAGCAATGTTTGGGCTGCTGCTGCTTGCAACTCCAGGGTGTGATTCAGCTAATTTTTGGGCTCCTGCTGCTGCCAGCTCCAGGGTGTGTTTTTCAGGCACTATAGGGGCCCCTCATAGTGATGCCACTTCAACTATCTGCAATTGTGCCGCGCTGCGATTCTATTAGCGATGCCTCTGATCTGCATGTCCTAATTATTTAAAGTATTGTTTGACTAACCCAGCACGCATCCTATGCGTGTTACAGCAAGACAGAATGGTTTACAACTCTATTGAGGCTCTAGGAGGCTCAGAAATAGCAGTTTTTAATAGCGATTCGTCGCGAATAAATTCGGGTCGAAACAAATTTTGTCGGAAAATTCGGCGAATCGGTCGAATCGAACTTTTCAAAAGTTCGCTCATCTCTAATTCCCTTCTGTACGGAACCTGGACCACTAAGCACCCAAGCGGCAACTAAGGCAGTCGAGTGCGCCTCCAGCCGCATCCCCCCCCCTAACCTTGCAGCTGTGGCGTGCCTGCACTGCTCGGTTAGAGGTGAGCGGGGATGTGGCGAGGGCTTGGGAGAAGGTGAGTGGATCTGGGCATCTGGGAGGTTTCACACCGTGGGACATCCCAATTTGGGAAGGCCCAAGGACAGGAACTCAGACAGCCCAGGAGTCTTTTAGCCTCCAGGGCCTCCGATGTTCCTCTTTAAACACAAATGCCAGGATTAAAGGGAATTCAGACTTTTTTTATTAATTATTAATTAGCATGTTTGCGATGACAAGCTGATAAACCCTGAAAAGGCAAATCATTAGTGCTCCTACTGAGACCTCACATAACCTTGTTTGATGACAGCACCTCCACTAAATATGCGATGGAAGTTAGTTAAAATTCATGTGGAAATCAATGAGGTCTTTCTGGCTTGCAGACCAGATTAGGATGTCATCAATGTAGCGAAAATAGGCTATTGGTCTAGTGGCACATTGCGATAGGAACTCTTCCAGTTTTGCCCTAATGTAGTATACCTGATCATGTGTGTGCAGTGCCCCTCAGCATTTTACATCGGGCAGACAGGACAAGCGCTAAGAAAGTGACTAAATCTGCACAGGTTCATAATCGAAAATAATAAAACTGATGGGCCTGTTGCAACCCATTTCTGCAGACCAGGCCATGGCCTATGTGACCTTAAACTCACAGTGCACAAAGGGGGGTTTCCGCTCACAAAAGGAGAGATTTTTAGTGGGAGTGTAAATGCATCCAATTCTTTAAATGGATGGACTGTGGGCTAAACAGGGACAATAATTTTATGAGTCATTATGACATGGATTGAATAGACGGCACTCATTACAAGGTCTGATATTAAACAGACTGTCTGGACTGGTGTGAGAGTAATAAAGCTTCCACACTCCTCCCTCCCCCTTTCAATCTTATCAGCCCACTATTATTTGTTATAATCCCCCTGATTCTAATCTCTCAGCATACGATTTTACAACTTAGTTATTTTTCATGTGTGTCAGTGTAAAAACAATTGTCGCTCCTTTGTAGTTTTCTGTATAAATGTGTGTCTATGTTACAGATCTATATATATATATATATATATATATATATATATATATATATATATATATATATATATATACATATATATATATATATATATATAAAAGACACAGAGCGAAAAAAAGGTTTATTATAACAAAACAAGGTGATTAATAAATGTCCCATAACACATGCACTTCAGATGAAAGGCAATACAGTGTTCACTTCAGCACACAGCAGGATGATATACACTGTGAATGAGCAATAGTCCACCAGAAGGATCGGTATCCCGAACGGCATGTACTTTGAAGGTGAAACGCAAAATGCTCCCGCCACCAATAACACAGCCTCTTACCAACTGGTAGGGATATATAAACCTTAAGATCCCACTCTGATGGCGACCTCTAAGTTGGCACGGCCAGAAGCTGATAAGGACAATTCCACGGGTGATAATAACACAAACTTTGGTTGCTCCTCCACAATGAAATGAATCACATGTAAAGAGGGACAAAAAGAAAGAACACATCTAGCGTAACTCTGTAAAAAAATAGTCCCAATTTTGATAGATAGCACAATAAATACACTCACAAAAGCAGTTGAATCAAAAAGCAAGTCTCATGAAATAAAATAGCCACAAACTTGCCAGCCCTGGAATCCGACAACCATGGATGGAGAATGAGGAACAGAGACAAGATCAGGATGACAGCTGTATAGAAGGTCCGCCAGTAGCCACCGCCGACACGTTTCGTCGTCAGGGGCAACTTTCACAAGGCTGGTGGCATGGCGGAAAGGACCAAAATAAATAGCAAGGGGGGGGGCGTGGCTACGACATGAGAGAGTGAGGGCACGTTTTGGAGAGCTCCCGTTTAGCCCTAGTTTTCTAAGTGGATCAGCACCCCTATATTTCCCCTATTTAGCCTGATGAGGGGCGGTAAGAAGAGGAGGACGGGGGGCAACCCCAAAGGAACCCCAAGATCCACCATCGGCACCTTTTTTCCCCCCCAAAGCCCAGCCGGGGCTTGTGGATCAGCCGTTCAAGATGGCGACGGACCAGCCGCATGCTCCCTGCGGGCAGACAGGGATTGGTCGGAGCGCCGGGGCAAGCCTTTCCCCCGAGGCTTCCCGAGAGGTGAGCGCCGCGGAGAACAACCTGAGACCTACCCTGAATGAGGCTGGAGGCGCGGGTGGCGAGGAGGTCCTGTGTGCCATCGGAGCGGCGGTGCGGGTGTCTGGCGCGGCCGGCCGGGAAGCTGAACTGAGCGGCGGAGGGCGAGGGCGGCCTCTCGCCGCCGTGTATCGGAGCAGCTGTGGAGAAGAAGCCCCGGGGAGTGAAGTCAGCGGCGGCTCTGAGGTGAGCTGCGGAGGCGGGGAGAGGGGCCGCGGCGGTGGAGGCAGCAAGGAGCGAGAGCCTGAGGCGGACAGCTGCATGTCCCCCTTCCACGCCAGGCACGTGTATGAGGCTGGAGGTGGAGGCGGACTGGCACCACAAATGGAGGACTCCCCGGCGGGTCCCATTGTAATAAGGCGAAGTGGCAGTGGGCAGTTGTCATCTCCCGGAGGGCCCGTGTCACCGGCCTTAAGGGGGAACTCCCCTGCCGGCATAAATAATCAATATAACCCTGATGCTGGGGCAATCACCCTAACCCCTACAAAAAAAAGATTGGTGCAGGTGGATCTCCATCCCGCCCCAGTTAGCCCCGGTTCCAGCAACAGCCCCCAGTATGGACACCTGCGGGGTCTCGGGCACAACGACCTGGAGTGGTCATCGGTATCCAGCATTGCTTCTGTGCCCCTGGTCAGGAGGGTGGAGGAGTCTCGAGAGATGCCGATGTGAGCCCCCCTCGACGTGTGGATGTTTCCCTGGCCAGCTCTTCCTCTGGGTCGCCTTTGGGGTCCCTTCCCGTCGATCAAACATATGCAACTCCAACTGTTGACCCTAGTATCCAATCTATTCTACAATACCTGCCGACGAAATCAGAGCTTAAGGCGGACCAGGAGGCAGTAGCGACCAGAATCGAGAGGGCGCTGCGCAGGGAAATTGAGGATATTCAGCAGAAATCGTCTGCCCTAGAAACCAAAGTCGCCACCCTCGAAGATTCCCGTGATGACCACGAGACCCGACTATCAAACTTAGAACGAATGCAAGCAATACATCATCAACAAATGACCGAATTTCGGCTCCAGGTGGACGACCAGGAAAATAGAAATAGGCGCAACAACTTGAAGATTCGTGGCATCCCTGAGTCGGTCCAAGCAGGGGCACTGTGTTCCTCAGCAACAGAACTGTTTAATTCCCTGCTGGGGAGACCCCTGGATGTGGAGGTGATCATCGACCGGATCCATAGAGTGGTGGGTCGCCCGGCCGGAGACCCGCAGGCCCCTAGAGACGTCCTGTGTAGGATCCACTTTTTCAGCGTTAAAGAGGACATCCTGCGAAGGGCCTGGGAGAGAGGCAGGTTTGATTGGAGGGGGTCACAGATCACAATACTACCGGATGTGTCGCGCCGTACCCTGCAGATGAGACGAATACTCCGACCTCTGCTCGACAAGCTGCGGGAAGTAGGGGCCTCATATAAATGGGGCCACCCTTTCCATCTCATTATTCGCAAGGACAATTCTGTTCTTTTTGCCCTACGAAGTAAGGCGGACCTGCCCAGCATGTTTTTATTCTTAGGACTGGAGGCCTTCCCGATCCCGGATTGGCTGGACTTCAACCCGCCACCCCCGCTGCCGCAGAGGGCTCCTAGGCGGCCTAGGTGGGTCCGTGAGCGGGGCGGAGACGTGCCCAGGAGGATCCGAGATCTCCATCGCGAGCGGGGTGGGGGCGGGCCCCGGAGAAACCCAGTTCCCTGAGATCCTGTTCTTCGTTATTGCCATCCCCCGTTTGTCTCTTCACGTGTGGCACCACTAGGAGACACTGTCTACTCCTGAACTTCCAGCCACTGAGATGCTGGGGGCCTTGTGGATGGGTGTTATGTCTTGTTGAATTGGACCTGTTTAATGTTTCACTCTCCGTGCCTTGGTTGCCCTTGCTCCAGTCTGGAGGGAGACGCTTGGCTGGTGGGGGGGCCGTCCTCTCTCTTCGATCCGTTGAATGCTGGGTCGGATGGAGGGGGGGTGGCCCACCGTTCCCGGTCGGTGGGGCTGGGGCCATGCGAGCCCGGAAGCATAGCGATGTTTGTTAATACCTTAGTTAAGTTTAAAGTTTAAGTTCAAATGTTTGCTAATAACAGTTGTTTCTGCACTATAGCCAATGTGATTCTGGGGGAGTGGGGGGCTAGGGAGGGGTGGGGGGTTGCACAGAAATCGGGTCCAGCAGACGTGATAGTTGCCTGTTTACCTGACATGATGAAGAGGGGTCCGAAACCTAATAAAGGGCTATCGGAAGCACGCTCTGTCGTTGCGAGGCTACTTCCCCCAATAGGTTGCCGTGCCATCCTGTAGGGTCTTGACCTGCCAGGATCTGCGCAGGCAAGGGGATTTAGTTCCTGTCTATTAGTCTAATTTGCCTCCCCTGTAGGGAGGGCTTTCTAAAGGTTAGGTCTCGCCGGGCTTAGGCCAGGAGAGACACCTTATTCCTTTATATTTTCCTTTTAGTTTTTTTTTCTCTCTCTTCGTCTTTCTATTTTATCTGTCTCTACCCTCTTCCCCTCTTTCTTGGGGGACCCGGCCCCAGTCCTGAACACTAGCCACGGTAGATATACTCAGGGCATAGCGACCCCTGGTAGCTGTGTAGCCGCCCCACGTGTCACCTTCTCCTGATGGCTGACCTTAAAATATGCACGTTTAACGCTAAGGGGCTCAATGTACCTGCGAAGAGGGCGAAAATCTTGTATGGCTTCCATAAAGAGAGGGTAGATGTGGTCATGCTTCAGGAGACACATTTTTGCCTGGGGAAGATGCCAGAGATCAAAAACAGACATTATGACCGTTGGTTCCACAGCCCCAACCCCGTTAATAAATCCAAAGGAGTATCTATAGCCATACACAAGAACGTCCCCCTGGAGCAAGTGGAGGCCAAATCGGACCCGAAGGGTAGATTTCTATTTCTCAAGTTTGTGCTGTGTGAAGCGAGGTACACCCTGGCTAATCTTTACCTGCCCAACCAGGGACAGGTGGAGGCAGGTTTGGGGATGTTGCGAGCATTAGAGGAGTTCGCTGAGGGTACCTTGATTGTAGGGGGGGACCTCAACCTGACAATCGATCCGAGGGTGGATTCCTCTCAGGGCAGATCGGGGGTCTCCCATTCCGCACTCAACAAACTCCGTAGAGCCCTCCAGGCCCTGCAGGTGGTAGATGTTTGGAGGGTGCTGCATGGGGGGGAGAGGGATTACACCTTTTATTCCCACACCCACAACATGTATAGCCAACTGGACTATTTTTTCCTCAGCCACCATGCCCTTGCACGAGACCCGGTGGCCTCGATTGGGCAGATTCTTTGGTCTGACCATGCGCCTGTCTTCCTGACCCTCCCAATCCTACATGCGACCCCAAGGCAGTACACTTGGCGCCTTAATGACAATCTACTGAAGGATGTCACCTGTATGACAGAAATCAAAGCCACTATAGCTGGTTTCCATCTCGACCACTGCAGCGACGATACCCCGTTGCCAATCCAGTGGGAGGCGCTTAAGTGCGTGCTGCGTGGGATCTTTATTAAGCATGGAGCTAGACTCAAGAGGGAGCGGGCGCAGCAGATCAAAGTTACATTGGGTCGGATTAACGAGTTGGAGAGTGCACATAAGTCCTCGTCTAGTCACGCAGATCTGAAGGAGTTGTTGGAAGCTAGGCAGAAGCTGAGAGGCTTGTATGATCAGTGTTACCTCGGGTTTCGAGACAGGTGCAGGGCCCATTTCTATGAGCACTCAGACAAGTGTGGGAGGATGTTGGCTCGGTCGCTGCACCCGAGGCAGGGCTGTGCATTCATCCCCAGCATTAGAACTGTGGGAGGAACAGAAGTGCATAAAACCCCACTGATTGCCAATGAGTTCCAGACCTTCTACTCTGCTCTTTACAATATTGATGGATCAGCCGACTGTGGGATGCGGCAGGACTCTGCTGCTCTGATCGACAAATATATAGAGGAGACGGCCTTGCCCATCATACCCTTGGGGGAAAGCGAAGCCCTGGAAGACTCCATTAAGCGGGAGGAGGTGACAGATGCCATAGGGAAGACCCCAGCGGGAAAAAGTCCCGGCCCTGACGGGTTTACTCCCCGGTTCTACAAAATCTTGGGGCCCCTGATCGCCCCCTTTCTGGTGAAAGTGTTTAACTCATTCTCTGAATGTAATCCCTTCCCGAGACAGGCCCTAGAAGCCCATATTGCGGTTATCCCAAAACCAGATAAGGATGTATCCTTGCCTGGCAGTTATAGGCCAATCTCGCTAATTAATATCGATGTTAAGTTATATGCCAAAATTATCGCCAATAGGATCCAGCCCCTACTCCCTTCATGGGTCAACAATGACCAGGTGGGATTTGTAACAGGAAGGGAGGCTAGGGATAATGTTATTAAAACTATTTCTCTGATGCACTATGCCCAGTCACGGAAGATACCGGCCTGTCTGTTGGCGGTGGACGCAGAGAAAGCGTTTGACAGGGTGCATTGGGGATTCCTGAGGGCCACTTTAGTGCAGGCAGGGATGGGCCCGGTAATGGTGGGGAGAATCATGGCCCTCTACCGGGATCCCACCGCTAGGGTGAAAATAAATGGAAATCTTTCGGGACTGTTTAAAATCAGAAATGGCACGCGGCAGGGTTGCCCTCTGTCCCCTTTACTATATGTTCTAGTGATGGAGCATCTTGCTAATGCATTAAGGGCCAACCCGTCGATTAAGGGAATAGCTTGTGGTGCGGAGGAATATAAACTCTCCCTGTTTGCCGATGACCTGCTTCTATATATCACTTCTCCCCACATTTCCCTCCCCTCTGTTTTGGCAGAGTTCGACCGATTCAGTCAACTCAGTAACTTTAAGGTTAACCTGTCCAAGACAGAGGGGTTGAATATCTCTCTGGGAACACAGACACAACAATTGCTAGAGGCGAACTTTCCCTTCAAATGGAAGACAGAATCAATAAAATATCTGGGGGTTAGGATATCTACAGATTTAGGGAGACTGTATAGGTTAAACTATGCCCCGCTCCTAAATGCCACACTGAGCAGTCTCCAGGCGTATGGGCGGAAACAATACTCTTGGCTCGGTCGAATTAATATCCTGAAAATGGATGTGTTACCTCGTTTCCTGTACGTATTCCAGGCATTACCGATTGCTCCAGAGCGAGGGTTTTTCAAGATGCTCCAGGCAGCCTTCTTTAAGTTCATCTGGGGCGGCAGGAGGCCCCGGGTGAAGAGGGATACATTGTGTAGACCAAAGTCCAGGGGGGGGCTGGGAGTCCCAGACCTCAAGACATATCACGCGGCGGCGGTCTTGGTGCGGCTCACGGATTGGTTCCACCACAGGGAGAGTAAGCGATGGGTGACTCTCGAGGGGGACATCTCCCCACTTGGGTTGACGGCCTTGCCTTGGGTGGAGCCATCCCGTCGCCCTGGGAGACAGGAGCTCCCATATCTGGTGGGTCCCCTGCTGGCCATGTGGGACAGGATCATAAAACAGAAAAAGATCTCACATAGACCGGGCCCCCTTACCCCTCTATTTGACAACCCGGCATTTCCTGCTGGGGTGGGCGTCTCAACATTTCTCATCTGGAACTCCACCGGGAATGTGGGGCTGGGGGACGTGGTCTCTGGGTCTGGCCTTCCCGCCCTTGCAGACCTCCGGGGGCGTGGCTTGGGTGGGCGTGGATTGTCCTGGCTCCTGCATGCCCAACTGGAGGCATTTGTTAACTCATTTACCCCAGACTGGTGTTGTCCCGCCCCCTCACAGAGCTAGAGAAGATTCTTAAGGCTCCGACCCCCCCCCACACATGTAATCTCTGGTCTTTACAAGATTCTCCGGGAGGGAGGGGAGCTTCCTCAGTTCTGTAGGAGGTGGGAGGAGGAATTGGGACAGTCATTTGAGACGTGTGAGTGGGAGAAATCCTTTATCTTGACTCACAGATTCTCTATGGCATGCAGGGCTCAGGAGAAGAATTACAAACTATTGTCCAGATGGTATAGATGCCCCGCGGACCTGGTACGTTTTGGGGGTGCGGAATCAGGGGATTGCTGGAGGTGCAATAAAGCCCCGGGGACACTTACTCATATCTGGTGGGAGTGCCCAGCGGTCAGGACCTTCTGGGAAAGGGTGCTGGGAGTCTTTGCATTTTTGACGCTCCAGAGCGTCCCTAATCTTCCCCAGGTGACCCTTCTGTCTATGCTTCCGGGGTCGGTCGAGGCGGGGGGGAGGGGACTCCTGAGACACCTTCTCACAGCGGCTAGGACTGTGATACCTCGTCACTGGCGGACTAATGTTGCCCCATCCTTGTTGGAATGGTACGGAGAGGTGGAGAATATTAGAAGGATGGAGGAGCTGGCCCTGGAGAGAACTGATGGAGGAACCCAGAAGTACTCAGGGGTATGGGTGGTTTGGGAAGTTTCTAAAAAAGCTCCTGACTTTCAGGATCTCTTGAAGGATATTTAGTGGTCAATAGAAGGAGTGGGGGGCATGGGGGCGTCCTGGGGGAAATGGGTGAGGTTCGGTGCTTGGGTGAGGGGGTACGGATTCCTTGTTTTCCTCTTTTCTTTATCTCCTTCTCTTAGTTTCTTTGTTTTCTTTGTCTCCTTTCTCTTTTCCTGTTTCGCACTTTTCAGGGCATGTCCTCCTCTCCCGCTCTCTCCTTGAGGGGCGGGCGGGTTGGATGTGACAGTTCAGACCTGGAGACACTCCAGAGGGCCGTCTGGTGACAGGGGTGATTCGTAAATTTTCTGGCTGGCCCATGCGATGGGCATTATTTAGCGCTGACAACTTTACTCTCACAGCCCACCCACGGGTATTAATTAATAGGCCGTGGGACAGGGGACTATAGCCCCTTAGATAATAAACAAAGATCTGAAGTGTCTTGTATAGATGCCATGTATGCCCTGTTCAGTATCTGTGCATGTATGTTTATTTTTTTCCATTTTCTCTGTATAATTTCTGTGCTTACTTGAAAATCTAATAAAAATCTATTGCAAAAAAAAAAAAATAAAAAAAAATAAATAAATAGCAAGGCATGGTGTTGAGGCCCGCCCAATGTTTAAACAAGTCACGTGATTGCAAATGACGTGACAAGTAATCCACTAACACTATTTGTGCAAATCACAGAAAGATGGCACGCACGCTACTGCGCCTGATAATCACCTATGATGCAAACTGGCCCAGTTGATAGGATAGGTGTGCAGCAGCTACGCGCGCCAAAAGCGATTACCTTTTAATAAAAAGCAATGAAGTGCAGGCCGTCATGTGACCGCAGATGCTCCAATCAAATTCACATTAAATGAAATCGAGGTCTGGCCAAATGACTGCAGCGTCACTTGGAGCACTTCCTTTTGCCTGAAAATGGGGGTGGGTGGCCCTATGACGAAACCGTCCCTAGTAATATAAAATATAATAATATAATTATAATATAAACAAAATGGCGTCTGTTTGAATGCACAAATCGACACTTTAATGGATAAAAATGAAAAATGAATGAAAAATAGGGGAAAACAATAGGGAAGAAGTGGAGCAGGGAAGTCAAACCTAAATTATTATTATTATTATTAATGTTTATTTATATAGCGCCATCAACTTCCGTAGCGCTTTACAAGTTAAGAATACAGACAAGGTAAAACATATAGCACAGAGAACAATACAAAATTAGATGCCACAGGTTAAAACCAAGTGTTGTGAGCACAGGAGACAATAGAGAGGAGTGCCCTGCCCTTGCGAGCTTACAGTCTAAAGGATGGGGGTGGAGACGAAGGGGGTGGGGTCACAAGTGGTAGAGCTTGAGTATGGCTGCATGTGCCATTGAAGGTTATAGTAGTTGCTTAAGCCAGGTCATATGCTTGTCTGAAGAAGTGAGTTTTGAGGGCGCTTTTAAAGGCTTGGATTGATGGAGAGTGGCGGATCGAGCGGGGGAGTGCATTCCAGAGAAGTGGGGAGGCACGGGAGAAGTCTTGAAGGCGGGAGTGCGAGGAGGTAACCAAGGAAGAGGACAGGAGAATGTCAGAGGCGGAGCGGAGGTTGTGCTTTGGTTGGTAATGTTGGATCAGAGATGAAATGTAGGAAGGGGCCTGGTTAGAGAGAGCTTTGTAGGTTAGCACTAGAAGTTTGAACTGGACTCTATGGGAGACAGGTAACCAGTGGAGGGATTGACAGAGGGGAGTAGCACTGGAGAAGCGAGAGGAGAGATGGATGAGGCGAGCAGCAGAGTTTAGGATAGATTGGAGGGGAGCCAGTCTGTTTGTTGGCAAACCACAGAGGAGGGTGTTGCAGTAGTCCAGTCGGGATATGACCAGGGCATGTACTAGCATTTTAGTGGTGACAGGTGAGAGGAAGGGACGGATGCGAGATATATTTTTGAGTTGGAGGCGACAGGAGGTGGCGAGGGAGTGAATGTGAGGTCTGAAGGAGAGAGAGGAGTCCAGAATGACGCCCAGGCATCGAGCTTGAGGAGTTGCAGTTATTGTAAGATTATTTACAGAGATTGTGGCGTTAGAGAGGGGAGGGGAGTGAGATGGTGGGAAAATGACCAGTTCTGTTTTGTCCATGTTCAGTTTAAGAGAGCGAGATGTCATGAAGGAAGAGATGGCTGTTAGACAGTCAGGAAGGCGGGAGAGAAGAGAAGAGAGATTCGGGCCAGAGAGGTAGATCTGAGTGTCGTCTGCATAAAAGTGATATTGGAAGCCTAGCGAGGTTATTAGTTGTCCTAGACCAGAAGTGTATATTGAAAAAAGTAGGGGTCCTAGGACTGAGCCTTGTGGTACCCCTACAGACAGAGGCCGGGGAGAGGAAATGGTGTGTGAGTAAGATACACTAAATGTGCGGTGAGAGAGATAGGAGGAGAGCCAAGAGAGTGCGAGACCTTGGATTCCAAGAGAAGAAAGAATATTGAGAAGCAGAGCATGGTCGACAGTGTCAAAAGCAGATGATAAGTCGAGAAGGATGAGAGCAGAGTAGTGACCTTTGGATTTGGCTGTTAGTAGATCATTGGTGACTTTGGTGAGGGCCGTTTCGGTAGAGTGACACGAGCGGAAACCAGATTGGAGGGGATCTAGGAGGGAGTTTGTAGACAGATAGTTTGTAAGTTCTGTATGGACATGCTGTTCAAGAAGCTTGGATGAGAAAGGGAGCAGAGAGATTGGGCGGTAACTGGGGAGGGCAGAGGGGTCCAGAGAGGGTTTTTTGATGAGTGGAGTTATAACAGCATGCTTATAGGTGGAGGGAAAGGTACCAGTGGAGAGGGAGAGGTTGAATAAAGATGTTAGGGCTGGAATGACAGATGGAGACAGTTGAGGGATAAGGTGGGATGGAATGGGATCAAGGGAGCAGGTGGTCAGGTGAGCCTTTGAGACCAGGGAGGAGACACCTTGGGCAGTTACCACGTTGAAATGAGTTAATGACTGGGGCAAGGGGGATGTTGGTAGGAGAGAGGTGTTCGGGGGGGTGAAGCCACTTCGAATCCTGTCGATTTTGTCTTTGAAGTATGTGGCAAATTGCTCAGCCGTTAGCTGTGAGGATGGAGGAGGTGGCGGTGGGCGGAGAAGGGAGTTGAAAGTGTTAAATAGCTGTTTTGGATTCCGGGCCTGTGCCGATATGAGTGATGTGAAATATTCCTGTTTGGCAGATGAAAGGGCAGTCCTGAGTTCCTGAAGGGCTTTCTTGTATAACAGGAAGTCCTCCTTGGTTTTGGATTTCCTCCAATGCCGTTCAGCAGCTCGAGAATGCCGTTTCAATGTTGCAGTGTTAGTGTTAAGCCATGGTTGTCTTTTTTTTGGCCTGAGGGCGACTGTAGTTAAGGGGAGCAACAGAGTCAAGGGCAGCAGTTAGTGTGTTGTGGTAGTATGAAGCGGCAGCGTCTACATTGGTAAATGAGGGCAGGGTGCGAAGGGGATGTAAAGCATCGGAGAGAGATTGAAGGTCTAGGTTTCTGAGATTCCTGCGAAGTATTGCAGGTTTGTGTGCAGGCGGGGTAGTATTAAGGGAAGAGAGTGTTAGTGTTAGTAAGTTGTGATCAGAGAGGGGAAGTGGGGATGAGGAAAGACTGGATACAGAGCAGAGGTGAGTAAAGAGCAGGTCAAGCGTGTGGCCATCTTTATGGGTGGAGCTGGTAGACCATTGTTTGAGGCCAAAGGAGGTGGTTAGGGATAATAGTTTGGTGGTTGCAGGGCTGTTGGTGTCAACGGGTATGTTGAAGTCCCCCATGATTATAGCCGGGATGTCAGAGGACAGGAAGTGGAGAAGCCAAGTTGAGAAGTGGTCCAGAAAGAG
This sequence comes from Gastrophryne carolinensis, assembly GCA_027917425.1. NCBI lineage: Eukaryota > Metazoa > Chordata > Amphibia > Anura > Microhylidae > Gastrophryne > Gastrophryne carolinensis. The sequence goes on along the minus strand of CM051243.1, from coordinate 126,121,750 downwards.
AGTGGCAGGTCCAGGAGGGCGATAGATAATGGCAATATTTAGGTGACAGGGAGAGTATAGACGGACACAGTGAACTTCAAAAGAAGGGAAGGAAAGGGAGGGTAGAGCAGGGATTGGGTTAAATGAGCAGTCTTCAGACAGAAGGATGCCAACACCTCCACCCTGTTTGTTGGTTGATCTTGGGGTGTGGCTGAACTGTAAGCCCCCATATGAGAGGGCAGCGGTTGAGGCTGTATCAGAGGGAGTGAGCCAGGTTTCAGTAAAGGCCATGAAAGTGAAGAGGTTGGAAGTGAAGAGGTCGTGGATGTAAGTCAGTTTGTTGCACACTGAACGTGCATTCCACAGTGCACAGGTGACAATGGGGGGAGTGCGTGGGGAGGGGGTGATTGTTAAGAGGTTGGCTAGGTTCCGTGTGTTTGTTGGCTTGCTACCATGGTGAAGGCTAGTCTGTGATGAGTTGTGGGGTGATGAGTTGTGGGGTGTGGAGGAGCGGGGAGGCGAAGGAAATGGACCTGGGTTTTGAGCAATATCACCAGCAGCAAGTAGGAGCAGAGAAAGGGAGAGGAGGTGACTGTGGGATTTGAAAGTGGCAGAGCGTGTTTTGCGGGTGCATGGAGAAAGGGAGAGAGATTTAGCCAGTGAGATAAATTCATGTGAGCAAAGGTAAGGGGATGAGAGCAGTGATGGAGAGATATAGAGACACTTACCAGGTGCAGGCGGATGCTGGGAGTTCAGGAATTTTAGAGTCAGAGGAAGCAGGACTGTAAAATACCAGAGGAGCATTGTTGGGGATGAGTTCTTCAGACAAGCAGAGTCTGGTGCCTGTTCCCTTCTGGTCACTTCGGGCTCAATTCGGGCCTAATTCTTTGATGGACTTAAAAAATCCTGGACTTGATAAATCCAGGACAGCAGCCCATGCTGACATGCAGCCATTCCTCACAAAGATATACCACTTGTGAGCTGCCTTGATTAGCTCAGTCAAACAGCTGGGGGGTGGGTGGTACTAGGGCAATAAAGTTGCTTAGCTGGGGTTATCAGGAGGGGAAGCTAGGGGGTCACAAAACAAACAGTATTTATGTGAACAGAGTCATTGCATAGATAAAAGCAGTGATGGGTGACAACCTTGTTGCAATACATATGGGAAATACCGAGATGAGCATACACAGATACAATGTCATAATACATCAAAAAGGGAAAGTAACCAGTCATTAGCAGCAGATAAGTCCGTGTTTCCAGAGGACATACCCTAATGTGGACCCAAATTGGCTGGCAGGGAAAGGGTTAACGGGTGGTAGATGTGTCCGTGTTTCCAGAGGACATACCCTAATGTGGACCCAAATTGGCTGGCAGGGAAAGGGTTAACGGGTGGTAGATGTGTCCGTGTTTCCAGAGGACATACCCTAATGTGGACCCAAATTGGCTGGCAGGGAAAGGGTTAACGGGTGGTAGATGTGTCCGTGTTTCCAGAGGACATACCCTAATGTGGACCCAAATTGGCTGGCAGGGAAAGGGTTAACGGGTGGTAGATGTGTCCGTGTTTCCAGAGGACATACCCTAATGTGGACCCAAATTGGCTGGCAGGGAAAGGGTTAACGGGTGGTTAATTATAAGAACTAAAGAACTAAATGAAAAATATAAAAATAAAGATGAAAGTGGGCTTGTTAGATTCCTGGCCAAGCAAGCTGGTCTCTTCAGCATACAGAACATTAAGATACAATAAATTATATTGCATTAAATATATTGCATTAAAAAAAAAAAATTATATATATATATATATATATATATATATCTGCCAGCCATATAAAAAATTACTCCGATATAATAAAATAAGAAAAAAAAGAGAAAAGTGCATAAAGTGGAATTAAACTGAAAAAAAACAACCAGCAACCAGAGTCAATAAAACAATTTAGGTCAAAATCAATATTAAGACCAAAGGGTGAGAGAGTCTCCAGGGTAAAGATCCACCGACCTTCTTTCTTAGAAATTTCCCTCACAAGGTTAGAACCGACTTCTATCCCCATAAATTACATCTGGCTAGGGTCACTGGCATGAAAGGCTTTAAAATGGGCAGAAACACTGTGGGCCTCATAGCCACATTTTATGTTATACATAAACTTGCGAATACAGGTTTTGAGCTCACGTGTGGTCCTCCCAACATAGGCCTCCAAGGACACCAGAAGACATATATTATGCACTTGGAGTGACAAGAAATAGTTCCCGCTTAAATCATTTTTTTTATCCATTAAAGTGTAAGTTTGTGCATTCAAACCGACGTAATTTTGTTGTAGCCGCGCTTCGGGAGTATGAGATAAAGCGCTGGGTTATATTACTAGGGACGATTTCGTCATTGGGCCACGACCCCCTTTTTTTCAGGGAAGTGCTCCAAGTGACGCTGCAGTCATTTGGCCAGACCTTGATTTCATTTAAGGTGAACTGATTGGAGCATCTGCGGTCACGTGACAGCTCGGACTGCGGTCACGTGACGGCCTGCACTTCATTGCTTTTTATTAAAAGGTAATCGCTATCGACGCGCGTAGCTGCTGTGCAGCTATCCTATCAACTGGGCCAGTTTGCATAATAGGCAATTATCAGGCGCAATAGCGCGCGTGCCGTCTTTCTGCGATTTGCACTAATAGTGTTAGTAGATTACTTGTCACGTAATTTACTATAATGTTATGTTTAAACAATGGGCGGGCCTCACCACCATGCCTTGCTATTTATTCTGGTCCTTTCCGCCATGCCACCAGCCTTGTGAAAGTTGTCCCTGGCAACGAAACGTGTCGGCGGTGGCTACTGGCGGACCTCCTATACAGCTGTTATCCGGATCTTGTCTCTGTTCCCCATTCTCCATCCATGGTTGTCGGATTCCAGGGCTGGCAAGTTTGTGGCTATTTTATTTCATGAGACGTGCTTTTTGATTCAACTGCTTTTGTGAGTGTATTTATTGTGCTATCTATCAAAATTGGGACTGTTTTATGGAGTTACGCTAGAGTTGTCCCTTCTTTTTGTCCCTCTTTATATGTGATTCATTTCATTGTGGAGGAGCAACCAAAATTTGTGTTATTATCACCTGTGGAATTGGCCTTATCAGCTTCTGACTGTGCCAACTTAGAGGTCACCATCAGAGTGGGATCTTAAGGTTCATATATCCCTACCAGTTGGTAAGAGGCTGTGTTTATCTGTGGCGGGAGCATTTTGCGTCTCACCTTCAAAGTGCATGCCGTTCGGGATATCGATCCTTCTGGTGGACTATTGCTCATTCACAGTGTATATCATTCTGCTGTGTGTCGAAGTGAACATTGTATTGCCTTTCATCTGAAGTGCATGTGTTATGGGACATTTATTAATCACATTGTTCCTTTGTTATAATTAACCTTTTATTGCTCTGTCTTTTATATATACTTCTGCCTATCTTCTCTGGAATAAGAAGTTGCACACGTTGAGCCTTCTTAATAGAAATTGTTTAGTCCTGAAAGTTCCTGTTAAGTGTGTGCGCGGTGTTCTACATATATATTTTATGTTACAGATCTGTAAGCTTTGAAAGCTTGCATTTTCAAGTTAGCCAATAAATGGTATTACCTTAACCTTGGATTTCCTGCTTACAAAAGAAATAAAATGCACCATGACATACAGACAAACAATTACAAAACTGTTCAGCTCTTAAGTGGCTGCAAATGCAGATTTTTTTGCAAAAGTTTTAATTAACATAACCAGCCTGTATGGTCTCAAAGAAAAGCAATGGCTTGTTTTAGAAATTTTTCAAGAAAGAGCAAAAAATAAACTCATCTTAAAATAAGGCCATTTGTAAGAAAGACGGGGGTAATTTTTATTTGATCTTTTAAAACTCTTTTCACTCTGTGAACCTGATATGAATTGGTCATGGATAATTTCCTCTGCCTCATCAATTCCTTCTGCTTTTCCCAGTCCAGTCCATAAGTCCTGAAGGATAAAGCATACAGAGGGCCTGTCTTCTTTTCCCATGGCACACGGGTATAGAAGTTTCTTTTTCTCGTCTCTTCCATTCCAGAGCACCACTAGTAGCAACACATGGGTTAATCTCAGCCGTAGGCAGGGACTGCAAAATAGAAAAAGACTAGCCCCTCCTGGACTATATAAGGCATGCTTTGGCAGGATATCCTCATTTCGTCGCTTGCAGTCGCAAAGGGCTTTGAAGATGTCTGGATTTATAGTACAGTGCTGATCGGGAGTGGGGGCTCCCGGCCCCTCACCAACTGCAATGGTCCTGGGGACGCTCGTTAGATGTCTGAGCTCTGTTCTCTAGCTGATTATTGGGCCTTACATGGTGGCCCTGCTGTGTGCCTCACACTGAGCCCCCGTTTCCCTCTAATCCCTGGGTCATCATCCACTTTGGCCACAGTCTGCCTTCCTTATGGCTGCTGGTAGTGCGCCTTTGCTTGGTCATCCCTGTCCCATGATTCCATGTCCCTTAATAGATTATATTATCTTTGTAGCCTTGGAAGCAGCTGTCTGTCTTGCATACAGTTATTTAGCCTGTGGTCTACCAGTATGCCAAGATCATTCGCAACAATTGGCCAGTTTTACTCCCCCAAGTACATATGTGGCCTGCAGATTCATTTGTCAAGTGGATGCCCAGATGCTCAAATTGTCCATGCCAGCCTAAAGCTTGTGAACATCTTCAATAGACTGCACTGTGCTACATATCTTTAATATCTATAATAACATCTACTATATAATTTATAAACATATTCAGAGTAGGTATCATTAACCACAACTCTCTGCACAACCAGTTTTCAATCCAGTTACAAGCTGTATTTTCTAACCCTGAAGTCCTCAATTTTCCAAGCAAGCGTCTAGAGGGGACAGCATCAAATGCTTCTGCAAAATATTTCATATTTTTGTCCGTGAACAGGGGCGTAACTATAAGGGGTGAAACTGCACAGTCATTGTTGTTCCTCCACCTTATTTATCATAGTTGTGCTCATCTGGCATCATTTAGAGACAGGAAACACCATTTGTATCTGTTTCAGTCTTAAGTTGTCTAGATGTATCCAATTGATGTATCCAATAACAGGGTGTTATTATATTAATATGTGTTTTCTCCTGACAAAACTACTTTACCTGGTTGACCTGTATAGGCACTTTTTACAAATACACACATAGCACCCTTGAATCATATCATGATTTAGCATCCAATGGATTAACTAAACATTAAGGCCTCTTGAGAAGTTTGCAAGATATAATTTGCTTCATAACCAGATTAGAATCTATTGCAGAGGGGTGCTGATGGTGTCTAGACTTTAGACAAGTGGTAGAGATTTTAGCAAATTACCAAGCTATTTACAATTATCAGTATGGACCCTCACAATGCTCTCTCAACTATTTGGTAAAATCCCATCATTAAGAAAGGTATATTTTACACAAAAAAAAAATTACCTGGCTAGTATCTGCAGTAGCATGAGACTCTTGGTTACCAATACATATTACAATATCTGTAGCCCGAAAACGGAAGTCTGGGTGGTCAGCTATGTCATATACACTGACATCATCCTCTTTGCCCACAACCTAAAATAAAAATAAGGCAATGTTTGCAAACGAACATTTCGATTAGCAAGAATAAAGCAACAGGATGATAACATTTGTTTGCTAAACCTTTACACATTATGTATGAAATAGGCACATGAAAACCATTTACACTTTTCCAGAAACTTTTCAGTCAGCCCTACAGGAGACTAGATATGTATCGCCCACCTGAGAAAGGGAACACAAAACTGGAACTGCATTTATGGGCCTTGGCAAACTCGAGGGGCGTTGGACCCCCCCTCAATTTGGTATGCCCTGATATATAAAACCCCCCAGATCGCCTGATTTACTGATCTATTCCTGGAGCCGCTGTCCCATCTCCAGCATACATCTCTGAAAGGCCAGCACAGGAACACCCCAAAGATAAAGGTGAGTGGTTATGTGGCTGTTGGCATTCACTTAATTCAGATTTCCTTGTTGCATGGACGTACGTTTTCCGGCAATCTTGGGGGTACACACAGCCAGGCATCCCAAATCAGGATGCCCTGTCAGGGAGGAACAAAACCTGAGAAAGTGAAGTTCATTGGTTTTGTCCCTCATTAAATTAACCAGGAAAGAACTGAAAGGCAAAACAGAAACACTAGCTCAAGAAAGCAAGTAACCCATAAGTTTCCTACTGGTGGAGAGCCAACCTTTCAATTCTTACAATCTTGAAGAATTTGCTTGGTTATCTGCTACTGCTTTTGTAGCACGTGCTCCGACAGAGAAAGACATTTGAATGGCTTTTCCTGAAAGGCTTTTACAGAGAGATAAGAATGCCGCCCTGTGCAACCACAAAGCTGGCACACCCCAAAGGCAGACTTTGTCCTGTAGAATGTGCTCCAATATCCACTACTGCAGAGTGTGCTCCAATATTTTCTGGCAATGATGCCATCAAAGCCCGATATGACAAGAATAGGATAACACTGATCCATCTGGCTATAGAAGCATTTAAGTTTGGCAAGCACCAATTTTTGCAAGGAAATCTGATAAAGAGGTGGCACGATCTTTTCCAACTCTTAGTCAGATTTAAATAAGTTAATAGTACCTGCATTGCATAAAACCCATAAAAACTGTTAGTCTTACTGGTAACTGTATTTCTATGAGTCCTTTAGGACAGCCACAATGACAGTGAGCCCTCCCCCTAGAGAGGAAACACAGCTGGAACAAGCTAAAAAGCCCAACCCTTCCCCCCAGTCCGCAATATTAAAACTGGTGATAAACCAACGGACCTAAAACTAATAGGGGGGTCATAATGGTGGTCCTGAAAGACTCATAGAAGTAAGGTTAACGGTAAGACTAATGGGAATATGATCCCATCAGCCTCCACGGCAGCCATGGAGAGGATAATCAAGAACTAAAGTTACTAGGGATGGGAAATGGCCTGTAAGACCCTTCTACTGAAGGATTGTTCTTTGTCTGATTAGTCTGTGTAGCCTGTAATGTTTGAGGAAGGTGTGTGGGGAAAATGGTTCAAGAAGGCTCTGAGATGGATAGGGCTTGTCACTAATCTGTCTGGCAGAAGGCAGGGCCATAAGACGTCATGATTTGAGGGCTAAAACCTTATCATAAGCGTCATCTAGGGTTTCCTAGCTAGACCGTTGAGGACAAAAACCAAGTCCCAGGAAGGACACCTGTTACGAATAATTGGTTTCCGAGCAATAGAGATAAAGAATTTGTTTACCAACATATGATTCCAGAGTCTTCTGTTTAAGAAAACTGATAAGGCTGAGGCATGAGTCTTTAGGGTAACTCTAGGTCAAAGCCATCCTGTAGATTTAAGAACTGTTAGCAATTGCATCTTTGTTCAAACTGTTCGAGTTTCAGAATGGATTAAAGCGTTAACACACCTTAGCATAGACTATGCCACACCTTAGCATAGACTATGCCCCCCCAACACAGGGAGAAGTTATGCCATTTTGATTTTGCTGTGAATGCAAATAGATCTATCTCTGGAGTCCCCCATTTGGTCACTAGGATAGATCTGAGGATTCAAGACCCAATCTGACTGAGGGACCGGAGTCCTGCTTAAAAAATCTGCCACTGACTTTAGGGACCCCCTTCAAGTGGACTGCCGAGAGAAATCTTATCCAGAGATAAAGAGGCATTAGGAAGGACTGAGCTAAATTTTTTTTAAGGACACTGATCTGGTGCCCCTCGGATGGTTTAGATAGGCTACAGTGGTAATATCTGATAGAATTTGTACCCCCTTGTTTTATTATAGGGGTTTGAAGTAGTTTAGTGCTTTCTTTGCTGCTTTGAGTTCTCTGAAATTGCAGATTTGTTCATCAATTCTCTGGACCAGGTCCCCTGAACGAGGTGGGCGTTTAGGTGTGCTCCAAAGACCCATTCACTGGCATCATTGGTAATAACCACTGGATTGGTTTGTCTCCAGTGGTGGCCTCCCTGCAAGACGACCAAAGAGTTTCTGACTCCTGGAAGCATTGTGGTCTCCCTCCAGAGAATCTGGGGAGTGATCCCAGGCCTGAAATAGGAAGGACTGTAGAGGCCTGGAATGAAGCTGTGCCCAGGTGATGGCAGGAATGGAAGAGGTGATCAACCCTAGGATCATTAAAGCAGAACAAATCCCTCATAGCTTGGCTCTGGAATCTAAAGATTTCAGGGCCAGCCAATGGCTTTTCCTGGGGGCATCCCAAGTCAAGATGGCCCGCCACCAGGGTGTCAAACATGTTTTTTTTCCTGGTCCAGCAGCACATACCCTCAGTGCGATTCATTAAATCTCAAAGTCTCTTGGTCCTCAAACCTGAGGTCCACGAAACATGATACTTGAGCAGGGGAGGCATCAAGCCTGGGACATTTGGTCCACAAAGTAGATCCTGACTCATTGAAGGGTCTGGTCTCCTGCCCAAGTGGTAACCTGCCCCGTGGAGTTATACATGAACAGAAGGTCATAGCATCGTACAAAAAAAAGATTCTGCTATAAAATATTTTGCTCATTGTACTCAACACAATTGACCAAATTCAATATAGTCAGTGCAGACAAAGATGTATGTTTGAGGTCACACTGCTCCCTAGAGCTCAGCTCCCAAAGGAGGTTGGCTGTGTTAGGCATCAGAAATGCCTTTCTAAGAGACATCATTAACCAAAGAAAAAACAACATTCAACAAAGAATAATAAAAAACAAGAGAGAAAAAGAAAATAAGGTGGCAAGTGAGACAAGATAAAGAGGAAGAGTGAAGATTGCAGCAAACGTATCCCCAAAGCCACACATAGAATAATTATCTCTGAAGGGTGTAGCTAGCCGATGGCGGTGTAGGTCACCTATGCTAGGAGCTTTGCACCAACACTTCACAGACTAACTCATCGGGCGCATTCCTGTACTAGAAGCACAAATGTCTAGACAGGGGAGAGCCATTGGCACAGAGAGGAAGCAGAATGGCCACCATTACCTCCTTCGCTGCAGCAGATGAAAATTGAGGTGATCAGGAGAGGTGGAGAGAGTCACCGGGCATACCTGCACCCTCAGAGGTGGTCAGTAACATGCCGGTACCTGCCTTTCCTGCTCAGATAGTAATGTCAGAGGGGGGCAAGTGCCCCTGTTGGCGGCGGAGCCCACAGTGCCCCCACTAACCCCCAGAGGGAGAGCGGTGGAAGAACCCTTGGGTCAGGGGCACTCAACCGACACAGACCCGGTGCTAGAGAGGTCCCCTGGACCAAGTACTGAGCCCCTACACCTGGGAGAGATGGGATTCCGGACCCCTACCCCTGTGGCCGAGATACTGGAACAGACACCAGAGAAGCCCCCTGCACAGAGCTCAACCAGTGGCCCAAAGGACCCAGCATACCCCAGGGAGGGGAGAGAACAGACACAAACAGCCCCTTATCTTGGGCCTCATTGCCAGGGGCCACAGCCAGCTGGTGAACCTGCAGCTCACGACCGGCTGCCACACTCCCAGGCAGAGAGTGCATGTCCCCAGAGTTGACCCATCCTCACTGGCTGATGACTGGACTGATCACTGGAGGGGGCAATGAGGATATCGGAGCACAAATTGCCCAGGTGTTCATGCCTTCGCCTGTTGGGGCAACACCACGCTCTGCTATGGGGTCTGACCCCTACCCCTGCCCCCACCAGCATGTCCACTAACCCACACCCTGTCTCACCCTCCTTAATCTCATTAATAGCGGAAGCCGTACAATCTAACATATCAGATACCCTGCAGGAGCTTCCCTGATGGTCTGACTTCAATGGATACATTACACAGATGGAGAACACTCTGCACAGAGAGCTCAGCACCCTACCATGATACCACCTCTCCACACTCTACCTCAACCTAGACGACATTGAAAGCTGGGGGAGGCGCAACAACCTAAGGTAGAGGGGTCTTCTGGAAATGGTTACTTAATCAGACCTCAAGAGTAAAGCTAAAGCTATCTTCAACACAATTCTGGGAGCCCTTCCCACGAATGATATCATTATCAACAGAATCCACTGAACCCTGGGCCCAAGATCTGATGGCCCCCAATGGCCTAGGGATGATGATTGCAGGATTCATTTTTACAAAACAAAGGACAAACTTTTGAAGAGGGCATGGGAGACAGGCCCCACTAGACTTGAGGGGGCGTCTATTGTGGTCCTGTCTGACCTATCCATCAGGATTCTCCAGATGAGACATCTTCTGAAGCCCCTCCTAGGGGTGATCCAATGCCAGGGAAGCACATACAGATGGGATCCCATTTCAACTAATCATTTGCAGGAATGGGAGGTTTTTAACCTAAAATCTGCTGACCACTGAAGGGCAATGATCCCGACGAGCCCCTCTGCTCCCCGGGGGTAGAGCCCGATGGCCCTACCCATCTACTGAGAAGATCCAGATTTAAGAAACATAGTTCTGAAAGACTATGGTTTATTTTCTGTATGTTAGACTAACGCTTTAACGCTGGACTTTTCTGTAATTGCTTTTGTAAGGCTTATCTAAGGAATGTGCTGCTTCGCATGGGGGGCTCTGGGAACTGAGAACACTATGAAATACTCCCATATTCGACCTTGTACATGGTAATAAATATTCTGTTCTCATTATTTTTAACTTAGGTAACTGTCTGTTCTGCGCATGCTCTAACTATGAAAGTTTTCAATAAAAAAAGGGGAGAGAAGCGTCCCCTGCTCACTTCTTTGAGGTTTTGCTACACACCTCGTCGCGTGTATTGATTTCTCTTAGAATATAGTAATTGGGAATCAGACAACAGAAGCCAGACCAAGTCCGGTTAGTGACTTGAACATAACATTACGTGGCGCCCGAACAGGGACTCTCTATAGTGGTCGCAAGAGGTATCGCACCCGCCGAACGGAACATCAACTGATGCCACCTCGGAACAGCAGACTTCAAAACCTGGCCAGGTAAGAGACAGCTTTTATGTACTCTTATACTCTGCTCTTCCCCTGTGAGGCATCATAAGCATAGCCAGCCTCTGCGAAAGAGGGTCATTTTAAGAATCCTAAGGCGCTTCTGTTGTCTGCATTTGTTTTGTCTGTTTGGATTTGTCTTGTCTGTCTGTTCCCTTAAGAATTTGTTATTTTTGAGAGATAAAAAACTTTATGAGCCTGGCATTTAGTTAAAAACTTTGGAAGGTCATTAGACGCCCCATCCCACTGGCGAGGGGAAACCCGCTATAACCCAGTGACGGTGAACGCAAGTGGTGACCAGAAGAAGTTTTAGAGAGGAAAATACACTGTATGGTTTTATAACTCATTTAGGCGTGAGCCAGCTGTTGTGTTGATCGGTATTGACGGCACCTTCACGGCGCATGCCAGCAGATCTCGACAGCGTTGATTTATGATTACCACAGTTCCCAGGCTTAGTTAGAAGACCAGGACTAGTCGATAGGTGATTTCAGAAAATTAAAGCCAATATTACTGGGATGGGAATAAGATACAATTAGTGTATCTAGGACTGTCACTTACCCATATGATAGGTGATGTGTTGTTTGTGATCCTAATTGTTTGTCTTGGATTATGTGTTGCTATTTGGTTAGCGTGTAGGATCACTAGACATTACCAGGGGAGACCCAGAGAGGTACTCCAGTTCCTAGTTCCTTAGGAGGAAGCCAAAGAAGGCTAGCCCACGGAGAGGTTAGACCCCAATACGGTACCTAGGGCCGGTTGCTAGGAAGATGGGAAAAGAACAGTCCAAAGAGAGGAAGAGAAGTGGCAGACATTAGAAGAAATCACCAGGGAAAGGTGTGGCTTAGATGCCGCTAGGAATTTGAAAAAGATTTGGAAGGAATTTAAGCTAGTTCATAAATGACAATTAGATTTAGGGAAATGGGAACAGATAGCTAAAGGGAAACATGGAATTATTTTTGACAAAGGATGGGATCATCAAGTGGAATGTGCTCTGAAACTTTCAAGTTTAGCAGAAAAGGAAGGCTGGACGTACAGTCCACATAGGAAACAATGGAATACTACACCATTGCTTCATCCCCAAGTAGACCCCATACCTGATGCTCCAACAGCCCCAGTACCGCCACCCCCATATGAAAAGACAGTATGGCAATGCTATTGTGGAATGATAAATAAGGGTTGGGACAGAATGTGTACCCAGTGTAAAGTAAGGGAGCAGGATAAAGTAGTAAATGAAGAAGGAACATGGAAATGTGTAGTTTGTGGTTGTAGAGGGATGGGTTTAGAACAAGAAGAATGTAATGTTTGTGGAGCAGATCAGCAAGGAGGGGATCCAGATGAGAGAATAAATGGTGTTAGCACAAGAAAGAAAAAAGTAAATTTAGTTACTGAAAAATCATGGACTTGCCATCACTGTATGACTTATGGTTTACCAGAAAATGTTACACATTGTCCAAGGTGTAAAACTTATAGGTACACAGGACCCCCTCCCAGGAACAACACATATAAATTAGTTGCGCCTGTGTTTACCCATACCAGGCAGAGTCCAGATGCTCAAAATGCAGGACAGTTTGTCAATTTATTAACCAAGAAACCCCTTATTATAAGCCATGGACTCCAGCTGAATGTATGGCTTTGTTGCAGAATGCACCTGATCCCCGTACTAGCCCTTCTAGGTTTGGCAGGTATGTAGTACAAATGATGGAGTCACATAATGCCACCTGGTTGGATGGAGAAGATCTTTGTAGGATGAAAATGTCCCCTACTATGTTTCATCAATTTACTGATTATATGAGAGCACATGTACCACAGAATGTTAGACTTGGGGACAGTAGAACTGATTTTTTATTTTGAACAAACATATATTGATGAAGGCTTAGATGTTGGAAATATTGGAGTTCAAAGGTTGTTTGTTAGAGCCTATATTGATGGTTTAAAACCAACCATTAAGGAAAAGTTAAAGGCTTCTACCCCAGATTGGAGAACTAACCATACTATGGCACAATTGTTAGCTAAAGCACAGGGTATTGAAATGGATATGCATGACAAGCCCAAGGTGCGTACGGTTGCCCAGGTTAACACTGATGTTAGACCTAAATCTCAAGGTAATTTTCAGAGTAAAATTTTAAAATGTTACTACTGTGACAAACCTGGTCACATTAAGAGGAATTGTAGAAAGTTTGCTGCCGATCAAGGAACAGCCCCCAATAAGTCAGCATCTAAAAGTAAAGAACAAGACTGACTATCGGCAGTAACATTCACAGTACCAGCCAAAACACCCATAATACCGATTGAAATTGATGGCCAAACAGTTGAATTTTTGATTGATACGGGCGCGACTAAATCTGTCATTAGTAATAAAGTTTTAAGTAAGAAACAGCAGTCAGAAGCCCAAACTATAGCTTCAGGTTTCGATGGTCTGCCTAAAGTTATGCCCATATCTAAACCACTAGAGGGCAGGCTTGGTCCACACATGTTTATCTCTAAATTTTTAGTCTGTGATTCAGCACCTTCAATTTATTGGGTGTAGATAACTTAACTAAACTTCAAGCAAAAATTGATTTTCAAGAAGATGGTCAAGTTGTTCTAACTTTGCCTGACCATCCTGATGATTTAGAATATTGTATGCAAATACAAGCTCTTGAAGATTTTGAACTCACTAATGTACTTACAGAGAATGATCAAGACCTACTAAGAACTGTACCTGACCATTTATGGTCTAAGTCAGGGTCTGATATAGGACTTCTCCCTGTCTCACCAGTAGAGGTCCATATCAAACCAGGATCTACCCTACCACAGCTTAAGCAGTACCCTTTGAGTGCTGCACAAGAACAAGCTATAGGAGAACAAATTGACGAGCTTTTGGTTACGGGTGCTTTGATTCAGATGCAATCAGGGGCTAATACTCCTTTGTATCCAGTCAGGAAAAAGGTTTTGGAACCAGGACAGCCTGTGAAATACAGGATGGTACAATATCTTGGAGCCATTAATAACATTTTGGCTCCAATGACACCAGTGGTTCCAAACCCTCATACATTGCTTTCTCAAATACCGAGTACAAGCATGTATTTTTCTTGCGTGGATCTAACGGGAGCTTTCTTTTTGGTTCCTTTAGCACCTGAATGTTACCACCTCTTCGCTTCTCAGTCTTGGCAGGATGGAAACCACCAACAGATTGTGTGCTTCTCCAATATGTAGGCGATTTGCTTCTTTGCTGCCCAGACAAAACCACATGTGAGGAGGGTACTTTGTCTCTTCTTACATTTCTGGCTGAGAATGGCTGCAAGGCTAGCAAAGAAGATAGAACAATTCTGCCAAACACGAGTTACCTTTCTAGGTCATTGCATTTCACAAGGCACTAGACATCTTACTAAAGACAGAGTGGGAATAGTCAGGAACATGTCACCACCTAAGACACAAACAGTTAAGAGCATTTTTAGGACTCATCTCTTACTGTAGACAGTGGATTATGCATGCCAGTTCACTTATGCAACCACTGTATGATTGTGTCAAAGTCACACCTTTTTGCCTAACACCAGAAGCAAGAGATTCTTTTGAGCAACTTAAATTAGCTGTTACACAAGCACCAGCTTTAGGTCTTCCTGATTATTCTCAGCCATTTACACTCATGGCTACTGAAATACAAGGACACGCTACAGGAGTCTTAAGGCAGGCACATGGCACAAAACAAAGAGCTATTGCTTATTATTCAGCTCGCTTAGACCCCGTAGCGAGAGGTTCCCCCTCTTGTGTTAAAGCTGTAGCAGCAGTTTCTCTATTGGTAGACAAAGCTTCTGAAATTGTACTTGATAATGAATTAGCTGTGTCTACCAATCACGACATTCATGGGATATTATCACAGGTAAATCCCAGACACCTGCCAATGGCTAGACAGCTTAGGCTGCAGTGTACCCTTTTACTACCCCCAACAATTAAGTTTCAAAGATGTACTTCTCTGAATCTGGCGACTTTGTTACCAATTTCTTCAGATTCTGAAGGGGGGAGTAATAGTGAAGATTTTGAGAATTTTTTAGAATTTGAACATACTGAAGACACACATGACTGCATTGAACTTATGAAGCAAGAAACAATGGGTTTACCACATGTGCATAATACACCTCTAGAAAACCCAGAATTTGAATTTTTTGTAGATGGCAGCAGATATGCTGATGAAAAAGGACAGTTTCATACAGGTTATGCAATAGTAACTGAACATGAAGTGGTAGAAGCTGAACCATTACCACCTCATATGTCTGCTCAGGAAGCAGAACTTACAGCCCTCTCTAGGGCATTAATGCAAGGGGATTCTTAACAGCTGCAGGTACCTCTATTAGACATGCTGAATTAGTTAAAGAAATTCTGACCAACCTGAACAATGTCAAGGAGGTAGCTATTGTAAGAGTAGCAGCCCACACAAAACAAACCACCAAAGAGGCTAAAGGTAATGAAAAAGCTGACTTAGCAGCTAAACAAGCAGCTTTGAAGAAGATAGAGAAGGAAAGTTTAAATCTTGCCCAAGAACCGGTGGTAAGTATGGAACTTTTGAAGAAACTTCAGGACAAGGTAATGCCTGAGGAAAAGGAAAAATGGCTCAAAGCAGGAGCCCAGCAAAATGATGGATTATGGGTCAAAGGAAGCCGATTGTGCTTGCCTAGCTTCCTATACCCAGAACAGGCACAGGTATCACACCTGCCTACACATCAGAGTGCAAACTCTATGGTAAGGAGTACCAATCAGACTTGGTATGCTCCAGGCTTTAGTAGCATTGCACGACAATACTGTGCAGCATGCTCTATTTGTTTGACAGAAAATCCAGGACAGGTTGTTAAGACACCGGTAAGACATCAACCTAGGTCTCTCTATCCATTTCAAAGGCTTCAAATTGAATACATCCAACTCCCTAAGAGTGGACCCTTTGAGTATGTACTTGTGTGTATTGACTTGTTTTCAGGATGGCCAGAAGCTTACCCAGTAAAATCAGCAACAGCTAAGACCACGGCAAAGAAACTAATTACAGAATTGATACCACGTTTTGGTCTATGTGAGACCATAGAAAGTGACCATGGCTCGCACTTTACAGGTGAAATAATGCAAAATGTAATGCAAATGTTAGGTGTCCAGCAGTCCTTCCATACACCCTATCACCCACAGAGTTCAGGGAGTGTGGAGAGACTGAATGGCACCATTAAACTGAAGTTACAGAAAACTATGAAGGAGTTAGGTAAACCATGGATAGATTGTTTACCAATTGTGTTATTTTCAATAAGATGCACCCCTACAAAGAAAACAGGGTTGTCACCTTATGAAATTCTGTTTGGAAGTGCTCCCAGAACTGGGCTGCACTTTCCACAACATCTTGCCCTAAAATGTGATGAATTGACTAATTATGTGATACAGTTGCAGAAACATCTCACTAAACTGCACAAAAGTGTTTTTGATTCTCTTCCAGACCCCGACCAGATAACAGGAACTCATAATCTCCAACCAGGAGACTTTGTCTATGTAAAGAAACATTCTAGAAAATCTTTGGAATCAAGGTTTGAAGGACCCTTTCAAGTTCTTTTGACAACGCCTACTTCAGTGAAGCTTGAAGGAAAATCCACTTGGATACACGCAAGTCATTGTAAAAAGGTTACAGGTCCAGAGGGAAAATGAAATATTTCCCCTTAACAATGATAATGGCTTTCTGCCTTAATATTTCATCCCCTGCACCTATAAGAAATAGAAGGGAGATAGACACTTATCATCAAAAGTTTCTTTTGCTAAAGTATAAATAATATTTTGGCATTGTGCCTTCTGGGTATAATGATTTATGTTCTAGTAAAACTAGCTATTTGTCTTGTAGCCAAGATCAAGACACCTAAAGTAACACAAACGTATCTTGATTGCAGATAATGCGCTTTCTGAGTAACTATGTTTCTTTCCTTTAGAATTGACATATCATCTGTCAAAATTCGAGACTCTTCTTTGGAAGGATGCTGTTCAAGTACTTGGGGGATGGAACCAGTTAAAGAAGACCTGTGTTCCCCTAGGCAACTCGCCGGCCTGGGATAGTACCTGAGTGACTGAATTGGCTATAAACCTTCCGAAGTGGACACAGTCAAAGGAAAGACAGATGAAGATGTCAAAGGGGGGAAATGAGAAGATCCAGATTTAAGAAACATAGTTCTGAAAGACTATGGTTTATTTTCTGTATGTTAGAGTAACGCTTTAACGCTGGACTTTTCTGTAATTGCTTTTGTAAGGCTTATCTAAGGAATGTGCTGCTTCGCATGGGGGGCTCTGGGAACTGAGAACACTATGAAATACTCCCATATTCGACCTTGTACATGGTAATAAATATTCTGTTCTCATTTTTAACTTAGGTAATTGTCTGTTCTGCGCATGCTCTAACTATGAAAGTTTTCAAATAAAAAAAGGGGAGAGAAGCGTCCCCTGCTCACTTCTTTGAGGTTTTGCTACACACCTCGTCGCGTGTATTGATTTCTCTTAGAATATAGTAACTGGGAATCAGACAACAGAAGCCAGACCAAGTCCGGTTAGTGACTTGAACATAACACTACGTAGCAGCAATGTGGGAAACCTGCACTCTGAGGATCTAAGATTATGCTTTTGGGCACAGAGGGGGAGTGCAGGGGGTCTGGATGTGGGACAGGGGACGGGCAGATGGGGGCTGTCCTCCTGGTGGCGGAGCTGGGGTGGGGGGGTCTCATGGTTGTCCTCCCCCCAGTCATGGGAGGCTCAGTTTATGACGTTTCAACAGGATACAGAATTCCTCTTGGTCTAGTGTCAATATGTCAATAGGTTTTGCTCAGCAACTGGATGTCCTCCCTCTGAGGGCACCTTGTGGCTCCTCTGTCTTCCTGCCTCTCCCCCCCCCCCCCGAGATTGGGTTGCCTTTACTTATTGTTTTCTATTAATGTTGCCATGGGTTGCAACCCTAGGTTACATCTTTAATTGCGCAATGTGCAGAATTCTTAGTCTGTTTTTAATGTGTGTGCATCTGCTACACCTATATCGACTTCCACTTCCCCAACTTAAGCATTACTAGTGGGGCCTTGCCTCGATACTCTCAGGGTCGACCTTAAGAGTGGAATGGAGGTACCAGCGGTTCGTGTTCACCGCAGCATTCTCCTTCTAAACAGCACCCAGCGGGTCCATTCTAGCCTTGTGACCTGCTTTTCTAACTCCACTCCCCGCCCCCTGTGACTTTATCTTTCCATCTCTTTCTTTTTACTCTCTCACTATATTGCCTTCCCACTCTTACATCTTTTTCTCCTTGCTCCTTCCTTCTTCCCCCTCTCCTCTTTCATCTTACCTCTCCTCTTTACCCCCTTTCCTCCCCCCCTCCACTTGTCTTCTCCGGCTCAAGACTGCCCTCTGTGCTTTCCACCTAGTTTGGCCACCGGATTGCCTGCGGTCCCTCATTCCCTTCAATCGGGATGTCCAAATTGACAGTCAGCTCCTTAAACATCAAGGGCTTCAAAATGCCTGAAAAATGTTCAAAGGTACTATTTGACCTCCATAAACAAAGAGGAGACCCACTTTCAAAAAGGGCATGTACACAACAGATACTACTCCTCTTTGTACCATAGTACAAACCCAACAGGCAAATCGCGGGGGTTTCCATAGCAAGTCTACTCCTTACACGGCACTAGATAACTTGGCTTGAAAGATACATCTTCCTTAAGCTGTCAATCTATCAAAAACATACACAGCGGCAAAATTTTTATATGCCAAACCATGACCAAGCATCAGCCTGTAAGAGCTATCTCAGAAAATTGAATACTTTTGCAGAGGGGATCCTGATACTGGGTGGCGACTTTAATCTTCAGCTTAACCCATATCTAGATACCTCCTTCGGGAAAACATCTCTACACCTTGGACAATTACAGTCCCTGAGAAAAGCTCCCCATAACCTACAGCTGATGGACGTTTGGAGGCTGGAGCACTAGCAGTCCAGAGACTACACATACTTCTCACTAGCTCATGGCTCATACAGTCATATAGTATTCTTGAACCATCACGCCTTACAATGGGACCCTAAGATTCAAATCGACTTTCCTGTGGTCATCTTATCTGTAGACCTTCCTGGCTCAGCATCAAATCAATGGAGCAGGTGCCTAAATGAAAACCTGCTTAAGGACTTGGTATGTGTGATTAAAGGCAGGAATAATTTCATTTCTGACCAGCTCAGGATGACTCCCCCCCCCCCCCCCCACTACTCATTGGAAAGCACTAAAATGTGTGCTGTGGGGAAAATTTCCCTTTCTAGCCCAACACTTTCTCTCCAACTGGGCCAGGTTTCAGCGACAAGGCGAGCTAATCAGTAGACCAGGTCGCCTTACCCCAATTTTTAACAATCCTGATTTCTCTCCAACTGGGTAAGGTTTCAGCGTCAAGGTGATAGGCAAAGCAAATGGTCCGCACTCCTCTTCTCATAAAACTTCACTTTTAATTATGCGTTTAAAATCATCTCCATAGTGTATCACAAGCCAATAAAATCAGTAATAATCAAAGTCCTGGAAAGTCATATATACAGTGTAGGTGACTTACGCACACACCGAGTGTGGAGCAGTTAACCCCTGATGGTAAAGGGGTTGTAATGCTAGCAAAAACACACGCAGCGCCCAACGGCTAAGATGGAAAGAGGGCCCAGGGGAGAGAACAGGCAACCAGTCTGCAGCTTAGCAACGAACCTGGTATAGTGCTCATAGAATAGTCCCTGTGTTGAGTCTCTGTCCTGGCTCCCACCTGTGAGTAGCAACCTCCACTTCGTCTGACACCATGACCACTTCACAGCCAATTTCATCTACAAATAGTCCTGATGAACTGTCTTCTATGGATTTAATGCTCACAGATAAAAGCAAATGATTGGAACAACTAAATACATTTTCCTTGCCGATGACCTCAGTAAATGAATCACATGAGGACTTGAAATCCCTATTTTGGAGTCATGAAGAATTACTAAAATGTGAGACCCGGATTTGGTGGGATATGTCCACCCGGTCCAAGTACATGGATGATCATATGATCCCGAGGGGGCTCAGAATTAAAAAGTTCCCCACCTCAGACCTGCCGGAACCTTACAAAAGCAGGTGGAACAAGGTACTTACAGAGGCATCCCTATCTTTGATGGACATACTGGTAGAGTTCCAGGGTCAACGTTCGGACGATCTACAGACCTCTTTAGAAAAATCGACGAATGATCTGGAAACGCATTAGACTCAACCGGATTTCAACACACTGTACAAATGCATGATGGAGTCACAAGAAAAACTAGAGGCTTCCTTCATATCTCTAAAAAAGTATGATATATATATATATATATATATATATATATATATATATATATATGTAATAACAGGATACAGAGGATTATATCAATGATAGAGTGTACGACTGGAATCTCAGATATCGATAAAAGAAAGCCCCAAGGTCTATGTAAAGATCCCAAACACCCAGAAAGAGGGTAACATTCCTTACCTCAGACTCTGACTCAGAAACACAGGACTCTGATAGCGCGCGCGCCCCCCCCCCCCCCCGTTAGTGGATCTACCCGTCCAAGAAGAAGGGGCTTGGAATTGTTTTGAGATAGATCTGAGATCCAGAATGTTCATGGAGAATGGGACACGTTTTTAGGCCCAATGCAGACCCAGGCAAGAAAAAGAAATGTGGGCGGGCGGAGAAACAAGCACGGCGAGAATAAGAACCCCACACAGATCCAGACATTAGATACAGATTACGTTCTTAAATTGGACCAACACCCTCCACTGATCGGCCCCTGACTGCGGGGCACCCCGATCGGAACCCCCCAGAAACCCCTAAATCCCTACCTGCTCCTCGATCCAGCGGTGCCCGCCGCTGCCTCCCGCGCGTCCCTCTAGCAGGACGCGCACCCACGCCGGCCGTTTGTGAATGGCCGGCGCGGGCCCTGTAGGAGTGACACACGGGAGGCGGCGGTGGGCTCTCTTGTACGTCACTGCCTCCCGCTTGTCCGTCGGCGGGGATTGGCAGCAGCGGTCACGTGGGAGCGGGGAGAGGCGAGTTTTAGGGGCTTTCTGGGGGGTTTCACAAAGCAGGGCACCCCTAATCGGGGTGCCCCACCGAAGTGGACCAAAACCCAGGATAATCAAAATCCTGGGTATTGGTCCACTTTAATCTTTCCAAGTATGTTTTGTCAGAACATGAACGATCACTACTTGCGAAGGGGTTGTCTTTTGTACCGGACTTACATTTTCCGCATGATATTGGATGTTAATACCGTTTTGTGATTACTCACCTTTGAAACGGATATTATAAGTGTGACATACACTCCGCTTCAATACTTCTTGACAGTTGGGTTATTCTCCACTAGAGGGCGAACTTCTGCAGAGATGAATGCAAAAAAAGAAGCCCCTCCCAGTCCATAACTACCTGGGACCTCCCACCAATTCCCCAGTGTAAGATAGCAGTAAAGGGACCAGGAAGAACCAAATATAACAATACTAACAAAAAACAATGGTTCACCATATAAAGGATCCAGAATACCTAACGGGGTGGGTGAAGCGGAGTGTATGTCACACTTATAATATCCATTTTAAAGGTGAGTAATCACAAAACGGTATTATTCCAAGTGTGACATACACTCCGCTTCAATACTTCTTGACAGTTGGGACATCCAATAGCAGTGTCCGTCAAGGGTGGGAACCATACACAGTAAAGAATGCACCAACTCAAACCACTGCAGCTTGCAGAACCTTGCGGCCAAAAACAGCATCCGCTGAAGCCCGCACATCAACCTTGTAAAACTTGGAAAAAGTATGAACAGAAGACCAAGTAACAGCCTTACAAACTTGTTCAACAGAAGCCTGGTGCTGAAAAGCCCAGGATGCACCCACAGCATGAGTAGAGTGCGCAGTGACCCTAAAAGGGGGAGTACTCCCCTTAGCAGAATAGGCCCCAACAATGGCCTGACGAATCCATTTGCTAATCGTAGACTTAGCAGGTGCCAAACCTTTCCTGGGCCAGCAGGGCACCACGAAAAAAGCGTCCGTCTTGAGGAAGGAAGAAGTAGTCACCAAATAGTACTTCACACAGCAAACAACGTCCAAATTGTGCAGAACCCTCTCCTTGTCATTGTTAGGCTTAGGACACAAAGAAGGGAGAACAATATCCTGATTGAGGTGGAAAGCAGACACCACCTTAGGAAGGAAATCCGTTTCTGAGTGAGAACCGAAAGAGCAATATCAGGTAGCGGCTCAAAAGGAGGACCCTGCAGAGCCGAAAGAACCAAATTCAAATCCCAAACAGGAACTACAGCCTTTCGAGGGGGCCGCACATGCGCCACCCCTTGGAAAAAAGTCTTAACCAGCTGGTGTAAAGCAAAATACCTCTGGAAGAAAACCGACAGAGCAGAAACCTGTCCTTTCAAAGTACTAAGCTGGAACCCAAGGTCCAGATTATGCTGAAGAAACTCCAAAATCCTGGGTACAGAAAAAACCCTGCACGTCAAGGCCCTAGCCTCACACCAATCAATGTAGGACCTCCAAGTCCTATAGTAAATGCCAGAAGAGGACCGCTTCCTAGCCCTAATCAGGGTCTGAACAACAGCCTCAGACAAACCTTCCTCTTTCAAGATGAAGGTTTCAGCAGCCAAGCCGTCAAAGCCAGCGTTTGTAAATTGGGGTAAAGTAGATGACCCTGAGATAGCAGGTCCGGCATCAAGAGAAGCCGGCACTGGTCTACGGCCATCCTTATGACGTCTACGTGCCAAACCCTTCTTGGCCACCTTGGAGCCACCAGAACCGCTGGTGCCCCTTCTAGAACCAGTTTGCGAACTACCCTGCCCAGCATGGAGACAGGTGGAAACAGGTACAGAAAACCCAGGTCCTTCCAAGCCAGAGACAAGGCATCCACTGCCAAGGCCAGGGGATCCTGAGAAAGAGACACAAATGCCGGA
This sequence comes from Gastrophryne carolinensis, assembly GCA_027917425.1. Lineage (NCBI taxonomy): Eukaryota > Metazoa > Chordata > Amphibia > Anura > Microhylidae > Gastrophryne > Gastrophryne carolinensis. The sequence continues at coordinate 126,098,909 of CM051243.1, read as the reverse complement.
AGTGTGTGATTGTGCCTCGAGGCAAAGAGATCCACCTCCGGAGTCCCCCACTTGCGGCAAAGATCCAGAAAGACCTCGGGGTTGAGAGACCACTCTCCGTGGCGAGAGGACCCCCTGCTCAGAGAATCCGCCTGCGTATTCTCCACCCCGGAATGTAGACTGCCGAAAGGCAAGGAACATTGCTCTCCGCCCAGCGCGGGATCAGAGAGACTTCCCTGAGGGCACTCCTGCTGCGAGTCCCTCCTTGGTGATTTATGTAGGCCACTGCCGTTCGGTTGTCCGAACGCACCTGAACCGGAAGACCCTGTAACTGTGGGGTCAACCGAGCCAGAACCAGACGAATGGCTCGGAGCTCCAATACATTGATGGGGGTGTGAGCCTCCTGGGGACCCCACACCCCGCTGAACTGATGACTCTTCCAATAACCTCCCCAGCCCGACAGGCTGGGATCCGTGGTAACCGTCTCCCAACAAGGGACCAGAAAGGATCTGCCCTTCACCAGATTGCGCGAGTCCAGCCACCACCGAAATGACTGCCGAACACTGGGAGACATCTTGAAAGGTTGATCCAATGACTGTGGGCTCCTGTCCCAATACGTCAATATGTGTGAAATTGTGCAAACGGAACCGCCTCGAAGGAGGACACCATCAGACCCACCAGTTTCATCCCCTGTCGGATAGAGGGACAAGGACTGGCCAGAAGAAGATGGATCAGGTCCTGAATCCCCTGCACCTTGGTCTGGGGCAGAAACACTCTGGCCCGACTGGTATCCAGATTCATGCCCAGAAATGAAATCACTCGAGACGGGGAGAGAGAAGACTTGGTGCGGTTGATCACCCACCCGAACCTCTCCAGGGTCGACACCACCTGGTGGGAGTCCAGTTCTGCCTGCTGAAGGGAAGAAGCTGAAATCAACAGGTTGTCCAGATAAGGCACAATGCGAATGCCCTGAGATCTGAGCAGAGCCATTACGCCCGCCAAAACCTTGGTGAAGACCCTCGGTGCCGAGGTCAGACCGAAGGGAAGAGCTACGAATTGATACTGTTGATCCCCCACCGCAAACCGGAGGAATCTCTGATGTGCCTGAAAAATCGGAACATGCAGATACGCATCCTTCATGTCTATGGATGTCATAAAATCCCCTTGGCGAAGGGAATTGATAGCCAAGCGCAGAGTCTCCATGCGGAACTTTTTGGCTCTGATAAAGCTGTTGAGAACCTTGAGATCTAGAATGGGTCTCACCTAACCCTCCTTTTTGGGAACCGTGAAAAGGTTGGAGTAGTAACCCCTGCCTCTTTCCAAAGGAGGCACTGGGCATATAACCCCCATGTCCAGAAGGCTTTTCACTGCCAACAGGAGCCCCTGTGCAGCCTGAGGGTCCGAGGGCACCCGAGACCTTAAGAATCTTGGGGGCGGCCAGTACTCGAACTCCAGTTTGTACCCGGAGGAGACCACTTCCAAGATCCAATTGTCTGTGACCTCCCGGGCCCAGACCCGGAAAAAGAGCCGCAGACGTCCCCCCACCCTTACGGGTGAGGGCGCCCCTTCATTGCTGAGCCGGTTTAATGGCAGGCTTGGAACCCCAGACAGCCGCGGGCCGTGCCCGACCTCTGCCTCTGTTCCAGGACAAGCCCCTGACCCCCGAGAAGGCCAGACCACTAGATGCTCTGGCCCCTCGAAAGGAAGGAGTGAATGAGCCCACCCCCCAAAAGGGACGGCGCTTTCTCTGCTGAGGTAACTTACCACCTTTAGCAACAGCATCCAATTTATCTCCAAACAGCCGCGCACCGAAGAAGGGGAGAGCTGTGAGTGACTTCTTAGCTTTCTACTGATTCCAGGTTTTAGGCAATTCCCGGGGTTTACAAAGCACGCTTTTAACCAGGACCTCACTATTGAATCATTAGTTTATTTATACAAAATACATCTAACATATATACATTTAAAAATTGATTTCATCAATTGCTTCTACCTTATACATTCTATGTAGTTTACACATCATAAACATATATCAGAAACCAAAATCTGTTATGCTCCCTAATTTCTCAGTGTTCTACATATCACCAGCATGATTATATTTTTAAGCCATTGCTCCCTGATTTCACAATATTAATGTTTTCACATGGACCTTTTCCTATGGGCAGACATGTTTCGCCTGTTTTTTTCGGCTTTCTCCGTGCCCTTGTATTGAAAATAGGGAGTAATAAAATGTAGATTAATTTATTTATCTGATTGTGGTTGATTATAAATTATTTTACTTTCATATAATAATGATCCCTATAAAAATACCTTAAGCCAGGAAATCCATGAGTGCTGCTTGTTTTTTCAATTATTTTTACAATTCATATGTGGTACATTGACTTCAAATTCCCCCAGAGAAGTGTGGCTCAATCACCAGCAGCATATGGGGTCATCAGGTACTGGCCGTTAAGGGTAATTCCACCTGTTATTACATCCGAATATGTGTAAACTACATAGAATGTATAAGGTAGAAGCAATTGATGAAATACATTTTTAAATGTATATATTTTAGATGTATTTTGTATAAATAAATATTCTTATAATTCAATAGGGAGGTCCTGGTTAAAAGCGTGCTTTGTAAACCCCGGGAATTGCCTAAAACCTGGAATCAGTAGAATGCTAATAACACTTGACCTGGTACCAACTTGACAACAAGATACATGTTAGGGTCACACAATTAGGGGTAACCAGTTATATGTTGCCCCACAACTAGAGTTCATATATTAGGCATAGGGAAACTAAACCCTAGTGTGAACCCCATGCTACAAGGGAATCGGCCAGGACATAAGAATCCTTTTTTCCTATAACCGGAATCTCTTCTTAAGTTGTTCACTGGGTCTGTGACCATTAAACAGTAAATCATGACACAACTGGGAATAAGAGAATGGGATTATATGGTCACTAGACTAACACAGTGTAAAATTACTAATAAAGACCTCATAGAACAGCAAGAGGTAACCCATCTGACATTTAACAAACTATATAAACTTCTAGCAAAGAAATCGAAGTTATGGTGGGACATACATTACTTACAAGAGTATCTTGATAATGAATTAGTCCCAAAGGGACTGAGAATCTGGCTATTTCCACAAGTCACCGTACCTGATGAAATTCTCAAACAACAGTGGGAGGCGGCATTGCAGGATTGTTCCCTTCAACTCATAAAAATCTTAATAAACCATCATACCCAACATTTAAACACCATAACGGACCAAATAAAAATGGTCATTGGCACTTTTGAAGAAAAGAACAAAGATGATAAATTTCATCAGAGGGACCAAAACATTCAAGATTCAATAGAAAGATTAAATAAGGACATTATACAAACTAAGGAGAAAAAACTATTTAGAGACAAGTTAGCATATAAACAAAAAGAGGCATATATATGGCCAGATCAACAGGTGCAGGGTAGGGGAAGGAGAGATCACCCAGGGTGTTTCTCCAATTCGTCTGATACATCTTCGTCTAGGAAAAGAACAACATCATATAATGTAGATAATTGGGGATCACAACGGAGGTTAAAAACCCCCATGGAGAGGAATAGGAGGCAGAGAAGAGGGCCCCCTCAAAGGGAGATCTCCTTGTATAACAAGGAAGAGGGTCAGAAATATGTAGTAAAGCGAAAAATAGAAGACAGAAACATGCCCAGAGAGGAACCAAGTGTCCAATCAAATCCCAGACGAGATTTTTTAGGAAGCGGAGGAACACATGCAGAAATGCATGGCGGAATGCAGCCCGGAGATGGACAAAGAGGCCCACTCAGAAGCCCAAAAAATTAACACTCTTCCCGGAACCCTAATTCCAGTAGATACTGAGCACACAAGAGATATAAATACAAAAAGAGACATAATTAACTTGTCCCCTTATAGTCTGACAGACGATCAATGTGAAGTACTTAGATTAGGACTGAACTATTGTCCCACGCAGAATCTAGATATATTTGAGACCATCAAGGACCTCCATTTGTTCTCACGGAAGATAATATGCAAATTCCAACTTATACCAAAAGATGGGGAGCCCATGATCTCGACAGATATACCGTCAGAACAACAATTACAAAGGGACGTTGAGGAGCTAGCTATGGAAGTAGCAGGTTATCAAGTGGGAACTACTAACAAAAAGAGGAAATTTAAGAAACCCTCTATGTACTATCCATCCATGGGGATTAACCACAATGTGGCGACCTTCATGGATTTAGTAATGACAGAAGTGGAACTACCACCCAAGAAACCTAAGGTTCACCCTAACCTCAATACCAAACTACAAAAGGCCTTACATAAATTGGAATTGAACCCCCACATTATCGTGAAACCCGCGGATAAGGGGGGAAACATTGTGATCATGTTGGTGGAACAATATGAGGAAATGTGCATGCGCATCCTCAACAACAAAGACTGGTATGAGAGGGCCTCCACGTCTAGACTCTCCAAAGACGCACAGGAGTATCATATCATCATCCAACAGGCCCGAGACCATGGGGTGGTGGATGCCTCCACGGCTGGCTTTTTGGAGTCCCCATGCCCGAAAATTCCAACTTTTTATGCACTGCCTAAAGTGCACAAGTTGATGACGTCGTCTCCGGGACGACCCATCGTATTGGGCATGGGGGCTCTAACCGAGAATGCCAGTCGATACGTGGATCAGCATCTGCAACCCCTGGTGGCGGGCCTACCATCATACGTCAAGGACACGGGCCATATTGTCCGTGTCCTTGACGGTTTATGGGTGAGCCCTGATGCCTTCCTGGTGACTCTAGACGTGGAGGCCCTGTACTCCAGCATCCCACATAATAAGGGGCTTAAAGCGGTAGAAGTATTCCTTAACGAACTTGACATTGAAGAGCATAACCACAACCTCTTCCTGCTTCGGCTCCTTAACTTCGTCCTTTCCCACAACCTCTTCCTTTTTAAGAACACTCTATACCACCAGATACAGGGAACAGCGATGGGGACAACATATGCCCCGTCGTTCGCGAACCTGTATCTGGGATGGTGGCAGAGGGGGCTGTGGGCGGAGGACCGGATGACCAAGTACCTGTGCCACGTCTCGGCGTGGCACAGGTACATAGATAACATCTTGGTCATCTGGGAGGGGCCGAAGCGGGAATTGGATGAATTTATTATCCTTCTCAACCAAAATACCTTTAACTTGAAATTAACATGTGAATATAACACACATAAGGTAAAGTTTTTAGATATCACCATCCTTAAAGATTGTAATGGTCATATTACAACTACTCTTTATCGGAAGGATACGGCGGCCAACACCATGCTTAGAGCTACCAGTTCTCACCCCGCGCATTTACTTAAAAGTATTCCCTATGGAATTCCAAATGGAAGCTAATTTAATTAGACAGAGGCTATCAGAGGGGCTATAAACAAACCACTTTGAAACGAGCTTTTCGCAAGGCAAAAAAACTTGATAGGCAGACCCTCTTGTACAAACCAAAGAAAGAAAAAAATCAACAAGGTCCAGCGCTAGTTATGACATATAACGAATCACATAGGCATATACGTCAAATAGTAAAAAAACACTGGCCGATCCTCCTAAATGACACACATTTGAAGACCTTCCTACCGAGGGAGCCAAAAATAATCTTTAGAAGAGAGATCGGCTAGTACATAGTCACTATAACACCAGTAGAAAAGAGCAATGCTGTAAACAACAGGGGACATATCGATGTGACGGGTGTAGTATGTGCCGCTATATAGAAAGTGGCACCACAGTGACAATACAAAATAAGGGGAGTTACAAAATATAACATTATATAAACTGCTCAACAACCAACGTGATTTACATCTTAACATGTGGTTGTGGATGCTTTTATATAGGTAAAACAAAATCGCCAACTTAGGCGTCAGATGTACGAGCACTTCTATAGTATAAAAACAGGAAATCAAAAAACACCTGTGGGTCGCCACTTTACAACACAGCATGACAATAATCCTAGTTCTTAAAAATTTCAAGGACTGGATCGGGTACACAACCCACAAAGGGGAGGAAACACCAAAAAAATAATGCTGCAGGCCGAAACGCGTTGGATATACAGACTTGGGGCATCCCGGTTTCCGGGACTAAATGACACTCTTAGTTTTGCCCCATTTCTGTAGACCCATCAGCTTATGTCAAACAATAGTTAGATTATCAATATAATAAGTAATACAAAGAAAAAAAAGTTAAGGGTAAATATGGTTCTGGCATGAGTGCACGAGATACTATGTACCTGTTTGATTAATATTGTACAGTGTAAAATGTCAAGTTTATTATAATGTAGAATGTAAACCTGGAGAAGTGTGGACAAACACTGAAAGGTATAACATATAGGGGAGCAGGTCCACTGATAACATTCAGGAATATGGATAGTTTGCATAATAACAGGTGGAATTACCCTTAAAGGGCCAGTACCTGATGACCCCATATGCTGCTGGTGATTGAGCCACTCTGGGGGAATTTGAAGTCAATGTACCACATATGAATTGTAAAAATAATTGAAAAAACAAGCAGCACTCATGGATTTCCTGGCTTAAGGTATTTTTATAGGGATCATTATTATATGAAAGTAAAATAATTTATAATCAACCACAATCAGATAAATTAATTAATCTACATTTTATTACTCCCTATTTTCAATACAAGGGCACGGAGGAAGCCGAAAAAAACAGGCGAAACATGTCTGCCCATAGGAAAAGGTCCATGTGAAAACATTAATATTGTGAAATCAGGAAGCACAACATGCAATGGCTTAAGAATATAATCATGCTGGTGATATGTAGAACACTGAGAAATTAGGGAGCATAACAGATTTTGGTTTCTGATATATGTTTATGATGTGTAAACTACATAGAATGTATAAGGTAGAAGCAATTGATGAAATCAATTTTTAACCCTTTAAGTGCCAGCCTACCTTGAGATTTTGTCACCCTTTGTTGCCAGACCATTTTGCACTATTTTGCGCTCCCCATGTTCAACTGTTATTATTATTATTATGTTATTATATTGATAATCTAACTATTGTTTGACATAAGATGATGGGTCTACAGAAATGGGGCAAAACTAAGAGTGTCATTTAGTCCCGGAAACCGGGATGCCCCAAGTCTGTATATCCAACGCGTTTCGGCCTGCAGCGTTATTTTTTTGGTGTTTCCTCCCCTTTGTGGGTTGTGTACCCGATCCAGTCCTTGAAATTTTTAAGAACTAGGATTATTGTCATGCTGTGTTGTAAAGTGGCGACCCACAGGTGTTTTTTGATTTCCTGTTTTTATACTATAGAAGTGCTCGTACATCTGACGCCTAAGTTGGCGATTTTGTTTTACCTATATAAAAGCATCCACAACCACATGTTAAGATGTAAATCACGTTGGTTTTTGAAGGGATTTCCAGGGATTTCCCAGGAAAGTGATATATTGTTTTTTTCCGCAGAGTCTGGGCTTTAACATGAAATGTCTTGTTTGTCATTATTTAGGTGTATTCTCAATATTTTTGGATGAAATATGTGCAAAAAAACCCCCAAAAAACTATTTTTTACAATTTGTAGTGTTTTTTTGTAATAAAAAATGTAAGTTTCTCACTAAAATCTTATTGCGCGTGAAACACCAATTTATCCCGGTTACAGCGGTACCACATATGTATTGGTAGACACCCTTTCCTGCCCAGGCGACTTCCCCAAACTGAAACAACGCTTTAGGAGATTTTCAGATAAAATACAACTATGCTACGCGCTAAGCGCACCTTGCAGTTTTTCAAGAAAAACAACCCTTTACATTTGAAATACCCCCGACAAACTATATATTCTCTGGAAGTACACACCTCAAGCTTTCTAGACGTACCAGGTTTGTTGACATGGGTGCAGTTTTCTGGAGTTAACCCCTCAATAAAATCTGAAAAAGCAACATGCCCCGAACAGAACAATACCCAGCATGCATAGGTCCTGTCAAGGGACGAGTTGCCAAACACACCAAAGTAAAGCATGTGCGTAACAGCAATTTTACTTCAAAATTTCAGCTCTGCAGACAATGTGCGCACCTTGTGCTTTTTCTACCAAAACAAGCCTTTACATTTGGAATATCCCCCATAAACCACATATTTCCGGAAAGAATTTTAAATAAAACATTTGTTTTAGTAATGAAAACCATATTGCATGTGATAGCCCCATTTCTCCCGATTACAACGGTACCACATATGTATCGATAGCCCCCCATTCTTGCCCAGGAGACCCCCCCCAAACTGAAAATAGCACTTTATAACATTTAAAAACAAAATACTACTATCCACACTATAAGGCTCTCCCCTGAAGCTGAAGAGCCGGGGGGGGGGCGATCGGAGGCAATCCGCAATCAGGGTTCACACCCGGTGTTCTGACAGTACCATCTGGCCAATAATGAGCTCTGGCGGAGATCACTCGGCTTTTGACGCTTTGGTTCAGCAGATGACCGCTCTGACACAGGCGGTGGGCAATCTACATGGTGGATTTCTACAGCTGGAGTCCCGCCTGGATACACTGCAAGCCAGCCTTCCTGCCGCTACTAACCCTGTCCCGCCATCAGCCTCCGTTTTGCCTGCGGCTGCCGACAATGCCAGCTCCGCACCCAGTACCTTTGAACCTCGCATACCTTTGCCTGAACGTTTTTCTGGCGATCGCAACCGTTTTCGATCGTTTAAGAATAGCTGCCAGTTGCTGTTCGATCTCCAACCCCGGACTTACCCCACAGAGGCCATCAGGGTTAAGACTGTTATCTCCTTGCTGCTGGGGAACCCTCAGATTTGGGCTCATCGCTTACTTGAACAATCAGACCCTATCATATCCTCTCTGGAGTCCTTCTTTAATGCTATGGGGACTATGTATGACGACCCTGGGCGTATAGCTTCAGCTGAGGCTGTGCTTCGGGCCCTTATCCAGGGACGCCGTCCTGTCGAGGAGTATGTGGCAGAATTCCGTTGCTGGAGCACTGAGACTCTTTGGAATGACCCTGCACTTCCGTTTGGGTCTGGCCGATTCTGTCAAAGATGAACTGGCTCGTTCCGATCTGCCCGCATCTCTGGAGGAATTGATCAAACTCTCCATCAAGATTGATAGGAGACTAAGAGAACGTGGTCTTGAGAAAAGTAATCCTCAGTCGCTCCATTTGGATCCTCCTCGTGGCAATGCTCCCAGCTCCTCTCCATCCTCCACTGCTGTTAACAGTGGTTCGGAGCCGATGCAACTCGGGGTTTCTCGCCCCTCACTGACATCTGAGGAACGCCTTCGCAGACGCCAGCACAATCTGTGCCTTTACTGCGGGGAAGCCGGCCACTTCCTCTACAGATGCCCCATCCGTCCTCCAGGTAGGAGGTTACCCACTAGACATTGTTCGGGCTCCCTCCTGCTTTCTGGTGCTAATCATGTTTCTGTTTCGCTCTGTCTCCAGTTGCCCGGAAGAAAAATTGAGGTGGCAGCCATTATCGACTCTGGAGCCTGCAGCTGCTTCATGGACCTAGAATTTGCCAGGACCCATGACATTCCTTCCAGACAACGCCCCTTCCCACTTACCATTTCCTTGGCTGATGGTTCCCTGCTCAAGAACGGTCCTATTACTTTACAAACTTTGTCCTTATCAGCATGCATTAATCCTGATCATTTTGAATGGCTAAGTTTTGATCTCATACCATCCCCTGCTTTTCCTGTCATTTTGGGTTTACCATGGTTATTGGCACATAACCCTTCAATAAATTGGTCCACGGGTACAGTGCTCTTCGAGTCTCCTTATTGTCTTCATGCCTGCTTTTCCAACTCTACTACCAGGTACCAACTAGCTCTGACTGATTCTGTCAAGGAACAGGATCTTCAAAGCTTACCTGAAGCCTATATGGACTTTAGGGATGTCTTTGACAAAAAGGGAGCTGACACTCTTCCTCCCCATCGGTCTTATGATTGCCCAATTGAACTTTTGCCTGGGGCATCCATCCCTTTTGGCAGGATTTACCCGCTATCCGATCCGGAGTTGTTAATCCTTCGTCAGTATCTGGATGAAAATTTGAAGAAGGGTTTTATTCGGCCTTCCACTTCCCCTGCAGGTGCTGGTATTTTCTTTGTAGGCAAGAAAGATGGTTCCTTACGGCCCTGTATCGACTACAGGGAACTGAACAAGGTCACTGTCAAGAATCGCTACCCTCTACCCTTGATTTCAGACCTCTTTCAGTGCCTTAAAACTGGACAGATTTTTACCAAGCTTGACCTTAGGGGGGCATACAACCTCGTCCGGATAAGAGAAGGGGATGAGTGGGAAACGGCATTTCGAACTCGTTACGGACACTTTGAATATCTTGTCATGCCTTTCGGTTTGTGCAATGCCCCGGCAACCTTCCAACACTTGGTCAATGACATTTTTAGGGACTTACTTGATATTTTTGTCATTGTGTACTTGGATGACATTCTCGTCTTTTCTGAAAACCTGGCCGAACATCGGGAACATGTGCGAACAGTACTCTCACGACTTCGGGCACATCAACTCTTTGCCAAGTTAGAGAAGTGCGAATTTGAAAAAGCATCCATCTCTTTTCTGGGGGTCCTCATCTCGGATCAGGGGTTCTCCATGGACCCTAGTAAAGTTTCGGCTGTACTTGAGTGGCCAGCACCTACCTCCCGAAAGGAGGTCCAGAGATTCGTTGGATTCGCCAATTTTTATCGCCGGTTTATCCGTAACTTCTCTGCCATAGTCCGGCCTATCACGGATCTAACAAAGAAAGACAAGACCTTTGAATGGACTGAATCTGCTCAGCAAGCCTTTCAGACCTTAAAGGAATGCTTCACTTCTGCCCCTGTTCTCACGCACCCGGACTCTTCCTTACCATTCATCTTGGAGGTTGATGCCTCATCCATTGCTGTGGGGGCCGTCCTATCGCAACGTTCAGGGGAGAAGTCCGTTCTGCATCCGGTCGCCTTCTTTTCTCGCAAATTGTCAGCTACTGAACGCCTGTATGACGTAGGAGACCGAGAACTTCTATCCATTAAATTGGCTCTTGAGGAATGGTGGTACCTGTTAGAGGGAGCAGTTCATCCTATTCTGATCCTGACTGATCACAGAAACTTGGAATATCTACGTTCTGCCAAACAATTAAAACCTCGTCAGGCGCGTTGGTCCCTGTTTTTCTCCCGCTTTAATTTTCACATTACCTATCGACCGGGCAGCCGTAACACCAAGCCTGACGCTCTGTCCCGATTGCTGCTTCCAGACACTTTGGATGAGAATGATTCCTCGGAACTACCAATCCTCTCTGAAGGACATTTCTTAGTATTAGAATCTGAACTCATTTCTCAGATCCGGAGAGCCTCCTCGGAATTGCCACTTGAGGATTGTGAAGACCTGCCTTGTTCTGACGGTTTATTTATCCATCAAGGCAAGATATTCGTGCCTAGGACTACCAGAACTGCGGTTTTACAGACTTTTCATGACCACCCCTTGGCAGGGCACTTTGGTCTACACAAGACCTTGGAGTTGATCCGTCGGCACTTTTGGTGGCCTTCCTTGAAGAAAGACTGTTTCCTTTATCGATCTCTGCCGGAATTGTGCCCGAAGTAAGGGTACTTCTCACAAGCCGGTGGGGTTACTTCTTCCCCTGCCAGTGCCTGAAAGACCATGGTCCCACATCTCCATGGACTTCATCGTGGAATTACCTCCCTCTGAGGGATTTACCACCATCTTGATGGTGGTTGATAGATTTTCTAAAATGTCTCATTTTATTCCCTTAGCGGGTATTCCGTCTGCGCATATAGTCGCTCAAGTATTCATCAGGGAGGTGGCCCGGCTCCATGGGATACCCACCGACATTGTCTCAGATCGAGGATCTCAGTTTACGTCGCGGTTTTGGTCCCGTCTGTGTGAAGCGCTCCAAATTTCCCTGGCTCATTCATCTGCCTATCATCCTCAGTCGAATGGGCAATCGGAACGTACCAACCAGACGCTTGAACAATACCTACGTTGTTATTCTTCTGCCCTGCAAGATGATTGGTATCGGCTCCTACCTCTGGCTGAGTTCGCATACAATAACACCTTGCCAAACATGCCTAAAGAGGTGAACTTACCCGCTGCCCAGGACTTGGCCTCTTTCTTGGCAGAGACACATCGTGAGTTAAGGGAATGTCTTCTCAAAGCCCAGGAACAGTATAAAAGGAGTGCCGATTGTCATCGTCAGGCCTCCCCAGTATATGCTGTCGGTGACAAAGTCTGGCTGTCCACCCGAAACCTTAAGCTACGTTGTCCTTCTAAGAAGCTGGGCCCTAAATTTATTGGTCCATTTCTCATTAAGAGGCTTATTAACGCAGTGGCCGTGGAACGTCGCTTACCAGCCTCCCTTCGCATCCATCCAGTGTTCCATGTCTCTTTACTTAAACCTGCACCAGTTTCCGAAGCCTTAGATGACGGTTCTGAGTCTCTGATTGAGGATGAATCAGAAGAATATGAGGTGGAGCAAATTTTGGATGCCCGTCGCAGAGGAATGGGTCTTCAATATTTAATTAAATGGAAGAATTATGGAATCGAAGAGAGTTCTTGGGAGCTGTCTAGGAATGTCCATGCTCCTCGTCTGATTAGGGACTTTCATAGGTCCCATCCCGAGAAACCTGGTCCTAGAGTCGGCCGTAGGCCTCCCTTAAGGGGGGGGGGCAATGTCAGAGAACCAGGACTGTTCCCTCTGTAGTCCAGCAGAGGGCACCTGTTCGTTTATGCCAGAGAACCAGGACTGTTCCTCCTGTTGACCAGCAGAGGCCGCCTGTGAGTCCTCACTACTGAGCATGTGCAGGGGCCTATAAAAACAGACAAGGCCTGTCCTCAATTGCCAGATGGTCTTTTCCTGCATGCTCCTGAGTTCCTGTGATTCCTTCCTGTGTACCGACCCGGCTTGCTTCTGACTACGATCCTGCTTTCCTGACGACTTCGGCTTTGTTTTGTGACCACAATCCTGATCTGCCAGCCCACGACTTCAGCCTGCCTCACACTTCCAGATCAGCTCTGGTCTGTCTCCTACCCGGAATTCTGCAAAACCCACTCCTAGGTTGCCTGACCTGGGGCCTTCCTGCAGCCCAGCCTATCCTCACCATCAGAGGCTCTAGTGAATACCAGGTTGGTCCTTAGACTCCAGGCTTCCCGGTCGAGAGGTGAGCAGTGTTGCAGTCTCCGCAATCAGGGTTCACACCCGGTGTTCTGACAATCCCCCAGCGCCTGCCCGACATAGTCAGCCTCTGAATCCTGATACAATTCCCCCTCCTCTAGCGGGGAATAATCGGACAATTCAGCGGACTCATCGTCAGTGTCCCACAAGGGCTGGGCCGACGACAACTGTCTCTTTTTAGCCTGGGGCTTTCTGCCCACCGTGCTGGCAATCATTTTCTCTATGCTGGCCAACCTAGCCCAAACATGAGAAAGTGACTCCCCACTAGAACCAATGTCACTTGGGGTACGGATCAGGTGGGGAGGGGAAGGCGATGAAGCGGGAGGAGCCGACCCAGAAGGCTGGGTACCCGACTGCCGCGTTATGGCCATTTGTGCGCATGGTATACAGATCAGCACATTTTCCCCCGTAAGGGATACCCCAATCCCCACACATGGCCCGGATTGTCCCGAAGGGATCCCGGGCCTGGTATCCTGCAGAGCCTCCATATGGTGAATTTTTGTGGTCAGTCACAAGAACGTAGGGGATTACGCATAAGCAACCCGGGATGCCCCTTAAAAGTCCCGGTGGGAGGATTTTTGGGTGGACAATTTTTATATCTAGGGACCCCAGGACCAGGAGGGACACCTTAAAATGCACGTATACAGGGACACCTGTAACACATACATAAGAGCAGAGCATAGTAAAAAATGCCCTAGCATTTGATCCTACAGTCACACAACAGAAATATACATATACAGGTATATATCTATATATAAATATTACATATATACCACCGAGCAGCCATACCGGTGGAAAGGGTGAAGCACATGGCCCCACCCCCTTCTGACGGAGGATACACACCCAAGCCTTGCTTCCAGCCGGCCGACGAAGCCAAGGGGCCAACACTGGCGCGGTCTTCCGACGCGGGAGAGCGCCAGGCCCCGCCCCCCTTCACTGAGGGAAGCAGAAGGTTGCGCTCCCCGGCCAATATGGCCGCGGAGCCGACCATGAGAGAACCGGCCCGCCGCCACACGAGAGCGTGCGTGCGGGCCGAGCGTTAAACACACACACCACACACACGATGAGTAAATCACACACACAGTTATAAAGGCCAGGCAGCCAGCCCCCCCCCCCCCCCGAGGAGGGAGCCAGAAGGGGGGAACCCTGCCAGAATCCGTCCCTAAGCCTAGCGGGACGGGCATCCCACACCAGGATCACCAAAACCTGGATAACCGCCTACCCCATAGTGAGGTCTCACGGTGGAGCGGTGCTCCTACTGCACCCATAGGGTGCTCCTACCGTTACCAGGACCCGCAGCCTAAGCTGGGAGGCTCAATACAGGGACAATTTAGGAGGGTCCTGGCAGCAATAGGGACGAAAATGGCCGGGCGCCTCGCGCCCGGCTTACCTGCAAGTAAGAGAAGTCTTTCATCTTCTGTCTTGCTCGCTCCCTGCAGAGAAGACAACTGGGGAATTGGTGGGAGGTCCCAGGTAGTTATGGACCGAGAGGGGCTTCTTTTTTTGCATTCATCTCTGCAGAAGTTCGCCCTCTACTGGAGAATAACCCAACTGTCAAGAAGTATTGAAGCGGAGTGTATGTCACACTTGGAATAAATTTGTTAGATCTTTAACATTAGTCAGGCATTTTTCAGGGGAAATGGAGCAAGGGAGGATTAATGATACTCAGAATAACAACCTTACCATACAACGTGATAGTAATGCTAATCAGTTGAAGGGCAAATCTTTTAGTGATCTCTGTACACAGAATTATATAACTCAACTTCATTTGGCCAAAAATCTGCCTTTGCACAATATAGGGACCCTAAACAATGTCACTTTAACAACTCTGATTTTTACCCCATTCAATCTAGGGGAGAAATCTTGGGAATATTTCAGGAGAGGATTGAGAGAGACTTGCTGGCGCTTGACACTGCCACAATTCGCTCCCCCCAAAGAATTTATCATACCAAGAACATCTGGCCATCGAAAGCTTGAATAATAATGATGACATTGTTATCAGACAAGCAGATAAAGGGGGTAAGGTTGTCATCCTGGATCGGGATGCATATAGAGATGAGGCCAACCACCAACTAGAAGATAACACTACTTACCACCCCCTGGGTACTGACCCTACACCTACTTTTAGGGATGACCTATTTGATCTGATTGATCTTGGTGTAAGAATGGGTGTACTCACCCCCAAGCTCTCTGAGCATTTAAAGGTAGCCAATCCCGTGACCCCCATTTTCCACCATCTTCCCAAAGACCTTAGAGGTATTAACCCCCCGTTGGGAAGACCAATAGAGGCGGGGATAGGGGGACTAAATGAACCACTGGGACAGTGGCTGGATTCGATGCTCCAGCCTTTGGTTCTGGATCTACCGAGCTTTGTGCGGGATACAGGCCATCTTATTTCCCTTCTGGGAGGGTTGGATTGGAGGGAGGGTGACATCATGGTTACCATGGATGTGACCTCCCTTTACTCCAGCATACCCCAGGATCTAGCCATTATGGCAGTGGAGTTCTTTTTGAAATACTTTGGCTTCTATGAGGACACTTATAATGAATAAATTGTGATCGTGACAAGATACCTTTTGACACATTTTTCTTTTGATTCTCAGTTTTATTTACAGATCGGGGGGCCTCCATGGGAGCCCCATTTTCTCCATCCCTGGCCAATCTATACATGGGGTGGTGGGAGCACCACTGTGTATATGGGAGTGCCAATCCATTTCGTAAATACATTTTGTTCCATTGCTACATTGATGATTTGATACTGTTGTGGAGGGGCACCCAGGAAGACCTAAAATTGTTTTGGGACCCAATGCAATACTAATGATTTGAATTTATCTTTTACTATGAATTGCAACAATCAAATAGAATTCTTAGATCTATTACTGGCGGTAGATAAATTAACTGGTACTATTTGTACTTCCACCACAGGAACAGTATCCTATTAGCCTCTAGTTGTCATCCAAAACATACAGTTAGGTCAATTCCAGTAGGAGAACTTACACAGAGCTATAGGAACTGTTCCAAAATCACAGATCATAGGAAGGAGACACTAGAAATAAAAAGTCGATTGAGTGCTAGGGGGTATCCCAATTAAATGCTTAGAAGGGCGGAACATATAGTAGCAAAAAATACAGATTTGAATGAGGATAGAGTCCCTGTAAAAAGAGAGATAATAAAAATGAAGAGACAAATTACCTTTAGTACGCCCTATACATTAGAATTTGAGAAAATCTCTTCTATATTTAAAAGACACCCCTACTACAAGCTGACCCCCTGCTGAGCAACACCGTTGAGGATGGAATATGGGTTATCAGTAGGAGATCTCAAAGTATAGGGAACCTACTGTCCCCTAGTCTTAGATCCCATGTGGGTCACAAATCTACTTGGTTACAGACAACATGTTGCTATCCATGCAGGGGGAGAAGATGTAGAATGTGTCCTGATGTTGAGAAGAGTAAGCATTTCACGTCCTCAGCCACTAACAAAATGATACACGGTCAAAACTATTGTTAATTTCAATTCAAGGGGGGGTGGTGTGCCTCATAACATGTGGGCATTGCAATGTTCAATATGTAGGGGGCACGAAAAGGCAGCTGAAGGTCAGATACTCTGAACATATGCAAAGGATTGGTAGGATCGATCTAACACGGAACACCAATGTGGCTAGACACCACAATGCGTGTCATTTGGCACCCCCCCCCCCCCCCCCAAATGTAAGATTATGGGTATTGAGAGAGTTACAGCAGACCCAAGGGGTGGGAATTTTCTCAAAAGACTATCATATAAGCATATTGGATATTCATTTTAATGACCAGGGCTCCTAATGGCCTCAATCACAGAGGTGATATTGCATACTTTACAGATAGATAGGGGCATTATTATTAGTCGCTTATATCACGATATTCTGGCAGGTCATTAACTATTATATACTAACTAGCAGGTTGTACAATTAAATATTATGCATAGTTTGCATGGAGCCAGACAAATTCTCTTGTACACATTTTTAAATATGTTTATATACAATTCATTATTCATAATTATATCCATTTATATTTGCCTTATTTATATTTGTTCTTTGTGACCAATCTAAATTGCTGAGATATTGATTTCTATTGCACATACTTTTTACATGGCTGTGAGCTATTTTAATTCTATGAGCACTACACCAGGTTTGTTGCTAAGCTGCAGACTGGTTGCCTGTTCTCTCCCCTGGACCCTCTTTCCATCTTAGCCGTTGGGCCCTGCGTGTGTTTTTGCTAGCATTACAACCCCTCTACCATCAGGGGTTAACTGCTCCACACTTCCTGTGACCGCAAATCCCGCTCTCTCCTCACAGCGAGTGCTTTACATTCATTTTTTAGTATATTTAAGTGCAATGGTTTATGCAATAGGCTACTAGGATTAAGGACTGGAGATAGGCGTACGAAACGAGTAAGTCGCCTACACTGTATATATGACTTTCCAGGACTTTGATTACTACTGATTTTATTGGCTTTTGATACACTATGGAGATGATTTTAAACGCATAATTAAAAGTGAAGTTTTATGAGAAGAGGAGTGCGGACCATTAGCTTTGCCTTTCATGCCATTTAGTGGTTTTGAGACTACCCACGGCCGTGCACATTCGGGATTAGGTGGTGAGTGGACATTCCCTATATTGTTCAGCGTCAAGCAGAGCTCGTCAGTAGACCAGGTCCCCTTACCCCATTGTTTAACAATCCTGATTTCACTCTAGGAAAACATGCCTTCTGTTTCTTTATGTGAAGAGAGCGAGACATTCTCATGAATGGGAGAAAAATACCATTTTGTGAGTACTCACCTGAAAAATGGATATTGTTGGTGTGCCACACACCCCGCTTCACCTTTTAATTTTTCACGATTGGGTTACTCACAGCCAGGTGACGCTGTTGCAGAGAGGAAGTCTTGTAACGAGCCCCCTTCCGGCCTATATATACCTGGTACCTCCCATTTATCACCAGTGTATTAAAATGCAGAAAGACAAGGTACCAGTAATTTAACGGTAACCTCAAAATAAATCAATATAAATAAAAGCTTCACCATATAAAGGATTCGGAATACCGAAAAGGGTGGGAGTGAAGCGGGGTGTGTGGCACACCAACAATATCCATTTTTCAGGTGAGTACTCACAAAATGGTATTATTCTTGGTGTGCCACACACCCCGCTTCACCTTTAATATTCTTCATGATTGGGACATCCAAAAGCAGTGTCCACAAGGAATGGGCATCTCAAGGCCAGGTGAAGCATAACTTAAATGACTGCAGTCTGCAGAACTTTGCGGCCAAAAACAGCATCCGCTGAGGCTCACACATCAACTTTGTAAAACTTAGAAAAAGTATGAACAGAAGACCAAGTGGCGGCCTTACAAACTTGTTCAACAGAAGCTTGGTGCTGAAAAGCCCAAGACGCTCCAACGGCGCGAGTAGAATGAGCAGTGATACGAAAAGGGGGAACTTTCCCCTTAGCAGAATAGGCCGCAGTAACGGCCTGACGTATCCATTTGCTAATGGCAGATTTGGCTGGTGCCAAACCCTTCTTAGGCCCACGGGGCACAACAAAAAAGGCATCCGTCTTACGAAAAGGAGATGTGATAATCAAGTAGTACTTAACACAGCGTACTACATCCAAACAATGCTAAACCCTCTCTTTGTCATTCTTAGGATTAGGACACAAGGAGGGAAGAACAATATCCTGATTCAAATGAAAAGCAGAAACAACCTTAGGAAGAAAGTCTGGCTTGAACCGAAAGACCACTTTATCCTGATGCCACTCAAAGTAGGGCGCCTGGATAGACAAGGCCGCCAACTCTGAGACACGCCGGACCGAAGTGATAGCTACCAAGAAGACAATCTTCTGAGTCAGGGTAGACAAAGCAATATCTTGCAGAGGCTCGAAAGGAGGAGCCTGCAGAGCAGAAAGAACCAAATTCAAATCCCAAACCGGGAGTAATGGTTTCATGGGAGGCCGCACATGCGTAACCCCCTGGAAAAAAGTTTTAACTAAGGAATGAAGTGCAAAACGCTTCTGAAAAAAGATAGATAAGGCAGAAACTTGCCCTTTCAAAGTACTTAGCTGAAGACCCGAGTCCAGCCCAGATTGTAAAAACTCCAGAATCCTGGAGACCGAGAAGACCCTACAAGGGAAGGATCTAATCTCACACCAAGCGATATAGGCTTTCCAAGTCCTATAGTAGATGATAGAAGAAGACCTCTTCCGGGCACTGATCAAAGTCTTAACGACTGAGTCAGAAAGACCCTCCTCCTTCAAGATGGAGGTTTCAGCAGCCAGGCCATCAAACCCAGCGCTGGTAAATTGGGGTAACACAACCGACCCTGAGTGAGCAGATCGGGCCGAAGAGGCAGAACGAACTGGTCCACTGCCAGCCGAACGATGTCTGCGAACCACACTCGCCTTGGCCACCTTGGGGCCACGAGAACGGCGGACACCCTTTCCAGAGCCAACTTCCGAACCACCCTGCCCAGCATGGGTATCGGAAGAAACAGGTATAGAAATCCCAGATCCCCCCAGCTCAGGGACATGGCGTCCACTGCCAGAGCCAGAGGATCCCGGGAGAGCGACACGAAGTTCGGGAGCCTGTGATTGTGACGAGAGGCAAACAGGTCCACCCCTGCTCAACAGGTCCGCTTCCTGGTTCTCCACTCCTGGAATGTATACCGCCGAGAGACAAGGATCATGGGTCTCTGCCCAGGTCAGGATCAGGGACACCTCTCTGAGAGCACTCAGACTGCGAGTCCCTCCCTGGTGATTGATGTAAGCAACCGCTGTCCGATTGTCTGAACGCACCTGGACTGGAAGGCCCAGAACGTGATGAGTCAGGAGAGAAAGCACCCGACGGACGGCTCTCAGTTCCAGAACATTGATGGGTAAGTGGGCCTCTTGAGGTCCCCATTGCCCCTGGAACTGAAGCTCCTTCCAGAATCCGCCCCATCCCGAAAGACTGGCGTCCGTGGTGACAATTTCCCAAAGAGGGGTCAGGAAGGACCTGCCCCTCACGAGATTGGCCGAGACCAACCACCACTGGAGGGACTGCCGGACCCGGGAGGACAACTGGAAGGGCTGATCCAGCGACCGAGGCTGCCGGTCCCAGGACGCCAACAGATAAAGCTGAAGCGTCCTCGTGTGAAATTGAGCAAAAGGAACTGCCTCGAAAGAGGCGACCATCAACCCTACCAGCCTCATCCCCAGACGGATGGACGGCCAAGGATTGGAAAGTAGGACCCGAGCCAACTCCTGAATCAGATGAATTTTGGACTGGGGGAGAAACACACTGTGTTGAAGAGAGTCCAACTGCATCCCCAGAAAGGACACCACCCTGGCCGGAGCGAGGGAGGACTTGGGGAAGTTGATCACCCAACCAAAGCTTTCCAGCGTGGAGACCACCATCCTGGTGTCTGTCTCCGACTGATTGAGTGACGGAGCCATGATGAGAAGGTCGTCCAAATAAGGTACGACCCGAATGCCCCGAGATCTGAAAATGGCCATCACCCCTGACAGCACCTTAGTAAACACTCTTGCAGCCGAGGTAAGGCCAAACGGAAGTGCCACGAATTGAAAATGCTGATCCTTCATCACGAATCGAAGAAAACGCTGATGAGCGTGGCAGATGGGAACATGAAGATAAGCATCCTTGATGTCTATGGACGTCATGAAGTCCCCCTGCCGAAGGGAACCGACGGCCGTACGCAAAGTTTCCATGCGAAACTTCCAAAAACGGATGAACTTGTTGAGTAATTTCAGGTCCAGGACGGGACGAACCGACCCGTCGTTTTTGGGGACGGCGAAAAGATTGGAGTAGAAACCGAGGCCCATCTCTAAGCGCGGTACCGGCCGGATGACCGCCATCTCTAACAGATTCCTTACCGACGCCAGGAGCCCCTGTGCGGCAAAAGGATCGATGGGCACCCGAGACCGAAAGAACCGTGAAGGAGGGCGAGACTCGAATTCCAGTTTGTAACCAGACGACACTACCTCCCGGATCCATCTGTCCGGAATCTCCTGGTCCCAAACCCGGGAGAAGTGCCGTAATCGTCCCCCACCCGCACGGGTGAGGGCAGCCCCTCATTGCTGAGCGGGCTTACCGGCAGGCTTGGGCTTGGTGCCCCAGGACTGTGCGGGACGGCCACAGCCCTTCCCCCGAGTCCAACCTGCACCTCTGGTAGCGGGAAAGGAAGCCCCCCTAACCGCTCTGAATCCCTGAAAGGAAGGCCTACCAGAACCTGCCCCCCGAAAGGGACGACGAGGCCTCTTACGTTGCGGCATTTTACCACCTTTCGCAACTGAATCAATTTTAACACCAAACAGCCGCAATCCCAGAAAGGGGAGAGCTGTGAGCACCTTTTTAGAGGCTGCGTCCGCAGACCACTGGCGCAGCCATACAGCCCGACGAATAGCCACCAGCATTGCCGCTGTCTTGCTACTCATAGCCAGCGCATCGTCCTGAGCGGACAGAACATAGGAAACAAAAGACTCACACTGCCTGAGAGCAATAAGCTCCTTGCAAGTGGGATCAAGATCCACACACAGACCCTGAATTACAGATCTAACCGCCAATGGAAGAAGCGCCGAAGCACACACCGGGCGCATCGTTGACCCGGCATAACTGAAACCATGGCGAGCGTACTGGTCAATCCGACGATCCTCACCATCCTTAAGGGCAGTAGTCTCAGCAGACTGCACCAGAGCCGTGCTGGAGAGCCCTAATACAGGGGTATCGACGTCAGGAGGAACTGACCAAAGCTTCACCAATTCTGGTGGAAAAGGATAACGTTTCTCCCAACTGGAAGAAATTCCAGTTAACCGCGTGGGATGTTCCCATTCTTTGAGCACAACTCTCTCAAAGTGGTGTTGTCTGGGAAAAACCAAAGGCAGCTGAGGCACATTAAACAACTGACCCTTAGGCAGGTTGACGGCCTCAGGTGGATCTAAATTCAAAATTTCAAACATCTGAGCCAGAATGGAGGGGGTGTCACGAGAACCCCCCGCAGACAAATCGCCAATAGCATCAACCTCAAGCTGATCTGCAGGCTCATCTGACTCCACCAGAAATTCTCCCTCCTCGTCCAGGGAGCAATCGGACCAATCCACAGGCTCACATACTTCATCCTGTGAAGCCGGAGGTACAGGAGTCAGGTGCTTCCGTTTCGCAGTGGCCTTTAACCCTGCTTTAACGGAAATTATCTTCTCGAGGTTGGCCAACCGTGCCGCCACCTTGGATTGCGAATCCCCACTCTTGACAATGTCACGCGGGGTCCGGAACAGGGAGGGAGGGGTAGGGGATGATGGAAGTTGCGAAGAGCCAGCTGTCAGAGAACCAGGACTGTTCCCTCTGTAGTCCAGCAGAGGCCGCCTGTGAGTCCTCACTACTGAGCATGTGCAGGGGCCTATAAAAACAGACAAGGCCTGTCCTCAATTGCCAGATGGTCTTTTCCTGCATGCTCCTGAGTTCCTGTGATTCCTTCCTGTGTACCGACCCGGCTTGCTTCTGACTACGATCCTGCTTTCCTGACGACTTTGGCTTGTTTTGTGGCCACGATCCTGATCTGCCTGCCCACGACCTCTGCTTGTTTCTCGACTTCCATCCAGATCTGCCAGCCCACGACTTCAGCCTGCCTCACACTCCCAGATCAGCTCTGGTCTGTCTCCTACCCGGAATTCTGCAAAACCCACTCCTAGGTTGCCTGACCTGGGGCCTTCCTGCAGCCCAGCCTATCCTCACCATCAGAGGCTCTAGTGAATACCAGGTTGGTCCTTAGACTCCAGGCTTCCCGGTCGAGAGGTGAGCAGTGTTGCAGTCTCCGCAATCAGGGTTCACACCCGGTGTTCTGACACCAGCAGCCGGAGCAACGGACTGACGCGCAATACTCTGCTTTGCACAAGGAATGCATACAAAAACATCATCACCTGGGAGCGGAGTCCCACAGCCTCCACACACCCTAGATGGCCCAGAAGAACCATTACCGGTATTATCGGAAACCTCCATATGGTGATTTATGGTATTCGCAAAATTCTGGGTTTAAGGCATAAGCCACCCGGGATGCCCCTTTATGTTAATGTCCTGGGAGGGAGGATTTAATTAATAATAAAGATCCCCTTAAGATAGTAGTATATATATATATATATATATTTTTTTTTTTTTTAAATATATATACAAGTATATATATATATATAAATATGTCCCAATTTGGAGGAAAAGAGACTAGCCAGGCAAAATAGAACCGGGAGGCCACTGTATTAAGGGAATCCCAGGATCTGTGGGGAAGAGACAAACCAACAGTAAGACCCCCAGAATGGCAACATGCAATATAAAACACAATACACCACACAAAAGTGCTTTGAAGAGGCAAGGAAAAACCTGGCCTCTGATTTACCTCTTTTATATATATATATATATATATATATATATATATATATATATATATATATATATATATATATAAAAAACACAGAGCACACAATTACATATAAATGCCAATTCTCACTTAGTGAGGCATAGACTTAATCAACCCAAAATAGTCCAAAGCATTAGAAATTAAAAAAAAGTGAAAAAAAGTGAAAAAAAGTGAAAAAAAGTCGGGTGTCCCACGGTGCATGCACTTCACATGAACGTGTGCAAAAATACCTCCACCAAACGTGCAAACTCTTACCGACTTCACAGCAAAAGAAAGCCTTCAAATAATATTCATCAACGCTATTGCCCCCACTGGGCTTCCGTGTGGATCAGGACTGAAAACGTTGCTCAACCTTTATATGGTGACTCCAATTATTAGATATATGAAAATATCGCTTCAAAGAGACCACAGTCTCAGTAGTAGTCAAAATTGACTCAAATGGTGCCAATTCATTTCATGGATGTAAAAAACAAAGAAAGAGAAATATGGTACAGTACTGCTAAAAAATCTCTCCTTTAATCTAGATTCAAGAAATACACTCACATAATAAAAAAATGTGACAAGCATAAAACATGACAACGATCTCACCGGCGCTGGAATTGGACAGCCTCCTACCGCGTCCCAACTGCCTGGCAATATAGTTCCAAATGGTAGCTCAAATAAAGATCCTGGATCCACCGCTCGCCACCCGCCGACGCGTTTCGTTGCTGTAAAGCAACTTTAACTAGGCTGGTGGCGCGGCAGAGCGGTGGAGAATAAATACAAAAATGTCCGGTCACGTGAACAAGGTCCTACTGCTGTATGATCAAATATAGCAAAATTAAATGCAGTAATTACAACCGAACATAGCGAATAAAAACCTAAAAATCCAAGGGGGGTATCAGGAGAATAATTAGTATTATTATCGTTTAGCCTTATTGTCACAACAAAACCGGCAATTTAAAAGCACGCCTTCCGTCCAGGACCTGCGCCTTCCCTCTCACGCAGCCTGGCACGTGCGCTCCACAGCCAATAAGAAAATAGCCAATAAGGAGACGGCTTGGTCCGTAGCTTAGCAACAGACTGACACACATACTGAAGCCGTCTAACAAGCCTTCGCGTGATGGCATATAGAAGACTGTCAGCAAATAGCTAAACATAGGCAAACAGGGCTGTCAAAACCTAGTTTCCTATGACAGTGTGGACACGAAAAATGTTTTAATACTAATTGTTAGCAATGCATAGCGATAGAAAAGGTTATAATAACATAATCCTAGTCTCCCTGCAACATTACCTAACACTGTCAGCACGAATGAGTGCAAATACATTTCAGCCGCAGTCAAAGCTTAAAGCTGGCATTATATAGTGTGCAGAGAGGTAGAACAATAGAGCGGGATTAAAAATAATTGTTAAAAAAGACAATTAATAAATGAGCTATAAGCTAAAATAGCATCTAAAATATAAAAAATGTTATAATTAATTTTATAAAAAATGACAAATAGGGGAGCGTCTGATTCCAGCGCCAGAGAGTTACAACAAGGCTACAAAACACAATTGCAGACTAACAAAATAATGTAAACCAAAAATCATGCACATTCAAAATGGCTTACATCATATAGCATTAAAAATAGTAAAATTAGTAAAATTAATAAAGGTCAGGATACAATAAAACAATTTAGATCAAAGTCTATATTTAAACCAGCAGGATGTAAAGTGTCCAAGGTAAAAATCCACCACCCCTCTTTTTTGGAAATATCATTAACTACATCAGACCCCCGCCACCCCGGTTCAACGTAATCAATCCCCATAAAAGACATAACAGTGGGGTCACAATTATGATGTTTTTTAAAATGTGCCGATAGACTATGAGACTCATAGCCACGCTTCACATTGTATATGTGTTCACGAATGCGAATCCTGAGCTCCCGAGTGGTACGTCCTACATATAGTAGTTTGCAGGGGCACCAAATTAAGTAAATTACTCCCTTGGACCAACAAGAGATAAATTTAGAGATGGTAAAAGTTCTTCCAGTCTGGAAATTTTGAAAGGAGGTTTTAGGTTTCTCTAATGCAACACAGCACTTACAACCTGCACAGGCCCCACATTTATAAAAGCCAACAGGTAAATTTTTTCCCACCAATCCTAAAAAGATCTGAGGAGTTAGTAGAGAAATTGGAGAAGGAAGAATCACAGATTAAGTTAAAGAAACAAAAGAAACTTATTCGTGACCAATCCGACTATCAGGCATGTCAAGTATTTAAATGGCAGAATCGTAATGCCCCAGAGAACACTGATCAGGAAACTGAGAACTCTCTGATTAGTTCTAAAAATAAATGGCATGAACCCACACAGTCTAATAAGTGGATTAGGAAACAAATTAATAGGTGGTCATCACCACCCTCACGTAGTTCCCCTAGAGGACTAAGAGCATATGGAAGGGATAGGGGGAATTGGAGGGAACCATATCGACATCCCTATAATAATCAAACTTCAGCTTCAAGGACACACTTTAGAAGAGAAGAAAGGTCTAATTTTGGACGTGGAAATAGTGAAACACGTCCATCTAGATATACTTCATATAACAACAGATATCTACCGATAGCTGAAAAGGCCCCACCAACTCCTTCTACTCCTTTTCACTTCAACCGAGGGAACTCACCACCTTTAAGGATCAGGACACCACCCACGGAGGGGATGGACTTACCCACAGGGAGGGTGACCGGAACCTTAAAAAGGAAGGCTATACAAAACGAGGTAAACGAGGGGGAAAGAAACATCAGACGACCCAGGCATCTCTAGGAGAAGGGATTTTTAATCTAAGCAATACTATCCTTAGTCCAAGTGAATTAAAACTGTTGGACAAAGGTTTGAAATATGCCCCCCCTAAATCACTTGATAAATTTGAAGCATATGTGGATGTGCAGAAATTTATTAGAAAACTAAGTGTGAAGAGATTCTTCCTTAATAAGGGAGAACAAAAGGAGATGGGGGTACCTACTGAAAGTTCTGTAGGTGAAATGCTCTTCCAACATTCAAATTTGAGAAAAAAATCCCTCTTTAATCCAGTTGGCCCGACCAATTCTCAGATAGAGGCCTTTAAAAATGTAGTACTTAGAGATTTAAAAAACATGAAGGTGAAAAAGAAAACAGCATGGTCTACAGACATTATGGATGCAATAAAACAACTGGAATCCAAAAAAGAAGTTGTTATTAAGCCAGCCGATAAGGGGGGGGGGGTTGGTGATACTTAATAAAACGGATTATGTTGCGGAAATTAATCGGTTGTTGGCAGATACTGAAACTTACCTCCCCTTACATAAAGATCCTACTTTGGAGTATAAACAGGAACTCTCTGGACTGCTTAAATTAGGATTGGATGTAGGGATACTCAACCAAAAAGAGTTTGACTATCTGAACCCCGTAACTCCCAGAATTCCGACTTTATACATTCTACCTAAAATACATAAGAGTCTGACTAGACCTCCAGGTCGGCCCATTGTGAGTGGGGTTGGGTCTATTACTTGCCGATTGGGCGAATATATCGATAATTTTCTGCAAAAAATAGTAGTGTCCCTCCCTGCCTATTTGAAAGACTCCTCACAGGTTCTGGACATTTGTAATAGTGTAGAAGTTAATGAAGAATCACTTCTAATCACTGCAGATGTGACTTCCTTGTACACCGTGATACCCCATGACAAGGGAGTTGCAGCAGTACATCACTACCTAATCTCTAAATCTTCTCTACCCAATGAACAGGTTGATTTTCTAATCAAATGTCTTATCTTTGCCTTGGAGCGGAATTATTTCTGGTTTGATAGTAATTTCTATCTCCAGAAGAAGGGTGTTGCCATGGGCGCAAAATTTGCGCCCAGTATGGCTAACCTTTATGTTGGATGGTGGGAGGAGCAATTTATTTACCATCAGACCCCACCCCAATTGCGATGTTGGCATCGCTATATCGATGATGTCCTCTTTATATGGGAGGGCTCCTTAGATGGTTTGAATATATTCTGTCATGAAATCAACCGGAATTCATTTAACTTGGAATTTACAGCAGACATTAGTTCAGTAGCAGTTAATTTCTTGGATTTGGTTATTAAAAAAGAAGCTCACAAACTTGTCACCTTGACCCATTTTAAAAGTACTGACCGAAATGGGTATGTACCTTTTGGAAGCTGCCATCATCCCAACTGGCTACAAGCAATACCCAGGGGTCAGTTCACTCGGTTAAGACGTAACTGTACATTTTTAGAAGATTATGACAAACAATCAGCTACACTTATGCGACGGTTCACAGATAAAGGGTATGATAAGCAATTAATCAGTGAACAGAGAGGATCGATCCGAAGTTGCCCTAGAGCATCCTTTTTCAATCAGACCAAAGGAGGTATGGTAGAAGCTGGAGCAAAGATAGGGAATGAGGTTCCATTTGTTACTGGGTTTAATACCCAACACAAAGAGGTACGAACCCTGTTGAGCAAGCACTGGCATATTTTAAAAGCTGACACTGTACTGGGTCCAACCTTGCCGAAGTGCCCGAGAGTGATCTATAGAAAGGCCCCTAATCTTAGGGACCGCTTGGTGAAGAGTTATGTGGATCCCCCACAGATTAGATTGGTGGGAAAAAATTTACCTGTTGGCTTTTATAAATGTGGGGCCTGTGCAGGTTGTAAGTGCTGTGTTGCATTAGAGAAACCTAAAACCTCCTTTCAAAATTTCCAGACTGGAAGAACTTTTACCATCTCTAAATTTATCTCTTGTTGGTCCAAGGGAGTAATTTACTTAATTTGGTGCCCCTGCAAACTACTATATGTAGGACGTACCACTCGGGAGCTCAGGATTCGCATTCGTGAACACATATACAATGTGAAGCGTGGCTATGAGTCTCATAGTCTATCGGCACATTTTAAAAAACATCATAATTGTGACCCCACTGTTATGTCTTTTATGGGGATTGATTACGTTGAACCGGGGTGGCGGGGGTCTGATGTAGTTAATGATATTTCCAAAAAAGAGGGGTGGTGGATTTTTACCTTGGACACTTTACATCCTGCTGGTTTAAATATAGACTTTGATCTAAATTGTTTTATTGTATCCTGACCTTTATTAATTTTACTAATTTTACTATTTTTAATGCTATATGATGTAAGCCATTTTGAATGTGCATGATTTTTGGTCTACATTATTTTGTTAGTCTGCAATTGTGTTTTGTAGCCTTGTTGTAACTCTCTGGCGCTGGAATCAGACGCTCCCCTATTTGTCATTTTTTATAAAATTAATTATAACATTTTTTATATTTTAGATGCTATTTTAGCTTATAGCTCATTTATTAATTGTCTTTTTTAACAATTATTTTTAATCCCGCTCTATTGTTCTACCTCTCTGCACACTATATAATGCCAGCTTTAAGCTTTGACTGCGGCTGAAATGTATTTGCACTCATTCGTGCTGACAGTGTTAGGTAATGTTGCAGGGAGACTAGGATTATGTTATTATAACCTTTTCTATCGCTATGCATTGCTAACAATTAGTATTAAAACATTTTTCGTGTCCACACTGTCATAGGAAACTAGGTTTTGACAGCCCTGTTTGCCTATGTTTAGCTATTTGCTGACAGTCTTCTATATGCCATCACGCGAAGGCTTGTTAGACGGCTTCAGTATGTGTGTCAGTCTGTTGCTAAGCTACGGACCAAGCCGTCTCCTTATTGGCTATTTTCTTATTGGCTGTGGAGCGCACGTGCCAGGCTGCGTGAGAGGGAAGGCGCAGGTCCTGGACGGAAGGCGTGCTTTTAAATTGCCGGTTTTGTTGTGACAATAAGGCTAAACGATAATAATACTAATTATTCTCCTGATACCCCCCTTGGATTTTTAGGTTTTTATTCGCTATGTTCGGTTGTAATTACTGCATTTAATTTTGCTATATTTGATCATACAGCAGTAGGACCTTGTTCACGTGACCGGACATTTTTGTATTTATTCTCCACCGCTCTGCCGCGCCACCAGCCTAGTTAAAGTTGCTTTACAGCAACGAAACGCGTCGGCGGGTGGCGAGCGGTGGATCCAGGATCTTTATTTGAGCTACCATTTGGAACTATATTGCCAGGCAGTTGGGACGCGGTAGGAGGCTGTCCAATTCCAGCGCCGGTGAGATCGTTGTCATGTTTTATGCTTGTCACATTTTTTTATTATGTGAGTGTATTTCTTGAATCTAGATTAAAGGAGAGATTTTTTAGCAGTACTGTACCATATTTCTCTTTCTTTGTTTTTTACATCCATGAAATGAATTGGCACCATTTGAGTCAATTTTGACTACTACTGAGACTGTGGTCTCTTTGAAGCGATATTTTCATATATCTAATAATTGGAGTCACCATATAAAGGTTGAGCAACGTTTTCAGTCCTGATCCACACGGAAGCCCAGTGGGGGCAATAGCGTTGATGAATATTATTTGAAGGCTTTCTTTTGCTGTGAAGTCGGTAAGAGTTTGCACGTTTGGTGGAGGTATTTTTGCACACGTTCATGTGAAGTGCATGCACCGTGGGACACCCGACTTTTTTTCACTTTTTTTCACTTTTTTTCACTTTTTTTTAATTTCTAATGCTTTGGACTATTTTGGGTTGATTAAGTCTATGCCTCACTAAGTGAGAATTGGCATTTATATGTAATTGTGTGCTCTGTGTTTTTTATTTTTTAATATTTTGGGTCTTTTTTGAGATAAGGACTTTCACACGTTGAGCAGTTCACTATTGTAAGTTTTTGGGTCAATTATTTTTAGCGCGGTTCTGGGTCTTTGATTTAATCACTGATATCTATTTCATATATATATATATATATATATATTTTTTTTTTTTTTTTAAATAAAGTATAACTCCAAACAATCAGAAACCAAGAAAAAATAGACGGCCTCACACAAGGTGAGGCCGCT
Source organism: Gastrophryne carolinensis (assembly GCA_027917425.1). Classification (NCBI taxonomy): domain Eukaryota; kingdom Metazoa; phylum Chordata; class Amphibia; order Anura; family Microhylidae; genus Gastrophryne; species Gastrophryne carolinensis. The sequence continues at coordinate 126,068,415 of CM051243.1, read as the reverse complement.
TACCTTGGCCGCAACGGTCAGCACAATGGCAGCGGTGGAGCCGAAGCTGCAGAGCCGGCCCACGGAAGAGGTGGCGGAGCGGGCAACAGTAGCAGCAGCAACAGAGACATGCGGCCCCGAGCCCCGTATGCAGCCTCCTAATGAACCAGGAGGAAGTGCGGCTGGGGCCAGTAACGACGCGCCGCCGGACCACGCCCCCACCCCTGACGTCATGCGGGCCCCCCCCCCCACCAAATATGAAAAAGTGCAGCCCGAGCAATCAGAGGGCAAAACAAGCCCTCAGAAACAAGGAGAAAGGGGTGAGGGAAACGGAGACACTAGGCAGCCTGAGCTGCCCCAGAAAATCCCCATGGCCCGCACAAAGAGACAAGGGGAAGGGGGGAAGGGGAGCTGAAAAGGTCACAAACAGCAAGCCAGAACCAAACAGCCCGCCCCAGTCCCCCTAAAGCTGACCCAAAGCTCTGGCCCTACAGGCCAGCAGCAAACATACAGTGAAACAAACACAACATACACAGCCCTCTACCCCCCCCCCCCCCGCCATAGTGAAGGGAGAAGGGACCGCAACGGGAGAGTAAGGGGCTAAGGGGACCCTCGGGACAGGGGCATCCCACTTCCGGATCACCATGCCGGATAGCCGCATTGCCCCCAAAAGAGGGGGTCGAGCGGAGGAGATAAGCTCCTAGGCACCTATAGTGCCGTCTACCAATTGCCCAGTGAGCAGCCTAGGCTGGGAGGCTTCCATTCCACCACAAAGGTAACAAACAATCAAAACCGGGCAGAAATAGACCAAAAGGGGGTGCCGGGGTAAGACCCTGGCTACCTGCAAACAGGAGACTTCAAGCTTCTGTCTTGTCGTCATGCAGAGAGAAAAACACTGGTGATAAATGGGAGGTACCAGGTATATATAGGCCGGAAGGGGGCTCACTACAAGACTTCCTCTCTGCAACAGCGTCACCTGGTGGTGAGTAACCCAATCGTGAAGAATTAAAAGGTGAAGCGGGGTGTGTGGCACACCAAGAATATCTACCCTAGAGGAACTAAAGGCACAAGCACCAGGCTGCCACCTTTCTTGGCTTCTCCATAGGCAGCCCTCTCTTCAGAAGTGCATCCCTCCCCCCCCTGACACCTGCCAATGGAACGTGTGATTTAAAGATTTTACAAAATATTGATTAATATCCGGCACACCTCAACATTAGAATTCTTAACCAAGTGGGAAGGAGACCTGAAGATATCAATCTCGGGAGACCATGCTCTAAAAATGTTCACCTTACCGCACAAACTCTCTGGTGGCAGCTTGGTGAAAGAGAAAAACTACAAGGTACTTACAAGGTGGTACAGGTACCCTGTATATATCTTAACTTTCAC